>JAWWQZ010000279.1:10000-668240 GCA_033815515.1 Cryptocheilus praepositus | reverse complement strand
TTCAAGGTGGGCGGAATGTTCAGGGTTCTTCACGGTTCCAACGACCACTTTGGTCGGGAAGACGAATGGTCATATATCATTGGGGAAACTGGCCCAATCGCGTGGGAAAGTATACAAATACGTACTGTGCAGTCGTACACTCACATATTCTATTCATGAGAACATTCCGTTGCATCGCAACTAACAAAAGGGCAGTGTCTCTGGAAAGTGTCCGACGACACACTGTCGTCGTCTGGCACTTCAAGAGTTCCATAGGCACTGCCATAAACTTCGAAATTATCCGTGTGGCCAGGAATGAGTACCCGGGTTGTTTATGGCGGGGTCTTAATTTATATCACTTTCTCTGCAAGCAAGGACAAGGAGGACCCCGTACATACTAGCCCGGGATGTGGCACTCCACCCCCAACCCACTATGGGGGGCTCAATATGGGAGGCCCGATTGTGGGAGGACCCAATTTGGGAGGCCTCAATATGGGAGGCTCCAATGAGGGAGTTACTAATAAGGGAGGCTCCAACAAAGGGGGGGGGGGTGGCACTGCTCATTCCTGCAAAAAGTTTGAATCTTCGTTAGAAGTCAGTTCGACCTAAGATCTTCCCTAAGAACCATCTCGACTCATCCAGTGCACCTTGGCCATCAGTGACCGGCCACACTGGACCCTTTTTTTGTAAGGTTCGAACTCAGCTCGCGACTCATCCAGTGCACCTTGGCCATTCAGTGATCGGCCACACTGGACCCTTTTTGTAACTAGTTCGAATACGCGACTCATTCAGTGCACCTTGGCCATTCCGTGATCGGCCACACTGGACCTTTTTGTAACCAACTTCGAACTCAGTACGCGACACATCCAGTGCACCTTGGCCATCAGTGACCGGCCACACTGGACCCTTTGTAATTAATAAACGGGAAACAATTTAGCTTAAAAACACCGGGAGCAGCCATTTGGTTTACGCCCAAATAACATTATATCACGGTTTTTGAGCCGGATAGTGAAATTAACGGGAATAAAATAAGATTGTTGGGAAATAAGAATAAGAAATAGATATTATAAGAAATAAGATTAGAAACAGAAATAGAAAAGATTAGAAGTTGAAAGAATAAGAAACAATTTAAGAATAAGAAATAGAAAGAGTAAAAAATAAGTTGAGAATAAGAAATAGAGATAGAAAAGATTAGAAATAGAGAATATTATAAGAATAAGAAATAAGAAAATAAGAGTTGATGGAAAAAAAGAGGGCTCCACCAATCAAATTAGTTTTTGAATATGGGTGTGGAATGATGAAATTGGAAAATAGGAAATTCCTATTTTTTCGCTGGTTATTCGGGTAATATGAGACTGCTGCATTTCTTTACCTGAGGAAAAATCGTGTACTGGTAATTAACGGAAGGTTTATAACGGAAAGCAGCACTGGGTAATAAAGTCGTGAGAAACGTGCTCGAACTTGGTCGCTGAGGATCAGGGAATGAATTGGTGGGACGTTATCAATGTATTTAGTAATTATTTTCGGAAGATGTCGGCATGTAGGTATGGATGCATTATTAATAAATTATTAGGGAATGCGAAAGGAGTCGAGGCAGGAGGATTTGTTTGGGTTGTAACAATTATTGATTGACATTACTAAAAAGCCTTCCAAGGCATAAGTAGTGTCGAGAAAATTAGGGTTTTGTACGTTGGACTAAATAAATTTTCAAACAGATACCTGTACCACGGGTGCACGTAAACAACATTGAAAGCACAATAGTATCGTAAGTATTTTCGTTTTTACCACATACAACATGAAGACAATTATAACATATGAACACTGTTAAACAAGTGAATCATTACATCGATTTCCAACCAAAGACCCGCTAAGTTTCCACTAAAATGACTTCCAGAAAAGCGATATTACCGGCGCATAGTATTTAAAGCCGCATATCTAAAAAAACCTTAAAATTAAAATTAAGAAATCATTATCCGCGTAACTATTTCGCCAAAAGAAAACGCCGCAGGAATTTTTCCATCGAAGAACATTTCATTCCGATAAAATCTGCGCCATCATCTTCTCCCGCGAACGAGGACTACCTCAAGCGGCTTTTGGAATTCTTCGAGCGACAACTGATTTATTACCGCGAGCGTCATTGCGCACGCGATAACTTTCTGTTCGCCGACGAATCGCGGGAAGCACTTGCGGGACTACGCTTTCTCGTAATTTTCCTTTCAAATGGAGGAACGCCGGCAAACAATCGACCAGCTGGAACAAACTGCGGAGAGGCCGGTAGGGATGTATGTGTATGCCTCGACGAACGCTGACTTGAAATCGGATGTGCTTGTATTGAGTTATTATTGACGGTAGACATACTTTGGTTACCTAAATGCAGCATTATCGGATCGGGGGAATTACGGGAAAAATGGGATGGTAGTGGGGGGCATTTAGCATGAGCGAGTGACGTTGAGACTCGTACTGTAGAAAACTGCTCGTGTGGAATGGAGTAGATGTACGTTCTTTAACCAGTTCAGCGCGGAATTTAATTTTAGAAATCTCTCGCAGGGTGCGGAATTAAAATCAAGCAATGACGTGTATTCGAACGCAGGATACATGGTCCTATTATAAATTTCGGTACTACTGCTGTCTGAATCACCCATCTGCAGGAGAAATTTAGCAATTTATTGTATCGACATTATTAATACATCATATACAGGGTGTTCCACCTAACATGCTCACCTGTTTTATTTCTAAAGTACGCATTGTATGAATAAACTTTGTTTTTATATTTCTATGATTTCAAGGGCAGCATTATTAGATCCATTATTTCTTTGGTGGAGGCGTTTCGGAGATTTCAAGGTCAACTTCATTTTTTTTAATGGAACCCTATATTTTTTACATTAAGATCAGAAAGAGCGTGATATTTTGAATAAAATAGTCCTGACCAGACCATTCGTTTGTCATCAGTTAGCTAATTAAAGACGAATATTTTTCAACCGAAAAATTCCGACGGCACCTTTCTTATTGTAATAACGGCACATGTAAATAATTATTATTACAACAACCGTAACAGTAACAGTAACAACGTTACTGAGAAAAACAGTTGCAAGATGGCGCACATTTTTTGAGAAAATACGTCTGACAACATTTAGACTAAATGTTTTCACTCAATGTGTAAAAAAACTGAATTCTAAATCTCTTGATAATACTAGACGCCCCAAAGGTAAATCCTTGAAATTTCCTTATAGCTTCCCTTTACCCACCGAATATTCTTTTCCTCCATAAAAAATTCTTCAAACTCCACCAGTACCTTTCCCAACATAATTACTGAAAGAAAATGCTTCACATTGCTTCGAACGAACCTCCGCAGTGGCTTTCAGGCGCGCTTAAAATAACGCGGAGGCACTAGAGTCCAACGTGCACATAATAAAGTGGAAATAATGGCACGCCTGGTCAATATTCGTCGGCAATCCTCGTCTCTTGGCCAGGACGCTTACAGCGTAGCAACTACGCACGGAAATGGTCCATTGTCTTCCCTCGCGCGCACAAAACTTCCTGCCAACGCCGGCATTATCGCACGTCACTCGCGAATCGACAATGCGACCGTTTATTTGCGCAAACTCTGATCATCAGAAAAGACGGCGGAAGGCAGCAGTGGGTCGACGAAGTTAAATCGTGACTTAGTTATCGCGAATAAATGTCCTGTAGGCAAAACAAAGCAGCCTGCGCGCTGACCGTCAAGTCGGAATTGTGCGGGGAAGCCTTTCGTCGTTAATCTTGATCAATTGATAGCGAAGTTCCGCATTGACTGCGGTCGCGCGACAAACTTTCGCCATAAGTTAAAGTCGAGGCAGGTCGGAGCGACAGTTTTTATCTCGAGACGCTACGCACTGTGCCGCTGCGACAAATGAGTTTTGGGATGTCTGACAGTGAAGGCTTCGTAATGTAACCTAGTTTCGAAGGGAACGAGGCTGGCGCGGTGCAGGCGGATTGATGTGAGACAAGTGACAATCGAGAATATTTTTTTTTAAATATTCTTACAATGTAGTTGGGTAGTATGACGAGTGATGAATTAAGTGAAAATGTTATTGAAATTTTTATTCGGTAAAATAATTATATGCGTAAAAATGGTCTCTGGTGGATTCCGTGTCTTCGTTTACATTTTTTTATGTTTTATTATTTCTTAAGTAAACTCTCTATAGGACTAAACAAAGTATTTATTGCGCAAAAAGAGTAAAATTTAAATTTAAATTTTAATTAAGTAAAAATTTAAACTTTATTGTATATTCAGTTTTTCGGTCCTTCCCATATATCATGCTCTCTCCGTGTTCTTATTATATCTTGTTTATATCCTTATACATTATATTATATAGTATACATATATGTTATATTACGCATATATATTATATTACCCCAAATACCGCGTACATTTTTCTATTCAAAACCGTTTGTCTCCAAACAATCTGCGCCATTCGACAAAACCCCGCAAGATGGCGCCCACTCGCTCCTCATCTCACGTGACGCAAGTGATATAGCTGGCAAATTGGTCGTACATGGAACGTAACATAATGACATTTCTTCAGCCATACGCCTGGCACTGTAGTGCGTAAAAACCCGACTGACTTTCCTTAAGATAACATATGCGCAGACCTTTCTTCTTTACACACTCCTAAAGCATGAAAGCAGACAGTAGAAGCAAAATCCACTGGTAGGAGTCCCAGTAGCAATGCGCGAGATTTTACTGCACTTAGTCCGAATCGCGCAAAGGCTCGCGGAGACGCTAAAGGTCAACAATTTGAGGTAGAAGCTTCCCTTGACACGGGATGACGCCGACAGCAATGGCACTTTCGCGAAATCCGAGCTCCAGCCTCTTCGTTCCTTTTCTTCTCCCGTCCATTTTGCTCCGCGCAGGTCTCATTGTCAGCCGAGACTATCGCCGGCTGAAATTCCACGCCAAAGTACAGGAACTTGTAAGCCAAAGTGCACGGGCTGATATATCTGCGAGAAGATGCGGGGCAATGCTCGGGGTGACGTGTGTGCACGGCCTAGCAGGGCAAAAACGAAGTGGCTAAACATATTGGGTCGGCAAGAAAGTGATTTTGCTTTGCATCAGTAGATAGCGTTATGTCTGTTTCGTTATTCTTTTGAGAATGTTAGATTTTTTTCTTTTGAGATTTGCAGTTGATAGCTTTAGGTTGCTGTAGAAACAAATTCTCTGTAATTTTGTTTGCAACTGTCAGTTTATGGCCAGTTTTAACCGTTTGGATCCCGGACGTTATTCAGAAAATCTTGTTGAGGAATGCCAAGCAGCGCGATAGCGCTTGCTTCAATTTATGTCGGAAAACGTCAAATAGGGCAACAGCGGTTGTGTTTATCAAATAAGTATAATTTAAAGTAATGGAAATTGGAGACAGAATGTTTTGCTCCCATGGTTCGCACCAAAATCGTCACTATGCGAAGAATAATTATCAGTAAAATTGTGCGCGTATTTGTTACGCGAAGCATGAGAAACTACTGGGTACCAATCCGACTTCCAAGTCTATTGTTGTCGAGGTGGCGCATTTTTTGGGCCGTGCTGCATTGAGTATGGGAGAGGAGACGTGAGATTAACTATGCATGCGACATGTGCGTACATCTAGCGAATTCTAGTGGGCTGTGGGCGTGCATATGTGAACGCGGAATTCGGCAGTGGAGAAAACTTGAAGGTTATTTAGTTTATGGTGATTGAGGAGTTGAGTATTTGCGAAATTAATATAAAATACTGGTTGACCACTGGAGAGGTATCGGAAATGTTAAGTAAGTATTATGGCATAAGTTTTTACTACTGGAAAGGTTAATAATTATTATAAGCAATTGATACCACCCATTTTGACACTCTCAATAATTATCAGTTGTTTATTACAAGTAAAAGCAACAACAAAATACATATATATCGAAGAAAACTTGAAGGTTATTTAATTTACGGCGAATGAGGAGTTGAGAGTTTGCGGAATTGGTATAAAACATTGGTTGACCACTGGGGAGGGTCAAATTTTTAAATTATGGTACGTTGAGGTATCGGAAATGATAAGTAAGTATTTAGTTATAACCATTTAGCACCGAAAAGGGTAAGAATTACTGTGAGCCATTGTTGAGCAATTTCTGCTTTGATATCACCAATTTTTCTACTCTGAAAAATTATCAGTCGGTTATCACAAGTGAAAGCAACAGGAAAATACATATCACCACGGAAGAAAACTTGAGGGTTATTTAGTTTCCGGAGATTGAGAAGTTGACTGTTTGCGGCATTAACACAAAAAAGTAGCTGAACGCTGGAGGGATCATATTTTAGAATGTCGGTATCTTGAGGTATCGGAAATAATAAATATTTCGTTATAACCATTTAGCACTGAAAAGGTTAAGAATCGATGACTGGTCGCGCTATGCATTTTGCTGGAGTTTGAATTTATAAAAGAGGAAAGATCAGTCACCAGATGTTTAGTAAAAAAAAATGAGAGACTCAAACTTAGAATGTCACTTATTTCTACATTTTGGCTCAGGAAAGAACCTCTACCCCGCATATAGACGAATTTTATAAAAGGGAAAACCCATAATATACCAATAATCCGTCAGTTCGTCAGTGAGTAATTAGCTCGTGTAATCAGCCACTGTATTGTAACTTCGACGCATTGTCACAGTTTCAAAAATATTTGCAAATAAAATTTTATTCGGTTTAATTAATGTAATTTAATTTGCTTTCAATTATAAATTTACCTGTCATAATAAGTAATTAAATAATTAAATTATATGCAATATTTAATTACTAGTAATCATTATTCATTAATTTTACTTTTTCTTTTAAAATCAAGGCAATCTTAATTCGTCTCTTTTTCTCTTAAATTAACTTAAAGACTAAAAAACGAAAAAATATTAAAACGTTGAAACGCCATGTTAATAGGGTGTGCATAATTAATATACTTAACAATTCATTCGTTTTCTGCCTAAATACAACCATAATTCCTTTTACACGTAAATCTGCAGCAGTTATTATCATATAATAATTCCTGACATCATACACTTACATGGCATTTGCAAATTATAAAAAAGAACGATTAAAGAAAAGCAAAAAAAAGCATAGTCAAAAAAATTTATCTCGAAGATCAGGATAAAATAATCAACCGTCGAGAAGAGCACATTATTTATCCAGTAAATGCAAATACTGACGATTACTGCGGATGTTTGAACTTCGACCTGCAAAATGGCGGTAAAACGCACGAGAAAATGCTTGCTTGTCCGTTTCTGGTTGGCGCAAGCTAAATAGAGCGCAAATAAATTACTCTTGTTCATTCGATTATCGAGTATTTAACCCCAGTAATAAATATCGGTATTTATACCAGTCAATGTCTTTATTTAATTTCGTCTCATTACGTTATAATGAGAACTTTCAGCTTCATTATGTGACACTGGATTGTTTTGTAGATTTCTTTCCATTGTCATTTGATTATTGATTTGTTTGTTTCCGTGAATGTTGCCGTCTATGTCCTTCTGTTCGATCACTTTCAAACAGCAATTCACTTAATCATTATAATATCTGAGCAACGTATGGTCGTATTAATTTCGAACGAACAGTATATTCATTGGCAAAGCGCTTGCTACCTCTTGCAAATAAGCCCGTTATCCGCAGATAAGCTGGTCGCTGCGAAATTTTTAAATATTTTGCTGAAATTCCATAATATTGTTAACAAATAGTGGCGTAATTAAATTCATGTGAAAACCGATTAAAGCAGTTACCACTTTTATGACGAAGTTTAGACAAAATTGAATTATTCCGTATTTTCCAACATCGAGGATGTTATACATCCCTCTTGTTAATTTTACTATTTGTTACTCTCACCAAATTAATGGTAAATCAGACCGTTTGGTGACCAATACAAACTACCTCACATTTACTATATATAATTATTTTAAAGTAATAACTGTTATTCATGAAATGTTTCTAACAACGTTTCCACAATTTTGTCTAAAGTTTCAAATCTAGATTCCAAAATTTCAATTGCAGATTTCAAATTTACACCGTAGAATCCAAAATCTACACCGTCACGGGCTTCCATAGAAGTTCTACCTGAATTTCTAAATGCCATCCATTACCACGTCCCACGACTTCCACGTATTTCATTTTATTTTTTCTGAAAAACGATTCGCAGCAATTTCGTATAGTATTTTAAAGTTGAATATTTTTACATGCGCGTGGTGTCTGACAAGTGATATTAATGGTCCAGTAACAGTACAATCCCCCTGATTCGCAGAGATATCGTTTTAGTTATCGCGAGACGCTTTGCAATCGTTTAAACCCCGCGACATATATGTCGCTTTCCGATTTATGCTGCTGTGCCGTCACTCGATTTACACTTATCGGCGCGCATCAACGCGATTATTGCCGCCATTCGTACTGTTTACTGATCCGATCACGACCCATGGGGCCAAGAATTTTAAGGGTGGAGGCAAAGTTAACGGGCTTAAAGTCGTTTCGGTAAGAGTTTATGTATGTATATACGTTTTTGTAAGTCTTAACCATTTCGAGACGATTTTTTTTTTAAGAAAATAAAAGAGGGATTGTAACGGGTCACTAGTGACCCCGGCACTGCATGCTGAAGGGTAACCCGTTGGATTTGGACATGTATCGTCACGGACTAATGAAAAGCACATTTTTTCGTGTAAAATAGTATAAGTTCGGAAAGTACTACGTTATTCAGGTGATATTTTGCATAAAATCTTATCGGCATATTTCTTACGAAATAAAATCGGGATTTTATAAGTTATACATGACTTATATTTAATTATAAGAAAAAAAAATATATATATTAATTATAAGAAAATATAAAAGTAAGACATTATATTTTCAGACACCCTTTAGTTTCGCAAGACGGATTATATCTGCAACGCTTTTGCAACCACCAAATTTACCTAACCGAAAATATAATAATATATTTCTTTGCAATAGTTTTTCATTTTCGTTGTAACACCGATACGCTAATCATTGAATGCCATAATTGTAATCACTGTAAACCCATTTTCATTTATCTTATGTCCGCCAAGTTGCGAGATCAAAGAAATTGTCCCTATTCCCAAACTGTCCCACTGCAAATCCGTCCAAACGGACAACGCGAGAAATTTTACTGCAGTGCTGTATAGTCACGTGATTTTCCTTTGCGTTTATTTTGTGAGCGACGCTTCGGATCGCAAGCGAAAATGATTGGACGCATTAGTAGCGGATTACTGAAGAAGAAGTTTCTGTATATTCGCAGAGTGGCTGGGCTGCATGCTGGCAGAGGCGGATGTGTGTCGATATATCTACCATGTATGACTAAATGTGCAGACTTAGACACGATATGTTTCACAACTCCCTCTGGGTTTGGACGCAACTTTACTACATCCGTTACCGATGCTACTCTACTTTTGGTCCAGATATATGTGCATTCGTGTAGGGTGAGAACTCCCAAGGGATAAGCGCAAAATTTTTCTTTACTTGATAAAAGTTTATTACGTTAATACTGAATTTACCGAGAAATACGTTGATGCGCGACTTTACTTGGAGAAGTATGCAGGTAGACGAGATGCAAAATTTGAACATTAGAAGCCGGAGGAAATGAATTTGAATGTATATTCGTATTACACATATTCCGTTAATAAGAGGCAGCAAAAGTTGCTGGGATATGATACTGTTAGTTTGTGTTTTACTCATGAATTTTGCTCATAAATTTGGTGTTAATTATTGTACTATAATTAAGTAACGAAAGGTGGTTGAGATTGAATGCATTTGAAAGAAAGATATTTACGCAGAGAATAATTTCGGAAGTTCTGTACTTCGTTCTGTTCTTTCTATAAATTCTTATATCACTCGCTTATTCAATTTCTCGCTTTAAGAAATCAGGAATCTCTTTCTAAAAATCAACGTTTATTTCATAAAGTGTCAAATGACTCCTCATGCTAAGAATACTCACATCTAAAATCCTACTACGTTTACTGCTAATCATACTCACAAAAGCACAACACGTCATCGTCTTCGAACTTTACGCATTTCCATTAAAACGCATTGCGCCGTCACTAAGTGTCGCCTTACTCTCGCCACTTATTACACGTCCCATGCAGGACTATTCGACAACGTTACATCGCCGAGCCGTCCAGAAAAAGCGCGTATTCTCTCCCCCGCTCGAATAATGCCGGATCACGAGCGGCTCTTTCATTCCAGAGCCAGAACGTAACGACAAAACGGCAACTGGATCGTGAACGAGCCGGGGAGACCGAGAGAAAAGACACGGTCTCGCGGAGTTCTGCTCATCAATGTGCGGCCCCGCGGATTTTGCACGCCATTCTTTTTCCTCCGCCTCCCGACGGCGCTAAATAAGGAGCGAGAAAAGAAAAAGCGTCGACGAACATTAGTGCGCGCCACTCGGATTCACTGGCTCTCGCTAATTTCACCGCGAGGAAAATTTTATTTACCCTCCTCCGCCCCGGCACTCGGCTGCATTTTTTGCGCCGGGTCTTTCTCGCGGCGGACCAATTTTCAGGTGGATTAGTCTCGGGCGTGCGAACGGCACACGCATTTCGGGACTAATTCGGTCGTCGGCGTTTAACGAGGCCGTTTCATTTAATAAGATCTGACGTCATCGCTCGTTGAGACACGGGATAAAATGTTTCCCCGGAGCACGGACGAATTATGTTGATATGTACGTGCTGTGCTGATTGTTTTCCGCGATCTTTTGCGACGTAGACGTTTCTCTTTATTATTTTAGTATTTTTATTTTTTATTTTATTTTTTTTAATATTTTTATTTTTTTAGTTATTTTATTTTTATATTTTAATTCGGAGAAATTGAAGTCATTGGCTGGGATGGGTTAGGGTATACGGAAAGATGGCATTATTTTAGTATTTTCATTTTTTATTTTATTTTTTTAATATTTTTTTCTTTTTAGTTACTTTATTTTTACATTTTAATTCGGAGAAATTGAAGTCATTAGCTGGGATGGGTTAGAGTATAGGAGAAGATGGCATTGGAGTTCGTGTTCAGGAAATTTCTTGTACCAGTATGTCAACACTGGAGGAGGTATACAATGATACGGAGAATTGTATGTATGTTTAATCGAGGGGTTATTAGTTGCGGATGCTTGGATCCTTTATGAAACTGTGACTAAGAAAATGTTAAAGTCGATGTATACATGGAGAAATGCAAAATGCGTTCCGGTGTAAGTAACAAGATGCGAAGTGTTTATGTGGCAGTAACAGCGTTATGTAAAGTCACTTAAGTATCAAAAAATTAGGTGGTCAGACATTCGTTTTATTTAATAATGTAGAGTCGCGTTTAACAACGCAAAATTGTTGAAGTCTGAAAATATCCATTGTTCCAACCTGAGGACTCTTTTGAATGTGAATCAAATTCAATATCTGATAGTGCCTTTTATGAATGCAGGTGTCCAACTTTATTGTGAAAAGGCACACTTTCTGGGCCGTCCGATAGCTTTCTGGCAGAATGCATTCGTTGCGTTCTCGAATAGGAATTTAGTGACTCTTCCTCTGCTCTAAGTCAAACTTATACGACAGTCTGCATAAAAAGTCGCGGAATTAGATAAAACCCAAATTCCCGAACCGTTTTCAGTCACGCTTTAAATATTACCACAGTGATCCTATATGCAATCTTTTAGGTGTGCGTAATTATAAACATACGAATCACTCATAAAAAAAAAAACTTGCGGCGCTATAGTTTGGTCAACGAATATTACAGGTAAAATCTTAAAAATCAAAATATTTCCGCACATTTCGACTTAAAATGCTAGTGTAGTTAGCATTCTTCACTGACCAATTTTCAACAATACATATTTTGTACTTTACTCCAAGTAATGTTTTTTAACAGAAGACCATTATAGTTATTAACTTGTTAAGCTAACAATCTGAATATTATATTGTTACGGTTATTTGAAATTTTTATAATAAATTAACCCATTAAGTGACTCTACTTCAAGTAACGTTTTTTAACAGAAGATCATTATAATGGTTAATTTGTTAAGCTACCAATCTGAATATTATAAGAGGTAACGTTTTCTAACAGAAGACCATTGTAGCGGTTAACTTGTTACGCTAATAATCTGCATATAATTTTGTTACTGTCATTTGAAATCTTTATAAGAAGATGAATTAACATATTTATGACTTTATCACACTACTATTATTGTTTACATGTACTCCGTAGCAAAGTTACGTGCAAAACTGCACATTTTCATGACCAAAGCTGCCGTATTTAAAGGATTCAACCGAATACCTGGTTCGTTTGCGTACAAACGCATTGAAAAGCGTTAAAGGCATAATTAGGAGTTGAGAGGAGAATGTCTTGAGGCGCAAATCGAAAATGACGGCGGAATGCACTTTTTCAAAAGAGATATTTAGCGGAGGTGGTCCTGCACAGCTTCCTTTTTTTCAACAAAATGTCTACTCATGTAAAGTAAAGGATCTGAAAGATCCCGTTGAATATAACAGATAGTCTACAGATGCTATCGACAGGGACTCGTTATCCAAGTATGGCATTTTTAGCAGCGGAAGAACACGCATTTCGGTCGTTTACAAGCGCAGTTAAAAGCATCGAAGAGAAACTTGGAATTTACCGAAAGCAGAACATCTTGAGGCGTACGTCGAAAATTACAGCCCCGGAGACTACGTTCAGATTGTTCAGATATACGTAATAGCGGAGGAACTCCGTATGGATCTTCTTGTATTTTCACCACCTGCGGGTGCTGAAGTTTTACTCATATGCGAAACAAAGAAACTGAGTGCGCACTTAAAAGCGTCAAAGATGTGGAGCGTAACAAAGATGTTAACACGTTCGCTGACGTGAATGCTATAGCATTCATTTTCATGATGATGCAGAATGACGTGAATACTACAGCATTCAAAATCTTAAATTCAATTATTTTGAATTTAACTTTATGTAACCTTAAGTTTTTAGAATAATTATACGTGTCAAGATAATGACTAATTGAACTAAAATATGATAATCTGGCTACCCTTATAAAATGTGTTTCATCAAATTTCGAATATCGCAACCAATTTAAAAATAAAATGACTGTCAATTTTTGCACCTCGCTGAGACTTTTAATGTCCGCGAACGTGTCAAGCAACGGCAGAACACAAAAAATTCGATTCGGTTACAATGACACAAAAAATCGTCGACCGCAAAATGCCGCGTTTGCCAAAAGAAGACCGTCTTGACTTACAGGCTGAAAATGGCCCAACGGACTAAGTATCATCGTCGATCGGGTGAAAATTGTTGCGGCGATCGCGATCGCAAGCAACTGCGAATAATTTGCACGAATAATCCAGCGGAATTCCCGGACTCGCTGAGTGCTTCCATCGAGTGGTTAAGCGGCTAACCGGCCGACCGCGTCGATATTCCGCGAAGAAAAAAAAGAAGAGCTCCTAAAAGCTCGTCTGCAGCAAAGTGCGGAAACACAGATGGAGGTCCCTCTATTTTCGATACGATCGGGCTTTTTGTTCTGTCTCGAGTACGGATCGATAATTTCCCCCGCCAGCGGACGTGTACACGCGTGTGTGTGCGTATAAGCGTGCGCGGAAGCATCTGGAATTTATCTTCCACGGCGAACGAACCTCTCGTCGCTGTTTATGAATTTATTTGAATACCACGGCGCGATTCGAGGCACGTCCCGCTCGATATTTTCATCCGCAAAAGTTTCGTCCGGCGCAGGCACTTTCGGGACTACGTGTGCGAACCAATTGAAAAGTAGGACGGACGAATATCTCGGCGCAATGACTGGAAGCGCGTCGAGTGGCTGCATTAAGAAGCTGTTCCCTATCAAACAGAACCGGAATTAACCCTTTCGCTACGGCGGTCTCGTCCACTATTTGGATTTGTGTTTGCGCTTAACGCTTTAACCCCTGGCAGTATTTTCACGTGTCCGACTCGTGATGAGGATTTCGAACCAAACATGAATGTCACGGGTCTGAGTCGTTATCAAAATTTATGTATTGTATCAGAAACACATACATGCCAAAATAAAATAAAATAATTTTTTTAAAATTTGGTCCGAGTTTGTTTGAATCCCACAAGAACACAGCGTCGAATATATGCGTCGTATGAAAAAATGCTTATTTTTTATATAATTGGCATGTTATAAACATATATACTGGAAATCAATGCCAACTGAAGTCATATTAGAAGAAAAAAAGACCATGGTCTGTGAAGCGAGAATTTCTTCTCAAGGCCTGGTAGCGAACGAGTTAATACATCCGAAAAATCAGCAGCCAACGCCTCTACTAATCGACACTCGGGGTCCGGAAATTATTTGGCGCCGCAAAGAACGTAAGCGGCAATTTATTCAGCTCGCATGGCTTCTGAGGTTACGTTACGTTAGTGTTCCCGAAGCCAGGCCTTACGAAGATTCCTTTTGAAGCGGCCGGGCTCGTTCCGCGTAATTAAATGAAGTTTCTGCGCTTTGATCGATGCCGTGCGCGTTCACGTCCCGAATAAGACTCTTAAGAAGCCTATTTAGCGGATTCCCATAACAAGCGCGCCGAGTAATTGCAATGCGTAGGGGGGCTGCGATTTTAGCAATACGGGCTCATTAGGGTGAAAATGACGGGGCCGTCTTTGAAGACGCGCGTACGAGTGAGGCCGGGCTTTTCAGCGTGTGTCGCAGTCGCTACTAATTAAATGGAGGTTACATTGATCCGCCGAACTTGGGGTCTCGCCGGTATTTGCGTCGCCGTGAGTTTCCGTGGCGCGATGAAATTTTTAAGCGGCATGCCGTCGAGAGATGCTGTTGAATGTGTAATTCTGCAGAGCCAGCGTATCTGCTGAATAGTGGATGTCTTGCGGGGTGTAAATGAAAGTGTGTGTTACAAGGAGAAGATCCAAATATTTTTGTAGTTTTAGTGATGGAGCCCTGAATGTTGTTAAATTTTTGACTGCTATGGGCGTATATATGCATCCGCCGAGATTTGTCGGTATCGAGATTTGTCGGTATGCGTTGTTTATCAAATAATTTGGTTGCATTATTCAATTTGGTGTAAGTAAAGAATTATTGTTAGGAGTCTGTTGGGCTTTATATAATGAATCAATAGAGTTCACATTAGAAGTATTCAGAAGTCCGGAAGTATTCAGCAGTCAAAGGGTTAACTTCAAGCCATGATGCTCTTGTGGAATTCAAATAAATTTGCACAAAAAACTTTTAGAAAATGTATAAATTTTGCAATATATGCAATGTATACATTTTATTCACGAGTCACACTCGTAATATTCATGTTTAACATAAAATTATGACTACGAGCCTGACTCGTGATAATAATGTTTGACCCGCAGTTCTCCTTAAGAGCCAGACTCGCCATGAGTCGAAGGTTTTCTATGTATATATTTCCGATACAATAAATAAATTTTGATCACGAGTCGAACTCGTGATATTCATGTTTGACATGAAATTACGACTACGAGCCTGACTCGCGATAATCAGGTTTGGCCTGAAATTCTCATACGGCTTGACAGTAATTAACACAATAAGTTGAAGACAAGAATTGCTCAACGGTGGTAACAAAAGAAGGTTAGAAGTTAATTGGGTCTTACATAATGACTCAATAGAGTTCCCACTAGCGAAAAGAATTTCGTTAAATTATTTTTAATTATCATTCCTTTGTTTACTTATACCAACCCGTACGCTGTTTTTCTTCACATTCCTCCGCTCCCACAACATTTCATTAAAAAATTCGCTTAATCTCTGCTCAACTTGAAAATTCGTATAATCTAAAGTCCTGCGTGAGTCCAGTATCCGTACCAGTAATTTCCGTGTAATATACGTTTTGCCATGCGTCTCATCTCAAACTCATTATTAGACTAATTAATGGACAACGTACAATCTGTTATCTCTAACACACCGCAACTAATTACCGAACGCGATGTACGGTGTTAGAATTTACCGAGATTGTTAAATGACCCTGACGGTTAATCCCTTCGGATCCTGTGCACATTGTAGTAATAAGTATACATAATACTTTTCGTGCTGTATTTTATTACGTATATTATTTTTACAAATACGAATTTTATTTTCTTATACAAATATTTCTCAGGATCTCCTTAATGTTAAAATTTTTGCGTAAAGATCATATGTCCATTAAAAGGTACATTTACGAATTATAAATAAATAAATAAATATTTCTGTAAAAAGTATATTGTTGCCTGCATTCGCGTGAATTAAGTTCATTTTAGTATAAAAAATAATTTTTCTTAGACGAAAAAAATACGGGTCTGAAGGCGTTAACGCGATTACATGTGGTATGAAATTAGACAAACGTACATATTCTTTCGTCAGCGAGAAAAGTAAAAATCTGGCTGGCAGGCTTGATAGAATTGATCACAACATTCTGTTGTCGATGAATAAGTTTTCTTCCGTCAGTTATCATTGCAATGAGACCGACACTGGTGAAAGGGCGTGAAAATTCGCCTTTTCGCCGGATATTTACTTGTTTGCCCCCTTCCCGTCATTCGCACGCGCCACGCGCGTAAATTATTTTATTCTGGCACTCGACCATCCACTACCTACTCGCCGTCATCACTAATAGTCACACATAACAAAGTGATGACTGACCATACGTTCATTCTTTTTATTAAATTTACATTGGCGGTGAATTTGCTTTCATTTGCACGAACTAGAAAAATATCGCGACGTACATTGCATGGAGCTGAGAAGTTGGGTGAAAAAATTATTGCTGTATTTTAATAAAGAACTGTCTGTGATGGTTGTCATCGAAATGTGCAGCAGTTTTGCATTTATGTTTCAAAGCAGTTGTTAGACTAGTGCCGTCTGCAAAATTCACAAACGCCGTATGTTTGTGGCATAAAAGTATAACTTTATAATATTTTATGCTTCATACCCGTCATGTGCGGCATTTCTTAATAAACACTTCATAATTTTTAATTTCGACCCAAAAGTTTCTATTACACGTAGATTATTATAAAGGTTCATGAAAAAAAAAGTATATGGGTATTAATTTTTTTTTTAAAGAATTGTATTTCAAAAATGTTTAAAAAATCATACACCATGCAGTTCGACCATAAATAAGTGTTAAATAAATATTGTGGAAATAAAATAAGTTAATATTTAATAAATTATGTAAATAACACAACTGTGTAAATATTGTTTGATTACTAAGGAAAAGTATGCATATATTTACTTACTGATTATTATGACATTTTAATTAATTTATTTTATTAATAACTTTCCCCCAAGTCTTCATCTTCCACGCATCCAACAGTCCAGTACAGACTTATAAAATCTCAGTCCAATTCCAGCGCATTCCGTTTATCACGTCGCACTAAATTACATAACATTTGCCTTCGCAAAATTGCGTACAGCAGCTGTCACGCAACAAGTGCAAAAAATACGAGGCACTTAAGGCTCGCTGCTAATGGCTCTGTTGGTTCATCGTTAACCCGTCGAAAACGCCATAAACGTTCCGAAAGTTTGGTCGGCGCAAGTCGTCAGACTCGAGTCGGAAGCGCGCAGCTTTTAGGCCAGAATTAACAGCCACCGTCGCGTGTTATTATCGCGAGAATAACTGGTCAAAATATGCGTGCAACGCAGGTGCTGGGAAGGCAGCAGAAACTGCGGTCCCGGCCGATCGATGCGGCATTAATTGAAAAGTTAGTGTCGGCCGCAGTAAATAATAATTCGGCCGGTAGCGGTACGAAATTAGTGACTTCCGGTTTGAAACAGGCGTCTCGTTGTCCGGTTTTCCTTTGAAGTTTCTAGACGAACTATGGATGGAGAGTGAGTTTTTTGGGTATTCACCCTTTATACTTTCACCTCTGAAGGGACAATGTGTATATAATATATCGGAATTTCCTCTTTGTTTTTATTTTGTGCGTTCATAAGCAAAATTACAAGGAAACGTAATAAAATATTCGCTTCTTTGGCTAACTTGACAATTTTTATTATAGTAGTATAATAATTTGCAATCGATGGGAACGTAGTTTAAATTGAATAACGAGTATCTATGTATTTCACACATGCTGCGTTATTCTGTTTACCACTACGTTCCTATTCAAATCCCGATGATTCGCTTTCATCGATATGCTTCTTGAAGAACACTACTACTTCGATAGATAGAAGTAAAAAATTGCACAAGTACAATGCATCGGGAAATACACATTGTCAAAATATTGCAGATAAGGCTTCTTATAATCGGCATTCTTACAAGTTTAACACATCCTCGTCCACCACTAAAATGGTTACAATCCGTAGTCGTCTTTAACTTTCGGTGGTCCACTGCATTGAAAGACCCACCCCCTTGTCTGAGTTCGAGCGCCCGAAACGTTCGTGTTTAACCGGAAATAACATCGGCGCCGCACGTCTACTTCTTCCTCCCCGGCACGAGCGGAGCCCAGAAACTCAGCGACCAAACACGCGGCCGAAGAAAGAGGCGTCGTGAAGTGCAGGCCAGAGTCGAAGACGGCTAAACACGCCAAGGCACAAGGGACCTTAAGTAGCCCATAGAAATGCATAGCGGCGGACTTGTGTACAAACTCAAGTAGCTCGCAACTTTGAGTGGCTGGCTGGATCCTGGAACTGCACCCCGCGGATTTCGCTGAATTTTCCCGGCGGTCCGTCCGCTCCTTGGCTCCGGGGAATATTCGATCGGACAGCGCTGGCGTACGTTATTAATTACCGGATCAGCCGGCATCAGCGCGCGTCGGACTTCCTTGACGCGCGCCAGGATTTGCGGATTTTACGACCGGAGGAACGCTCATTACGGCTCGTAAATTATTCGAAGCGTGCGGTGGTGCGCGGGATTTTTACGGCTGCCCGGAGGAACGGTCAATTAGGAGATGGGAGGGGTTTAAGGAGGGTTGGGTGTTGCGAATTTGAGAGATGGGTGCGTGTTTCACGGGAGAGTGTACATGGATGTAGAGGTGAACGGGTAATTGTTAACAGGTTGACTGCCAAATGTATTTTGATGTATTAGAACGGCGATGCTATAAAATACTACACCGTTTCAATTATGTAGAATGTAAATAATGTGCAGGTATTGGAAGCCAAAGCCAATAACGCACCGTCGCACAATGCGATCCTTATTCGCGAGTTTTTTACCAAAAATAGTACGAATTCTATTCACCAGCCTCCGAATTCACGCGATTTAGTTCCCTGCAATTTTTTTCTGTTTAACCGAATTAAAAAACCGCTTCGCGGGACGCGTTACAGCACTCGGAAGGATCTTATGGAAAAATCGAAGACGGCTCTGATGGACATACCAAAAATTGAACACCAGCGATGTTTCGATGATTGGATCAAGCGCTGGTATACGTGCGTTAAAGTCGATGGGGAGTATTTTGAAGGGGACGATATAAATTATAATGGATAAACTTGTATTTTCGATTTTACGAGTAAAGTCCTAAAACTTTTTGATCAAGGTAGTATATAAGATATAATATACTAATACAATAAATATAATAATAAATACCCAACTTTTTACACATTCCCACTACGCGGACCCCCGGCACTAATTTTCATCATTTCCCATGCATTCTCACACATCTCGAACAAAACTTCCTCGAAGCGTCATCTCACGTACGCAACTGAACATAATTCGAGCACCACAATTGCTGTTTGCCCGGGCTTGTTCGCGAGGCAGTGCATCTCAACCGATTATCGAACAGCACTTCCAGCGTTAGTTGGAACTTGATTGGGAGAAGTGCAATATTGAATTCGCTTAAATCGATAGAGCGCAAACTCACCGATACAGGGCAACTAGATGCGTAGACGCGGCCAGCGATATCAGCAAAAGCACCCAGGATTAACTCAATTATCTTTATATCAGGATTATGTTCAGTCGGCTCATTCGCAATTAACGCCACCTCGAATCGCTCCGATGCAATATTGCGTGTGCACACGCGGCAGCACGTTTCGAGGTTTGTCGCCGGCCGATTTGCATATGGGCTGGATGGCATTATTGGTCCGGCGCGAAGGATGTCTTTTTCGGGAGATTGTTCGAAGCGACATATATTCATTGGGTGCTTCGGGGGAAATAGTGGCAAATTTGCGTGAAGTTAATAAATTGCCGAAAGAGTACACAGCTGCCGAGCGGGAGTTACGTTGTTTTATTGAAACGGGACAGACGTTTTACGGCGGAAAATCAGAGGAATGCGGAAGTGGCGCGGCGAAAAATGCGGAACTGGATATTTTTGGTAGTGGCGGGTTAATGATACTGGGCAGAACCGTCGAAATGTTAAAAGAATGCATTTTTACTTACCGAGAATTACTGTGTATATATATATATCTACATACAATATAAATAAATAAATGTAAAAAAATGTATATTTATTTACATTGGCTAAACCTTGCATGTTTGAATTTTGCGACTGCTGTTTTTATCAGGAGACTATTTGAAGCGTCAAGTATATTCATTGGGTGCTTCCGTTGGTACAGTGGCAATTCGTGTGAAGTTAATAAATTGCTAAAAAAAAATACGTAGCTGCCAAGGGGGAATTACCGTGTTTTATAAAAACAGCACCACGTTTTTTACGACGAAAAATGAAAAAAATGAAAAAATATGGGCTGTAAGAGATTGGGAACCGTATATTTTTATTAATATTGTAGAGGTTATCCAAGTTTAAAAGAATGCAATGTTGTTCGTTAAAAATTACCTTGTCTGTATATAAGTCTGATCTGTGATGACAATTTGGAGCCAAACCTGATTATCACGACTCAGACTCGTAGTCGTAATTTCATGTCAAACATAAATATCACGAGTCTACCTAGTGATCAAAATTTATATATTGCATCGGAAATATATACATAAAAGAAAACCTTTCAGTCAAATGCCTCGATCAGGATATTTGATATTTCATATTTATATATATGTATATATTTTGATATGATAAACAGTTACGTTGTTTAGAGTAGTTATCACGACATGCACCACTTGTGGTGCACATGGCGCTGCGATAATTTCGATTGTAAAAGTCAGTCTGTCCGAAACATATTGCCTAGTAAAGAACATGCTGCATTCGAAATTGTTTTAAACAAAAAACAAGGGAAACAAAATATTTTCCAAAAAGTACGTAGGAAGACTAAAAACGGTAAGAGTAATGATGCTTTGTACCGTTTCCCAATAAAGCCGTTTTTATGTATCTCTTGCTTTAACAAAACCATTACATGCAACCATTACATATAACGATTAATTATTGTAAATATAAAAATTAAACAAACTTATGTTTAATTTAACGCTACCGCAAGGGGTTAAATACCCGCGCAATTTTGCTGCAACAGCTGAGGTAAACCGATTACATTGACCGCCGCAGGAAGGTTTCCTTAGCGAGGAATATGCATCCGGTATCTCCGAGAGGATCCTTCGACTGCGGGTAATTTTAATCGCCGCCCTCGGATGCGATAGTCTCTCGTCTGACGGTGGGAGTTCCTTGAAGAGTCGAAATCCGAGAATCGTCCATCATCCGCGCTGTGTGCCGGGCGAAACTTTCGCCAAAATTATGCAGCGTCCACTTGGCAGAAATGAAGTAATCGTCACCGCTTCATCGCGTCTTCCGCAGAAGCTTTTGCTCCTCAGAGATCCCGCGAATCTGTATAATTAAAGCCTCGGATGGCTGCGGAGATACGCTTTCAACGAATCTCTTTAAAACTACCGGTAACTCGGCGGGTCAATACCGTTCTGAACAGGAGATCTGGGATTTCCGGGCCGAATTGAAGATGAAGGACGGCAGAGATTGAGCGAACGCGCGACGTTAATTTTCGATTTATGAGAAGCGGAGGAACGTTATATGCAATTAACGTTAGCGTCAAGTGTTCGCGGGAGAAACTTTGTGCTACGCGTTTGCCGTAAAAAGATATTAAAGGAGGTTAATAGGAAAAAGTTATACAAATAACTTAACACTTTAACGACCGCTAGCCAATTAATCGACTTTTCGGTTCCAACTGCTATTTACCGGTAGCCGATTAATCGGCTTTTCAGCGGTCAACGGTTATATTAGATAAAATAAATATCAGATGATATTATGACAATTCTAAATGACAATGAAATTACACTGCTTTGAAACCAAATATAATTTGTATAACCAGTATAAATACACAAATAAGCTCAGTTCTGCAATTTTTAATTCATGAACAAGTTGTGATTCCTTCATCTATAGATCCTTATTACGGTTTCTAATTAAACTTAGCTACGTACTCATAGAAATGTATATACTTCAAGAATAATTTAGAAATTTATTACAAAGAAAACTCTACTACTTCAATATAACACATGCTACCAAACTCTAATCATGGAACACATAACATGACGTTGTCAAAAGAACGGATTTAACAGAAACTAATCTAGTGTGACAAAATATATACTCTGTGGTTATCTAGGTTATTGGAAGTTCTAGGGGTTTAGATGCAATTAAGACCAATCGCCCCTGTCCAATTCTGCACAAACAGCCAGGTGTATTCTGATTACATTCTCAGGAGAACAGATTTAACGAAAACGAAGCTAGATTCCGAAATCAATTAATGAACTGTTTAGAAATGCAAGAAATAATAAAAAACGAGTCGATGCAATTTGGACTAATCATCCCTGTTCAATAGCACACGAATAGCGAAATATATTGTCGTTTCACATCACCAAATACAAAGCGTGGATGTCATGTAAAACTTTGCACAAAGAAGGAGTCAACAATTTATTCAAATATCGAATAACGAATTGAACGTAAACCAACCTAGATTCCTAAACCACTTCACAAAATATTTTGAAATGCAAGAAATAATCAAAAACCTTTTGATGCAATGAAAAATAATCGTCCCAGGCCAAAGCACACGAACGCCCAAATAGTTTCTTATTTCACATCGTTCATTTCCATGCCACATGAAATAGCCAATAAATTCTCCAAGCGCCTCATCGTTATATTGTCAGAAGGTTGAATTTGATTGGAAGCGCCCCAGTTTCCTAAATCACCTATTGCAAAATTTCGGAATGCCCTAACTAATCAAATTCTTAGACGAAATAAAGTCTAATCATGTGAAACTATATTCAACCATCCAAACTCTCATTTTACATCGTCCATTACCAAACCACCGATGCCACACAAACCACTCAACATATTATCCGAACATTTTATCGTTACATCCTCAAAAGATCGAATTTGTCAGAAACCATCCCAGCTTCCTAAATCACTTAATGCAACATTTCAAAATTCAAGAAATAATCAAACACAACTACATCCGATCACATCAAACCAAACACAATCATCCAAACTCTCTGATTCCACATCATCCATTACCAAACCACCGATGCCACCCAAAGCACTCAACAAACGATCTGTCCCCCAACACATCTGTCCAACCTCTCTCCTTCTCCCCATCACCCCCAACATCTCCAATCCACATTTACCCTCCTTCCCCATCTCCCGCGGGCTTATTTTTCCAAACACACCGCGCCGCAGTTGACAAACAAAATGGCGGGCCTGCAATGACACTGTACGTAAACACCGCATCCACGGGCAGCGCTGATATGATTCACTAATTCCGTGCGGCGAGGCCGCAAATTGAATTATCCGACGGGCGCAGCACGGCAAACCGAAATTAATAGTTTTGGCCGGCAAGGAAAAGCGACACGGCCGATGCGGCGGATTACGGCCATGGGGGTGAGCAGGGTGGCGAAGAGAAGAGCGGAAAAGAGAGGGTTGGAGGTGGGAGTGTGCGACGGAACACTGCTGGGGCCTGGACGGCATGGATATTGGGCAGTGGGCTGGTTGGCAGGCCTGCCCGGTAATATATCAGACCCGTCCGCCGGTAATATACTGCCTGGTCAGCCTGTTTAGTAGTAATAAAGCGCATTGCTCCCGCGGCTGGACGTGTAGTCGAGGAAGCCGAGAAAGTTCGCGGTGCACCGAGCTTTTCGCGTCGGCGCTCCCTTATCGGAAGCCTCCGCAGAAGTTGCGTCGTAGATCACGGCGATGCGGAAAATCGGGGAGACGAAGGGTGGACGAGTGGGCGAGGCGAGTGGGCGGTTAAGAAGTGAGAAAGAAGTGGATGTATACTTATTAAGACGATGTTGGATTATAAAGGGTTAATACGTTGACTGTCAAGCGTATTTTGCTATGTTAGAACGGCGATGCGATGAAATACTGCAGAGTATGATCAAGGGGTAACATCTAGCTTAACGCCTAAAAACATAGGGTAAATTTAGGATTTTTTTTTAATTACATGATGTAACATATCGAAATTTTGTTTAAAGGCGTTTAATGCACATACTTTAATGTATAAAAAAAATGTCTTATGTTTTTGCTTCAAAGTGGCGGCGCTGGATCTCTCAAAGTAGAAATGCATTTTCGGATATGATCTCCGCGGCTTGCAGCAGAAGTGCCGTACACTTTCACTAAGCACAAAAAGCAAAATTTTTTCGTAATCTACATTAAATTTGGCAGAGAAGTACAGATCGTTTTCGTATATATAATCGGTTCTTAAGCTAAAGAAGCATTTTACTTTAGGTCAATACATCAATTACGGTCGATTATTAATTAACAAGAAGCAGTTGTCACCATGTAAATACAGATATAAACATAAATATAAGTAATAATCAGTTCTTAAGCAAAAGCAGCATTTTACTTTAGGTCAATACATCATTTCACCTAGAACTTCAAGATTATCTTGCTAAACTACCGGCACGAGCACTTGCTAACACCCTCACTCTATTCGCTAGCGGGGTAATTAACAAGATACTGAAAGTTTCGACGTGTCTCAAAGTCTTCAGCGGCGCATCCGTTGGTGTGACAGGTTTAAAAGAAGTTTGCCCTACAGCGTGTTACACTTGGATGCTTTTCCACGATCACTGCAACATTAACATGTTGCCTTCCATGTTAGTCATATATGGATCGTTTATCTTGAAAGTGACGCAAGCCCATTTTATGTTGTTTCGAAAAAATGAAAGGGTAGCATATTAGTGTAGCACCAGAAAAACGGCCGTAGATGCGTCGCGTAAAACTGTCGTTGGGCCATCGGGCGCTACCGGATTAAGATAAGGCGGTAGAGGTCCGTATAAAAGGCGGACCGCTTTGCGACGCGAGCTCAGTTATACTTCAGTAATAAATCAGAGTTTTAAGTTGTCGTTCAGTTTAAGTTGAGTTTTAAATCGTTCGACTGATTGAATCGTTTAACGAGTTTTGCATTTTTTTTTACACAAATGTCGGGTATGTTCACCTTTTCTGCATTTTTTGGCCGTACGCTCGCAACTGTTGCAAATTTTCCGCTGCAATTTCAGGCATTCTGAATTTGTTATAGCCCTTTGACGCATTAAAAAGGACATTGGCGAGGTGCATTCCGTAAAACCGCTTTTTTCACGAATGCCGCTTGACAAAATTGTCGATTGTAGACTGTAAATTGCGTAATGATTTTGTGAAAATTCTTTCACGCGGGATTAATGACACTAGGGAGCTTTAAAAAATATGCTTCGCACCACAGAGAAATGATAGGCAAAAACTGTTGAGGATCGGTAAACGAGTAAACGGAAGAATAAATTCAGAAATTGGCCTCTTATTTGTTTTTTTTTTAATTCGCAAGATTCTGACATAGTCTAAATGTTAAATTTTTTTCAAGGCAGTTCATGTTTAAAATTGCTCGAAACTGGCAACATGCCAGGCATTTTCTTAAATTCAGTTAAAGAAAGGAAATTAACAAAACTGGAATAAATTTGATTAAGAACATAAACAAAAATATATTTCGCAGTCGTCAATTTCATAAGTTGTGTCTGACTTTTAAACGTATGTAAAACTCTGGTGGTGAGGACCGATTTTTAATGTTGAAACGTTCGGCAATATTTGCACATCTATAATTAAACTTTCGAAGTATTTGTACAATTTTCCCCACACACGAGTTACTTTACGTAGCGAAAATGCTAATCAGTCGCACAAAGCCACCTAAATCGATGGTTTTAACTTATCATTGGGAAGTGTTTATTGCCGTATTAGCAATTCTATCGCCGCCATTTTTATGCATCCCTACTGCATCTCTTTCGTCTGTTTCCAAATGCGCGAGATAAACCGTCGGTTTAAGCCTTTGGACGCCAGAGCTTCCGCATTATTTAAAGTGCTTCGTTTGAAATTGACTTAAAACGACTGTTGACTGATTCGAAACAATGCAAGCTTGCCTTTTTTTTCTTTTTACTAATTATATTAACAATTGTATTGGGACTTTACTGATATTTGCGACTTTTCTAAATATATTTTTTTTGTAGGAAACTAACGAAATTGTTATAGATAACAAAAAGTAGAGGGATCTTACAAGAGTTTGGCGAGAGAGTATATTTGCGCATTAAGCGTTTACAAATATAATTTTTGTTGCGTTTATACATAATAAATATTAATAATAAACGCACATAATATTTATAAATAACATAATTAATATATATGCAAGTTTTTTACGCGTTCTACTGATTTTTACGCTGCTTTTTTAAGGCGCTTAACGCAAATAATAACACCAGGAATACTTAGACTGACAATGTGAATTAGTTATAGTATAAAACGCATGAATTCGTCGTATAATATACAGCGATGACAATATTAATTACTTTAAAATATTCGGTTTCTTCATATTTTGTATATTTTGATTATGTTTGTATATTCTTTGTATATTTTGATAGACATTTGTACTTTGAAACATGTTCATCAAATAAAACATTTTAATCGCATGCACCTTTACAAACCAAATTGATTTTCGTACAGTTTGCATTAGTTTCATACTTTTCCACAAATCTCTGTTCAGCCCGTACATTTTATCTAAAATGTTTCTTTTCTCTATGATTTCTTTTTTTGCTCTATTTTTGTTGAAAATGACATGACGACTTCGCGTTCGGTTGATTTTCGTACAGTTTGCGGTAGTTTCATACTTTTCTACAAATGTCTTTTCAGCCCGTACATTTTATCTAAAGTGTTCCTTTTCTGCGTAATTTCTTTTTTTGCTCTTATTTTTGTTACAATCGGCAGATTTCTGGCGGAAAATTACACGACGATTTCGCGTTCGGTAAAGTCGGAAAATCTCGCGTTAGACACACGTACTTTGTATCATGTTCATCAAATAAAACTTTTTAATCGCATGCACCTTTACAAACCGAATTCATTTTCGTACAGTTTGCGTTAGTTTCATACTTTTCTACTAATCTCTCTTCAAATTGTACATTTTATCTAAACTGTTCCTTTTCTTTATGATTTCTTTTTTTGCTCTATTTTTGCTGAAAAAGACATGACGACTTCGCGTTCGGTAAAATCGGAAAATCGCCAATCTTTATCGTTTAGATAAGCTGTACAGAGTATACATATATACACGCGTGCCCGCGCGACGAAATTCTCGTGTCGGGGGTAACGTGAAATTAATCTGGAGGACCTTTTATTCGCCTGGGGAAAGTCGACGGCACCGCCGCGCTTTACGCTCGATTTAATCCAGTGACCAAACTTGTATCAATTACCCTCTATCTTCTTGCTCCCGCTTTCGTCCTCTCGGGCTCCTTCGTCTTCCGTCACGTTCTCCCTCAAAACCAGCTTGCTGCACAGACAGGACGGGTTTAAATATGCATTCTCCTCAAATTTAGTTTGTCTAGAAGCGACTTGGGACGAGTTTGCGATCGGAGAGTTCTGCAGCGTTTGTCTGTTTATGAATTCCTTGAAAGATATTGTGCGTTTCCTACTTTCGATTGAGAATCACGTCCTTTTCGTTGATTGACACGTTATTTAACAGATTTATTATTATGAATTATATATATTACTGGGTCTCTCTATATTGTGACAATATTGCGTGACAGTGTAATCATTGTCGATGTAATCAGTATTATGGCAGGATTCTTTATACAACTTTATATACTTTGCATACTTTATATACTTTATATACTTTATATAACTCTCTGACTTATTCTATGTACCGCATTTACGAAAGAAAAATTGCCCCCCATGAATTTACGTCAGCAATCAGGAATAGAATTTAAAATACTGTGAATTTACATCAGCAGCCAAGAATAGAATTTAAAATGACGTGATATCACATCAGCGGTCGCGAATGTGTTAATTCACTTACTCTAAACGTAGCGAGCGAAGGTTTCCGATCGCCGAGCGATCGCTCTCGAGCAAGATCAATTACCGAAGTTTAATTCGGCGTGCGGCTCGGAGCGCAGCAGTGCGAGACACAACGCAGACAGCAATCTTCTCCGTGAACGTTTCGCCGCGTTGCACCATTTAACGTCATTAGTGTCTGCTCCGTATAAGCTTAGCGGCGAATCTCCGGGCGTTTCTTCGTGACGACCACGCGAGGACCTGGCATTCGGCTTCGCTTCATTTACTTTATATTACTCCATTACCTGTTTTATTATATTTTAGTTCTCCATTGTTTATAATAGGTTTTATAAAATGGATAATTTTAAATTCCCATTTGTTAATAATATATAGTATATTATTGATATTGATTATTATATTTCAGTAATGACGTGATGTAGTTCGAGAAAGAACATATGGACCGTTTATTTTGAAAGTGGTGTAAGTCCGAGTACGCTCGGCTATGCGTAAATGAATGTTTTAACATTTTTCATGGAAAAAATAAATAACTAACTTGTATTTCGCTTTAAAAACTGTTTTTATTTTTATGTTCCTTTCCTATCTAGTTAATTTCCTTTTTATAAAATACGTCGCATATGTGCGGGGTGTGGTCTATAAAATAACTTTCTCATCCCAGGCTCAACGTCGCATATATGCGTCGTATGAAAAAATGCTTATTTTTTATATAATTGGAATGTTATAAATATACATACTCAAAATCAATGCCAACTGAAGTCATATTAGAAGAAAAAACACCATGGTCTGTAAAGTGAGAATTTCTTCTCAAGGCCTGGTAGCGAACGAGTTAATTGAATATTTTGAAGCTCCATTTGCTATTACGGATAGAGTATACGGTTCTTTATTTTTTTAATCGGGTGGGGCGGCAGGTCGATTCGGAAAAGGGTCGCCAGGAGCATCGAAGCGCGAAGGTCGAGGAAGGAAGAATAAAAAAAGCACGCACAGAGGTTGGGTATTGCCGAGATCCCTCGGCTGGATAATCCATCGTCGGAAGGGACGGCGAGGCTTTCCATTTTCTACCCCACTTCTTTCTCTCTCCTTCCTTCTCGTTCCTTCTCGTTCCTTCGGCCCCGCGCCTCCTCGAGCGAACGTTTGTTTTCTCTCGATTGCCATCGAATCGAGGTGGAAACGATATTTGTCGCCGGCACCGCCCACTAGAAACGAAACTTTTCTCCTCTTCGTCCGCGGCGCCCGGCTTTTTTCCCGCTGCCTGCTGCCAGCTTTGCGCGGAGACAGAAGAGGACTTTGCTGGGTTAGAATCGTCGAAACTCTGGGAAATGGCCAAAAGGTGGGATTAGATGACGCGTTGAAGCCAGGGGCCGGGGAATTAAACGTGATGTTCTGATGAATTCGATACACGGTGACGGGGGCGGATGCTTTGGTTTGCGTCGAAATTTTTTGGTACGGAAGCGGTGAAGTGTGCGTTTAAACGATGTTGAAGGGTCTCGTTGGCGGGTGGGGGTAGGGAGATGAGAGTCAATGGGTTTTTGGCACGCGGGGCTGATGGTATGTCTGTATTTATCAAGGTTTCTTCTTTTCGAACTAAGGATGGAAATGAGCGAGCGAAGCTTATGTAGTAAGAGTTGAGATGAGAAAATATCGGTGACTTTGAAATCGTCGGAAATGGCGGACTTTCGGAAGGAATTGTAAAAATATTTTCTTCTTCATGCAAGCAATTCATTTCTGTTGATATATTCTTTTATTTTCGTATATCAACAGGAGAACTACATACGTATAGCGTTTTGCTGCCCGCATATGCAGAGTGTCCCAATTTATTCCGGCAAAAATTTGCCAGCGTATTCTACATACAAAAGTAAGAAATGTTATACAATGAACATGCGCTCTTAAATGATTTATTAAGGAGTTATAATATAATACAATACAAAATGATGATAAACTGGCATTTCGTTGACACAGCGTACGAACGCATTGTCAAATTCTGTCTCTTCACAAACAAAGCCAACGTATTAGCATATAAAAAAAGCGCTCAACGAGCACCACAAACAAAATTACATCTTTCTTTCTACTAAATCTTTTGGAACATCACCGAAAAATTGCTGCTTATAATCCATATAGCATGTAACGTCATATAACATACGTCTATATGACGATACCGACATTGATCCATTGCCCAATTCTTCTCTCGAGCAAAGCAAACACATTGTCACATCTAAAAGCAATCATCACAGGCGCAATTTTCATTTTTACAATTTACTCCAGTCAGCTATCTATGAAGTCACATACCACGCTTCCGCATAAATATTTGATCAGCAACGTCAACAGAGATTTATTGTCCAATTCGCCCCACAAATAAAGACGACGCATCGCCCCATATAATCGCACCACAACCACGCACATTTTTTCTCCCGAAGCATTTGGGATGTCGTCGAAAAATCGCAATCCTCAATCTACTTCTCGCCAGTTACCTATAACGTGGCTTAATACAGTCCCATATGATCATTCGATCAGCAATGTCAACAGAGATTCACTGTTCAATTCGCCCGCAATGCATCCTCCCATATAATCCCAGTCAACCAGCACCACAAGCACACACATTTTTTCTCCCGCAGCACTTGGGGCGTCGTCGAAAAATCGCAATCTGCAACTACACTCATCAGTGACCTATAACGTAGCTTAATACGCTTCCATATGATCATTTGATCAGCAATGTCAACAAAGATGCATTGTCCAATTCGCCCCACATCCAAACACCACTCCTTGCCCCATATAATCGCACTCAACCAGCACCATAACCGCACACATTTTTCCTCCCTTAGCACTTGGGGCGTCGTCAAAAAATGGCCGCTCCGCAGTCCACTCCCGTAGTCCACTCCCGCAGTTACCTATACCCCGCATAACCGTCCCGCATTACATAGAACTAGGTATGCGAGAATCAGCACTACCGACGACAGTCTCCGCCACAGCAACTAGCTCACCCACGCAACCCCAGGTTTGAGCGTGGTAGAACACTGGCACCGACAACTCTGCCAGGGTCCTTCGTGGACGTGTATTTCGCGGGGTGAATAGCCGTGCCGGTATGTTCCTGGCCGGGCGCCAGGACCGGTAACTACCGGTACTACCACATTAATAGAGTTTTATTGTTATTTACTGTGACAACGGGGCGTTATTAACGAGGTCGGCCACGACGTGCTCACGGACAGTGACGGAATTGTTGGGCTCCGACGCCGTTCGCTGCGTCCCAGCTTCGTTGGTGTCCGAGGCTCGCCAAGTTGCCGCAACTTTTTGGCGACGCCGGCCGGATGTTTTCGTGCGATCGCGAGTTCCCCGCACGTGGGACGTTGCGGCTGTACTTTGGGCACAGATAGTTTCCGACAGGCGCTATTAAACTGTTCGGCCGATCGGCGAGTTTTCTCGGCGGCCGCCGGTGCACAGATGCGGACGGGTGGCGGTCGCAAGATGGCGGAAGGACACGTACGAGTTGAGGGGGTTATGGTTTTTTCGGCGGAAGTCTGGAACTGAAGTGATGTTAGGGTGCAAGATTCCGTTTTTCTGAAGAAAAAAGCTGCTTTGAGAAATGCGTTGTGGGATAAAGTTACGGTTTAATGAAGGAAAATTGTGGATGTTGATGGCCCTTCCTTCTTTTGAAATTCATGCCGTATTCTTTTAAATTACGAAATTAATTATTATTTTTCCATTACATGCACAGAATAGTAAGAATATTTTCGTGGCGTTCTGAGTGAAACATGTGATTTCGGTGTGGCAATCAACGTATTAAATCCCGATTATCATTACAGTTTATTGAAACCCAATTTTATACATCACTACTACCATATTACAAAAAAGCACAATGCCTATTCTTAAACTATGTTCCATCTTTCCTCTCTATGTTCATTACACTGTACGCGAACATTGCCAATACTCTATTACGTCAGAGCCTAATGCTTCTCTTGATAATGCGCTTTGTCCGTCAACCATGGAGTGGAATGGCGGGTAAAAAAATATTTATAGACCGCATTACACCACAGCCTCGATCCGCACGCTTGCTCTCGATACTCAAGTAACGCACTCCTCCGATAAAACATAATTAGACGTTCTGCCCACCGTCACATTAATCCGACAGCGGACAGGCGTTAATTATTTTCCGTTCGCTTATCGACCCGATGACTCAGCGATCGTCTTTCTTTCTCCGCACTGTGCAATTGTCGGGCGGAATATTTGCGGAACGGTTTTTGCTTACCGTAACGAGACGCTATCGGTACGCCATTAAAAGCTCGGTGCTTTGTGTGGCGCCGTCCGCCAAGAGAATGGCAGTACTGGAAAGCGGCGAAAAGGGATGAAAGCGGCGAGCGAGAGACGGAGGGTACTTTAAACCGCATGGGCATCATTAGCAGTCAGTTCGTCGTTAACGCACGATAATGAAATAAAACGGTAATTATAACCGGACCGCCCGTAATTCCGCGAAACGATTGTCGCGCGCCGCCCAAGTTTTAATGAATTTTATGCGTTTTATTTCGGATCCACTTATCCGCGGGCGGCCGAAAATACTTTTAGGAATGGTCGGGAGAACTTGCGAAAGTGCAAGACGCACGAGGGCGAAGTTATTGAAGGAATTGCCTCGGAATAAGCGGATTATAATCGTGTCTTAAAGAGGAAAATGTATCGGTGATATTTTTATTTAGAAAATAAGTAGGTGAATAAATCTTTTTTTCAACGGTATTTCGGGTTTTCTTTTATGTTGAACCAAAAATACATATTTATGTTCGTTTTATTACAAAAAAATGCCATCAAAATTTTTCTGTTGAAAAAAATCTGCTTGAATTATTATTAAACCTTTGCCGTGACCATACTTTTAAAATACGTCTAATGGTCCAATTTATTTTATTTTTATTTTTCTTCAAGCTCTACGTAGTTTAAAGCCCTGGGGCTTCAGGAGTCTATTAAACATTGAAAATATGTCTCATTAAAAATTACCGGTTTTCAGTGGAACGTTACATATCAATGAAATGTCATTCTACTGAAAATTGGAAACATTTGGACTTAATTTAATATATATTTGAATTTATATTACATCGACATCGACCGATACAGATCACCATTAATATTTACCTGTATTTATTATAAGTAAACAGTCAACCTGAAACAGAATTTTTCCACATTCCTTCAGTGCAAAATAAAAATAATCTCATCGAAGAAAAAAGCCAAATTATTTAAATCCATTTTATTCCACCGACCGGTATACATCAGCATTAATATTTACTTGCAATTTATTGAGTAAACAGTCAATCTGAAACAGAATCTTTTACATTATTCCGGTGAAAAATAAAAATAATCTCATGCAAAAATAAGATATGTATGCAAGATAACATATGACGCATATCACACATCACAAGTGAAATACATAGGAACTTGGCAGGCATAGTAATGCGACTTCGTAAGGGGTTTTTGAGGGAATTCACCTGGCAATGCTGCCAAGGTCCATGTGTCGCGACAAGTATAACTTATAGCATCTTTCCAATCAAAAACTCGACGATGTGTTTTCCGCGCGTAAGGAAGCGCGTGATTTTTCCATTGCTCGGAAAATACACCGGGGAATCAATTTCCCAGGCACACTCAGTGGCTGACGTACAATTTTCACCGGGTCATGCCTCACGCCGTTACACGCGGAACGGCGGTGGTTTTAAGAAGAACGAAGGGTTTTCACGGATACTTGATGCGACACGCCCCATTACCCGTCGAGCTTCCATTATTCCGGAGATGCAAAGCATTTACGTCCGCAGCATTGCCATTCTACATTAAAGCAGCCGATACAACCGCCCGTCTATCAGCCCTTCAATAATTCATCACTCAGTGGCAGAGATACTTGAAAGCATTATTAGATAGCTGAACGTCGGTATGGATGAAATGGGGTTTTACGGGGGCGGGTCTTTGGTGTGTGTTGAGAGGAAACCGATTGGAGACGGTTGGCAACAATGTTGTGTTGAAATGAAGATGTACGTGGAGCGTGGTTTCGAAAATATTGTTGTACGCAGCTCTGCGCTGAAACGTCAGCGGTAATATTTGCGCGACATAAAATTTCCAGGAGCAGATAAGTTGAAGTGTGAAGCGAGTCTATCGAGGCCGAGTTCCCGTCGTGTAGGAAGAAAGGCACACGCTTGGAAGGGGGTGCACGGACGCCTGAAGAGACGCGCCGTTACCCGGCATGCTCCATTTACCTCGATACGTACGAATACGTGCATTACAGCGTGGCTTCGACATTCGCCGTGTCCCTTTTCGCGCAACACACTCCACCGTTGCCAGAGGTGTACAGCTTGTCTCAGCAAACCTGGACCCTGGACGCGCAATTTTTCGAATACGCCTGACGCCGAGTTATCCTGTCGAGTTCTTTTCAAAATTTCTATTTTCGTTTATGTCCACGTACGGTGCTCAAGTGCTATTTTGTATGACGGGATTTTGTATGTTCGTATTTCGTTTGTTTGGGGGGAGTCCTATAATTGGTTGGAGTTACACAATTTTGGGTCAAAAATAAGATGACCGGTGGACATTGGTGTCCATGGCTGCACGGTGTGTAATGAACAGTAGTGCTGATCAAAGCAGGGATTAATAATAATATTTATTAATAATAATAATTAAATAAAATTATTTAAATCCATTTTATTATACCGATCGGAAACACATTAGCACTAATACTTCTCTACATTTAAGTAAACAGTCAACCTGAAAATGAATCTTCTACACTACTTCGGCGAAAAATCGAAAAAATCTCATCCAAGAACAAAACCAACTTATTTATACCATCACGCTAACCAACATCAAATAACTTTTACTTTAAATCGTGCATAACAATAAGCGTCAAGTACAAAGGACGAAGTGAGAAAAAACTGGCAAATTTCTGCAAAAACATGATACGTCGTCTTGGCATGTCGTGCAGTCACAAAATGGCGCGTGCAGATTCTATGTTTACTGAGAACTACATCTGCACACAGCAACGTTCTTTCTTTCTCTCGACTTGCCACACACGCTCGCAGCCTGAATAATCCCGCCACGCCGAGATATAACGACTGGCGTGTTTCGTCGGAAAATTTGAAGAACCTTTTCGCCAGCATTTTGCGCGCCGCGCGTCCGTAAATTTCCGGGCGCAAAATTCAACTGGACCTTATTAGTTCGTCCCCCCACGGGATGAATTGTTACGTGAGGCCAGTAATGGCCGCGTGGCGGGTCTTTGATGCAAATTTAATGACACCGAGCATTTTCGGTTCGTAGCCGAGGTGATGCAGGATCGACCGAGGACGTGCGCAATAAGGCAATATGTAATTAGTTCGGAAATTATTTACGGTAACTAGTAGAGTGGCTGGAAAATTACCGGACAACGCATGCGTGTGTGTGCTGTGTTGTTGTGTACACTTCTGGACTTCAGTTGAGTGGATTAGTCAGCATATTGTATAGGCGGGACGTGGTAAATTAGTTTTTTAGAGAATGGCGGTAATAAATTAGGGGAAAAATATTACGTGAAAAACGGTTGTTTTCTGTTATTGCTGCGTGGCGTGATTTTGATTTGTTACGCTGCAGAAGTAAATTTCTAGTCTGTCGTTACATTTTTATTGTGTCGATAAAATACACTTTAGTTCCTTGCAGCATAGTGGATTCCGATAAATATAAATAATTGAATATAAATGGCAGGGAAAAATTGTTCGTATCAATCAAGACACTTTAGTCCTATTTCCCAATCTTTCGTTATTTCGTCATTTCAAGTTTTCGTCTTTACGTTTTCGTCGTCAAATGACTTCTACGCAATCAAATAACACAATTCAACACACTCGTCACCTAGGATACCTCAATATAATAATTAAGGATCATAGCTGACATTTGCTCGCCAACTAGAGGACCCTGTATTTGAGATCCTACATAAATATTATACTCTCCAGTTTCACGTATTTAATTCCTACATGCATAATTAAGCTTTGTCGATGACTGACGGCCAGGCTTTAGAGCGATCGTCAATTGAGGCAAAAACTTGACAAAGTAACCGCGCCAAAGTGACCAATTCCTGCAAAAGCAAACCACACCGACATTCTCATACCTGGCGTCGTGTTGCGAAAAACGCAGGTCCACGGGATTAAACATTGTTGTCAAAACGGCAAACGCCTCTGCGCCTGTCGCTGTAATCCAATTACCGGGAGTTTATTTATTTTACGAAATGCCCGGCATTTCGTGCGAGCGACATTGCGAGGCCGGTTAATCAAGATTTACTGGCGTACGGATGAGTTCGTGACGAGCTCGTAGATTTGCCGGCGTGTCCCTTAAATTTTGATTGATCCCCGCCTTTGAATTCTCTCGTCGAATTTCGATCTCCTGTGGACCGAAATTTACTGCTTTTTTACGTGCTCCACCGGAGCTTCGATGACGTGACTGGCATCTACCTAATTTTTCTCGTTTTTTCCCTTTCTCCGTCCTGCTCTTGGCCACTGAGTCGCTTACGGCCTGCACAAACGTCTCGAACATCTCAAACGACCACGAAGGAACACTCGATAAAAGCTAAGTCCACCGAAAGAACGAATCCTTAATTGACGGTGCAGTTGCCTGAAAAATGTTCAATTTTAGACATGCGAGTCACGAATGCGATCGGACGCTTTCGAGTCAAGTATTTGATGTTATTAACACGTTCTTATTAACAAAATATTGATTATTAACAATTATATGTGAATTAATAACAAATATATGTTATTAACAAAACATTTCACTAAAAATGCAAAGAATTCGCAATGAAGCCTATTTGCAATATTATAAAAGCAAATTATATTGGAACGGCGCTTCAATACTTTGGCTTCTAATAACACTGTGTTACCTTTATTTTGCACGATTAAATCATACTCTGCAGTATTTTATTGCTGTGTGAACATTATGAATATAAATAAATACAATATCATAATATAATATAACAAGTATAAACAAACATACATTTGCCACTTTGTTTGAATGCTACCGAAACACAAATATACTTAAAACCCATATATCCATATACTTACTTCACCAAATGAAAATTCCATACAACTTTTATAACCATAAACATTCGATTCCATTCAATCTACACCACTAGACGAAATAACTTGCAACACGACCTATATTCTGCCATACCCACATTCTTCTGTTTACACCTACCCCACTCCCATTTTTCAATATCACGACTTACATCACCACTTTAGTCCATTTTTCTAATAGTATGACTTACATCACCACCACTCCCATTCTCCGTCACCATCCAAATTTTTCCCTCAACTCTCCCATTCCGCTAACCCTACACACATACCTAGTCCCATAATCCGACACGTCCATTCTCCACCACGTCATATGAAGACGCAGCGAAATCCATCGTCCAGCAGCCAGCGATAACCGAAGTGTGCAATCACATTGGCGCAAAAAGTAATTACGCGCCCGTTTCCGCGTGAGCGGAAATAAAAATAAATATCAGCAGTCCCGACGTGCGCGACAATAATAATACTACACACATTCGTCCGCTAACTGCGTCCATTCCGGCTTCCTGACAGCGACTGTATAAAGTGCGTCGACGTTTTAACAATGGCCGTCACAAAACTCGACCGATCACAGCGAGTTTGCCGAGAATCCGGGAATCCATTGTCGACGGTCCGATTTTACATCAACGTTCATGGTGCGCACGTGCTATTTACGGTGTGCAGCGGCTGTTTCGAGTGTTTCCTGCGGCCAAATATCTTTCTAAGCACCTGCCGAGTGCTCGGAACGATCGATCGATCGGCAACCGAACGTCTATCGCAATTGCCGATACTCACCCAGGCATTTCCATAATCTGTTGCAGGATCTCGGCACCGTTTCAAGTTGTCGCTGTGACCTTGATACTGGCCGGCACCGTTTCGGCAATGATCGGCCACTGCTATTCCGATCATAAGACCCTCATCGCCTGCGGCCTGTTTCTACTCGGCGGTGAGTGCTTTTTCATTAATTTGACCCATTCGCTGCCAAGCCTAAATTGTATGAAGTCATTCCCATTGCCATTTCTATTTTGTTATTGTTTACGAAAGTTTTGTTATTTATTGGCAATCTTGTAAAGGCAACTTATATTGGAACGGTGCTTCAATACTTCGGCTTCTAGCAACTTTGCGTTACATTCATTTTGCACGATTCAATCATACTCTGCAACATTTCATCACATCGCGGTTTTAACATAGCAAAATACGCTTGGCAGTCAACGTGTTAACAGTCGGCCGTCCCTTTTGTTCATCATAAAGTTGACACGTGCTTATTTAGTGTCACTGCCTTCCATAAAATTGTATCAAACAGCCGTAACATCGGAGGATCCAGACGATCGCAGGTCCGCTTTGTCGCGGCGCACCTTTAAAAACGGTAAAAAAATTCTTTTTCCCTGTAAATCGAATCGTAACTTCTTTTTATGATGTCGAAGCATCGTTTAAGCAAAAAAAAAAAAAGAAAACTGGATTTTTTGAAAATTCTATTATGGCCATACTCCTTAACAGTCGGCCGACCCTTTTGTTCATCATAAAGTTGACACGTACATATTCGGTGACACTGCCTTCCATAAAATTGTATGAAACAGCCGTAACATCGGAGGATCCAGCCGATCGCAGTTCCACTTTGTCGCGGCGCAAACAGCATTTGTCGGCGCACCTTTAAAAGCCGCAATACTCTCGGCCATCGGCGCGGCAGAAGCTGCAGAGGCGGGGTGATTTTTGAAAGTGAACGAGCTTGTGCTTGCGTGTCACGTAGAGAGTCCATGTCTAGCCCCGTGCACCCCGTCCACCGACACGTTCAACCCCCCTGCGGCGCGGTTCTCGACCGTTTCAAACCATGTAGCCCCACTTTCTCACGGTGAGAAGCCAACAATGTGATCTCTGATCTCCGCTGGAATCCGTTCGTGTGCACGTGGAAGGTCGCACGTCGCACGTCGCGTCGCGCAAAAATAACACTCTGACACGTACGGCACTTCATACGACCGGTTCGTGTACGCTCATATTTTTTCGGGCTCGGTATCTGTGCGACGGCTGACTCGTTGGCGTCGGGGCCAGCTAGAAATAATCATCCCTCAGTCAACGCGGACTGTGGGCAGAACGCGGTGATGCATTGACTGCTTATGCTGCGGTGATGCTCAAGGAAACACGTCTCTGGGGAATGAGGGAGTGTGTTTTAGATAGTGTCTACCGTGGATGAAGTTGTTATTGTGTTCTTGCAATGATAAGTTTCGGTAATGTTCGAATCGTTACAATAATAAGTATGCAAATGTAGATGATGTTTCTGATATTGTCTTCTGCGAATGAAGTTATTATTGTATAGTTGCAAGGACAACTTTTAATAGTGTGCGAATTGTTGCAATAATAAGTATCCAAACATACATGATACTTCTGATATTGCCTTTCGTGGATGAAGTTACTATTATATTGTTGCAATAATAACTTCCAACAATATTCCAATTGTTCCAATAATAACTATCCACACATACATAATTTTATTTATATTGCAATTATGTATGTTTCAAGATAATTGTGTAGTAAACTGTGTTAAAGAAAAGAAGAAAAATTTAATTTGACAAGATCTCCATATATGAATAAAGTTCACTTTATGGTGCTATGTCAAAGATTTATTTATTCAATTCATTTTCATCTCTATCACTGTTTTCTAAAATTACATTTACTTTGAAACATTGATCTTTTCATCTGCGCACCGCGTCGAACAATTTTCTTCGATGTAACATTCGTCACTCAATAAAACCCTAATTATTGCACCGCGATTCATTCGTTCGCAAATCTATTAGCACTAGATTTGCATGCGAATGCAAATAGCATCGAATGCAATTATGTATTCAAATGCATTGGAATCTATGCATTAGAATTTACAGAAATTGTTACCATTATTTTCTGAAAACTTTTGTAAACACACATTAAAATCTATTTTCCCTCAGGCTCAACTTTTAAATCCCATGTACCAGATACCTAAATATTTCTACGGATAATGTTTGCCTACAAAATTCTGCATAAATCTAGCGTTAGAAAAAATGATTTCCAGTTGTTACGCTATGCGAGATAAGCTTCCGCATTGTACAGAAATCGCAATAGTCAAGAATTTCGCACAAATCGTAAATCGCGTTATATCGAAAGTGTGTTATACAAAGCTTACCTCTCTATCCTTTAAACGGTGGCTCGCCATACGTATACGTACCTCATGGTGTCTCCTTGTGTTCGCTCCAGAGAGGGAGTCATGCGAACAATAGGCGAGTTCTAACGGCGGACAATGGATATTCTCCAAGTCAGTAGTCTACTAATCCTTAGCTGGCTACTTTATATCGGCCCGGATATAAACCTGGTAGAGAAGTTCTTGAGTCGGCCCGATGAGGTGATGCAAAAAAATTCGCGGATAATGCGAGACTACTAATCCTAGGAAATTGTCTTGCAAAATATTGTAAGTGTCCGATTTGCGGTATAAAGCTGATAGTTCAGGGATTACAATTTGTTATCCTGATTAATTTTGAAAAAATTACATTCTTACATAAATGCGTCAGAACACGAACTTCTGGGCATTCAGTGAAAATATTTAACGTGATCGGCTTCGAATTTTAATTATGTATCAAAGAAAGGTATATATTATATTAATAAGAGCATCGGCAATGTTGTTCGGGAAATAGTTTTTTGTTAATTAAATATGCAATCGCATACACAAATTTCTAAGCGTCGCTAAAAATATTCAGCGTGATCGACTTGAAATTTTAATCATTTGTCAAATATGGATATGTATTATGTAGACGAGACCACTGGCAATGTTTTTCGTGCAACAGTTTTTTGTTTATTAAATGTGTAATTATTTTCAACTGCTCGCTCTAGTCTAATTATTTAATATTTTCATTTTTGAATCTTATGTAAAAATGCAATTTCCTGTGAAATCACGTGCGCAAATCTTGTTTCATACCTCTATAAGGAGATGGATCCTGCCAACTGGCCGTATATTATGTCATTTTTACTGCTGCGTCTTCGTCGGGATGTCATATCAATATTACCATAGATATGAATTTATAAGAATTCATGACTGACCTTCAAATATCAATAAGAATACCTCAAACGTGTTCGAGTTGATATATAAAGTATTTTTTTCGTCGCAGTATGTGGAAATATGTAGTGAACGAGAGCAGAAATAGTAATTTACTCAGGACTGAATGAAATGTGACAAGATACACATTCGTACTGGTCTGTCCGGTAGCCGATGACAACAAATATATCATGTAAAAATACAGTTAGTGTAGAAGGGATTTGTACACCGATTAAATTCGGCAGTTGAATTTATAGGTTACTTGTGAAATTCTAATTTATTAACCAATTTTTATAACCAACGAGTTTGTACATATTGTCTGAATCTTAGTAGGGGTTTTGATTGTTATTTTTAGTAGATAATTTGTTAATCGGTCAAATTGTGAAATGTACTGATGGTGAAGAGTATTAACTACACCTTCCATATACATACTCATTGTCCGAAACATTTTTTTCTCGACTTCCCCAAACACCTATTTCACTCTCCGCACTCATCTGGCCTGCGTCTAAAACTGCTTAAAAAAGGAATCAGTCTGGTTCTATTTCTCTCCGACAATGGCGCGTAGCCCTTCGTCCGGCAAAGGAAGAAAGGGCGGCGGCAGAAATAGTAGATACTGATTATCCAGCGACGCGGTAATGAGAGGCCATAATGGGAGGGCGAGGTAAAATTGAATGAGCTGAAAAGTGGAAAGTGACAGAGGGTGAACGCTCCGGCGGCCAGAGGGTCGGGAGTCACAGAGGGAAGGTCGGTGGGCGGCGCACGAATCGATCAAAGGGATTTTCCGCGCGGCGGTGACGTTTCTGCCTCCGACGATTGATCTTGCAATGGAGTGGCCCGATTAAAAATCACTCCGATCGGATCGCCGCTCAGCCGGAAGCTTCAAACTCGTCGCCCGTGGAATCCGCCTGTGACTTCGGACCATATAATTTGACGGTCTCTTCCTCGGCGTCTGTAATTAGCGGACCGGTGGCGCGAAATTGAGCCCAGCGAAAGTGCTATTACGCTTTTTTATTTAGTTCTCATGTTATTTTGAATTGAACACAACTTCCTCTTCTTGACACATCCGTCTTGTTAGGTGTTTCTATGTGATCTGATGAATTTTTTATTTTTAACTTCTTTCTTGTTTCGCTTTTCTCTGTCCTTTTGCAATTACACTTTCGGTAACATATGTAATTGTCCCCAAAAATCACAACGTCTATATAAACCAGTACAATAATTACATTTTGCGATGCTACGCGCGCATAAACCGAAAGAAACTAGTTTTTCAAGAAATACCTTCACTTAATACTATACCTCGCCCGCAGACTTCCCACTACAGCCACTAATTTCTGCGCACACAACCGGAGAAACTTTACACAACAAAACGCGGAAACCCTTTCAACCGCGCACATACCTTATCGTTTCACGTACATTACAATCAAAATTGCCGTAGTTACGACAGCAACAAACGATACTCGCGAGTTTCTGTCGACGGACGCGTTAATCTACTCAGCTCACGGTGTTGGCAGGAACTCTTTTGTAACCCCCGATTAACTGCCGTCGATGCACGTTACACGCGCAATTCTCATTCGATCGATTTACACTGCGTTTTATCGAGAGGTCATAAAGCGGCTGATAAATGGATACGCGCCGTACGTACGACTTGATTGTTTATGCGATGTTGAACGAAGGGCGCCGACGAAATGGCCGGATGGCAGTACATTTTCGGCGCTACGTTTTTACCCTTTTTCGCGCGCGCGCGCGAAATTGTGCTCTTCGAAACACGGCGTCGTTGTCTCACGTGAAACATCGTTTCGTGATTTCTTGCCTGCTAAGCGCCAAACGTGAGTGGATACAATAAATTGCGGGGTGTTATCTGCCTGCAGTACGGGCTCGGTAGAAAAGTTCTGCGAAAATTTTGCGTGGCTGGCAAAGTTTAATGCTTCACCGAACAGGGAATTTTGGAATTTTTATTCGGTTTGGACGAGAAATGAGATACAATTATAGGACAAGAAAAGTTATGAGACTTGGCATTTTTTTCTGTAGAATGCCACTGGGATCGGACATTTTTGGTGCAATTTTTTTAGGCATAAGAGGTGATTGTGTATTCACTTATTTTATCACAATATCTCTTATTTCATATCACTTATTTTTTATCACAATGCCAACCTGTCTAACAATTGACATTCAAAAACGTTTACATTACACTCACCGAATCAAGCATCCCTTAAAGTCGCTTTCTAAAATCACACAAAATAAAGCAGCTGAATAAAGATTCACACTGTTCGTCCATCGTAACACCAGACTAAAATCTCTGTAAACCGCTAAAAAATGCGGAAGCCTCATCCAACTTCATTACGTAACAGCTTTACGTAGCACAGAACAAGAAATCGTTGCCAGCCGTTGTCACTTTTGAACAAACAATAGTTTCCCGCTTACCCCGACGTTTTCTACTTTTCGCCCGCCTCTCGTTCCCGCTGATACCCAGATTTGACGAAACCAGACACGTTCCGAGGCGTGAGTTCAGCGAATAAGAGACCGCATAGAAGGAGCTCGTTAATTCGCTCGGGAGGATTCAATTAGATAAATTCGCCCGGGAAATTCAGCGTGGATTACCGCAACTCTTCGCCTGACGCTTTGCCTAGAAGTTCCTCCAAAAAGATGGCGCTGGTGTTGTTCCTTACATCGTAGAAAATGTTTTTTTTTTGCTGGGCCACAAGCAAACACAGTGCACTTTTCGTTCGGTCATTAACGCCATGGTGGTCAAATACTTATAATTGTAAAGTAGAATGAAAATTCGATAATTAGAGAATGCTTTGGAATAAAATCTGCACTATTGAAAAATTAAAAGTATTCATTAAATCAAAAGTTACAAAGGAATTTCTATCAAATCTTTTATCTACCGGTGCATTGTATTGAATGAAATAATGAAGTGACAAAGGAACAATGAATAAATAATACATACATTATATTATATTCGAAATAATAATACAGGGATCGGTGTCTCTGCGACAAACAACCAGCAGATCTGAGAAGAACAAACGTACAACGAATTTTAAATAAAGACAAGACAATTACGAAATAATGTATTGGTAGCACAGTAGATAATTTATCGTTTCTATATATATGAGTACTTATTTATTCATATTGATTACCAGCGAAGAACTAATTTCTATAACGTAATGTACTCTTCCCTTTCCACCGCTTGTAATTTCTTATGCATTATCATACGCACTCTCGATAAACGTCTCCAATTTGAAGTATTTTCCCATGCAAACGCAATCGTACGCCGAGAAAACTACTAAACAATAACTCTCCCTTGCACTTAATCGCTTAAAATATAAAAGCGGTACGTAACCGAATAACAGTGGATAACTTATTTCCGTAACGATAATATACGCTTCTCTTTCCACCCCTCGTCATTTCTCATGCAATGCGCACTCTCGTCAAACTTCTCCGATTTAACCCTTTCGAGACGAATTTCTTTTTTTAAGAAAATAAAAGAAGCTGGTTACATTTCTAATACTTCGGGGGAAGGATTTATTCATTATAGTAGGTAAAAGAAAAAGAAATTATTTTTTTTTTACATCAGTGCAAAGTTAAAACCTGGGACATGTATTTCCCATTAGTCTTATAAAGTTTATGACAAAATTTATTCTGTATTGATACACGTGTAGTGTATTATATGTAATAAGAAAAAAAGTAATATAAAAATAAGAAAAATAGTATTTGTACTTAATTACTTTGTATGATAAGGTGCAAAGCACGTGCCGCACAAAGATACATCACATACAGTACACATAATTTTTGTTGGTTCGCAAAATTGTAGTAGATTGATAGTTCCAATCTAGGAAAAAACTCAACTGAAACATACTATGTGTCTCAACGGCCTCGAAAGGGTTAAAGCACTTTCCCATGCAAACGCAATCAGACGCCGAGAAAACTACACTAAACAATAACTCTCCCTCGCAGTCCATCGCTTAAAATATAAAAGCGGCACACAAGCGAGGAAACGCAGGCAGCAAGCGTTATATCCCGGAGGAGGCGTCTGCAGAAACGTATTCCACTCGCAGGACGTGCAAAAGGAACCGAGCCAGCACATATCCCAGCCATCGTCGAGCTGCACTTTTTTCCGCCGACGTTAGGTCAGCAGACACGCTAGCCCTCATTGAAACTTGAAATGTACTACGGTTGGTAATTACGTGTCCAAAAGGACGGGACCGTGGCGGAGAAGGGTTCTGCTAAAATGAGCGAATGTGAACGTCGGAACGCTGGACAAGGAAACGTTTCAACCGATTTCTCCGAAATTCGGCATCCAAATTTCGGCAAATGGCAATTGTCTACTGACGTGCTGTACAGAAAAAAAACAACATCGGTAATATGATACCGTAAGTAAAGTGTAATAATCTTAATTTTACGAATAAACTTTATGTTGTGATTTGGCGAATTTCTGAATGTATCTTTCAGAAACGGGAATTGGTTAAATGGTAATAGTAATTTGTGGTAATAATGGTACAGTGGTTTTAATTTAATAAAATGTTCAGTCTTAATTAAATATAAAGAAAGAGGCGAATAAACTTGAAAAACGCATTTATTCGTGCAATTGTTTCATGGAACGGAAATACCAGTGAAATCTTTCGCTTGAAAAGTATTCGATTCTGATGAATTTATGCCATTGAATCAAATAAAATGTGTTATGGTGTCAGTAATTCACTGCACAGATTCCGCAGATTGAAACTGTAAATTAGTAAATAAGATTACTCTCAAAATTTTTATATTTGGGTACACTTGCTGGTGATCAATCCGAAGCAAGGGAAGAAGAGTATAAATTTACATTCCCTTTGGTTGAACTGAGTTGAATTGTGACTGTATACAGGAACCGCGATAATCAAAGTTTTCTTGGAATTACTAATGGTGTTTTCTTTCATATTAGCATATAAAGAGAGACGTTTAAATTATCTTGAAAAACATCTTCATTTCCCGACTATTCTAGTTATTTAAAAGAAAATTGAATCGCATCGTTTCGAGCATCAGACTTTATTTACAGACATTTTACCTTAAAAATGCTCAACATTTAGAACACTTTTATATTAATACTAATAATAATATTATAATATTTAAAATTTCGTATTATGTATTTAACTGCGACCCTTTAAATGAATGTTTTCAGTAAGTTTAACTATTACCGTAAAAATGTTTTATCATTACTTTGCTTAAAGTTGTTAAGAACACGACAAAATAGTGCAGAACAAGCACTCCTCATTTCAAAGTGTTAGCAAAATTATCATAATTGTACATACAAACATAAATTCTACATAAATATTACATAACTATATTACACGCTTTGTACATAAATTATACGTAATTATTACATAAATGCATTACACGCATTATACATAAATTGTACGTAAATATTACATAAATATATAGTCTTATTACTTAAACAAGTCAACTGTTCCTCCGTCTCGCAACAGATCCTTGAATTCCAATCGCGTTTTAATTCGAGTGGCATCCACTCTAAAAGGCTTATCTCCTCTTGTTAGAATCGTTTTCAACATTTCTTCTCTAGTGCTGCATGCATAACAACGTAATGTTTCCAGCTATTCGATCTCTTGCCTTCTAGATTCTTCGAACTTTCACACTTACAGACTAACGAAAGTAAGATAAATATTTCGCGGACCTATTGATTGCTAAAATAAGAAAAAAAAGGCAATATAGACAGAGTTTTATTTTTTGTATCTTAAGTTACAAATTTCTAATTTGTAGGTGATGCGACGGTCGCTGCTGCTTCTTAAGTAGAGAATTTGATTAATGTATTTTTATTATTAAATTAATATGTATTAAAATTAGAATTTGAAAAATTATTTATTAGAATTTGATTAATGTATTTTCATTAAAAAATTATTATTTATTAAAATGGTTAGTATTATTTATACCGAGGAGACGCTCTGATATCAAAACACGTAAAGCTTATACAAAATTAAATAAAACCATTGAACCAGAACAGGCACAACAATTATTAATTTAATTTATATCGAAATAATCTATACATAGTAGCACGCGCAAAGCAAGAAGAAAAATAAGCAAAATTAAGCGAATTCTAGACGAAGGCTACAACTTTGCATCAGGTGTGATAAAAAAATTGTGTCTCCAGGATCCGCATTTGATCAGACGTGCTTTACATAAATCATTTAACCAGAACAGGCACAAAAATTACTAATATAATTTATATCGAAATAATCTATACATAGTAGCATACACGAAATAAAAAAAAAATAAGGGAAATTGAGCGATTTCTGGAGGAAGACTATAACTCTGCATGAGGTGTGATAAAAAAAGAATAGTGACTCCAGGATCCACATTTGCTCAGACGTGCTATACATACTATATATTTTGCCGTCGGCGGAACTCGGCTCGCGGAGTGTAAAAATTTAATGAGGAAACTTATTACAAGTATTTTCTCTATCGGCAAAACTTAGGCAACGCCGACTTTGCGATGCAACGTTTAATTGCGAACCAGAGGTCCCGAAGTGCATATATATATATATATATATATATATATATATGGCAATTCTTCGACGATATTAAAAGACGGAAGGCAATACCGAGTTCTGTCTTTCCTTTCGGTCACCGGAAAACTTGCTGATGGTCTATTTGCATCGAAATGTGTACTGTAACATATGTAAGGCGCTAATCTTTTTTTTCTAATATCTAAGTACTTTGTTCATTGTTGGCGATAGCATGGGTTTTAAATAACAAGAAACATATTCACGTAAGATTACTGTATGTCAGAGTAGTGTAAGTCAGAAATAAGGGTATTTAGCAAATATTTCGGACATACACCAAGCGACTATGTGAATGTTGACATTCACCGGTGAAAGTCGACATTCTCCAGATTTCGGTGCTTCACTGTAACATATATACGTCACTGCTTCATTTTAATTCTGCACCTTGGGGGGATTTCTAAAATTAAATTCCACGCTTAACTGGTTAAAATTCCAATAACACTCATTTTGATCCGGACGACGTCATATTTATCACCTTCCGAAAGTTTCGAACCCGTATTACGCACCGTGACCCACAGAACCTAATCTTATTTACACACTAAGCCCTTCGCAACATTACATATGTGAGATATGGCCGATGCACGACTCACGAAGAAAAGCAAAGTCCAGGAAAGAGAGGAACCCATGAAAGACCGCGGCATCTGGCTAAGATGGGTTACAAGATTTGTCTGATTTATATTGAGATTTAACAGAGCCCCTGTCTAGCCGTTCCTCCGTGTCTCTGCACAGTTTACTGTCCACAATTCCGGTCAAGAATCTCTTTACTGCCGTGGCAGATCGTGCCGGCAGATTTATCGCCTGCACTTTTTCTGCCGACGTATACTGCTGTACGTGAACAGGTAACGTCGCGATTGCGGCAAACGTTGAGAGTTTCGACGGCATGTCGCCCGGAAATGGCTGGCGGCATTATTTACTCAACCCTTTTTAGTGCAGAGAAAAAATTGTACCTGAAAAATATGGAGTTAAGTTGAGGGTTTGTTGAGATTTGACGAAGAAAGTATAAATGTTGGGGACAAAGGTGTAATGGGTAAATGAAACGAAGGGAGAGTAAATTAATGGCAGTTGTATTCGGATATTTGTTAGAAATTACAATGATGTTCATTAAAAGTTATGAGGAAAAAGAGAACTGAGGGAGCCGAACATGTTTTATAAAGTTTAAAGGATTTGCGAATAATAAAATTATGTTATATTATGTATTTTAAAATGTAAAATGTATGTAGTATTAAAATTATAATATTAATATTGATATTATAAAGTATGTTTTAATATTAAAGTTACAGTATATTGTATTATATAATATTATATATAATAATATTATTATTTATATTATCTATTGCTGTTTTTTACAATAGCATCATAACAATTCTTGGTAAAATTCCTAATTTTCGTTATAACCTTCACTTTAACTACTTCTTCTTATTACACGAAGAGGCTTATTTTACGTCGATTTCTTGGAACAAACAATAATTCACCACTACCTTTATCACTTGTTTCTAAGTGACCAATCAATTCACCTATTACATGATTACACACTAATCATTCAAAAATTATTTACACCATTGCTGAGCTGATAATCTGAAACCTTCCAATTCCCTCACCAGTTGCATCCCGCAGCTTTGCCCATTCAAGCGCAAGTGTTAATGGAAACTGGAATATAAATACCACTCGTAAACTTGCGTAATGCCTTCTTCTCTCGCAACAACGGCGGTTTTCGCTGTCAGCCGACACAAAGCATTGCTCCGAACGCGTTCACACTTCGCCCAGGAGTCAAGGAATTCTCCACGAGCCTTTGAAGTGAGGCAGGATAAAGGATTCTAACGAGCTCCACGCTTCCCTTCGGCACATTTTTCCGCATCGCGTCAACAGAATTACTGCGGCGCAGCCGAAAACATCAAAAAATCCTTTGCGCGGAATCCATAATTGTCGAAGAGCGGCTAAAAGTAAGAATAGCCGCCGAAAGAATTGGCAGAAGATTGCAAAAACACGTCCGACGATGATTGTTATGTATTCTGACATATATGTTATATATTCTGTGTCGCTTGAGTCGCGAGCCCACGATGATGTGGAATTTTTTTTGCTGATGAATTTCTTACACATCGATTTGGATTTACTTGCCATGCTTCGAGCAATACCACACTTGCCTCAAATATTAAAACTTTTGTTTCCTGTTTACGTTATATATACGTAATAATCCACCATGAAGTGAGGAACTGTATTTTTTTCTATAATTATAAAATGTACTAGTAAAATAAAATGTAGTATTTTACGAAAACATATAATGTCTTGAATATTTTTTTGGCTATTCATTGATCAGAAACAAACGAATAAGGCCGGCGTTTGGGATTTAAGTGGCCGATAAGGTGCCGGCGCTCAGGCTTTAAATGTCTCTTAGGTCTCCGGCTGTCAATGGGTTAACGAAAAATTCGTAGATCTCCCCATTCAGTAGCAACTTACTTCAAACCCAGCAGATCTCCCTATACGCTTACCTGAGTGTCAATAATTCTCATAAATTCTCCGTTAATTTTACTTCTTCATCATTTATTCCGCGCAATCCCACCTTCGCGCGCGCCAATTTTTTCCTCCCGCACCATAGCAGGCTTGCACCGCATCCGAGAGGTGCCGCAATAACAAACACGGGGGTGAAAGAGTGAGCGCAGTCAGACTCTCGAGTCGTACTTCTCACCCTCCGTCCGAAACAATTACAACTATGCCCCAACAATTTATAATTCCGTGCTCTCGGAACCCCCTTGAGTCTCGCCTCTCGCTTCTCACACTCCTGCTCGACCTTCCTCGTGCCTCCGCAAGCTCGGACTGCTTTTCCACACCCGGCCACCCAGGGGCACAGTTAAATGTTATTACTTCAGCCGTTGCAGATAATTTCCCTCGTTTGTTCGTCGGGGCATTCACAGTCCTGCGCTCGCACGTTCGGGCGAGGGGCTTTACGGGGAATACGTGAATGCGCACGCATGACAGAGGCTGAAGGAAAAAGAGAGGCACGGGAGAAGAAGAAAGAGAGACAGAGAGACGTGTGTGATAATTCGCCGTTAATTTCACGGGAGATGAGTTGAGTGGCGAAACAATTGAAATTGACGTAGAAGATGGCGCCGATGGTGGCCAGTGTTGCCAGATCGGGAATTAACCCATAACTTGAAGGTCTCTTGTGGGGCATTCGAATAATTCTTTTTTTTCGAAACAATATACTATCTTGATCAAAAAGTTTTCGGACAATTTCGGCAATTAAGGCAATTTCGCGAAATCGCGGTTATTGAACTTCAAACCGTTTTAACGGCGATCCCGACGAACCATTCATACATTCGGACGCGAAAAATTCCTGCTTCCGCCGGAGTTTGTGTTCGCGCGGTTGTAATTACAATTTCTTTTGCCAATGCCAGGCGCCGTTGGCCTCGCGGCCCACGCTACCGTTCCGATTTTAATTAATGGATTTATTTCGCTACATTTTAATTAGCGTCTCGCTGGAAACTGAAAATGGACGGTAATAATACCCGCGGTACAGAGAAGTGAGAGGGCGAAGGGCGAGTATTTAATTTGAAAAAAGACCCTCTGGATACGTCGGTGCGCGGGGAGTTCGTTATTATAAAAATGTTGCTGTACGTGCTGCGGTATGCATTCTCAGACAGGATTGACGTGTTTTCGCAAACCCGCGGTTTGGTCGGGGGAACACAATGAAATAGAGTAAAAATGACGAGTTCCATAGACATGTGAAAGTATAGAAGCCGAAACGTAGAATACAGAAATAATTTTTTTATTTAGTACGTTTCCGTTACAGTTCTGCGCCTTAAAAAAAAATTTTTATTTCTGCTAGGACATTACCATTTTTAATGCGTCCATTGAACAAATTCTATAATCTCTTGCATTTGTTAATTTTCAGTTGCCTTTTTTCACATGTGTTACGATTTAGTGTAATAGTTTAAAAATCGATTACAACTCCTTTTATACGGTTTCCTTTACATGGCACGCGTCCACCATGTAAAATGAGTCCCAAATATGCATGTATACTTAACTAGTAATTTCTTTCTTGTATCATCCGCTAGTTGGTGGCCATATGAATTTCACTGCCGTAAAAAAGCTAACAGAAGGCAATATATGCCTGTCATGGGACCAAACGTTTTACGGGTTAAGGGGTAGCATCGAGTATGCTCGCTATGGAGTCAGACGATTATATCGGAAATTAGACGGCAGCACCGAATGTGCTGGTCAGGAGGTCAGACGATTATATTGGAAATTAGAAGATAGCACCGAATCTGCTGGCCGCGGAATCAGACAATTATATCAGAAATTAGAGGGCAGCAGAAAACGCGCTCGCCACGGGTCAGAGGATTACATCGAATACCAGGTGTTCGTTACTGCTTAATTTAAAGATTTCACCAGTACAAATTATTTTCTTTAAGAATTTTAAAGGAATCTTCAATTATCTGTACAGGTTATCTACAGGAATGTGAGATATTTCTTAGATAATTCTTAGACAAAAATCTTATTCCATCTATTCTTTATATCTTATATCTATTTAAAGATCTCTAAATCTAAAAAAAATGTTTGATCTCTTGTATCTGAAAATCAACGTTTATTTCCTAAGGGGTCAAATGATCCCTCCTGTTAAGAATAGATAGGTGTAAAGTACCGGTACGTTTAGTTTTAACACGCAACTACCGCAGTCGAACTACGGAAGTAATGAAAGTATTCTCTTTCCCTATATACACTCTGAGAGCAAAGGTGGTCTCGCTGAAAGCCAATAGCACCGAGACCGGTAACGGCAACAGGAAGCAGATTGTCGATGAACGGGATGGGACAGCTGGTTAAGCGGTTCGGTACTGTCCCAGAACGCTTCGCCGGCCATCGTGGATAGCCATGGTTGGCTGGAAATGCTTAGTCAGTCGACACGAGGAATTATAGGCTGGGCGCAATCCGGCAGGGAAGCCATGAATCTCGCTCAGACACGAGTGACACCGAGCCACGGTTAAATACTAAATCGGAACGACGCGCACGCGTCTAGCAGAAAAATTCTATTGAAGAACTGACTGCAGACGCATGTTGTTGGATACGAACAATAGTTATTTTCCAACTGTCATCGTAGCGTCTCTTCTACGTCGACTATTTCAAGAAATATATAAATGGATGTGTATGATATAAAGAATCTATTTCAACAAGTGTAGCCGAGATCCTACAAGCATATGCAACTGTAATTTTTTATTTTGAATTTGTCAAGCACGTACCAAGGTCATCTTGTGTTTATATATATATATATATATACAGGAATTCTGTATTGCAAGACAGTCACATACAGAATGCGCTTTAAACTGATATTCAAAACAATGAAAATATACCTATAGCGATCTTCAGATATTCGTTCATGAACGCAGAACAGTCAATCACTGTCTACTTTACCCTATCTTCCACGTCTACGTTACAAAGTCACAGCACTCATTACAACATAACTTACCTTTCCACTCCACCTATTCCACTAATCGGCTGCACTATCTTCACAATTTTCCAACCATACAACAATACGTCATTTTCCGTTACACGCGATTACCTGCCAGAGAATCTCCATCTTAGGCTGATCTTTATCGTCCAGTCGGATGTAAAGCTTTGCATCTGTGAGCACGCCTTCCCTAATGACTCCGACCGATCCTCGCAGAACGATAAAATGCCCTAATGCCGCGTACGTCCGGAAGGAAGCCGTCTCGTTCTCGGCCGAGGCAGCCGAGTTAAACTGCGGGGCTGTGTTTAGCTCAGACGTTTGTTGCCCTTGCCATTGTGCACGTGAGTTCTGCATGCGCCCGCGTCTACGTGGAGTCTGTGTACAAGGCGGGGTTAATGTACCAAGAAGGGCATTACGGAAAGTGCTCAACATGAGGTAAGACTAAAGGGCGAGTTCTGAAAGGAGGCAGCGGCCGGCTGCACTCGATGTACACAGGTCAGGCGAAAAATGTCAATGACTTCTACTGAGATTGACTGGAAGATGCGCGAAGATGCGGGTTGTAGGTTTGGCGGGAAGGGTGTGTGGGTTTTGGTGCAAATTTGAACGTGTGAACGTGTCCAGTAAGTCAGGCACTCGTGTGTTATCGACGATTTAGGGTAGATTTTAGGCGTTAGTACTATGAACGTGTAAACACGTCCCGTAAGTCACACATTCGGATGCTATCGATGCTTTAGTTCAAAACGGACGCCTTGGTTCGAAAAATTTTTCAGCCCTATGAATGTGTAACACGTCTCACATTTTTATGCTATCGGCGATTTAGGGTAAATTTTAGGCGTTGGTATTCCAATGAGAAATTACACGCAATACAGAGAATTCATGTAAATATATTGTGGCACATATGCCAATGCGCACTTCCCACAAAATAACATGTAAACATATAATTGTCATGTATGGTATCTCACCAGAATCGCACCCTCCGCATCATCGATTCCTTCGAAAATCGACTGTTGATCGAATTCAGTAGTTTCCGCGCGCGAACGATTTTGCTACTCCATCTTCGCGGATTAGCATAATTCCCTTGAGGGACAGACGGGGTTAATGTTTCAGACGATCGCGGTCGCCAAGAAGGCGAGGAAGGAAAGACGAATAAACGAGTGCAGCTAACCACAACCGACTGATAGGAATAACAAATATAAAACAAGGAAAATCTTCAGTGCCTTCTTGCAGATAACATCAAAAGTCACGATAAATTAAGCAAACGTCTTTTACCGCATTTTAACTCAAATGAGGTCAGCTTTTTCCTCTGATGGATACTCAAATTTGTATATACCGCGTGTATATGTGTCTGGTTATCTTCGTGAATTACTTAATCAGGAAATATGAAACAAAAAAAAAAATTATATAAAAGTTATATATAAAGTGTCTCCTAAAGTGGGAGCGTAAGATTCCGTAAGATTAAAATATGTGGAGGGGTAAAAGTTTAATTTACGAAGAATAAATAAAATATCAAACTGAGTAGGGCAATTTTTCTGTATGAAGTAATATACAAGGTTGTGAGAAATTGTACGATTTTCTTTAATAATGCTACTGATGGAAATTCTGATTGTTCGTATGTTGGATACAGACACTTCAGTTCCTTACATTAACACTAATTATTTATTGTATTATTTATTGACAATGTAAGAAAAATCGTGACTATACTTTGGTAAAAATTAATAATTGTTTAGTGTGTTCAATATGCGTCACCTATTAACTCGACGTTTCAATAGATTTGTCGCGTCATCGGCAGGTGATAATTATTCTTTTAGTTAATCACTTAACTTGAGAAGGAACTGTGAGTGTTGTAAGTTATGTTTTAAGTGAAAATTATTGTATTTATTACATTTATCTAGATTGTCTTTGAACAAACTCTTTCATATAATAATGCTTATAACATAATCTACATAATTTACAGTTTTTTTTAATAGGATGGAAATGTTATGAGTCACACTGACGAATGAGTAGCCAACTTTAATTGAACGACAGAAGACAGAACAAAAATATCACATCCCTTTCATCCTACTTTTTTCGTACTATAGAACGTCTTGTAACAAAGAAACGAAATGCAAAATATAGAATCGAAAAATTTATTTTTAGTACTGCGAAGGTACAGAAAAAATAGTCATAGCAACTCAAAGTCATAAACACAAATACACTTTCCTCTTTTCTTTTACCACAGATTTGAACACCGTGCACTTTTCGCATAGACTATATCTGTAGAAAGTCAACAGTCCGCATTAAACGCAACAATCAGTAAAGTGCTTAAAAATGATCTGCTTCCCCTCCAATAAACCTGCCGCGATCAACCGGAAATGTTTCTTCGCAATTAGCACGGTTCATTGGGCGGCATTTTTCTCGGGTAAAGAAAGTTGCGCGATCGCGAGCGTCGAAGTTCTCGCACTGGGGTCCACGCCCATGGCATTCACGGGGATGAGAATTTTCGCCGGCTGAAACGGTCTCCTTAACGAGCTAGCCTTTCTTCGCGCGAGACGCTCAAGGCGTTTAAATCCTTTGCACTCGATTGTCTCCTCTGAGCTGACGCGAAGATATTGTTGCTACTGGGTGAAATGTACGAAAACACGATATTTGTATAAATATTCGTCTCCTTAAATGATTTTTATGTACACAATGTGTGTAAAAAAAAACTGTTATTGGCCGAAACTTAATTAACCGTTTACAAATTTTATTTTTGTAAAAACTGTATGGATCCTTTCTAAATTAATTGTATATGTGAAATTGTGACTAGAACTCAGCGTCAAAATTTCGTGTAAAAAACCTATAACTAGCATTTGAAAAATTGTATATCTATAGTGAAGATCGGAGCGATTATCATCATACGTATTGCATTGATTTAGATTGGCTTAAAGATTTTCTTTAAGAAAATTGTAATGATACCGTAACTTTTTATTGAGACGCATAATAGAGGCTAGGCTGTTTTGAAAAAAGTAAAGAGTAATTGTTACTGAATTTAAAAAAAAAATCGTATTGCGCGCTCTGTGATTGTGTTGTACCTAATCATAATGTATCAACGGAGGGTACATTGATAACTAGACAATGGCAAGCTGTGAGTACTAGCTTAGATGAGCTCTTATAAATCACGCAGAGACAGACAAGCTCGACACAGTTTGAACGTGAAGTCGTAATAGTGACAGTCTTAAGCATCTCATCACTCCACCGTCGTGGAGGCTGTCACAAAATCCTTCCCAGTACTGTTTACACACTTCACGAACTTCAAAGCCACACGAATAATCGAACTCCCCATTCAAAACCCAGTAATACTAAACCTCGTCTCTTCTCTATCGACATTGGAACTTTACATTACAGATATGTGTATATTTAATTATATTTTCATAAATATGTCTATTACTCATTTTTCTCACGCTTTCTCGAATTTATCTGAATTTTGTCTGGTATTCCAGTCTCCCGCTAAAACCTTACCTGACTGCCACATGATCGTGTTTATATATTTGCAATCTTCATTAATGTGATGTGTATATACGACAACATATTATGTACACTAAATAAAAATATTACTTATATTATTAGAGATATTTATTACTACTTTTTGTCTATATTTTTATTTATATTGTAAATATTTCCTAATAGGTGCAGACCAATTTTTCGCGCTCTTTGTAATGAAACCATATACTCCTAATTCAGCGTACAACGATTAAAACCTAACTAACTTATGATCTACGTAAATTTAAATATTGTCAATTTTTAACCGAGAATTTTGTATTTTTGTTAATGTATTTTCGTACCTTTAGGCATTGTCGATTATCAAGCCGCAATTTAACACTAAACGTACCATGCGGAGTCAAATGACCCCTTTCAAAATTCGTTTTAAATTCTTACATTCATTGTTATTCTTTCGCTCATTTAATTTTTTTGTAAATTCTCATATCATTTGATCATTCAATTTCTCTCTTCAGTAAATGAACCATTTCTATCTGAAAATCAACGTTCATTTCATGACGGATCAAATGACCCCTCATGAGAAGAATAGCTAGGTGTAAAGCACCGGTACGTTCAGTGTTAAACAGCATCGGTCCACTTCCTCCAAGACACACCGGGCAAAATCGGAAGAAGCACAGATACCTCATTCGACGCCCCGGTCATTGAAGAAAATTTCAAACTCACCCCTCGTCCCATGCACAGAATTTGCGCAGCGCCAGATGCGGGCCCCGCCACGGACAACGCAGTCCAGAGTCGAATATTCGCGACGACAAAGTGTTCAACATTATCAACGAGCCCGCGGCGCAGTAAAATTGCAGCACAAAGCTCGCACTTGTCTCCGGCACCTCGTGGCTGTCGTGGCTGGGGGTGCGTGGGTGGAGAGACGCCGGGGTCGATGCGGGCAAAGTGGAAAGGAGAAAAAATAGCGGGGTCGCCCTCGAGTTTTCTAACCGTTTCGGTCGGAGCTTTTTAAAGCTCTCCCCACATTATTTCATGCCCCCGCTTGCTCCGCCCCCTGGAGGCCCCTTTCGCTCGACTGCGCATTCCTTTTAGCGATTTCATCCTCTGGCAGCGCTCCCTCAGACGCTCGACCTCTGCTGCGTTTTACTTTGCCGCGCGTTCTTCAAGGTTTCTACGAGTCGCCGCGTTCGACGACGTCCCGGATTACGCGTGATGGCAGACGCGTCGACGGGCGCAGAGGATGCAAGCTTCTGCCAGTGTGTTGTTGCTTTAACACTAAACGTGCCGGCACTTTACACCTACCTATTCTTACCATGAGGGGTCAGAAAGAAAATCCTGGTTTATTAAAGCGAGAAATTGAATAATTAGATGATTCCGGAAAATTTAGAGTTTTAACATTATTTCCATAAACAAAAATATTCTTATAAATTGAGAATAAAAAGCCAACTGATCATGACGATTTGAAATTCACCCAATTTGTGTCTGCATATTTGCATATATTACAGCTCGCAAGAGAATAAAGAAAATGTGCATGCGAAGTATTACACCACATTCTTACGTTTTCACTTACTACAGTCCTTACATTTCAAGGACATACCACCCCACTTCTACCTCCCCCATTTGCAATCTGGGCATCCTGCAGATACCGATCGTCCCATTAAATAAATTATTAAAGCACCCTTTCCGGACTTCCCCGCGTACAATGCACGCGAAATTTATTTATAAACGTTTATCGGCGACGCCTGCAGCCACGCAACGAAGCCTTTTTTCACCCCCTGCGCACGGAATTCCGCGTATGCGTTATCGCGCACCTGCGCCTATGCAATTCCGTCAGAACGTTTATTCAGAGGCTGCAGACATGCGATATCGTCAACGGAATGCTCGCGCACCCAGCGGTGTCGCGAATAAAGAAGACCAGATATACAAATGCAGTGCGGTTGGCCTCGTTTAGCATCGGCCGCTGCCGACAATACGTTAACACCTCGACCATGGCCTTGCAAAGATGCGTCAATGTTTATCGCGGTAAATAATACCATACACATGCAGCCAGACTCACTCATACACCCAGAAACGCGGAAGACAACGGAGTAATTTAGCCGGCTAGATTAACACTAAATAAAAGTTCATTTTCAGAAAGAAATTCCTAACATATTAAAGCGAGAAATTAAATAGTCAGATCACATAAAAATTTAGAGAAAGCCAAGTGAGCGAAAGAAATAACAATGAATGTACGATTTTAAAGTAAATTTTGAAATCGTGTGTTCGTTGTTTTTTCTTTTGCACATTTGACTCTCTGTAAATTCTCATATAATCCGATTATTCAATTTCTCGCTTTAATAAATTAGGAATTTCTTTCTAAAAGACAACGTTAATTTCGTAAGGCGTCACAGAACCCCTCATGATAAGAATCCGTAATTGTAAAGTACCGGTACCTTTGCTATTCAACCAGCCGCGCATCCTATTGCACCGCGCACTTTTATCGCCTGGGATAATGACAATCTATTAATATCACGCGGTTGCACGAAAACATGCAGATAAGCCTGCATCCGGCTTCCGCACGTTTATATATCCCCAAAGTTCCCGACACGCGAGCCCCTCTTTTGTTCCAGTCCTTCGCACGTGCCCGACGCGCGACTTTCGGGAATCTTGGCCGACGATCTCGCGTGTTCGGCGTGCGTGCGTGTGCACGGACGTCGATCGTGCGATTGGCTAAGGCCTCCGCGATTTTTAGCGCGGGGGCGTGCGCGCGCACCTTCAGCTGTGGGAACCGAGAACGGAAGAAACTGTCCAGGCAGTAAACATGCGTCGCGACGGTGTGAGCGTCGGCGCGATCGTCGTGCTCGTTTTGATGACGCAAATGTGCGGCAGGATCCAGGCCGAACCGGGCATCAGAAATCTGTTCAATAACTTCCGACACGGCATCTTTCCAGGTGAGTTTAGGCGGAAGATAGAGTGAGTAGTAGAGTGAAATAAATATCTGACGGAAGCTGACGGAAATTGTTAAATTTGAGGATTTCGCGGCTGTGATTGTTTGTATTATTCGCGTTCAGGTGGTTGTCGAGTGTTTTTGCAGCATTTTATCGATGTTTGGAGTAACGGAGCACACGTGCCTTGGTGATGCAGAGTTAAATGCTTGCGAAACGGCGGTAAAATGCTGAGAAAGACGCGGTAGGTGTCCGGAAGTCTGTAATAAGAAGTGACGAAACTTGTTCATGAATGTTTGAGAATAAGTACGTGTAGTAAAAAATGATGTGTTCGTAAAGATAATTGGGGGGAACTCGATATTTTTTGGAATTTTTGTTTATGTTTGAGAATTATTATAAAATATGCTGGAAAGACGCGATAAGTGTCCAAAAGCCTGCGATATGAACTGACGCAACTTCTTTATGAATATTTGAAAATGTGTATGTGTGGTAAAGAATGATGTGTTCGTGAAGAGAATTGGGGGAACTTGACACTATCTGGCATTTTTGTTAATATTTAAGAATTATTATAGAATATGCTGGAAAAGACGCGGCAACTATCCGGAAACCTGTACTATGAACTGACGGAATTTGTTTATGAATATTTGGAAATGGTGTGTAAAAAACATAGGGTTCCATTAAAAAAAATGAAGTTGAATTTGAAATTTCCGAAACGCATCCACCAAAGAAAAAATAATGCATCTCATAATGCAACCTTTGGAACCACACAAATATAACAATTTTTTTTTTTCATACGATGCGTACTTCAGAAATAAAACAGTTAAACATGTTACGTGGGAGATCCTGTATATAATAAGATATATGTATATATATATTTATATATAATACATTTAGTTATATATACATATGTATTTAGTAAATATTAGTAAGTTTAAAAAAATGGTATTACACCAGGTATTTCGACTGCGGTTTTTGAATGAACTGTTTCGTCTGTGCAACCTTGAAACGTTTGAAGGTCGTATATTTATATATCGTATAATTATATATATAAATATCGTATATTTATATATCATTAGATGAAATCTCGGTTTGTATCAATACATTCTCCAATATTTCATTGAATACGTATTTCGAAGAGAATTTTTTGAAACGATGTTTACAACATTCTCACTTTTTCCCACTTTTTGTTTTGTGGAGTTAATCGATTAGGCAAATGAGCGGCTTGTATGATGCACGGCACGCATCGCGGTGTACGAAATCCAGCTCGCGTTAGCGCACTGGGCATGAATTTCGGTTGAAATGATAGCGGCGCGAACTTTTTTACATTTTAGGTACTTTGTGGTGCGGCAAAGGCAATATCGCCAAGAGCGATGCGGACCTGGGCAGACTCCGGGAAGTTGACACTTGCTGCAGAGCGCACGATCGCTGTCCGATAAAAATTAAGGGTCACATGACGAGATACGGTCTCGAAAACAAAAGCACGTACACGCGGTAAATAATAATATGGTTATTACAATGCCGCTTGACACGCTGACCGCCACGTCGGACATTCTTAAAATTATTAAAATACGGTAGATACTATTGACTAAAAAATGTGTAATGTCAATGTTGCAATTTGGAAATGCAAAAATATGAGACAATAATTTATTGTGGTTAGTATTCGGATAAGAATGACAAAATTGTCTTAAATGATGCTCGAAATGATTCAGTATTGTTTTCTTATATGTTTTCTTTTTACTTATTCACCGATGCTTCACGCAATATCATACTTTAACACTTTGACTGCCGTGATTTTTTGGTCTCCAATACCTGCACATTATTTACATTTTGCATAATTCAGTTAAATGCTGTAGTATTTCATAGCATCGCCGTTTTAATACAGCAAAATACGCTTGGCAGTCAACGTGTTAAAAACCTACTAAAAACTCTGATAAAATGAAGTTCCCACAATAAGTTTCTGCCCAAACGGCTTCTTTCGCTTACATTTTTTCTCACCGTTTGAATTCTTTCGAGTCAAATGTCACGGACAAGGGGTTAAATTCTCCCGCCCAGAAAATGCGTGGCCGTCAGCGTTAGTCGGCGAAATTTAAAGAGAATATTGCTTCGCACACGCGTCCAACGTCGACAACTCGTTCGCATGTAACTGCGCAAAACACTCGACGGCAGGCCGTTGTAACGACGCGCCTGATGGAATCGAAACGATCCGATATCGAATCATGTGTTCAAGAGCAGACTGCACTGCTCCTGCGACGAAGAGTTCCGGCAGTGCTTGAAAAACGTCAAATCGATCAGCGCCAAGGGAATCGGTACCGCGTACTTCAACGTCTTGAGACCCAAGTGCTTCCGAACGTTCAATACCGCGGGCGAATGCGTCCTCAGGTACAATGGCATTCGCCGATTACTTTGCCTCATGCGAGATACTTCCCGCCCGACCGTCATTTTCGTCGGGACAATGGGCTGGGGATTGCGAAAAACTCATCCTAATTTCACTCGTCTTCCAGGAGCACGGTAGACCCGGCGAGCGTCGTTAACCCGGCGGATCAGGGTATTCTGTGTGCTGAATGGCAAGACAACCCACGATGGTCTAACAAGAGTGGCTCTAACGAGGGATAACGATAGTTAACGGCACAACGATCAATAGTGCCGCATAGATCCGTGTAGCGCGCATGTTAGAATGAAGAGAAGAGATAAATTGCGTAATATTTATTTTACAATAACCAGTCCGAAGTCTTTACAATTCTCCGGTGGAATGCCGAGGTGCCATGAATGCGATAATCTACCAGCCCTTCATTCCCCTTCCCTCTTCCAAACAAAAATGCGTAACGAAGGATGCCTCTCGTGACAGCTGCCCATCACAGGTATTTCGATTATGACTCATTGCATTCCGTATAACAATGACTCCTTCAGTGCCGGACATCACCTAAGACGCCTTTGGATTCGCCGCAAATTTATTGTCCGCTGACACGCATGTAGCGGCGTACGTCTCAATAAATAGGTTCACTCTGTCAAGCGCAGGAAGGCGAGTCATTTCTGTGAAATGAATATTCCTCGAGTATAACGCCGGTCGCGCGTCGATCACGCCGGGAGATTTTCGGAAACGCCGTGAAATTGCGTCATTGCCGATACGGCAGACGGTTGATGGGGGTCTCGAGGAAGCGGAGTTGCGAGATCGAGGGAATTAAGGGAAAATGGGATGGTCGTGGGGGAAGATAGTGTGGGTAGCGGACTAGTGACTGTAGAAAAGTGGAAGTGGGAGTCGGTGGGAGCGGACAAATATATGTCATGTTGCATTTCGATTTATTCAATGGCGGAAATTCGTCAGGAGCAAATGCTTTCCGGTAGATTCAGTCATACACTGAATTATTTCACAATGATCCAGTTTGCATATGAGCACTTTGGTTTCAGCATTCTAGACTAAACCGGCAACATCAACGTCTGCAATGAAACTACCCTCAACATTCCTCCATTAAAAACCCTTCCCCTCAACCTACGCCATTGCAGAAAATGGCCTCGAGGTCACGCAAAACACGTACCCGTATCACATGACTCACCTGCAGTCTGCGGTGCAGGTAAACTGACGTCACCAGCAATTTTTGAATGCACTTCCCTGGTCACGGCCACCCTGACCTTTTCTAAATCCGCGACCCTACACGCGACACTCCATTTTCTCATTCCTCCCCCAGCCTCTTCATCCAATCGCTCTCTTCCCCACTTCCCCACTTCCCTCCCCCCACAAACCCCCGTACTCTCTTTCCTTCCGCACCGCGAAAGAATCTTCAATTATGCAAAAGTGCTCCAGAAAGTTTCGACGGGATGCGAGCGCTCGTTCGTCTACCGACCCCCCGCACCCCCGGACTCAACCGCTTGTTACACTCCCTCCTCGCATACCGTTGCTTTACTCCACCAAACCAACGCAGCCACGTCCGTCGTACGTGTCTCGTCCTCCCACGCTTCATCACGACTCGTCCACCGACACGGCCAAGTTTAAATTAATATTCGAGGCCAAACATTATAAATCAACAGTGCCGGAATCCGCGGCGAGCCCGTTTTCTCCGCCGACTTTTACCCGGGCTGTTCGTATCGATCGCGAACTCCGGCCGCGAACCGCTACAACTACCAGCCATCATTTCACCCCCATTTCAAGCCCACCCACCAGTCCTTCGCTCGTGCCACCTAGAGTACCGATTTTTCCGTCCGGCCCCGTCTTTTGCGCTTGGCCGCTCACGACTGGACGCGAACCGCGTCCGGTCCTGTGGCAGGATTCCGCAAAAAGTCGCGGAAATGGCGTGCGCGATTTGGCGCGCGATATGTTACGGGAGACGGGAATGGGAGGAAAAAGAGGCCGCGGGGCTGGTGTGGGAAGCGGAGGCACAAAAATTGAGAAACAGCGCGGTAGAGGGAGATTACTGGGGGATTGGCGTTTAGTGTACCACGGAAGTGGAAGAGGTGGGCTCAGGATCTTATAGACTGCTTCACAGCCTACATGGTTAAGGGGTAACATCTAGCTTAACGCCTAAAAACATAGGGTAAATTCAGGAATTTTTTTTAAATGCATGGTATAACATACCGAAATTTGGTTTAAAGGCGTTTATGTCTGAAAATCAGTTTACCGATGCACTATATGCACACTTTGCGGCATGGTGCCCCGTTGAGTGGCATCACTCCCGCGGACCGCACTGCCGTAACGAAAGGGTTAAGAAGGGGAGGGACTGCTATTTCTACCGGGGACCATGGGGTTGGCTGGTGAGAAACAAGGTGGGGCTGTAGTTTTAGATAGACGAAGTTCCGCTAGTTTATCTAGGTGAGAAGAGGATGGATTGTCAGTTTTTGGTAGTGATTGTTTGAACTACTGATCTGGTTTAACCCTGGACACATATGTCGCAGTCAAGTTTAATCATAGATTCTAACTATCAGTCTACTAAAATTTCTTGCACATTACTTCATTGTAAATGGGCCACTTTTTTTTACATTCCTTAAAATCTAGTACCACAATTTCGTGCCGTCAAAAAGTCCGTTAAGTGTAAAATATCAGGGCGGTAACATCATTTGTATGTAATTTTCAAAAAGTGTTTACGGTATATAACGTGCATAAAATGTGCCGGTAAGTTTTTGGTTTATATTTTATTAGCTGTCTTTTGAATATTTTTATGTAGCCAATTCAGATTACTTAGTTCTTTATGTACAAAAAGCGGTGGGACATATATATCCCAGCCGTCTTTCAAACCGGGATAAAAATGTGCCAGCAGTCTTATAGGTTCCAAATGCTGCGTTTGTATTACTTTTTTTGCTATTACATATAATACACTACGTGTGTATCAATTCAGAATAAATTTTGTCAAAATCTTTATAAGACTAATAGGATATATATGTCGTAGGCTTCAACTTTCCCCAATGTAATAAAAATCATTTTTTTTCTCTTACCATATTATAATGAATAAATTCTTCACCTGAACTATTAGAAATATAACCTGCCTCTTTTATTTTCTTAAAAAAAAAATAAAAATCGGTCTCGGAAGGGTTAAGGAACGTGTATAGTCTTCCATTATGTAGTAGTCACTTCTTTTTTTCTTTCTTTCACATTTTCTTTTAGTTATTTAATTTTCTTATTACTGCACCATATGACTTGCGTAAGAATGGGATATACCGCATCCCTTCTGACAGTCATCGCTTGGTGTGCTTACCTCGTTAAAAACAGGATAAGCTCACATTTTCTCCTAGTTATCTCATTCTCTTATAATCACTCCACCACCTGAACTGGCTAAGAGTCGGATAAGCTGACGTTTCCTCCTAATTATTCCATTTTCTCATAATTACTCCACACCGTCGCTTGGTGAAGAACAGGATAAGTTGATATTTTCTTATAGTCACACCACCACCATCTCATTTGACTAAGAACAGGGTATACTCATATTTTCCCACGGTCATTGCTTGATCTGCTTACTCAATTAAGAACAAGATAAGCACACAATTTCTCCTAGTTATTCCATTTTCTCATAATCACTCCACTACCTGACCTAACTATGAACAGGCTAAGCTGATGTTTTGTCCTAGTTAATTCCTTTTCTCACGTTCACTCCACGACATCGCTTGCCTACGAATAGTTTAGGTTGACATTTTCTTATATCCATGTCTTCAATATTTCACATGATTAAAATTAGGGTGTACTCATACGTCCCCACACTGATCGCTTGACCTGCTGATCTCATTAAGAACAGGATAGGCTCTTACTTTCTCATACTTATTGCTCGACCTCTTCACCCCATTAAGAACAGGATAAGCTCAGATTTTCTCGTAGTTACCCAATTTTCTCGTAATTACTCCACCGTCTCCCCTGACTAAGAACAGTCTAAACTGATATTTCCTGTTAGTTACTCCGTTCTGTCTTGATGATTCCACCATGTCACTTGATCAAGAAACAGGTAAGCTGACGTTCTCCTATACTATTTTTGGGCGGTCCAGAAACACTTTATGTACGATGCATATATGCACTTTTTAATTCTCATTTGATAGTAGATATTCACATAAAGTATTTTTAAATATTATTAAATATTTTTAATACGTCTTGCTACTGTTTTAGAATTAAGGCATGTGTCATAAAATAATTCTTATTATACATTATCATTAAAAAACTGAAAACATAAATGATTTTTATAAATCTGTTTCCTTATAAATTAAAACGCGAACTTTGAAATAACAAAATGCTGTACAACAATAAAACACTTTATAAGGTATGACACACGATCGACACAGGGCTACCGATCTAATGGGTATACTGACCGACTGATTTTTGCACTCTGAGAATGTTGACATTAATATTTTTTCTCCGATTGCGCCGACTAACACTTAGTGATCCAACTGAGACATTTTCACTTCTCTCGTTGAGATAGCAGTTATTATTGGAAGCGCCTAATGTTGCCGCATTCAGAAAAAAATTGCAGGAGGTAAATTCACGCCAGTGGCAATCGTGAATAGAATTCAAAATTATATGCATTCGTGTTAGCGGCAACCAGGAATAGAACTTGAAAAGACGTGGATTCACGTCAGCGGTCGCAAATTTGTGGACATATACTGAGCAAGGTTTTAGAACAGAATGTGGTGGTGTAGGGTAGGAAAATCTTGAATGCACGCATAATAGGAAAGGGACAAATACTGTATATTCTATTACCTGAAATATCGCACTATACTGCTAACGCAGGTACGGCGCGACACTACGCTTCCATCTTTTCACAGACATTACTTCATCTCTCTTACCTACGCACAGCCCAGACTTCCATTTCGCCATAGCCATTGCTTCACTCCCCACGTAAGATCGCGATATCCCATTTTCTCATAGCGATCGCTTCACCTTCTCACAGCAAGCCCCGCGTTTCACTTCCGCCTACTCGCGGACAATCGTGCAAAGATCTAGCAAAGGCCTCGTGCAAAGATCTTCGCCGTGGCAGAGAGAGCAGGAAAATAAGGCTGAAGCAGGCGGGTGCGATGGTGAGTGTGAGAAAGGGCCGGGGTGGTAATATCAGTCTTGCCAGGGAGTCAAATTGATTTCTCCAGCGCCGGAGGGACCCCTGGATTGAACATTTTAATAAAAGCCACCCGCGGTTTGTCGCCGACCTCGACGACGACGGCGACGATCAAGTTTCGGGGTGGGATCGCAGGTCCGTCACCATCTCCATTCGCAGGGCGGATACGCTTGGTGTAGCCACCCTGTCGTTGACTTTCTTCCCTCGATAGCGGCGGCCGTGCAAAGATTTCCCCACGAATTCTCGACCCTCGCAGACGTTTCGCCGATTTATCTCTTCGCCCGCACGACACCGCACGACACCAATTTATTCGTACCAATTGCCACTGCGAGAGGAGCGGGACAACCTGTGAATATTTGAGGACAAGGTCTGCTGGAGCTGATGTGATTGCTGCGTGCGGCACGCGCATTAAGACGTTAAGCGTCGCGTCAGTCAGCGGGAGAGTTAGTGGAGGGAATTAAGGAAAAATTTGATGGCAAGGTAGTGAAATAGTGAAGTCGTGACGTATATTGTAGAAAAATGGAGGACGGGCTAGTGTAAGCAGAGGAATTTCTGTGTGACGAAGTACGTGACGTCATATGGGAATCGAACGCGTTGTGTTTAAAAAAGGAAAGGATGTAACAAAATGACCTGATATTTTAACCAGTTAATACTTTAACCCTTTAACTGCTAAAAACTTTCAGCCGAGGCATTCGTTAAGGACGAATTACTGTTTCGCCGGTGAGAACTCTGATAATGGATTTTACAAGGCGTAAATAAATTACAATTATAATTCTACAGTTACGCCAAATTAAATAATGCAACAAAGTTGTTTGCTGAAGGACACGCGTGTACTTACCTCATACGGTAATAATTATAACTGCAGCACGTCAAAGATTGAGAAACTTGGCAAACGCATATGTGCGTCCATAGTTCATGCCGATAGCTTTCGGTGGACGCATATATGCGTCCATAGCATTCAAAGGGTTATGGGCCGCTACGAAATTTATAAGAAATACGCCTGGAACCGCAAGTTTTTGGGAAACTTGTACGTTACAAAAAATAATAACAATTGTTATTTACGCAGCAAATGTCTCAAAATGGACTGACATTTAAATTTATTAATAGATTCTATTATTTATTTAAAAAATACGAATGTTTTTATTTTAATCGGATATTGTGTTCCACATATAACCTCCACGTTTGTACTTTATATTAAAATAAAAACATACGTATTTTTTAATAAATAATACGATTCATTAATCAATTAAAATGTCAGTCCATTTGACACAACCTTTATACGGTCTTTTATTGCGGATTTCACAGAACGTCGTTTCGCAAAACTTTCTTCTAAATCGCGCGGCATTATCTTCGCAGCGTTTCTTGTAATATTTTCAAGATATGCGCGTAATGTTTTCGCAACCTTGCTTATCTCGCCGGCTGAGGACATATCGCGGCGTGAATGGAAAGTTAAACAAAGCAGGCGCGGCGCTTAACGTGAGAAAGTAATAAACAGAACTGTGTTTTTAGAGGGTTCGACCGGTACACTCAAACACGCTGTGTAAGAAGATGACTAAGATTTGATGTATGAATTATACAGATATTGTACGCGATAGTACTCATGCGGATAATGCGTTTTGCGTGTAGTAGCGATAATGTGTTTTATGAAACTGGCTTCATCGGTTATCGAAGTGAGTTAATGTGACGATAATATTAATGATTAATCCTTATCAGAAGTGACTCGCTGCCAGGCGTTACTGGCATTTATTGAAATAAAAAGGCATACTATTGCGTGAAAATATATAAGTCGATATTTTCTGTGCTAACTTAAATTTTATGTTTATTTTTTATTCTTGTAATTTATGTATCAAGTTTCTTTGCATGGCATAAATGCGAGAAATGCTATTCTCTTGCATATTTCACATAAGTACAATCTTGTTCTTCTCCCACAGGAAGCTTCTGACTGTAACATACTACGTCGAAGCACTACTCATCTCGTAAATCATATTTCAAGATTTTTACTGCGATATCTCTGTTATCTAGAGTCAACACGATTTCATATCTTAAAAATGTCTAAATAATGTAACGACTATTTCTCGAATAGACCTTGCTTAAATCACTCACAACCCAATGTTTTTCTACAATAAAACTTCAACGACATTTTCAGGGACTAAAAAAATCGTTTCAATTTCCTTGTACATTTAACAAGATTACAAGCGTACATCTACTCACTTAACCCTTTCGAGATGGTTGGGACACACATGTCCCAGTCAAGTTGCAAATTTCTTGCACATTGCTTCATTGTAAATGGGCCTCTATTGTTACATTCCTTAAAATCTGGTACCACAATTTCTTGGTGGCAAAAAGTCCGTTAAGTGTAAAATATCAGCGCGGTAACATCATTTGTAGATAGTTTTCAAGAAACGATTACAATGTATAGATAAAATGAGCCGGTAAGTCTTTTCGGTTCTATTTTATTAGCACTATTTGGAATATTTTTATGCAGCCAATTCAAATTACTTAGTTCTCTATGTATAGAAAGATGGCAGCGATGATAATAATGAAATTGAGTGTAAAAATATTGGTGTTTTAAATTTTGTTCTCAAAGAAACATTGGTAAATGAACAAACACGTGTACTGCATGTGATATATAGTTGTGCGATATGTACTTTGCATCTTATCCTACAAAGTAAGTAAGTATAACACTATTTTTCCTATTTTTATGTTACTTTTTTTTTGCTATCACACATAATGCACTAGATGTGTATCATTTCGGAATAAATTTTATCATAATCTTTATAAGATACATGGAACATATATGTCCCAGGCTTTCCTTTTGCACTTATATATAAAAAAAACCTTTTTTTTTTCTTTTACTCTATTGCAACGAATAAATTATTCACCTGTAGTATTAGAGATGTAACCTGCCTCTGTTATTCTCTTAAAAAAATCGTCTCGAAAGGGTTAAATCAATACGCCATCCAACGTTGTCAATTGAACCGCATTTGCATCCATTATACCGCCGCCATTGCATAAAATGTCCCCGTGTGGACCTACATCACCTGACCCAACCAACGTAGTTTATGAGTTGACCGTTGCTAATATGACATCGTGAGGTATTTTTGCCGGAACTCGTCCGCTGACTGGATCCCAGTGACTGCAGTACACCGCCGTATAAACAGATTTCATCACACTGACCGCACATTGTCTCGCAACGGACGCGATATTAGACACGCGCAAGAAGCCATCTACCGGCGGCGTCACTAACGAAATTTCGTTAAGCCGCTGCACCGGCATCGCCTGCCAGCTGGAGACGAGGTTTCCATGCTAAACAGCTCTTTTTTCCCGCAGTCCGCCACATCGATCACGCCGCCGGTTTTTCGTCGGCTGCTGCGGCTGCGGCTTTATTAAAACGAGTCAACAGCGTAAAAACGCGCCAGCGCGTGTCGCTTACTTTTGGCACTTTGTCAGCGCCGCTTTTGATGCCGGTGGACGGGTAAAGGGTCGAAGGCGGGCGACGTTCTAGTGTCGGGGTCATTTTTCTAACGATTACGGGAGTAAATTTAGACGCCCGCCGAGGAGATTGATGACGTCGGCTGAATTCTCGTCGACGCACGCGGCGAAGTATTAATTACGCGATAACAGCTGCCCAACGCGACGGTCGTCGCGAAAATCTGGGAACCCAAGGGTTTATGCGCAATTTTATGTAATGTGCGACGTGGGGGAAAGTTGGGCTGCTGCTTGGTTGGGGTTTTTTTGTGGTTTTTGGTGGAGAAATTGAGAACTAATATTCTGCATGTTGGGGACTGTGAATTTACATTTCAAGAGTCTATGTAGGGAATGATGTTTAGGGGTTTAAAATTAAGGAACCTATTTAGTCTAACACGTTGACTGCCGTGCGTATTTTGCCGTAGTAGAAAGGCGATGCTAAGAAATACTACAGCGTTTGACTGAATTATGGAAAATATAAATAATGTGCAGGTATCGGAGACCAAAGGATCGCATCACTATTCTAGCAATAAGTGCATTTATAAAATAATTATTGCTACGTATTGCAAATATTTGGGATCTTCAGTAATGTGGGATGTGTGATTTTGTACGAACAAGCAATGGAAGAGTGTGCGTATGAGACAGAGAGAGAGAGAGAGAGAGAGAGAGAGAGAGAGAGAATGCATGACTCTATATTTGTTACTTGGAATGTTCTTGAACAAATTTATTATCATAGAAACCAAACACAATAAAAGTGAGTTGAGTACGAATTCTACAATTTCTTTTATCTTATATTATAATTGTTTTATTTATATTATATGTATTATTATATTTTATATTTATATTATATTGTAATATTCTTTTATATTTGCCCAATATTAATAATGCAGTTAAACGCAAAACTCCAGCACTACTACTCAAAATGAATTGACAGTATCTAAGAAACTAGCAGATACAAAATGTCAAGGTCTTTTTCTTCTAAAATGCAAACAGATGAAAAGCTAAATTTCTTCCCATACAAAAACGGAAGCAAGTACGCGTAAACGTTCCACACCACATGTTACATAAAACTGCGCATAAGGCATAATAAAACAAAACATCAACGTTATTTCTCATAAAATATGATAGGAAGATCCGAATTGTATAAAAGCCTACTCTAATTCAGTAAATGGCCATTTAACTGGAATATAAAATATAAACACGTTAAACGCATAAATAAAATTATGCACATGTGCCTCTGAAGAGGAATTTATCGTTTCGAAATGTGCAGTTTTCAATTCAGGAAGAATAAACACAAAAACTTTAACCAAGACGAAGGGCAGCTACTTTTTTCACGTCGCACAAGATCTGTAAATACGCGACGACGGGTTTCGCTGGGTTTTTGCGAGGGAGTGATCGGCCAAAAAGCGGTGCGGGTCGTTCTTCGTCGGCGACCGAAGTTTCATTTCTCTGAGACCGATGACCGACGTCGAAGAGCGTTTTTCCAGGTCTCTCCCTCGTGGACGAAGATGCTATCGCAGTGGCTGAAAGAAATGTTGACGCGGGGCTTGTCGTTTGCTGCGAACTGAAGCATCGATCATTACGAGGGTTCTGGATAAATGGAATTTACTGTAGTGCTGTGACGTTGGCCGAAATTGTGCCAGGGTGTGGTGTTTTCACAAAGTAATTTAATCATTAACATTTCTTTTGTAGTGTGTAAAGAAAATTTTGGCGGGTGGTTCAGCTGAAAAATAGTTTAATTCAACTAAGGTAACTAGTAGTTATTATTATTATTATTATTATTATTATTATTATTATTATTATTATTATTATTATTATTATTATTAGTAGTAGTAGTAGTAGTAGTAGTAGTAGTAGTAGTAGTAGTATTATTGTTATCATCATCATTATTATTATATTTGTTATTATTTTTATTCGTAAACTAGTAGTTTAATTCTACAATTCGACGCTTTAATCGTATCGTCGTCAAGAGGTAGTTTGTAAATTAAATTAAAAAGTAGTACGAGGAAAATTGAAATGAATTTAACGTGGAAAAGAGGAACAACTCTTACTTTCGGGTACTAGTTAAAACACGAGTTACATTGTTCACTAGTTGTAACTGCTTCTCCCTTTTTTTCTTGAACTAAATTTAGGTCGGTAGTAGTGTAAAACTTACTTAAGTAACACTGTTGAAATAAGTATTACTAAGGTTGCAGTAAGTACTAATAACTAAAGTTAATACTGCTAAAATGTATTTAATTACTATTCACTATATCTTATGACGTAACTTACAACATTCACAATTTTCCAACATTTTTCTTTTTCCGTTCGTTACATTAAAACTTCCGTTTCCGCAATTCTGAAGTGCCGTAAGATTATTTCAGAGTCACACACTGTACTCCTTCTTTTTCGCTCTTTCATAACATCAAACCGTATCTATACTATTCCATTAAAAACTTACAAGACAACCTCGATATCACCTTGGTAAATTCAAGAGAAACATTTTTCTTTCTCACAATCACATTACATGTAAAAGATGATAATAAACGTGTTGTAAAATGTCCTATCACTTGCCATTCAGTAGTTATATCAAACGGTACTTACCGTGAGACACCCTGTATTTCTTGAAGTTATTTCGAAAACTTGAGGACTCGTACAAGTCAGCGGAAGATAAATTTCGATCTATGAGAGAAGAAAGCTTCAAAGCATAGCAGAGTCCGTTCTATCCATGCATCTACAATGAATTAAATTATCGATGTCCAGGGACGCCAAGTCCCACAGGAAGAATCCCTGGCAAAAGAATGGCAACAGAAGGCTGTCTCGGTTTCATTTCCGGTCGACGAGATCGACCGGCTGGTGCATTAAGGTGGGAAATAGTGTGCAGTGTGAAAAAGATACACGTTTCATTGTATTTTCCGAATCGATGAGGTTTCGTATTGTTACCCTGAGAGAAAAAGTTTATGTTTCATGAGGACCATTTTTGGATCCTGTTCCTCCTTGGGAACTGTTATTTCGATTTTATTAAATATTACATTACATGTTAGACGTATATTCTCCTTTCGTGAGAAATGTTAAGTTTTGTTAATTGGCCCCATAATTTTTATTTAATTTTTTATCCGCGAATGCTACCCGGTCTTGCGTTATTTATGTATTATAGAAAAAAATCGTGTGCGTAGAATTCACCTTATAAATCAACACCACAAATCTTGAAAACACCTCTACTTTTTTATTTCCGTGCCATCAAAGACCTAATCTCAACATAACCCCAAACATAAGCTTGCAAACTCAGGCATAATATATATTTGCCCATTATTAATAATGGAGTTGAACGCAAAACTACAGCAATGCCACTGAAAATGAATTTACAGTACATCAGAAACTAGCAAATACAAAATACCAAAAGCACTTTCTTACAAAATGCAAACAGAATAAAGCTACATTTCTTCCTGTACAGGAAGCAAGGGAACAGAAGCAAATCCGTATAACCTCAAAAAATTGTTAGGCACACCCAAATCATCCTACACCATATAATAAAAAACACCCCGACACCAACGATCAACAATCACCATAACCTCCCAGCCCTTCTTCTACCGCTTCCCATAACCGCCCTCAAAACCGTGTCAATCAGAGGCATTACAATAAAATCGTCATTGCCCACCGTTGGCACCTGGCATCTTGAGACTCTCGGGCGCTTTGTCTCGCGAAATTACCGTCCGCCCCGTAAAAATGGATTTCATGTAAGACATTAGCATAAATTTCCCGCCGACGCGTTCACGGTGAATCCTATGGGACATTCTCGCGCGAGAATGCTCTGCGCGAATTCTCTGGAAAAGTCCGTTTTATTCTCCGTGTCCGGCGGTCGGGGACGCCTTTTTGCGCGGCGAACTCATTCGCCGGAAAGACGATAACGTCCTTGAAGCGTCGGTGCATTGTCGGACCGGTAATGTCCGACAAGAAGAGACGGCCACCTTGCGAGACGTCGAATTTCGTCGGTGACGCGGCGTCAGAAAACAATTTCGAAGAAAATCTCTCACGCTGTGCGCCATGAATGACGGACGCCGGGCGGGGCGAAGATGAAAAATGCGGGTTCCGCTGCTTCTGGAAGGAATGAGTCATGCAGTTCGATATTTGCGGAAGCGATGTTGACGCTTAGGAGAATAAGAACATAAACATCGGGTGCAGGTAATTGTGTATTCATTTGGAGACGCATAAAATAGATGTCGAGGGAGAGGACAAAGATAACAGGGTGAAAATAATAATGCAGTTTTTTGTTTGTTGGAAGTCTGTATTCCTCAGTTTATTTGGGGAGCAGCGTTTATATTTACGAAAATGATTTTATATCCACGAAACAGCAGATAGTTGTGCGTGATTGGGTAATAAGAAAACGCATGGATTCCAGGTCGCCGGGGAGTCGTAGGGTAAATATACTACTACTAGATATACTACTACTAATTTCACGTATCTGAATTTACATTACATAATCCCAGTAATCCTACAATAAAAACACAGTTTTTTGCGGTTTTTCAAAGCTACGATTCGGCAGTTCGGAGTTTTGTGAAGCGATGTTGATATTCCCGGAACTGGGATCATAACTGTGCGGAATAATGTTTGTTTTGCGGGCGATCATGAATTTATATGGAAATGCGCCGAACTGGAGTTATAAAATGAAAATGGAAAATGCATTTTTATACGTTTCTTGAGAGTTGGCACTCTTTAATTTGTTATTTTGGGAAGCAGTATTGCTATTCATAAGAATGCCGTGGTTGTTCGTGCACGATTGTGGATTAACATGGAAACGCAAAAAACGTGTCGACGTCAGTTGTAGCGTAAAAATGAAAAATACATTTCCTTGCGGTGTTGAAGGATTGGCCTCTTTAGTCCGGTAGTTAGTAAAGCGACGTTGGCACTCGCGAAAATGACAGTGTTAGGCTTAATGCAGACGGACCACTTTAGAAGCACATCATAACCACGAAATGGTGGTTGTTTGTGAGCCATCATGAATTAATATGGGAACGTACGGAACGGAGAATGCTGAGGGAGAGTTATGAGATGAAAGCATAAAATACGTTTCTGTCGTTTCTGAAGTTTCAAGTTGCTTAAATCGGCATTTTATATTCATAAAATTCACAAAAAAAAGTGTTGGTATTAACGAAAAAGACAATGTTAGATTTATTTTGGCAGACCAATTTAGAAGAATAGCATATGAAGTAAAAACATAAAGTACGTTTCTGTCGTTTATGAATTTTCGGGTTGCTTAGATCGGCATTCTATATTCTCAAAATTCCGGAAAAAAGTGTTCGTATTCACGAACAAGACAATGTTACGTTTATGCTGGCAGACCAGTTTAGAAGTATAGCATAACCATAAAATAATAATATTGATACTCATGAATTTATATGGAAACACAGTGAACGAATGACGCAGAAGGATTTGTGTGAAAACAAAAATTTCTGGGACTCGACATTTTGAAAAACAATATTGACATTCACGAAATTGACAATGTAAGGCCTATAATAGACCACTTTAGAAACACATAACCACGAAACGACGGTTGCTTATAGACGGTCATGAATTAGTATGGAAACGCACAATAGTGTTCACATAGATTACTAAATGCAGTCAGTTTCAACTGCCGTCGCAATACGTTTTGTGGTTGTCACGTGGTTCTAGTGGCCTGTTTGTATTAAGCCTTAGAAGCTTAATTCAGTCGTGCCGTAATGAGTAAATAACGCAGAGGAAATATGTTTTCGATGTCTTCAAAGTTGAAGATTTATAAACTGTAATTATGAAACATGTGAGTGTTTGTGATAACAATAAAATTAGAAGCATTTGTCGATTACATTAAATGGGGACAAAAATTTGTTTTTTACTTTCTTTGAAAATTGCGTCTTATGCAAACTAAAGGTACTCATGTCATAGTACATTTCCATCAAATAAAAGTATATCAAACTATCGGTAAAAAAACCGAATATTTTTCTAATCTTCTGGCATTTTCTTATTTTTAAAATTTTCATCTATATCTAGCACAGGTAATAGCTATAATAAAATACATACATTACGTTTTTACCACCACTTTTTTTGTGGCATCGTAACATTACACGCATTTCTGTGTTTGCGTCAGTTTGTCATGAAAAATATCAAATACATCTTCCTACAAATGTTTCAGCGGATAAAAAAGGCCGGAATACTTCTTATCCGAGGTATCTTTATGCGCCGCAACTTACACCCCACTTCTGAAGAAGTCCGCATCACTCGTGACTCCGTAAACCGTTCCAGACTTAAACCGTAATTTCACACGGCGAATCTCGTTCCACGGAAACGTCAATTTCCCAACGGGAGCGAGACTCGCCATTTCGTAGTTGTTGTAGTCTACCGTGTGTCATGTCTCAAAAGCAGTTAGAACCGAAGTTCTCGAGGCAATCATAACTCCTGCGTGACGCACGCCCAGAAAAAGGGTTCTTGGGAGGTATTAACCAGTTAAGCACCTTTGACGTGTATACACGTCGGTCGAAATCCTTATTGCGGTGCAAAAGGCGTGTATACTCGTCGTGTAAAATAAAAAATTACCATTGACTACCAAACCCGAAATTTCAATAAAATATAATGTTTTGTTTATAAATAATGAGAAAAAATAAAATAGAAGTTGCATTTTTTATTTTAAACATTAATTATATTTATATGTTATTAAACTTAACATAAGATATTGGTATTATTTATTTATGCTCTTTATATGGCAGTGTTGAAATACCACATTGATCAAAAAGTTTTAGGACCGGCCGCCATATGGCGCTCTTAGTCCCTCGGTTGAAATTGTTTTTGTTTTGTTAGGTTGCCACATCTGTCATTAACGTTACCACCAAATTTCAGCGTCATAGCTTAATATTTGTTGACAACGTCGCCCCACCTCAATTTATCCGCAAATTTTCGCCTGACCCCAAAGTGTTGTCATCTAACGACATATAAACCCAACTTACATCGTTTTCTCGTACCCCAAGACCCCGTACGCATTTTTCCGCCGAAACTCCGGTCCCAAACGCGCCGAAGATTGCTCGCCGGCCGTAATTCCGTCCAAGCGCGAGTACTTTATCGATCAAACGCCGTCGCGTTACTTTCCGAGGCGCGCATTCGCGTCAGCACTTAAACTGCGGCCGTAAGTCGAGTGGAAGAATCGTCCCGGGATTATGCTAAAACATGCAGGAACTTCCACTTCACTAATAACGTCGCATCAGTGCTGCCGCCCGGGGCAACGGGAGGAAAAAGAATGGGAAATTATGGACCTGCGCCGCTGCCAAGAAAGCGACGGAGTATCAGCGTGCGCCGCATCGAATGATCTCGTCGAAATTCACGGTGCGCCGGCTGAACGGGAGAATATTAAAGGAATGCTTGCCTGGGGAGGGAGGATTTACGGGGAAAAATTGTTTGCCGGCGAAAGCGAACTGTGTCGCGCGCGGGAGTCGGGAGAAAATGGCGGCGGTTTGGGTTGTGGTGGGTAGGAATGTGGGTAAAAGATAGTACGAAGTCGCTGTTAGATGGGAATTATGGTAAAGGTTAATATACGGACTGCCATGGTGGTTACCTGTGACAGGCGCAAAAGATTTTACTAGAAATGCAAAAAATTCGCGATAAAGTCTATTTGCAATCTTGTAAAAGCAATTGATATTGGAACGGTACTTGAATACTTGAATACTTGAATACTTCAATACTCAATACTTCAATACTTCAAGACTTCAAGACTTTAAGACGTCAATACTTCAATACTTCAATACTTCAAACAAAATAATGAAAAATAGTGAATATCGTTTCCCAAGAATTTTTCTTCCGAGACTCGAAAGAAATATGTGTGTTAAAAATAACAAAGTATATATAATTTAAAAAATTAAAAATTAAGAAAACTAATAGTAAGCGAAAATAACGAAGAATAAAGGAAAATAATGAAAACCACAAATTCTTTTTACATTGTTATCTAGCGCGACCGTCAGCTTTAATTTCTACTGAAAGACAAAATACGCTTAGCACCCAAAGTGTTAAGTACGAGTAGCTAATTATTAAACGTCAATATGTGGATAACGTTTGTTGGACAACTGTCGTATTGTCTTTGCAAACTATGGAACGTGATGTCGGTATGTTATGACGCAAGCTCGCTAAAGACAAAATGTAGTCGTAAAACTACTTGCATTCGTCCTCGTACGGCTGTGCATTTAGCGCAGAACTGACTAATTGAGGTGAACTCGCGCGACCCACGGCCATAAAGGCTGACCTGGAAAAGTCACTTATTTATGAATTCTCAGAAAAAGAGGAAGTCTCGCATATGCGCAACGAATTAACTCGCCCGAACTTTCTCAAAGTACCAAATACTTCACGACGCAGGCGAAGTTAAAAAACACAAATGGACTCCTGAGGTTCCACATCTGTATTACAACAGGTATACAGAGTACAGGTATTCAGAAAACATAATATCACCCTGACAAAACTTTGAAAAATTATAGATTAAAAACCTTCTTCACCACATCGACATTTTACACAAGAAATGATAATGCACCCGGTACATTTTTTTGGTCCCACCAACCTTTCGGCAGTTATATCAAAAGGCACCTACCCCATGGCACTCTACAGCGCCTAGCCTAAAAATGCAACCTGACCTAAAACATTAAAATGGCGGAGGCACGTGGGACGATTCGAAATAAGGCCGCAATTTTCTGTGCGACACCACCAAGCCGCCATTGAGCTTGCGAACGTAAGTGAAGTTCTCTTTCGGTGATGTCAAGAGCGTCGGCCGTGCAGTTTCACAAAGAAGACCAAAGTAAGAGACGGCGAACAGAGTTGCGCCAGATTTACGCGTATTACTTGCCACCGGGGGTGGTTTTGAATATCAAACGTAGTAGCTTCTGGATACCTACATCTTCGAACCCTCTCCCATGAGGGTTGGGCAAAGGTTGAGTGGATGGCACCCTTCTACGCTGAGCATCCGAACACTCCTCTTTCGCCAGTAATTCACAATATCCCGACGCACACGCCCAACGGAAACGTATGCTTATGTGTAAGCTGTGAAGTGCTAATAATAGTGTATAAGTAAGTAATAGTGGAGTTAATATTAGATCTACGTGATGCTGATATGCATATTAGACGTAACCACTGCGTCTACTGTAGTTTTCAGCTGTTGCGAAGCAAAGGGTGTAAATAAGTGAGACAGGTACGGATACTGATATTAATCCTTTATTGGACTTTGACGAGTCTGACTCGTGATCAAAATTTATATGTTGATACATACATACATACAATACGTATCATATATATATGTGTGTATATATGATACAACATATAAAAAGAGTGCCTTAAAATGGTCATAAATGGTATGTAATATCATATATACATACAATATGTACCATATCATTATATATATATATATATAATAAAATAAATATATATGTATATATGATATAACACATAAATTTTGATCACTAGTCTGACTCGTGATATTCATGTTTGCCCGAAATTCTCATAACGAATTACATTATTTGGTTTTTGATTTGAAGTTAATAAGCGCACGGCTATTTAACAGACAGTAGCAAGATGTAATTTGGTTTAAGTTCCGACAAAAGTCTCAACCACTTTGCTTCCTTTCGCGAACATTTTTCCGCATCGTTTGGGCTCGAATTCTGCCGAGAAAAAAGGTATGGCAAGAGGTATTCGGACGTTGTATGAGACAGAATATGGTTTTAGTTGAGGAATTTTTTGGGGGTAAAAAAGATCGTTCAGTGGGTAACGTATGAGGAAGTGCACTGTATATGATTGAAGGTAGATTTCTTGGGCATTTTTTCCTTCGGCGTATAATGAAGAAAGAAGAGTGCAATGAAAGTAAAGTAATGCGGAAATAGGCGATAGCTGGTGAAAGATGCAAAAATTTGTAGACAAAATGTTAATAGGCGAATTTTCTTTATTTCTCATTTTTTGTCATTTTGGATACGTGCATAACTAACTAAACTGTACAAAACGAACTCTTCAAAATTTCATTAGGTTAATTTTCAATCCTATGCCATGCCATATGTCCTATGCCATGTGGAAAGAAATTCGGATTTAAAGAGTACTGACAGTGTACAATCATACGATCGCCAGAGATGTTATTTTGATCACTTATGTCTGAAACTAATAGATAATGGTGATCACTATAATTTGCTTCACCTGTCTGTACCCATACGCACAGTGCGACTAAACGCAGAATGCTGTTTCAGCCCGACATATGATTGACCACTTCTACTTACGATAGGGGCCGGTCGGTACTACAGGATATATGAACATATTGTGCATATACTTATAATACTTATTGTGCATATACGTATAATATTGTGCGTATATATCAATGCACAAATATTTTTGTCCTACCAGCTACTGTTCGGTAATTACCAAATATGACTTACCGTTAGACATCATCTACAATGTAACAAATAAATCAGCAACTATACATGCCATGACATATCGCCTTATAATAATTTCAAAAACAAATTCTCTACTTTCTGAATCCCCGCACTCTCATAACATCAAAACAAAAACATAGTAGTCCATTTCAAAAATACAAGATGACCTTGCCATTGCTTTGAAAAATGGAAGATAACGTTTTCTTTCATCGCAACGACTTTCTGCATAAAATGCGTATATGAAATACATATGTAATAAATACATACATGAATATATTTGTATTTACAAATATTATACATATTCTTATTATACTTACAAATATTATGAACACACTTATTATATATACAAATGGTATAGATATACCTATTGTATATATAAATAAAAATATTATACATATACTTATAATATTACGGCTATATATGTATTCACAAATATCATACGTATTTTTGTTCTACCAGTTACTGTTCGGTAATTAGCAAACGTTAGACATCAAGTACGCTGTAACAAATAAACCACCAACTATACATCCTACAACATATCGCCGCCTAATTAACAACTCCCCTATCGGCTCCGATCGCAAATACCCTCGCATAAAATTCGGAAAAACTCGATTTCTCCCACGCAGACGCATTTTCCGCGCCTATCGAACACGCCGCGAAAGAAATGTTATATTAAAACCGCTGACACCGCTGGAAACCGCCGCCGACCCGAAATAATCCGCGCGCTTGTTGGTCGCTCGCTGCGATTATTAATTTCTGTTTGCCAATTACCGGTAATTAGCAGATCAGAATAGTAATTACTAGCGCGGCGCTACGTCGCTGATTTATGTCACGACGCATTGGGGGCGATTTTTGTCCGCGGGCTGCACGCTGTTTCATTACGCGCCAGTGTGTTATGCAGAGCGTTTGATTTCAACTTTTCGATACATTAATCGACGTCATCGTTGACGGAACGGGATTATCTTTGTTATTTCCGTGTCGACCTCAAGAATTAAGAGTTGAATGGCAAGACAGGTTATTGGTTCATAGAAATTTTTTCCGACGTAAATATAACGTGTGTATATATATATATATATATATATATATATATGCAATAATAAATTGCGCATATTGTTAGTACATATGGGGCAAGAAGTTAGGTAGTTAATATTTATTATGCAGAGCGTTTGATTTCAACTTTTCGATACATTAATCGTGTCATCGTTGGGAGATAATTTTGTTATTAAGACAAATTAGGAAAAGGGAAAGAGAAATTTCATAGAAATTGTATTCGAAAAAGTATTATAATGTGTGTGTGTATATATATATATATATATATATATATACACATTATATTTATATATGTATATATATATACACACATATATATATATATATATATAAAAACTGGGAGACCCTGTATATATATGAATATTCAATTGATTTTTCTCGTCACCTGAATACGAATGACGTGGCAGTCAACGTGTTAAGAAAATCGGCGCCAAACTTGAAATGATAAAAAGCACAATTATGTTTGCACCAACTCAATAACTCTGGCTGTAGTTTCATCGTACGTGCAGCCACATACGCGTATGCAAGAGCATATATAAGTATGCGCATGCACGAGCACCAGCAGTCTCCTTACGGTGCCGAGTTGCTTTTAGGCAACAACTCTGAAAACAGTCCCGTAACGCTTCTCACTCTGTCTCATTCGCTTTCCGACACGCACACACACACATTGTGCTTCCGACCGTGAAACTTTCGGCGAAAGTTTCGCCGAGTGAAATAGGGAAATTGAGAAATATGGGATGAAATTACTTGGCGAAGAATAGGACGGCATCGGGTCAATTGAAAATTATTACAATATTAGGTGGGTGAACGTGTTTTTAAATATAGAGGCGCGGGCTTGTGTTAATCTTAATTACGTAAGAGGAATAGATTAGTTGCGATATGCTGTAAGTAAAAATATTTTTGAGCAAACAGAGCACCAAATGCAAATTCGCCTGATAAATTTAAATTACATAAAAGCAATGGTCCGGCATTGAGTCAACTGGAAATGATTTACAATGTTAGATTCAAGAAAATATTTTTATTTATATGATACATGTGAATTGCTTTGCAAGGAATAGACTGCTATCGCGTCGATTTGAAATTGTTTACAGTATTCCATGTACGAAAATATTTTTAAATGTTAGGGGCAGCAGACGTAAATTTACGTAATAGATCTCAATTACGTAAGACTTACACCACTTTCATAATCAATGATTACGCAATTTCTTTTACCGACCGATTTTAAATTGTACAAAACATAGGCCTTTTTTAAGAAATGAAATGCTAAGTACTTATACATAAAAAGTTTACATTAAATTAAGCATAAATTGCGTGATATCTCATTTTTTTTTTTAAGTAGACTTACACCACTCCAAAATAAACGATTCATATGAAGAGCGTCACACAATTAAGCTTCATCGAAAGGATTGCCGTGGGAATTGGCTGTTACAAGCTCGGATCAGAAAAGGTGCAACGTACGAACGAAAAGCAGACGTGCACAGGCACTCACGGCTCGTTGGGAGGCTGACACGTCTGCCCCGAAGGCAGACTGGTCGTCGACAAGCACTTGAAGCTGTCGCAGGCGAACGAGCAAAAGAGCGCCACGGGTAAATAGAAGAATGATTTTCCCCGCCGACAATGGCGAACTTTTAACCGCTCCGTGTCTTCCGTGAAAAGTCATTACTAAGTCGCTCCGCGCCAAAGAAAAATTCATTGACAGAGCAATTAGCATATGGGGCGATGCGCAAGTTCCGGAAGAATTGATGGTTTGGGAATTTAATTGAGATGGGGGTTGGTGGATCAAGTTGAAGCTACGTAGGATGATTTTATTTACATGTTCATGAAAGGATCATTCTGCTTCAGACGCTAGAAGAAGGGGCTGTTTTTACGAAATTTCTTTTCACGTCGCTATTATAGATATTAATATAAGAATGATTGGAATCAATAAATACACTCTTAAAATACAAAAAAAAAATTTTTATTTATTTTACTTAATATTTATATGCAGAAAGGATAGACAAAGATTTTATTTACGTGTCGATTAAGAGATTCTACTTTAGACCCTCGAAAAATGAGCTGTTTTTATGACCACAAGTGATACACGACGTGATAACTGCTCTAAACAACGTAACTGCTTATCGATTGACGACATAATCAAATATTGTGTGATAATATAGCAATCTTTAGTCAAAATATCAAATGGCCTGAACGACAAGTCAGGCAAAATGGGCTTGGCGCGGAACGTGTTAAACGAAGACTACTTTGTCCCCTTGCCCACTCGTCCTATGGCTAACTTGAAATGACAAGTAACCCCGCCCCGTAGCATTTTTCCACCGCACGTGACGACTTCCGCAGAAATTCGTCGTCCTCCCAAGACTGCAGAGCGTTGATGACCGCGCGGCATAAAACCGTGCCGAAAGCGGGCGAGAAAGATGATGCCGGAAAGTGGTGACATTTGTAAAGGTCCTCGTCGGAGATGCAGGAAATGTGGGAGCTGAAAGAAATAAGGAGCGCGCGTTCATTCGTCCGGCACGAAAGAGGCAAAAGATGCGAGCCCGGCGCCATTTGAATAAAGTTCGAAAGAACGGTGACGCTGCTCAGCCTTCGGCTGACTCGAGGAAGCGTGGGTGGGCGGGGGGCCCGGAGGTTTATTCAAATTGAACGTGACAGAGCCAGAGACAGAGCCCGACTCCGTCTGCCCGCGGGTTGTCAACTTTCCATTTTAAGTTTCCTGACGTATCGAGTCAAAGTTCCGCGCGCCAGACAAGAGGCGCGCGGATAAGTAAAATATCGCTCTGTTGCTCCGCGGCCAATGCGGTTTCGCGGAAATTGATTCGGTGCCGCGGCGGATGCGGGCGTAAACAGAATGACGAAAAAGGCGGACTTTTATTGACAAGAGGAATAGCGAGTGGTTGAAGGTTGTTGTTTCGAACTTAACGAGGTAACTGTGACGATCTCTTTGCAGAGGGTGCAATAGCGGGTGTTGTGATAATCAAGCGATGACGGATATAGTCGTCAAACATAGAGTAAGTGTCGCTGTTGAAATGTTGGGTGAAAAAGACGACTTTATTTTATGAAATTAACAATTTTATTTCTAATATTTACACAGTTGCTTAACATGAACATATATTACATACGTAATAAATACTCGAGTCCCCGGCTCAGGAATCTTGAGAATTTTTAATGATGTGTAAGATTGTTGTATATTTATGGAATGATCGGTGTTGGTTTGTGGTAAAATTTCACTTGCAGCTACGGGATTTTCGCGTAAATTTTATTACGATTTTTTCCATTTGAAATAATTCAGCATTTTGTGTATAATATTATATATCTGATTGATACATTTTCACTCACACACACATACTCAATTGATGGTGAACTTTTAGTATCAAATTTCAATAGGCCGTCAGACATTATAGTGCTGTATTGTTTAAAAAAAAAATGTTTATTTTTTAAACTTAGTTTGCGTTAAACTCAGTCGTCTAGGGAAATAACCCCACGCAGAATTCGGCCGTACCTAAAAGGTTAATGTTCGAACAGTCAAACGCCGTCCGCAAGAGTAAAATTCTAATTCCCCCCACAAGCGGCATTTTCTTCGTTCTGTCAATGAAAAAATTCGCCGGCATCTTCAGAGCAGCCTTCGTCGCTCACCCTTCAGGCTGATTCTAACGTTTTGCTTAAGAGTAACAAGTGATCGCGGCGCGACGATAATTAACCGGCTCTGCCGGTCGCTATTATTCCGTTATTAGACTGCGAGCCGATTTGATAACCAGTTCTGTCGGCGCGCCCTTCGACGGTATTAATTAAAATTGCGCGCTCATTAAATCGCCGAGAATAATGAAGCGATCGCCGGCGCCGTCCGTGCGAGAGGGCGAGGGACGCGGCGCCACTGTAAATTTGTACGTTGCAAATGGAACTCGGCCTGATTTCATTTAAACAATCGGCCGCGCCCGACGCGAACACTTTATAAACAATCCGGGGAGGCGTCCGCACCCGGCGCCCGTGCAAATACGCTTTATCGACGAAATAACGTTGTTAATGGACCGGCTTGGCCGCCAGAGGCGTTGCTTAGCAAACCATCCATGCGTCAAATGCGGCGGATTGAACGATTTGCGGAGGAATAAAGAGGGGCGCCGGGTGTCAGGGAGTATTCTCACATTGTCATTGATAGAATACAATTTTGAAAATACAGAACACAATAATCGTCTTATATATACACATTAATTCAACGAACTTCAGTTACACGACTTCTTATCACCCAAAAGTCTGAAAGCAACTAAACTATCTAAGCACACACGTCCGTACACGAAAACTCTGTTCGGTAATTTACCATATTTTTTTCCGAAATTTCCCAAAACACCTATTTTTACGCATCGTAACCCGGCATTCAACGTGTCTAGCAATTACGTGCGATATTAATTACGGCTGGTCGCTGACCAGCTTGTTGTAACAGCTGTTCTCCAAAGCCTTCGCAGTTGTCGGTGGCTTCTTCTTTCTCGCATAATCATCAACTGCCAGCAGCCTCCTCCTGAGTCAGAACACCGAGATTAATAGTGCTTCAAGCGTTAAGCAGCGCACTCAAGAAAAGATTTCTTCCCCGCGCGAGAAATGTGATCAACGGTTTGTCGAGAGCGTACGACTATGCCGGGCGATAATTAATATCGCGTACACGTGACATGTCGTCGACATGTACGGAGAATGAGAGTGCGAACGAGAATGGAGAGGTAGAGGGCGCATGTGGTGTGCAGACATATTGGGTGTTCGCTCTTCTTTTCATACGAACAGAATTGCATTGGGGAATTTACGTTTTGTGACAACAGAAAAGTAGTGTCTAAGCGAAAAATTCTGGAACATGTTGGGAGAGTTGGTTGAGATTCGGAAAATGAAGTGTAATCTTTTGGGAAAGAGATTAGGTAATTTAAATAGTGCAGAGAGATGAAGAGAGAATAAGAAAATGGTGAGGGTGTTTTGACACGTTAAGGACCGCTAAGAAATCTCTAAGAAATACGCTGAGACCGGAAGTTTTTGAAAAACTTGTACGTTACAAAAAATCATAACTTTGTCATTTATGAAGCCATTTTTGTGAAACTTTCAGAAATTGTATTTCGCGATCGCGCTTCTCTTATTTATCCAGGAACGCGGAGACGCGTGACCACCCTCCTGTTTGTTAGCATCATTTTCGAATCAATTGAAAACAGTTGTACTTATATCCATTGCAGTTTATTGTTAATTTCGTTTAATTCTCTGGGTAAAAAATTAACTAGACTGCAATTTACTTCAAGCATTATTCATGCTATAGAGAAGGAATGGTTAGCAAGCAAAAATGCAACAAAAAGACTACCAATAAGTAAAAAATTTTCTTCAGAAAAATTGTCTGGACGAAACTTGCGACAGTGTGACGTTTGCAGTAAAAAAAAATGGAAATTGAATTAAACGATCCAACTTAATTTGCGCTGTATGTAAAAATGGAATTTGTGCAGCAAAACACTCATGTAATAAGTGAGAATAAAAAAACATTTTTGTTAGTTAAAATTACTTTTTTTATAATAATTAGAGTTAATTATAACCATTTTTATCATTTTCTAAAAAAAATAACTACGCATTTCATTCCGCAATTTTAGCATATTCATAAGAAAATTCTTCCGCACTCAAACGGTTAAGGTAGATGTTACCCCTTAACTCGTTAACACCTTGACTGCCGCGCGTATTTTGCTGTACTAGAACAGCAATACTATAAAATACTATAGCGTTTGACTGAATTATGCAAAATCTAAATAATCTGCAGGTATTGGAGATCAAAGGATCGCATCATCATTCTAACAATAACTGCATTTATCAAATAATTATTGCTACCCATTGGAAATATTTTGGATCTTCAGTAAAATCTCTTGTGCCGGTGAGCGGTGGCCATCACGGCAGTTAAAGTGTTAAGTGTCCCTTTGCTTTTTATTATTGGCGTCCAACGGGTATCTGCTCGGCACCGTGAAAATCGGAACACCGCGTGTGCATGCGTCCACGTGACGGAAGGAGGATGACAAGAGCGGGACAGATATGGTGGAAAGCCACGCTCGAGAGAGCCGAGAGCTTCCATGCGGCAGAGACCCCCACCGCGCGACAACGCGTCTGCTAATTAACGCAGCCGCCGCGTGCAACGGTAATATCGGTCATTTTCGTTGTCCACAAAGCGCGTCAGTCGCTCTCGATTTTTCCCACCTTTTTCTCACCGCGACCTTTTGCGTCGCGCGCTCTCTGCTCATGGGGGGCGCGCGATGTAGCAGGGGGAATTCCCACAGAAATCTGCTATGGCGTCACATTACCCCTGCCGACGACGTAATTTGCGTTACGTGACGCGTGCACACTCGCGTTTTAGCGAGTTGGGGACGAATGATGAAGGTTTGTAGATGGAGACATTTTTTGGGGGCGTTTTACTTCATAGAGTGTAGGTTTGGGAAGTTGGGAGGGGGGAGGGAAAATGGGAAGTGGCATTGAGATATTATTTGGTCGTATGATGAAATCAAGGAGTGGGAGTGTTGACGAAATTTTTTGTGTTGAAGAACATTGGGATGAAATGGAAGTTTGAGGTCTTGGTGAATGTGAAACAAAAAGTGAAATGACAGGTGGAGACATCATTCATTCGTGTTTGTGTTTCATTAAATGGAAGCTTCGGCGAAACTTTCGTTGAAAAAACATGCGATTGTTATGGCATTTTTAGTTATATGTAATAAATGTGAATTTGCAAGAGTAGGTGAATTATTTCTTTTGACAAACGTTCGATTATAATGGCATATTCAAGTGATGCGATAAATGCAAATTTGTAGTCTTAATTGACTGTGGAGGAGAATATGAAGTACAATGGAAGACATCATTCATTCGTGTCACTGTTTTATTAAATGGAAGTGCCGTTAACATTTTCGTTGGAAAAACATTTGATTGTAATGGCATTTTCAAGTAATGCGATACAAGCAAGTTTGAGGTCTTGATTGAATGTGGAAGGAAACATAAAGTAAAATTAAAAAAATCAATTATTCTTGTCACTGTCCCATTAAATGAAAGTATCGTCAAAACTTTTCTTTGGAAAAACGTTTGATTCTGAGTGCATTATCATTCAATCAAATAAATATGAATTTGCAGCCTTCATCGAATGTACAAGAAAACACGAAATAAATTTGAGATAATTATTTCTCTATGTAATTATTTCACTAAACGGAAGCATCGTCGAAATTGTTTCTATTGAACATTCGACTTCAACAGAACTACGCCATTGGATGAAACAATGTGCAATCTGATGTCATATATTCGTCATTGGGAGAGGTTCTCCCACCAGACTTCGTTTTACAATTGACCACAATTAGTCGCCGTTTGCAAGAATTTCGATAACCGTGAATATATATCGACGATGACATACAACTTTCTCCATTTCACAATATTCCAACCATACGGACCGTGGAATAAAATCGTGACAATTAACATTTTATGCAAATGTGATATTCGCTATTACTTAGCTTTCATCGATAGCCCGTATAAAATATGCTCAGCACTGGCCGTCGATATTCATAGCTTAATTATAGCACAATTCATCACCAGAAACGTTGAAGCTGCCGTTATTGAAACTCTATAAAATAACCACAGTTTTGGTAACTTGTTATTATTATTATAGACACCGGCGAAATTGGTTCATAATATGAGCAATTATGATTTTACACGGTAACATATGATAGTACCCACACGGATCACAGACTGAAGTTAATTCCGATTTCATGCAAATGCATAGAATGAGTAGTATCGTTTATATATATAAAGGATAGTACTCTTGACAGCCAAAACAGATGTGAATCAAGAAGGGCATTACGTGTGTGTACTGTTTTTATTACACATGTATACATATATATATATATGTAAAGGATACTACTCATTCTATGCATTTTACTTCTATTTTAAGAACTTTCCATAGATACTGCATATATATATACATATATATATATATATATATAGAGAGAGAGAAGAACATCCCATAGACACCGCCTATACATGTATAAGTATATATTTCATTTGCTTGCGATGTAACAGTCGTATAAAAATAAAAACACTACGACACACATAATGCACTTCTTGATTGACATCTATTTTGTCGGTGAAGAGCAATTATCGGTACCAACTAATGTATAAAGTTGTTCAACGTCTTGTAATCAAACTATAAGACGTAACGAAGAAAATGAACTGCTCGAACATTGCCTGCCATCGAAGATACTTGTTACAAAACGTTCCGCAAGGTTGAACGCGCACTCCTTTTCGACAACTGACTATTGCGAGACACGTACTCGGAAAACATTCTCACCGGCGATACGTAGTTTCCTTGTCGCTCTCCAATTTCGATGATTCCCGACTGATTGCCTCCCTTGTAAATTGCCGACCGCAATAACGTACGGTTCCTCTCGATCCCGTGCTTCGGCAGGTCGCCGAAAACCTTCCGCCAGTATTTTCGACAACGCCCGCAACGAGAAAGAACCGAAAGCAACGAATCACGTGGCGGCAAACCATTCTCCTTCCTATTTCCCGTGGAAACGCGAGAGTAAATTGAAGTTGCCGCTGGTTTTTCTTGTTTCACGCGCCCTTTCCTCTTACTTCGCGAGAAAGGTGCTAGATTGAGCGAACACGCCGAGTGGAAGGTTATCGAGGGATTTTGCCGTCGGCAAAGAACTATAGGGGGATGCACCTGGCGGCGCGAGTCTCGATGAACCGAGTCGACGCATTCGCCGAAGGAAGCAGTTTTGGACCGACTTCCAATCTGGCAACGTGAAGTAACGGGGCTCGGGTCTGCAGGAGAAGAGGCCGAATACCGATGTACTTCATGCTTTTGATATTATACTGATATTCAGTAATGCTGATGGGGTCAGCGGTAGTTTGATTATGTATTTTGGGGATAAATATATCCTATGTTACCGAGTCAAAAAGAGAAACAACGGAAGAGTTAAAATAAAATATTGAAAAGATTGTATAAAAACGTGAAACTGGACAGATGTGACAAGAAGAGAAAACCTCTAAATAGTCATTTTTAATCGAATGTATTTCTGGAAACTATTACACTTTGTTTTAAACTTCGTTTTGTTCAGTAATTAAAACTTGGTTTAAAGAAACTATAATATGTATGTGAAGGATGGCTTCTTGGTTGAAAGGTTTTACTGGTCAATTTGTCTACATTTTTCGGGTCCAATGAATGTAATATAAAAGAACATATGCATATTCTATATTTAAAAATAGATGATGTGATAAATGTAATAATATAATATAACGTAGTAATGCAGGATTTTTCTTGCATTTCCCTCCATGGGTTCGTAAAAGAAAACAGAAATGCTTTCTAATGGATATAAGGATTATACTCTATTATTTGTTACAGGAGTGTCCTTACAAGTAAGACTGAATTCATTCTTTTTTTGTAGATTCTAATGGTTCATATCCAATTCAATTTCCTTAACAATTTTAAGTGGCTGCCAACAATTTCGTAGCCAAATGCATTTTGAGATTCTAATTCGCGGTTTAAAATTGTTTAAATTATTCCAAACCCACTACTCTCCCAGATGATTTTTTTGTATGAAAGAGCTAGCCGCATTCTCATGCGTGAATTAAACGTAGGGGAACCAAGTTCTGTTGCAATTACAACTTAGTTGCGCCTGTATAAATAATCAACAGAGGTAACATTGGCAAAAAGTATTCCGGCCCCAGCGAGCGCTTCGACCAGGAATATTCTGTACTGAAAGGATTAATAAAGGGAACCAGGTACATGGTATGAGTAATACGTATACACAGGGTATTACAAAGAAGGGTTCATAACTGCTAGATCAGACAATACTTGCCGCGTGATGAAAAATTGTCCTATGAAACATGGATCTAAAAATTAATATTCAAGTTTTAAACAAGTTCATAATTAAAGTTTTATTAATTAAGTAATTATGTTGTATGTGTGTATGTTTATAGGTGATGTTCCTACCTACACATAAGAAAAGACACATAAAAATGCATTTTGCTAGAACTTTCGCCAAATAATTTACATATAAATTTGTAATTTTAATTAAATACGAAATAAAATACAAAACATAGTTAAAAAAATGATTTATTTAAATTGAATTGTTTCATTAAATAGATCTGCCGTTGAATCCTCACGCATCTTCGCCATTGACTCCTACACCCCGCAATATGCCGTCACATATTCCTCTACCTCCCCCGAAGCCCACCTCGAATTTTCCGCACTCATCGGTTCACTAGCCGTACTACTTTATCCCACTCCCGTCGACTTTTTCCCTAGTCCCCTCGACCCCGTGCGCCGCTCGTTACCCCGCGGCCGCTAATGAATTGCCACAAATTTTATTAATCATCCGCCGGCAGCGATTGCGCCCGACAGCGATTTCGCCCGCGACAAATCGCGTTACCGCTTTGGACATTCGCCTCACATCTTGCCCCGGCATTCGCGGAACCTTTCTCCCGTTCGCGAGTGACCTAATTGACGCACCGGCATGGAACCCGCCTCGCCGCCGCTGAACAATGCTGAACGAATTATCGCGGATGTACGTATCGGCGAGAAACGGTACAGTTCGCGCGTGATTTGCCCGTGATTAAATTGATAGCGTACGTGCGCGCAATTTCGGATCGGCGCGCCGAATTTTTCGGCGAAAAATCAAACCGCGCGGAACGGCGCGCCGTATTTATTTTGGCCTGGGAAAAATTGCGGCTGGAGGTATGCGCTTCCGTTCGACAGGCTTCGGGATTTGGTGGGGTGCGAACCTCGCGGATGGATCAGAATGCGGAGTATTAAAATTAGAAATTTGGTTCGTGGCTACAGGGCCAGTGATCGATAGTGTGGTAGCGGAAAAGGCAGGGATATGGTTTGCGAATGTAACGGAGGGATGAATGGCAGGACATGAGATTAGAATAGGGACGAATGAGGGGCTAATAAAAGCCGGTGCGGTTTGGAATTCGGGATGGTTTATTTCTGAAACCGTACATAGCAGACCATCGTATAAGTGTTAGTAATCCCCGGATATTGTTCTAATTTCCTATTCCGCATTAATTACTTCTGCATTATTTTGATAATATTTTGATAATATTTTGATAATAGTTCACTGTTTATTAAAATTAGTGTTATAGAAATCTACGTATCTTTAAACCCACTATGCAAGATCCACCATATATATTTATCCTGTATACGTCATCCTTGGATATTGTTTTATTTTCTATTCCGCATTAATTAACTCTGCATTTATATTTTATAATTTGAATATTTTTGAACCTACTATACAAGATCCGGCAGATGTCACCACCCTATAATAAATTGAAATTTACTACGTAAAAACACCAACTTTTCGATATAATGCGTACCTTCATGTCTGTTCTGTTGTATGATATAACTTCAAAAGACCCAAATGCCATTCTGTGGCCGGTTTCCAGCGGTACCTCGAAACCATAAAATAATCTTATTGGCGCTACAGTTGATTTCTAAACCCTAGAAAAACATACAATTTCAATAATTCCACGCATCTAATGCCGAAACGTCACTCCATGCAACTACGCGGAAATTAGAATCGTACCTAAACCCTTGACTTACAATACCGTGTGAGACACGTGGTACGGGATTTAGGGTAAACACCGAAATTACGTATGAAGGTCGTGTTAAGTTAACAGTTCAAGCAGAGGAGCCCGAGTCAGACAAGTTCAATTATTGTACATTTATTAGTCTTGACAACATTCTCTTGAATGTATTAGAAAAAAAATACCCTTACATAATGTCTTCAAACGGGAAGTTACTCCTCTTGAATATATTAGAAAGAATACAAATACAAATATAAGTTACAAAAAATACTTCTTTTGAATGTATTAAAAAAAATACCCTCACATAATGTCTTCAAACGGGGAGTTACTTCTCTCGAATATATTAGAAAAAAATACCCTTACTTAATCTCTTCAAACGAGAAGTATAATATAACAGTACACATACATTAGGAATTAGTCATTTTTGTTATTGATCGCGACACGTGCCATCACGACTTAAATCATAATGAGTCGGGTTAAACAATTAATGCGGCTTCGTTATTAATATTCGCTTCATGACTTTCGGCGATTGGCGAGTCGAAATTTGAACGGTGCTTCCAGTTTCCAGAAGCCGGACAGAAGCGCATCCATAATATGGAGCCGCGGAAATACGCTGAGCTGTTGTTAATTTAACATCGATGAATATCAATTAACGAAAGCTGCCGAAACAAGAGGCTGCGGCGGTAATTGGAAGATACGCACCAATAAAATGCGGAGCGGCAACACGTGTTGAACATCTCGACACACTCTCCAAATATTTTGCATAGATTCGTGTCCAGATGATGCGGAGATGACAGCCAAATAATTATGCACTGAATCAAGTGTCAAGAACTCGCTGTTCAGTATGACCGCTAAATGTTTAATTACTTTATGATCACACGATACTGCCCAAACCAGTAGCAGATTTCTGCATACACGAAGGAGATGCGTGGCTAATGAATTAAGGCTAATTAATTAATTAATTTCAAATTTAGTTAAAGTGTGTATGAAGAATTGCGTAACAACAATTATTTTACCCGCAAGCTAATACGTGCTCATAATATAGCTATAGCACATGCTATAGTAAAAAGTTGGGCGTAGAATACGCCCTGTAGTGGTACCGAAAATATTTATTTTATGTTCGAAAAGAGAAACCCACGGTGCATATGGATGATTCTTTCGACATTAGCACCCCTTCAAAAAACGTAAGCCACAAAATCTTAATTTAACTTCATAAAATACGTACCGTCAAAGTTCCATGCAAAATATCATTTGGGCAAACCCTTTTAAAAAACGTGTAAAACGAACGAATAGTAACGAATAGATTGTATATTGTTACTGAAAAAATGTATGTAAAAACAACATTTTCTTGAATATTTTTTGTTCAAATACTTTCCGATCGATTACGAATGAACGTAATGAAGAACGTGAAAAACCTCTATCTTATATAATTACAAATTTTTTTGGTCAACAACTGATATTCACACAAACAGACGGCCGAAAAGTCACATTTTATTAATTGAACATTCAATGAATCAGAAGTTTATGTTCGAAAAATCACAAAATCTCAATTTAACTTCATAAAATACACACCGTCAAAGTGCCACGTAAAATAACATTTGAGCAAACCCTTTTAAACACATCGCGTTCTTCACTATTCTGCGAAGAAACATGTGCGAGTGCGAAGGGCCAAAGTGGCTTCCTGACATCCGTCAGTCCGGCGTTTCTGCGCGTCTCTTTGCAGTCCGCGCCGCAGTAATTTTTCGAGGACACAGGTACGATTGCCCTAATTAAGGCACGCGATTATGAAAGCTGGGCGCAATGCGCTGGACAATGCTGCAGGAATTAACGTGAGCGTGCGCGGCCACGTCTGGCCAGTGTGTGAACATAATACCCCGCGCGCCACGAACATAACGCGATTAAGCTCGCAGCACGATTGTGTAATTGAAAATTCAAATGAGAGGAATAAAAGTATTTGCGCCGCCGCTGGCTCGCGTTCGGTGTGGTATTTTTCTTAAAACGACCCGTCGAGACGCTGGCAGCGTCGGAGGACAGAAGTGCTTTGGCGAATTTAGTCAAGTGTCATTAAATTCGATAGGCGACGTAGTTGTTGAAATGTTAGATTTGAAGTACTATGCGTCAGTAATGATGCTTTCGTTTAATATACCGTCTCTTGTAACACAATCTAAATCTTACATCACAGATCAATTAGATGTCTCTATGCTTATCCGTATTCATAATTAATAAGAAAGCGTTTGAAAATAAATGCGAGAATTTACATTGAAAATTAATAAAAGCTACTGAATGCCAATTGCGAAGAAAAATAAATTGTCTTAAAGCACTGTTTCCCCACACCTCCAGCATACACACGTTTCCCCACACCCTCAACTCGCCTCTTTGAAGCATCTCTTTCAAATTCTCCAAAACAACCGTTGTCCCTGATTCTGTCAAAGTCGCCAAACATCTTCCACGCATTTGAGCGTCGGTTATAATTGAGGCGCGCCTCTATGAAAGCCAAACGCGGCGTGGAACAATGCCGGACGAATTAATGCGTAAGTACGTAGCCAGATATGGCTGGTTGGGTGGTCGGGCTGCAGGTAAATGGGTCCGCGTACGGAAGTGTGATACGTTTGAGGGGTCGGTCACGTAGTGCTACTCGCATAAGCTCGCCCCGTAAACTATCATACGCTCGGAATGGTTTGATAATGGGAGAATTAGTTTGCATTTAGATCGGGCGCCGGTTTTGACAAGGTACGGCTGAAATTTCTTTCCGTCAGACGCCTACTGGACTTTCGCGACCTTTGATGCTGTGTCGCAATCGGGTGGCGTATCCTGTGATCGTCGTTTGGCGGAATGCCGGCGTTTCGGATTACGAATTTTGCTGCGTTCTATGGGGGTCGGTAAACGGCCCCGGTCTTTGACGCGAATTTAATTATTAGGGTATGCACTGGGAATGTATCGGCTGAACTGAGCTACAGACAGGCGATTAACTCCACGTTTACGGAGGAGTAGAGGTACTTTTGGTTAAATGATGGTTGGAGAAATTTTAGACAAAATTATATTTTGAACTTGACAGAAGATGTTTGATATGGGCTCTGATGTGCTGTGTACAGAAAAAGTAATCTATTGAATGTATCTCGTAATATAATGAATTTTAAAAGCTGCTATTTCCTTATGGAGAATGGAAATGGGAGGTGTTAAGTTATGGCTATTGAAAATTTGTGTTCTGTGGAATGTTCTAAATTCCCGTGGGTGCGTTCGAAGGATTTTTCTTGGACCTACCCGCTTAACTTTACTTCGGAAATAAAAAGTAAAGAAACAGCCAACCACTAGTCGGCAACGGTTTCATTAAGTTTACTTAATGTAACTTTACTTATAATAGTATGTACATTTAATAATGAAAAATGAATGCACGGAAGACTGCTTCATTTCGTCAGACACAGCCCTTCCACTACAAAAATCACTACATTTTCACAATAAACCGCGGAGGTGGTTTCGTTCAAGGATCGGATGCGGGTTGAAATTAGAAGGTGGAAATTTTAACAAAATTTAAGAAAATAAATCTGTATTATACATTTTAATTTATATTATTTATATTATAAATTGATATTAATTTTTATTATATTACAATTTTAAATTGATATCACATTTATATTTATATTCATACTATAAATTTAATAAAATATACTTTTTTCTTAGCAATTAAACAATATTATTTATGTTTGTCTTGCATGGTGTATCATTTTTGAAACACTTCGGTTTAAAAAAAAAGAAATACCTATGTACCGATTTTTTTATTTTCTCATAAACTCATATAACAATCTACATATAACAGAATTTTTTTATTAAAATGAAAAAAAATCATGCATTTAAGGATTAAGAAAATGAATGTCACGCTGTGAACTGAAATATCGTTTGCTTCACTACTTCAAAGGTACGTCTGACTATATACCCACCCGACACCACTTCTGACAATCATCACTGCGTAACTTATTAAGAATAACTCCGGAAATATTGAATTATTTCTCTCGACGGACGGCATAGCGGATTTAAATTTCCCTGACACTTTCGCCATTCGTTTCATGAATCTGGGTCTGCTCCTTCAAGCGTGTTGCCTTTCTTGCGAGTCGAGTAGCGTAACGTCAAGAACGTCGCCAAGAAGTACTAAGAAGTATGCCCGCCGTAATAATAACGACGTCGTTAGATGAAACTTCCTCCTTCTCTTTCCTTTTCTCCATCGCTTTGTTACTCCTTACCTTTCTCGCTGACCTGTACGTTTCGACGAGTTGACTTTTCGCAAAAACACGCCCGGCTTTTGGCGTTACGTCACTCGTGCGTTGTTGTTCTTACGTGCACATGAGCACTCTCTAAGCAGAAAGCAGATATTTGCTAGGGAATAAAAGTCAACGTAAACGCAATACAATAAATATGATGTATGTGAATAAATGCAAATATGGTAGTGAGAAGAATAAGTGAGCGAGAATGTGGTTGTGTGTCAGTCTTTGATGCGAAATTAATTATTAGGATATATACTTGGAATGTATCGGTTGAACTGGTCTGTCGACAGATCATATCTGCTTTTCGTTTAACCCTTTGAACTCGGACATTGACACCACATTGCTGTCATTCGCAAAATATCGCTTGACGGCCGGTGACACGACATTGGTGTTATTTTGTTATAATTGAAAAGTAACAGATGAACCAAATCTATGCTGTCTTTAAGGCCAAAAATCCTTAAAAAACACCTTTTGTGCCTTTCGTTTCTGGAATAATATAAAACTTGGGTGCTTAAATGTTTTTTTATTATACTTAGAACCTATATTACATCCGATTTCCAGAAAACGTGTATGAAAAAAAAATCAAAATTTCATGGCAATTTCGCCGGCGCCAAACATGAAAATTTAGCTGAAGTATGCGGACGTCAAAGTGTTAAGCATGGCTTGTTCCGAATTTCAGCGTAGTGCAAGGGCTTAACTCACTTATGCCTTACTTCTCAGTTACATCGTCTTTACTCATCCTTGATTCTTTTTCTTGCGTAACGGTCTTCCTTCGACCCTCTCCTTTTTTCGTTCTTAGGGACCCCGCTCCGCAAATATATTTTTACGCCAGCCGATGCCGGAATGCGAAGAACACGCGGCGGGTCGGTCACGTAAAACAAAGTGATCGATGTAGGAGTCGCGAGCACGGATTGCAATGATTCTCCGGTGACCCCGGCGTACTCCCAATTTTTCAGCGACTAGCGCGAATTACTTCAAAATGGGAGCGTCGTCGCAATCGAAAGATTTATGGCCAGTCGTGTGCAGCGGTGCGTGCGTTACTTTGCGTCGTGTGTTTGATAGCCGTCTAGTTCCGATGCAATGGCGTCCTTACGGGTTCCGCATTGATGCGTAATATGCCGTACCTGTTAACCAGTTAGCTGTGATTCACGAGTATACTCGGCATGACACAAAATCCTGCCACTTCTCCATGACATGGAGCCAATGCCAATGCCAAATGCCAATGGAAAACGATAAGGCAAACATCGCCAGACAAACTTTTCGCGTAGTAAACAAATGGCAGCCACACACACGTTAATTGGACCGTTGATTTTGAAAGTGGTATAAGTCCATTTGCAGCCCGTAAATATACATTAGTTTAGTCAAATTCACCAAAAACCAATTTATATAACCAAATTACGTATTGATAAATGAATAGAAACATTGCCGGATTTCATATAATTTGCCTCAATTTTTTAATTGCAGATATGCTAACCTTTAATTTTCTCGAAACAAGAGAAAATGGTCTTACACCACTTTCAAAATAAACGGTCTAATTGACGCATCCAGCTCAAACTTTACACGGCTGTCAAAGAAGATTCTACCAGTGTAGAAAAACAAATTGTTTACGGAATCAGTTTACGCGGGCGGTTTAAATGAACCGGGTCAAATTTCACCAGACGGTATTCATTATTGTTGGTTAGGTGTACCATGAAAATATTGAACAAGTCCTTCAGCACCCTTCATAATAAAACCGCAGATGCCCACTGACTATGTTTTTCATAGCAGGACCAAAATATCCAAAACACTTCTGTCTTTTTCTTCTAACAGAAGTAGGTTAAGACAAAGCATTTTTCTTTCATTGCAAAAGTGCTTCGTTTCCTCTACCCATTGCGTCCCGTAAAGAAAAATACAGGAATACTATAACACATTCTTCCCTCCATTTGCAACATGGGACAGTCTGTTATACATCTTCGTGTATTACAGCCGCGTAGCGGTGCACGTTTGTCTCACGTGCGTTCGATCCATTGATCGCATTAACATCCATGCCAATTCGCAAATGCACATGACACGTAGTTCATGTCCTGGTATAACTGTTCAACTGGAACCGCCCTTCTATGTTAACTAATGAATCTCGGTAAACCAATTTTTTAGTGGCTACCTAAAAATTGATGTGTTGCAAAATCTGCAAATATCAACGTCTAAGTACAAATTTATAATTAATAACGTAGTTTCAATGATTTTATTATAAAGAGTATGCTAGAATATATGGACGCTTAGGTAAGGAACTGGATAAAACAGTCTTTTCTATTTCGTAGAGTAAAATATCTATTGGTTTTGTCGGATCACATTACGAAGATATTCTTTGTGTCAGCTGATGAATTACCACCAAATTCATCGGCACTGTTAATAATAATTATATTTATATTTATATTTATATTTATTATAATTATATTTATGTTTATGTTTTTCAATAATACTGTTAATAATATATATTATATAATATATATATATATAATGTATAATATTATTCATAATTTCAATAAACAATTCTTGAATCTATGACTGCTAATACATCTTATTCTTGCTGCTCTTTAATTTTGATATGCGTTGACACTCGTATTTTAGGCCACTGATGCATTAAACTAGAAACTTAAAAGCATAAGCGGTGTCACAAATATTAAGTCATAAATATACACCACGTGAAAATAATAGCAAAATTAGTGTATAAACGCAAACAAATAAGAGATCATTGATATACCAATTAAAAGCTTTACGTAAGCTTCTTCGGGTTTACCAGACACTGATATACGCACAAATAATATTAGGTACATATGATTATTCCTATGACAAGTTGTTAGTTACTAAGAAAATATTAGATAACAACGTATAAAAAAAAACTAATAAAATACCGATACATTAGTGTATGATATCACAGTCATGTATGTCTATAAAAAGTTTATTAAAACATTTTCTGTTGCGAACCTTGGGATTTGAGATTAAATAACAATATTTCTGGTTTTTAGGTTGACTTTCTTTAACCTCAGAATTGTGTAGAGCATACACTACGCGTTTTGGTGCACAGGGGCTCTTCAGAATTGTTACGAAATTACATCCAAGCATTCTTCCTCCGTGGGACCATACCTTGTAAAGAAAGTTAATGCAAAACCCACATCTACACTAACACGTTGACTGTCCGGCGTAAATGAAATATGTTTCCCTGGGGCTCCAACTTTGCGGTTCGCGGCCTAATATACTTAACATGTAACCTGCTCACAACAATTTTTCTCGCTTCTCGTTTATTTTTTTAATGTACCTGGAATTGGTCGCAGGCAATATGTTCGTTTGTTTTTTATGTGTAGGTTCTTCGATATTATAACACGCAACGAACTGTAAAGCGTGAAGTTATTCTGGAGAAATTCTTTACCTTACAATTATGTCAGAAAAAAATATATAAAACTGAATAAAATAAACAGAAGTGACAAAGAACGTCAGAAGGGAATAAAAATACGGAATTTAGTTATATTTAAGTTCATAAAATAATGATCCATGGAAGGATAATAAATAATTCCGCAAATTCCATATCATCCGGTTATTCAATTTCTCGCTTTAACAAATACTGAATTTCTTCCTAAAAATCACCGTTTATTTCATAAGTAAGGAAACGACCCCTCATGATAAGAATAGCCAGTCATAAAGTACCGTTACGTTTAGCATTAAGAGACATTTCGCCGCCTCCTATTTTCCCTCAAAAACGCAGCATCCCTCCATACAGCTTGACAAAGTTTGAAAATACGTCGACATTCGCCATCCATCCGACAGTTATCAAGCGCGCGTTGGCAACGTTCGTCCATATCAGCGTCACCTACCGATTTTTCTGCACCTTCCCACGTATTACGGCTCGACATTATCACTCGACATTATCGCGGCCCATCGACTCACCCACACAGACACACCCTCGCTCATTGTCAGACACTCGTCGGTGTGCAGTTCTGGGCGCCGGGCCGTGTAATTTCTGTTGGCGCAGCAACGGCAACAGCATCAACAGCAAACGTGGTTCGAGCCTCAGGATATCCGGGCTGCGGGGGTCGGTGGGGTTTCAGCACGGGGTTGGCAGGGGGTGGGAAGAGGATCATGCCATGGCTGCCGCGCCGCCAGAAAGCGGAATTTAATATTAATACAGCAAAGGGTGGGGCGGCTGATGGGGCGGCTGATGGGGCAGCGTGGGCTTGCGGGTCGAATTTCGAGAATACCGTCTGCGATATCGAGTGACCGATTCAATTTCCACGACGCCGGCGACGCTGTGTTCTCACGTGCAGAGTGTGCCGTTTGTATTTTTCCCCCAGAGTACTGTTATGTTCGAAACGAGAAATCTCAGTTGAGGGCGAATACGTCTGGAGTCTTAGAGCAATAGAGCTGGGCTGAATTTAATGTGTTTGAATGTACTAAGTTCTATGGAAACGTTTATTTATGCGGAAGAATAGTTTTATGGTTATAACTGATTGTCTGTATTAATTTATTTATATTTGCTCGTAGTGTTTCATTTTGTGGTCAACTAGTGTTGATAAAAATTCTTTAAAATATTCCTAAGAGAATATCATAGGCGAAATGCTGTTGTTCAACATTAAATAGGAGGAAAACATTTCTGAAAAGCGCTGTGAAGGAGAATAGATTAAGTGCATTTGCTTTGACGCGGCTCACTTGAAACAAAACAAGACGAACAGATTTTGCATTAAAATCATTTGTAATTATACCAAACTTTACCGTCATATTGGTAATAAACAATATTTTCTCCTAAAACAAAACAAGAATATATATTTTATTTTTCAGTAATTTTGATTGATAATATACAATATTTCTTATGTTTAATATTTTTCATTCTTCCCAGATTATTGTTATTTGATGCAAGAACGCATTCATCGCACTGCCAACGTGCATATATTTCAAAACGGCACAGGAACAAATGCGACAGATGGTTCGTTTTGCACCATCAAAACAAACATTACTTCTACGTTCAATATTTTTCCTTTTTCCATAATATTGACATTAGACCCAAGAACGCATGTACCGCACTGCCACCGTGCATATATTTCGAAACTGCGCACCCCCGATTTCCAGCACTAGCCGGCCCTAACCGAGAATAGACAGGTCAAACATCAACGTACAAACGTCCAAAACAAGCCAAATCCTCCAAAACGGCACAGAAGCAAATGACACACAAAGTCCGTTTTGAAGCATCAAAACAAATATCACTCCCACGCACTTGAGCCCCACCTATTGATAAGAGCAGTGCATCCATTACCGGCGATTCCTCGTGCGCGCCGCGAAGCGTGAAATGCAGATGATTTTGCGGGGCGATTATCAGTGTTCAGTGACTTTGTAGGCCAGTCGGGCACTTCTTAGCGCGCGCGTAAATCGAGCGAGCTGGTTAAAACGGGACACCGTGTATCTGACATACACCCTGCCCTCCTTTCCACGCTCCAGCCACCCCACGAGCTGCACCACCATGGAATGTGCAATGCACCTTCTCGAGGGCCGAGGGAGAGGATCCTCTCGCGCGCCGGGAATCGACGTGAGAAGGTGAGAATGCGTGAACACGCGAGGCACACGAATACGCGGGCGTCGAGACGTCGGCCGTCACGGTGTGGGAACAATACGTGCGTCGGCAGACGTGGGGAGAGTACTGCGACGCATACCGACGTGACTTGCGGTGCGGCCATCTTAACACATTGCTGACCGGTCACGAGTTTAGTCGTGTTGGCACTTGTGTTGACTATTTTCATTTTTCAAACGGAGGACCATGTGGAATATTACAAAATTTTGGTCATTGTGTTCAGTTTCTTCCGTCCTATTTTGCAAAAAAAAAAATGTACTTTCCTCGGTATTGAAGGTTTTATTACAATTCTAGTATTAGAAAGTGTCAAGAACGATGGCCATTTTAATTTTTGAAACGCAGGGCAATATAGAGTATTGCAAAATTTTGTTCGTTGCGTTCAGTTGTTTCCGCTTTATTTTACAAAAAAATTTACTTTCCTTGTGTCTAAATTTCCTTTCCTTGTAAAACAAGTGAGCATATTGCGTGAGACACCCTATATATGTGTGTGTATATATATATATATATATATATGGGGGGGGGGGGGGGGGGGGGGGTAATTATCTTCGAACAAAACATCTAAATATAATATAAACACGATCAAACGAGCTCGCCTTTGCCTAAATGTACAATTCAATTATGTGTAATGGTACTATACATCTAGGAAATTATCGGTGGTCTTGCACAGTGAAAACTTACAATTGCGGCATTTTTACGTAAGATTTGTTGAGTTATTGTTCATTTGTGCCTATATGGTGTGAATGGATTTCTCTCGAAATCCGTTTACTCCGAAACCCAGTGTGCATGTAGATCTCTATTAACCGCGTGCTGTGATGCTGTCAGCGCGAGGTATTTGTTTACAAATGCCTGCAACCCAATCTCAAAGTGCCCCGAAGCCGATGTGTTAAAAGCAGTGATAAAATTAGTATTACAAATACCGGAATATTCAGGTAATTACGCTGTTGTCCCCAAAGAAACCGAATTCTGAATGTGCTGCTGTGAGCCCAACCAAAGTATAATACCGGTAAATATTCTGGGTAAAGGAGTCATCAATTAGAGAAAACGGTATTCCAATGGAATCTGATAAAATAAAATGGCGAAATACATATAGCACACGGTAATAAAAATCGAATGTTACCAGTGGCTAAATTGTAAGGTTATCATTAGCCTGTCCACATTGAATAATAATGTTCTCTCATATAACATGTACGAGCTTTCATTCACGCAATCATCTCTGGAAATTCTACTATAAATAATAAATACTGTAAATTGAAGGATATCAGGATTGCCGGACGTTTTCGCCGTCAATCTCTATCAGTCAGGGTGACCAAAGGGCGATTTGCATTTTGTCTGAATAAATATGCACAATCCACGGGTTACTGTCATGTTAAGGTTGTTAGAGAATTCAATATTCATTGCTACACACAAAACTCAAATAATTTTTAACACCAATAATTAACAATAATTAAAGTTCGAATATTTTTCCTTTAAATATTCTCCGCTCAACTACCTGTATTATATCAGTCATAATAGACCATCATAATATACATCAAAAGACGCTAAAAAGAATGTCTAAAAACACCGACCACGTAAACACAATACAACATAAAAAATGTACCAAACAGCCGTTATGCTCGGAGTTTTTAAACCAAAAAGCCCTATAACACCGAAATCTGAAAAGGCACCCGTACTCCGTCGCTGCCCAAAAGTGGCGAAAAACATGCACCGTTCGCGTGGTGCGCAGTCGACACTGGATCCTCCTCCATTTCGATTGCGCATTATGCAGAAGGACGGCGAGAGCCGCGGCGCAAATCAGGACATCGTGCCGCATCCGTATATTTCAGCGGTCGTGTAATACACGTAAAGCAGTGCATACCGGCACTCGGCGCGTACATAAGAGAGCGAGCGGGACGTACACAAAGCCACGCATGTGCCAGAGAGTAGCGCCGCACGAGCGTGATATGTTGCCAGTGGGTCAAGTTATTTAATCCTGCCGGCATAAACCATAGAGCCGGCACGCTCGAAATTTATGCACCGGAGCCACGCCAGAATGCACGCTGGGAATACACGCGCGCCCCGACCAGCCCCGAACGCCTCCTCGAAATATTCGCGAATGCCCAGGAGGCCGCCGTGCTGTGGCTCGTTCGATTATGCGAACACTCGTTGCCCGCTCTCGATAGTGTCGAAAATAACGCCCGAACAAAATGGGTGAACGCGATGAACGCAGCAAATCTTTCATGTGTTTATATTAGGTCTACCGGAAAGTTCTGTCCGTTTCAATGACAACCATTTTCGACAGGTAAGCACATGTTTATTTGGCGCTTGCTCGGCTCTCTATTTGTATCGCTTAATGTATACATACTGACGTAGCAAATGAACAAAAGCAAAGTTGATTCACATGGCTACTGATAAAGTGCATTTATGCCACTGTAATTTATACGAATTTCAACAAGGCAGAAATGCAACCGAAGCATGTAGAAATTTATTGAAAGTGTTTGGTGAAGGTACAGTTTCTGATAGGACATGGAGAAGATGGTTCGAAAAATTTGAAACAGGTGATTTCGGTGTTTCTGATTAGCCACGTTCTGGGCGACCATCTTTGATCGACGATGATGTTGTTAAGACCATCTTGGAGCAAGATCCTTTTGTGACAACATCGGAGATTGCAGAAAGGCTTAATTCAGCACAGCAGACCATTTCGGACCATATTCGGAAGATAGGATTGGTGTAGAAATATTCAAGATGGGTGCCACATGATGTGGTTTACCACAGACTCATCAGTAGGGCTAATACAGACAGATCCTGTCCCAAGACGCTTGGTCTCAGGATTTAGAAGATCTAGTATATATAATGAACGGGATGCGCTTCGGTCGCTCACGAGAAATTGTATTTGCCTGCGCGATCTTTCGGCACACAGGCGATGATGAGATGGGGTCTGGGGTTGGTACGTTTATTTCAGAATAACATGCGGTTACAATGTTATGACTGAGAAATTTAGGCCCGTAAATGATCTCTTCTAGCCGGAATGTGTTTCTAGATCATAGTTCACGATTGCAAGATGTATCTTCTTTTTAAACTTAAAATGCAGCCGTTGCTAACCAATCAAAATGCTGGTTTTCGGTAGTTGAAATATTGGGCTTAGTCACATGATTCCTACAGGATATGTGACACTTTTTATGGTTGCCGATTGTTCGGATTTCTAAACTTAGGTATTCTGTTTGTGGTATTTTTATCTGACACCATCAAATAAAATATTCCATATAAAAATGTTCCGTTTTCCCTTGGAAATAGTCCCTTAAATCTTCCAGTCCAACTGGTTTAACTGATAAACGAACATAATATAATTTTGTAAGCAACCTATTACCACGTTTATCGTCGATATATAATACTTCGTAATAAATCAGTTGACATAAAACCTCTACGCCAGGAAATCTACTTCGAGAGAAAGGACGTTCGCATTACTTATAAATCGCATGCTTATTCCGAGGTAGAATATACAGTTTGATAAGCTGAGATCATGGAATTTCAGGCTGGCCGCTGTTATGATTTAATTGTGTTGCGCACACTCCAAACGAAGAGGGGTCGGTGTTTACCGCGCATAATAAAAGCTCTTATTAATCCCGTATATACACACGCATTACTCATCCACCGCGTGTTTCGGATCCGCCATTTTAACTGACGCAGCCAATATCAATACGTTCAACGCCGGGTCGGTTTAATTTAGATAGCTATGCGCTGTAGTCATTCAGAAACAAGTGAAAAATATAAGTCCAGGACATTCATTTTTATTTCCTACAAACAGAATTATTACTAAACTACAAGTGAAAATTGTAACTATAATAGAAAAAATTAGTCGTGCGAGGTGATGTAAGGCAGTTGAAAGATATTCGTGTTTGTTTTATAAAAGAAAAGTCGTCAATAATTTGTACGTGACCTACTTTATGAAGGTGCACTTTATAATGACATTTAAATAGCATCGATGTGTCAAAAGTAAACGTTAAATATTGCGACGGTCAGTTGGAGTCATTCAGAAACAGGTGAAAAATTTAAGTCGAGGACATTCATTTTTATTTTGTACAAACAGAATTATTACTGAAATATAAGTTTAAGCTATAACTATAATAGAAAAAATGAGTCGTGCGAGATCCTGCAAGGCAGTGAAAAGATATTTGTGTTTGTTTTATAAAAGCAAAGACGTCAGTAATTTGTAAGTTACATATTTTGTGAAGGTGCACTCTGTAATGGTATTTAAACAGCATCGGTGTGCTAAAAGTAAATGTTAATAATAACAATGACGGGATTCAAATTATTTTCTTATTTGTCTAAATTCATAATAGTGTTAAAGAATTGTTCAATTGTTGCTTGTAGAGGTAATGTTATATTTAATGCATTATCCCATGTCGATTATTGCAATGTAATATTTAAACGTTACTCCGCGTCTGCCGTTTCACATCCGAAATGTGCAGTGTTAGTGTAACATTAGTAAGCATGTACTATGAATTCTGGTATGTTTTCAGATAATTCGGAAATATACTGTAATTCCTGTGTTATGTTAACAAATTATGGTAAAATGCTCATCATTAATGTAGAAGATTTATTAAGTCAACGTATGAAATTGTAATTTAATGCTAAGATCATACAAAAAAACCGAAAAGGTGCCTTTAGATAACCTACAAAGCATCGGACTAGAAACATGTTGCAGTCTGTTTATGGATATTGAACACAAGAGTTTATGGAACGTCTTTGTTATCGAATAGGTACGCTATTTTAACAGCTTGAATACAACCCTAATTATACATGGCTTTTCTAATGTACCAAAATTAATACGTAATTATGCGGTACGTATTATGTACATCAGATAACTTGACGTGTATAACCGTGTTTAATTAATTTACCTTGATGGTGGTCCCCGGGGATTACTGTGGCACTGAAATGTATGTTTTATAGAAAACTACAAAGTCCCGATTTTAGAATGAAAGCCACACCATGAAATAACAAAATTCCGCCATAAGGCCGTGTGACGATTTTGCAAAATATATTACGAAAAAGAATTAAAGAAAACCAGGTAGGAATATAGGTAATAGCTCATCTTTTCTTTGCTTGGAGCGTTTTAATATAACACACCGCAATATATGCACACAATATTTCCGCATATATATTTCATACATAAGTAAACTTGTTTCCATATATTTTACCCTGCATATTAATGCAGAAATGATAAAGAAATTATTCTTTACAACTATGCACTACCACTGACTAAAAAAAAATGTTTAAGTACCATAATTTACTCAAATTATGTGTTTCTCTTAATATCAACGTAGCCGACACCTGTAACCTCATGACATTGAACATGTTAATTCCTCTCGTTTGCTTTGGCTTTTACCATGTACTTACCTGTGTTGCAGCCTCTTTTTGCCTCGTTCCAACTACACACGATAACTACGAGTCCGCAGAAACAGTATCCCTCTTCCCAAACCTTCCTATCAAACTACACTATCATTTCGATTCCATCCAAAGGCACAATGTGACAGTGCATACTGTAGGAACCGGACACGTGACAAACAGTTGGGGACACATCTTGAAAGACGTCAGACATGCGACGTGTGGCTCGTGGTCACTGATTGTATACGACGCAATTGTAACCCTACCAAGCAAAATAAATCTTTGTTTATTTTGTAAATCCCATATATACCACAATACCGCATACATGAACTGGACGCCAAGGGACTGAAATCCATCGTTTTTGCCCACGCGCGTCTCTACCATCAGACTCGCTAAACACGCATCTTCATCCTCGCCCGACGCAAATCAACTCACCCCAAATCCGCCTTCTCCTCCCCTGACTCCCTGCAGCCCGCACTCGATTAGTCTCTACCGAGGCTATCTTATCCCGATGTGATTTCCCGGAGAGCAGATAGTCGTGAATCCTTTTTACCTCCCGGCCGGGTCCGCCAGCAATCCACGAGAAGAAATGACTCGGGAGACCCCGCACCACTTCCGATGGGACGTCGTCCGGCCAGGTTCGTTCACCCTCTGGCCGCTTGTAGACCGTCGGGTGCAGTTTGATTAGCCAAGATTGCGAGCCTCGGCTAGAACCGTCGCGACCGACGTCTCCCTCATCCCAGCCGTCTTCGGTCCCTGCCGGCCAGAGTTCCGCACTACTGCAATAGGGCGAATCAAGTTTGTCAACTTTGATCTAAGGCACTTTCCAGGGACGCGCCACGCTCTTGAACACAGGAGACACGCGTGTAACGTTCGCTCAACGGGTCAGGATACACACAGGGTGGATGAGTGATCGAGGTTGCGGGAGCGGGTTATGGGAGGAAGGATTGCGTTTACTACGGTGGCAACTTCCACTCGGGGTGCCCGCGCGCACGTTCGACGACAAGATTGTAATTAGGGCTGATTAATGGAGTACAGGTTTGACTCGGCCGGAGACGTGGCGCGGTTCGGCGGGGAGTTTCTGGGGGTCGTTACGGGGCATTGTGCGGATTTGCGGGCACTGCCAGGAATTAGACGGCGGACGGATTCTTTTTAGCGGAGGGTGGTAATTGGTTTTGTTGGGGGGCTTTTGGGTGTTTCGCGGTTGGGTGGTATTGAAAGAACTGCCGAAGTGAAGGTATGTTTGAGGCGTGAGGTGAAGAGTGTGGGAAGATGATTGTGGCTTTGTAATAAAAAGACTAACAGTCGTATGCGTGTACAGTCTTTTTGCGGCGTCGCTGCTGCTTGACACTAAATGTACCGGTACTTTACGTCTATCTATTCTTAGGATGAAGGGTCATTTGACCACTTATGAAATAAACGTTAATTTCCAGAAAGAAATTCCTAACACAGAAACAGTCTACATAAAAAATCGTACAAATTGTAAATTGTATTATAGGATTTTCATCGAGTCACCTGCTTTAGTCGTTATATCAAACGAGACCGTCTGTATTTTCGTAATCACACAGACGCCTGAAGGGCACCACAGGTTTCGAGACAAGTAGAGCGTGAAACAGTTTGAAAACAGTCGCGTTCCCCAGTCACGAAGAGAAGCACTTACATTAATTTATTAACTTCACTGTCATCGGCACACTCGCGTAATTGCTGAAAATACCGACGACTTGCGGTTCCGCCGGTTTCCCATTCGCGCCGATTTCTCTTCCTTCGGGAATCGCACGGTCAGCGGTTAATGTACGTTGAACAAGTCCGTCGGCATTTTACAATCTGCACCGGCGGAGTATCACGAGAGCAAAGTTGGCTTCACATAATGCCGCACCGCCACGGATAGAAGGACGTGGGTGTATGTATATCGTCGCGGTGGAAACTTTGCGAACTGTCCTCGTTTCCACGTTCGTCGACTAGATTGCAATTACTGCTAATTAATTCAGCAAAGGGGCGAGTAGTCGTCTGGGGACAAAGCAAGGCGCAGCAGAATCAACAGCGAAATTGAAGACGAGCGCCGCTCTCAATTGAATATTCCCCGGATATTGCCGTTTTAACGATCATTATTTAGGGACGTGCATAAAATCCTTGCTCCGTCGCTGACTCCGTTTCAACGAAGTCACTTCGGTGCGTCGCCATTTTCTGCCGAAGTGAAGCGCCGCGCGAAATGGCGCATTCAAGATGGCGGCGACAGTTTGTTAACCCTTTCGCTCCGATGGGCGTATACTACCTTGATCAAAAAGTTTTAGGACCGGCCGCCGTATGGTGCTCTTAGTCACTCGATTGACACTGTTTTTTTTTGTTAGGTTGCTACATCACCCAATTTCTAAGTGAATTCGTATAAATAAGACGATTGCACAGCGTGTCGTGAAACATTGCTCTACAACAATGTATCTTCCTACGCAAATATGGAAACTAAGCATCACAGCTGGCGAAAAAAAAAGCGGCCGACAAGGCTTGGCAAGAATAAGTCACGTATACGTGACAGCGGCCGGCAAAGTATTAAAAAGTCCAACGACGGTCGCTTTAAAGGCTTTCGTCCCGGCAACCGTCGGCCCTGTAATCAGCGTGCCGATTGTAATTACCGCTAACTGCTCCGACAAACTCGTCGTCCGGGAACAAACCGCCCGTCCATAAGCTGCCAACTAATTGTAACCAAACAGACAAGTTGAAGACCGTGTACTCTTGATCGAGTGCTCGCTCCGGCGGCAGCGATCTCATTATCTTAATGGTTGTTTAAGTAAGCCCCGCTTCACGTCAGAAGGTCGACGCTGGCGAATTCGACAGACGCTGATTCCATGACTTTTACGCTCGAGCATCTGACGGCGGCGGCCATTTTGGAGGAATTACCGGTACATGTGCAGTCGTTCAATGTGATTGACTGTTACGCGCACCGTTCAAATTAGAATCGCGTTTCGGTACCGTCGATTCTACGAGGGTTGTAAGTCCTTGTTACAGTATAGAGAGACCCAGTAACAGCACTCAAGCGTTTTCGGTGAGAAACTTTTTCCTCGCGCATGCGCGACTTTCTATTACCCTCAAAATGGCGTATTATTTACATCGGCAGGTTTAATGACAGTTATATCAAACTGCATAAATGTGCAAAGGAGATTGGATGTATTCACACCACACTTTTATGTATAAAAGACGGACTTCAAGCATTTACTATAGTAATATTCATATTTTAGATTGATATACTATTGATATTTTAGTTAAAAGAGCGCTTTTATAGATAAATGAGAGGTGTGAATACGGACTAATAGGTTTATCGGAAATACATGAAAGAGTCATAAAAAAATTACAATTTATTTCATGTGATATTGTTTAATTTCTCCCCTTCACGCGTATACATCAATTATTTTTACATAAATCATCATTTATAATGATAGTCAAACAATGTTTTTTTTACGAATTATGCCACGTATTACCTAGCGTGATTATAGTTTTCATTAATTGCGTTAATTGAATATTCCTCATTTGTTGTATTTAATAACTATAAATATTATTAATTTTTTTACATTATATCAAAAAATGATTTTCATTTATAGTTACAACATTTTCATAGCTGTATCACTGTTTCTTTATCATCGAAATTCTAACACGTGCATTTTAGTCAGTTGAAATACGCGCGTATTACACCAAGAATATGGCGGCTACTATTGAAAGCTATTTTCGGAGAATCTCTGAAGTTGAGAAGGACGAGTGTGGTTCGTAATATTGGGTATATGTAATTTGTTAATGTTCGGCGAGAAAATACGTCGGTAGGTGGATAATGACGATCAATGTGGACTGTTATGGATGTGATGTGCGTTTTATGCAGCGCATGTGTTTATGGCTGGTGGTGCGCCGAAATTTTAGCAATGATAGATGTAATGATTCGGTTTAAACAGTGGTGCCAGCTCAAAGAGTGCAGTATGTTGCGGAAAATGTTGGTTAGTGATGGTGCTGTAACTAAAGGACTGAATGTTATGCCGTTATCAGCGTGAATGAATATTTCATACAACGCATACCATGCTACGATGCTACCCAATATAACCCAATAACTACAAAACTTTCGGACCGACCTAATACTTGCCACGGCTAATTCCGTCTGGTTTCCACCAGGAAAATGTTCGAAGGCACAAGTTCGTTGACGTCTCTATCTCGAATTTCTCGCACAGCGACGCATCTTGTCAATCGACTTTATCCAGCTCACGTTATCAGCGAACTTAAGGTTCGCAAAGGGACTACCATCAATTGCTATGACGCGGGTAATCGCAAGTGCACACGTAATTAATATCGATTAACGTAAAGCGTAACAAGCGCACCATTCCGGCAGTTGGTTCTATCGTCGTCTCCATGTTCGACGACAGGATTGCGATTATGGATGGTAACTGATTGGACGAAGTGGCGGTCGGGGGACAAATCTCCCGACTGTAAAGCGATAACGTATGCGCATGGATTAGCAGGCAACTGTAAGTCGCCGAGCAAATTGACGAGTAATTGCTCTCAATTAGGTGCCTGCCCGAGGCATGTCGCTGTTTCAAGGGCCACTAATTGCCAAGTTACTTAGTAACGGCGGTTTTATCGCGCTGCTTAAAATTCAGGAAAAGTCGACCGCGGCAAAGGGCTCGTCCGAAGTTGGATTAGTCGAACTGCTCGAACGTCGTGTTGCAGTTCGGTCGCTTGGCCTCTTTTCAAATCGAACTAATTCACTCAAACACATTGTTGACTGGTCACGAGTTAACTCGTGTTTTATTTTCATTTTTCAAATATGGACCGTTTATTTTCAGGGTGGTGTAAGTCCATTTTCTCTTGTTTCGAGAAAATGAAAGGTTAGCATATTTGTTAATTAAAAAATGTAGGCATTTTATATGAAGTGTGGCGATGTTTCTACTGATTTATCAATATGTAACTTGGTTATAAAAATTTGTTTTAGGCGAATTTGACTAAACTAATGTATATTTACGGGCTGCAAATGGACTTACGCCGCTTTCAAAATTAGACAATTGTAAACATCCTTTAATTTCAATTGCGAAAAATCAAATATTACTTAAAATATACTTCATGTTAATCCAATTTTGTTTACAAATAATGACAAGATATAAAATAGAAGTAGTATTTTTAATTTTAGACATTAATTACATTGCTAAAATGACAAGGTATTGGTAGTATTTACTTGTGCTCTGCATGTAGCAGTGTTTTGAAATATTCATCATGCACCGGAGGTATATAAGATAATAACTGCTTGATATCTTTATATTTTTCTTAAGTAATAGGCCTGGCATCTTGGTACAAAGGCGCCAGGGCGATTTTTCAAATTTTATGTGGGTTGCTGAAATTAATTTTCCTCTTTTTGTATAGTGCTTTTGTCCGATATTTCACTTAATTTTGTTTATTTGTTGCATACATTTTCCTTTATTTTGTTCTGCGCTATCTCTTTTTACGTTTCATTAATTTGTTTTTCATAGTGGAATTATTCTCATCCTCCGGTTCTTAGACTATTCTTTTGTTTACATTCATGGGCTTTATTTCTGTGTGAATTTATTTAATGTTAAATAAAATAAATATTTTCAATTGTGATAAAATAACATTGTATAAAATAATATTGATTTACCATTTGTTCTTACCCATATCACTATATGATATTAATATGAAATTATCCATGTTAGGAGGAAAATCAGCGACTTCTTTCGCGTCATCGTACTTTTTGTTATTTGGAATACCCGGTTAAATTTCGGCTAATTTGTATTTGTGTGCAGCGGATGAGCGTTTCGGAAACTAGTTTATTTCGGAATCGACTGTATATGTATACCTGTATCATTGGTACGTATTTTCTCGATATGCGCGGTAACTTCCGCGAGAGTGGACATTTAGGTAACGTTGCCAGACGAATGCTTTTTAATAGAAAGATTTTGATAGCATTTCCGTATAATAAAAACAAATGGAAATTTGCAATTTTGGTTAAACATAAAAGGAGACGCGTGTAATAAAAAGAGTCCCAAAGACTACTGAATAATTTTCGTACATTTTATACTTTTAATTAACCAAATATTATTTAAAATATACTCATGTATATATATATATATATTATTTTATTAATTATATTCTATTAATGTATACATATATATACATTAATAAGATAATGGATATATATCTATTAATAAGATATAATCAAGTTTTTACTCATTAACCTTTTCTTCCAAAAACCCTATCCACAATTTTATACGTTCACTCAACTTTGACGCAGTCGTAATCACACGCGCCACCTGCATATTTCGATGCAACTCCCTTAGCCGCGCAAAATTTGCAAAATATCTCCTCCGGTGTTTCGCCAGAACACCAGCAGGCAGCATGACGCAAATAACTTTCATAGCACACATCGAAGTTCCGCTTACGATCGCATTATCATCCCTCGCAGCGCAGCGGCGGCCAAGGTTATCTTATTTGCGAACTACCCGCGCATAAACACACACGCGCTCATACCCGGTCACGTATACATTAGTTCCGAAAGTTAGCCGACGATCGCATCGGTATTTAGGATCAGAAGCCGGCAAAGTCGAGGTCAGAACCCGACCGTAAATAAAGCAAGACGCTCTCTTTCACTTACGGGTTAAGGCGCTTGGATCCTAAGCCGGCCGGTTGACTTAACGAAAAACTTATTTACCCTCAACACTCGAAATCCGCGAACGAGTGCGAAACAGACGTGGCCGGACTGCGGAACCGTCAGCGAAGATGGCAAAAAACTTCCGAGGTGTGGAATACGGGGGGCCTGCAAATATTTGCCGTCAGATTCCGAGAAGCGGCGAGCGGAAACGCGCTGGGCGACGGTGTTCAAATAAAAGTGAATATATGTCGCATAGGCGCGGAAGAAGAATGAATCGACGAAGAGAAGCGTGCGCGATTTAACCAGTTAACTGTGGCGCTCTCATTTAACCCTTTGAGCGCTGAGATGCCCGACGTTAAGCGTGCGCCGTGGATTGCTCGCTCCGTACGAAAAATCCTACCGGGGGCTGCGTGCTTTTTACGAAAGAGCGCAAGTCGAGTAGACTTGCCCGACGTTATGCGTGCACCGTGGACTGACCACTCCGTACAAAAAAGACTGAATTTTCATTGCATCACCCATATGGGTGACATAGTCCCACGGGAGCATACTCGTCACTCAGATACGGTTGACGCGGCGCCGAACGTATTAATGGAGTCGGGTTTGGTGAGTAGGGCTTTGCTCGCGAAAATGTTGACGCCTTCGACTTTGCACGGACTAAGTGCACGAAAACTATCGTGCGAATCTGAGCGGCGAGGGGTCCTTTGTGAATCAGTACTGCCCGATTATTTTCTACTCTCGCCTATTCTTACTGTCGGCTCCTGACGTCTTGCGCGCTGGGTGGCTTTGTGTGTCTGCACTCTTTGACGCAGGCCGTCCGCCAATGCATTTAGTCGGATGCGTCTGCTGCTCGACGGCGTCACGAAAGCTGGATATACGTCGACTGGATGTAGCTAGAGGATTCGGAGACAAGATGATAGATTTCCGGTTCGCGACCTTCGGGATCCGGTGACGGGGTCTTTTGAGATCGAAACGTATTAAGGGTGTCTCAAAATGACCTGACATTTTAAATTATACGCCATTTTTTTTTGGAGCGAACATAGAGTAGTAATCTTTGACAACTGGTATTAGGAAGTATTGAGGATTAGTCATGGAGAATTACACGATATTATAATAAAAACATTCGTATTTTTAAAATAAATAATACGATTTATTAATAAATTAAAATGTCATTTTGAGACACCCTTTATTAAACTGATGCATATACACAGCCGCTTGAGGTCGAGGTGATGTTCCACGAAAGTCATTGTCGATCGCTGATAATCTACGTATGGCTGGTGAATCTGTTCCCAAACACATTCATGTGTATGATGTTAGACGTTGTAATCGGTAGACTTCATCTTCAATATTATATTGGGTTAGTAGCTGAGTGATTGTTGATTTTAACACTAAACCTACCGGTATTTTACGCTTACCTCGTCTTACCGTGAGGGGTCATTTGATTCTCGTCAACTTTAACTGGCAAACCAATGTTGGCAGTGCCTTTCTTAGGCACGCCTTTCTAGACCGCCGTAGCGAAAGGGTTAAATAACAAAAATTCGCAAGTCTCTCCCTAGACAATCTAGCAACCCCCTACACAGCGCCAGCTTTCGGTGCACATCCCCCGCACGCCACGCACTGATTGGCGGCTGAATACTGCGCGCATTCATCGGCGAGAAACTGTGGCCTTTTTGAAACGCCGAGATACGACGCCGCAGGCTGTCGTCACGCTCACTTTTACGGCCTTCCATGCATAGATGAGAGCGCGTCTCGACGGAAAGCGAGAGTGAGCGTCGGCGAGGGTGGGTTTCAATTCGGGCACTCTCCGATGAAACGAAGTCGTGGGGTGTTCGCACGAGTGGCAGTTCGCCGAGCGATTTCGCGGATCGATAAGCGTTATAAAGATTTCATTACGGCCTCCCAATAGCATGTCGTGCTTGGGAAGCTCTCCTGGTCCTCGAGCTGCGACGATACGGCACGATGGCACGTTACGACAACGGTACACGCGCTGCAAACCGCAGCTTATGGGAGCAACGAACGATCGAGTCATAATAAAAACGAGATTGAGGACTCGCGGGCTTACGAGGGGCAGGAAATTCTTCCACACGCTCTTGTTGCTCAGCACCAGAAGCTTGCTGGCGACCAACAGTCTGGACGGTAGCGGCTTTCAGAACCGACGTTACGAGATCCAAGAGATTAGCACGTTGTATACGCTGTTGTCAGTTTGAATAAACGAAGGGGGAAGTCATTTTGCGTTGGGGTGCCGTGGTCGATGGACTTTGACTTTTGGTTTTTGGTCACAGGGTATTGTTAGTGTTAACAATTTAACCAGTTAACTGTGGCGCCCTCGTTTAAGAGTGCGCACCGTTTTGTGTCGCCAGAATCGAGCCATGACGAATATATTCGTCAATCACAGAGTAAGTTGCGCTAGTAAAAAATTGGATGAGAAAGATGGGTTTATTTTATAAAATTGAAAATTTTATTACTAATATTTACTTATTTGGTTAACATAATCATATATTACATATATATTAAGCTAAAAACGCAATAAAATAAACTTCGGGCCAGCAACTATCAATAGGCTCACCGCCTGATCGGCGTCACGTATTTCTCTCATGACTGACCATACCTGGAGGAATCCTATTATAAATTAACTTTTTGACTTTTGCCTTTGCTCCTTTTAGGTTAACATCTAAAAAACATTATCATCGCACATAAATAAATTCATTATCCGAACTGTTAACTGTTTCAACCGGTGCATACGGGGACGCATGAGTTCATCTCAAGCTGTTTATGTTTTTTATTTGTTTGTTTTATTCGTAATGAAACCTATTGCAATCTTCTAAAAGCAATGGATATTGGAACGGTACTTCAATACTTTGGCTTCTAACAACTCTGCGTTACCTTAATTTTGCACGATTTAATTATACTCTGCAGTATTTCATCGCATCGCGGTTCTAACATAGCAAAATACGCTTGACAGTCAACGTGTTAAAGTGACATCGTACAAGACTTTTGAAGGAGTTCCCCAGATAGCAGGTTCAGACCCCACAAAAAACTACTGCGTGTACTGCACTACTATCCGTTCGTATTCTGTAGCATAGATCATACTCAGCCGTTCACTTTGCTTGCAGGCCTTTCTTTGGGCGGTGGATTGATAGTCCTGGCATCGGCATTGTCGGACGCATCGTTGGAATTGCCGCGGAAGTACAGTTTGCCGTCGACGACAAACATGCAGACGGAAGACAATGGACTACCTCAATACCGGTACGGGTGGTGCCTGCAACTTTCCGGACTGGCGTTGATCCTCGCCGAAGTAGCGGCGCTCCTAACGATGTCAGGATACATGGCACGGTTCCCGACAGTCGAGGACATGGTAAAGCTTACACTGAAAATATCTATCAACAGCCAGGTAAAGTATCCGACGGTTGACCACCTGCCACCCTGCATGGTGAGGCACAAAATATTGTCCCATCGTGGTGCGCGAATATTTACGTGTGCCCAGAAACTTTAACCTTTTAGAAACTATTAAAACAGACATGTCTAAGACAAGTTTAAATGCAGATAATTCTTATATGGTTATTAAGGAAAGTATATTTAAGGAAACTAATAGTAGCAGGACTTCGCGCTGTCAAAAATGTTGGATAAATGTAGAATGTGGCCGTCATATCATTCGTAGATCGGTTTTCAAAAAGTGGTGATATGGACAAAATAAACCAATAAGTTGTTCAATTTTTTTTCGGGCAATACAAATTGCTTAGTTCCATAGGTATAAAAAGAGCTGAGTCATATTCATGCGAGCCGTCTTTCAACCCTGAAAATATATTTTCTTGTTTTATCTTATTATTTAAATCAATTCTTCAACTGAATTACTAGGAATGCAGCCTACTTCTTTAGTTTTCCTTACAACAAATTTACCTCGAAAGGGTTCAACCTATGCTAGTATTTCAGCCTTGGAAAACATACTGTTGTTTTATCTTATTATTTTGAATAAATTCTCGGACTGAAGTACTAGAAATGCAGCCTACCTCTTTAATTTTCCTTAAAAAAAATGTGTCTCGAACGGATGCAACCTATGCTAGTATTTCAGGCGAGTATCGCTAGGACTCGTTTTGAGCGAGAGGGACCAGAAAAGTTTGAAATTTCAAAAAAATCGATTTTTGGTTCATTACATAATAGGTTAGTAAAATTTTTTAAGAACATATTGGCTCAAGAAAAACTTTGATATTCGTAAAATTGTGTTCAGGAATGCCAAAAATGTGAGGTCATGTACGGTCGCCAGAGCGTCCCGCGATCAAATAGTCGTAATCTTGTTCCCAAACTTTAATGGCGTTTTTCTCAAAACAGTATTTTCCTTAGTTTTGCCGCGATAACTCAAGAATGGTTGAAGATATCGATTCGATTTTTTTTTTAACTGAAGATAAATATGTATTCCATAAACTGAACCGATGTCTGCATATATAATTTAATTTTTTAATATCGTTTTTAAGTACAAATAACTTAAATTTGTCAACCTTTTGGATTTTTGGTCGCCATTGCTTCAAGTGTAACGCTTTGTCACAGAATTTAGGTTCAGTCTACAGAAACAAATCTCACCAACCAAATAGCGCTAAGAAAATCGGAAAACTCAAACTCGTTCACCCGGAATCTCAGCAAGAAGAAAACAGCGCATGACTCACGCGGTTACCTTCAGATATAAATATTTCCTTTAATTAATAATATTTTTACAAATTTTTAAAGCTTGATTTGTTTGTTAAAAATGCACAAAAAAACTTGCAAGAAAGAAAAATTGTGTACGTTTATCCGTTGGTTCACAATCGTTATTCGAATTTCACCCAGTTTTCGGTCATTGAAAGCTGTCTGGTCTCCTTAAGACGAGACCCAGCGATTGCATATTTACGGTCACATGTTTATACACATTCGTTTTGCAGGTAAGAGTAATGGTGCCTGGCGCAGAGCGAAAACTACGAGAGCAGCGTGGCCTGAGCTCAGAATATTTAGTCAGAGCCCATCAGAAGTCTCCTGGACCACCGCAGGCACGCGGATTCAATCAGCCAGCAAAGAGTAAATGTCTCCATCCGTTAGTCCACTCATGATCTTCGGTGCCTCCCAATTCGCTGCACTAAGCAAAATATTAATAGCCCCTATCGTTCTGTCATAGCACCGCAGCGGGTCGCTGAGGAAGGAACCTCTCTATTGTGCAAATCTGCCCCGGATATCTGCGCGTCCAACCCCCAGGCCATCAGCTACGTGGATAAAGCAGATTTGTCTCACGTACTCCCTGCTTATCCGGACACCAAAACTGCCGACCCCCGTTACGCCTTCGTCGACAAATCGGAAGCCAGCGTTATCGATTCCCGACTGAGCGGCTTCGCGGACAAGGAAGGCTTGATCGACTCCAGAATTCTCTCGGACTCGAGGCAAAACATGATCGCCTTCACGGACAGCAAGGAACACGTCCTCGCCCAGGAACCACGTTACACAGAATTTACCCAGAGAAATACCGAGCAGGTCGTCGACTCTCGACTGAGTGGCTTCGTCGATAAAGAAGGACTCGTCGACCCACGCCTCGGGTACCCAGAGAAAAGCGAATCCCTGCTCGACACGCCTTTCGATTACGACACTCGCTACAACAGCTTAGCTGGTCAAACTGTGCCCATCACGCTGAAGCACCAGAACACGTCCGTCTCGGCGATCCAGTCGCAATATATTTATCAGAACTTCGGCACGATACACTCCGGCATCTTGAGGGTCTCCGAGCCGGGCACCAGTTCGAGTTCGAATTCCAGTCAGCGAAGCATGACGCTGCAGAACCCAAAGCGCAAGTCGCAGATTGCCCAAAACACGTTCAGCACGATGGAATGCGAGAAGAGAAAACGGGGGCCTGGCTTAGCTGGAAAGGGTGGATTCTACGCGGGTAGTGCCGTATGACCACCACCACCTCCCCCGACCCCCAGGTAACTCCAAGAGGAAGAAACGCCGCTGTAATCGTCGTACTCAGGTGCAGGAACGATCGATAGCGTGCGTTGTCCGGGTCGGAGGAAAGTGGAGGGCGAAGGTAGACTAGAACTTCTGTCGACGGTTGGTAGAGCAGGATTAGATAGAGTCGGTTGAGTTGAAAGTGATTCCTTTATGGACTGGTCCCGAGTCGGGACTGAACTACGAAACGTCTGCTGGTGGGTGATTGGTTGTGCAGGCATGGGTGTAGGGTAAATAGGGGGCGAACAGTTTTCCTAGAGATCAGCGGTATATGATTCCAAGATATCAACTACAGCGCAGGGTACGGAGTATAAGTTTACCCTGAAAAATGTGATAATAATTACCGTGCGACTGATTGCTGTCTAACCTATACGCTGAATGCGGAACATTCGAGCGTCAGTCTAATCAAGGATTGTGTGTACATATAATTATACTATACGGTTACGTGCAGTATCACGCGTCAGTGCGAAACTGAAGAGTCTTGTGAAATTTATGAAGCGATCTAATAGTCATGGAATCGTATTACTTTTATGAAGTCGACATTATCGTATGGTACTGTGCATATGGAGGCGGCAGTTGGAAAATTTGCGGCGGAGTCTGGACGATGATAGCGTGCTTAATCTAGACGTAGCATTAAGCGATGTAAAAGGAGCATTTTAACAGAACGTTGGAATATTAGACGCGTTTTTAACAGAAAGAAGACTCCACCACGCTGTAAAGTTGTGGTTCTCTGTCCTCTTGTTCCAGAGAGTTAGTTAAATCTATCTTTAGACACCGAAGTAAACGAAGCAGAAGCGAGAGACGGACATTCGGTTGATCCACCGTTCGTCAGAAAAAGGTCCCTGCAAATATTAAAACTCAACAGAAAGTGGATCAACTGACACGGCGACTCGCAGTTCGCTGTTAAATTTAAAACGAAACGAACAGCGTAAACGCGTTTCAGCTCCATAATCGAACGAATCGAGTGTTATAAGTTAAGAGAGAAAATACTATTGTAGTCTATAACACCGTAATATTCTTGATGGTCAATGTAGGTACGGTATTTGAACCGTTCGTCAACTCGCTCAGTCATTTGTGTTTGGCAAAAGAGTTCTAATACATAAAAAACCATTGGTAGAACAACAGAGTATCGATGCCGAAAAATATGTACGTCGTATCAAAAAATGGCGGAGCGAGAAGACGGCACGGTATGTAAATATTTTTCCTGAGCGAACGTATAACGCAAACGGTACTTATCCAAGTCTTTTTTACGATTATCCTTAACGTACAGAGACGTACACATAAGCGATTGACAGGAGCTCGTAACCTTACGGAATCCATGGCAAAGTCCTTTATTCGATGCGCCCTTCTTCGACATATCAGGAACGAAAAGTGTTTTCCTTACTTGCCCGCCCAGCACTCGCAGTCGAGCAATTTCTTTTCGATTTCTACTTTTCCACTCGTTCGCTTCGTGCGCCTCTTTTCCGCGGTGTGAATGGACGAGAGTTCGCGAAGTCTCATGGTCCAGCGCGAAGTATTCACGGACCTCTCCTATGCAAGAGTAAGACCCTACAGATCAGACTGCACGTTGTTGTGTATGTATCTTTGCAATGCGTATATGATTATGTAATGAACGTAGATGAGTGTAATAAAATGTTTCTTTCCTAGTACTGTCATTTCCCTCCCGTCACCTAGGCTGCTGCTAAAAGATGCCACAGGCAAAGTAGGTGAAATATGTGTCGCACAGAGTTTTACAAATATCGAACGCACTCTTCCTGAAATAACGGAAGACAAAAAAGCCGACATATTTTTGGTAATTATATCACATGTGGGGTCAGACCTATGGTGCAATGCATATTTTTATGCCACTTTTCATGGACACTCAAAGCCCTTTAGTATTATCGTGTTACCTTCAGTATTATCTGGATGAAAATTGATATGAAGTTTAGTGTTAATAATTAGTTGTGAAAGGTAGGAAGTAATGGAGCGATATAAATTTGCAATCCTTGCGTCATTCGAAACTCAAAGCATGCAATAGACTAAATGTCGTATCAAAAAGATATTCGGAAAAAAAATCTTGACTTATTAATATTTTATTTTTACGTGAAGCCTTATATTGTTCAACTCAGACTTAGTTTGAATAAATTGATTTTTTAATGTAAATACGTATTTTCACCTATCCGTCAATTTAACGGGTGCTCGTAGACATAGGTATATAAGAAACGCCCGTAAACCTAGTGTTAATTTCCCCAAATAACTGTGTACCAATTCTTTTCAGGAGCGTCGCTATTTTCTCACATCAAATTCAGTCAATAACGTTGCTCACTTATTAAATAGTAAATGGTACCTGGTGCTCTCGAACGGTGGAACACAAATTCACATTCAGCCGCAGGTCAATTTCTATCTGGTCCAACTCCCATTTTATCCAAACGAAAATTTTCAGTCGGTCAGAAGATGAACTCACCAACCGCCAGAGGTCTCCACACAACAAAGACATCCACGCATTTTGTCGACAAACCCTGTCAGATGGCGAGACCATGATCGTATAACCGCGCGGCTCTCCTAATGTTTAATTAACGTCGCATAATTGCCCGGCCAATTAGCGCACACCGTTTAATATTAATCTGCAATTTGAATTCATTTCAATGCGTTTAAAATTTATTGAATACATAATTAATGCCGCGTGTTGCGAATGCAGATACGGTACGCGAGGCGGCCTGAGGCAGTTTACCGGGTACCCCGGCCGTCGTATGATTTATTAGAACGGATTTCAAAATTGACGCCGAAAAATGTAACAAAATGATAAATTGTTCGTGAAAGTATGCATCAATGAAAGTCATTAGACTGTTTGAGGTCGCGCCAGATTGGGTTGCGCCAGATTGGGCCGCGCCGGATAAAACGTCGTTTATAAACCGGTCATTTAGAACGGCGCTCGATCGCGCTACACACCTCGCTGCAAATTAATTACACCTTTTTTGACGAGCGACGCTCCTCATTAACCTCTTGCGGACGAATAGCGTGTATATGCGTCCGAACCTTCACTCGATGCATGCATGTGTGCGGCAGAAGAAGAGTTTTAGCAGTCGAAACTTCCGATAGAAGCGGAATATTGAATGTTGCCGAGGTATGTCATTATCTATGCGCTTAATAGATCGTGCGTATTTGACGTGGGGGAGCGTTATTTGCAAGTGTCAGTTTACGTTACTGTTTCATGCCCAATCATTTCACGTGATACCTTGTCACGCAATGTTAATCAAACCCCGCGGCGGCGTACGTATTATTTGTAATGCTTGAATATGCATTGTAACCGATAGATACTGACGTTTTGTAAATAGTAAAGGTGCGGGGACCTGGCATTATGGGTTTGGGTCGGGATTCTAATAAGGGATTCCAAAAGTGTGTGAACACATATGTTTTCACATGATTTATCAAGCGGGTTTTGTAATTCGGCTTTTTGGTTTAGAAGGGAGTTGCGTGTATTATACAGTCTTCCGGATTCCTATGAAACCGCGCTTCACCTTAGTGACTTCGATTACGAATGTTCGACGCCCCAAAAATCTGTAACCACATACAACGCTCTTCTATGATTTTCAGATTCGGGTCGGGATTCTAAGGGGTCCCAGAAATGTGTGAAAGCATGTCATGTTTTCACATGATTAATCAGGTGGTTTTGTCCTTCAATTTTTTGGTTTAGAAGGGAGTTCCATGTAATATACAGAATTCCGGTACACTTTTTAGATTCCCATCCAACCGTGCTTCATCTTTGTGACTTCGCTATCTTCCAATTACTAATATTCGACATCCCAAAAATCTGTAACCATATACAACGCTCTTCCACGATTTTCCCATCAGAACATATTTTTGTCTTCTACACCATAAACCGCCATAAACATCCACTTCCGATGTCCACTTCGTCCCATTTATCTCCAGGTACCCCCCACTTCTATCCATCCAAGTACCCGCGTCCCTAATACACACAATACCGCCACACACACCCCAAAATCACTTAAATCTCCGAAGCACGCTGACAATCTGCCTCTCTACTCTTCCACCAGCAAACGCCCGCCATCGCGCGCCAGCCAATTAACCCGAGGATCCTTCGTTTCAATACTTCCAGCACGTCGCGCAGTCGCGAATAGAAAAGTTAGTTTCCGAATACCCGAAACTTCTTTTTCGCCAGTGCCGCGGAATCGATATTGCCCAACAGCGACGCACGACGCGGATTGCGGGGGAGTAGATTGTCTCTGTCATTTACCTGTGCGAGGCAGGCATCCACCCCTCGCGGTCCTCTGCGTCCCTCCTTTGGACCCTCGAACGTGCTAACCAAGCTAACCCCTTCCTGTAATCTCGCACACCCTCGCGGCCTGAACCAGAACACTCAGCCCAGTTCACCCTCAGCTCACCCTGGGTGCTCCCCGGTTCTCCACCTCTCTCGGCCTCTCCGCTTCTCTGGCCGTCTCGCTCTAATCCAATTAAAAACGGCGTACGATCGCGCGAAACAGCGGCGCATCGACCATGAGAATTTTAATTGATGTTACACAGAGAAAGGACGGAAAGCTGGCCCGACGGCGCAGGATGGAGAATATTGAGGACTGTTGCCGCGGACTTTCTGTGCGAGCTGTGCGCTGTTGTTATCGATGCGGGACGCGGGCAGCTCGCTGGTGGGCGAGGACTTGAGATGTAATTAACACGCTGGATGCCCGGCTGGTCAGCTGTGACGGGAGATTGTTTCTGAGACGGGAAGCGGTAATGGAGAGCGGGAGGGATGTTTAGGATGGTTAGAATGAAATGCAGATCAACTGGAACGTTTTGAATGGCAGATCGCAGTAAATAAGGATTACAAGTGAAATTTCTGTTTTGTTGAAAAAAATTAGGTAGGTGTGTGGGGTTAGAACAACTTGAGCGTATCTGAGGCTGTGACTATGTTTGTCCAACCTTTAACGCTTGTCGAGTGACAATTTGCAATGTTTATTTGACAACGTACTTAGCGAAATGCTTAAATGCGGCATCCTGGCTCTTCCGTTTTCCGATTTTATGTCGTTCTTCTTCGGAGAGTTATATAAGATTGTTTCTTTTTACGTTTGTAAAGAATATCGAGAGCGCTTTGGATGTTTAGAATGATTAGAATGTAATGCATATCAACTGAAACGTTCTGAACGTCATAGGGCGAGAAATCAGGATTACAAGTGGAATTTGTATTTTCTTGGAAAGAATTAGGTAGGTGTGTTGTATTCGAATAACTTAAGCGTATGTGAGACTGATTTTTTCAGATTGTAACTATATTTGTTCAAGTTTTAATGCTTATCGAATGATCATTTGCGAAGTTTATTTGACAAAGTACTTAGTGAAATGTTTGCATTCGGCATCCTGACTCTTCTGTTTTCGCATTTCATGTCGCTCTTCTTCGAAAAGTTATATAAGATAGTTTCATTTTACGCTTGTAAAATATATTCAAAAATAGTTATGAGTAAGTGAATACACCAAGCCTCACTCATGACTGCCAGCAAGGTAAATCCATAATAGATAAAGACATAGACTTGCATAATCGTGCTTCAAAAAATTAAAAATAGTTTAGAGTAAGTAAGTACACCAAGAGTCACTCATGACTGTCAGCAAAATAAATTCATAATGGATAAAGACATGGTCTTGTATAACCATGCTTCTTATTCTTTTGCTATTATACGCTTAGAATAACGAAAACTCTCTTTTTAAGCTTTTTCTCAGCTTTTGCTCTGACGGCCGACATATCGTTCCTGTCCACAAGATGTGTCGTATGCGACGGGTGAGTCGTGCGCCAGAAGATGTCACTTGTAAAGCCTGCTCAGAAGACCATTCAATATTTTGATGGTACTTCGGTCATACTACGTTGAGTGAAAAATGTTTAGCAAACACAAGCCGAAAGATCAATGGTTTCTGAGATATAAATATTTATGCCTACTGTGTAATGCTGGTGTATATAGTCATCCTTAACAATTTTACGTTAACTCCAGAATAGTTGACATTATTTTGATTGATCGCTTCAAGAACTCCACATATTGACGATATGAAAATATGTCGTAGTGTGGGTGATGATGTATAAAAGGTGCATTTTGTAAAGAAAAGGTTAGTTGCTTAACACTCAATTTACGAGATTCGCCAGCAAAATTGCAAAATGCATTACTATTATTTTGTTGCAACCTTGTTTACTTTTATTAAAGGAATTGTACAAATATGTACCCGAATTAATTTCATCCTCAGGTATCTAATTTTCATATTCTGTATGTCCTATACCTATTTTCTTCTCATATAATGTCACATATCCACATATTTCTCTGAAAATCTAGACATCATTTTAATTTTCGGAGAAAATATTTTATAGATTATACGATACAGCAAAATCTGTTTACACTTTTTTAATGGTTTTTATAGGAGAGTTTTTTTAACAAAAGTGACGTTTTCTGCTGAACACGTTTTGTGTAGTTACACGCCGTCTAAGCGGAGTGTCAAATAAGGTCGGCCCCGTGATTAACGTGTTAAAAACAGTTTATTGAGATATCGTCCAGAACTGATGCATCTGGGGCAGACTGAAGCGAACCCACAAAAGAGATAAATTACGGTATGCGTGAGCATCGTTACCCACTTCCAAGAGCCTAGAGTCGCTCGGCACATTTACGGTGGACCTCTTTTATTCCATACGCCGCTTTTTTAGAAAGCATCACAACAAGCGTATCATCAGACATTCGCAACTTTCGCAATAAAAATTCTTCTTCGCCAAAGATCATTATCGAAGCGTTTTTAGAGGTAAGACGTGAACTGAACGGTACTTTTATGTCTGCTTCCTGAAACAAAGGAGTTCGAAAAATGAAAACGATTAAAAACAAAAATTCCTGGGCACGTATTTGCACGATCACTTTTTGTACGGTTCGTTTGTTAATAGTGGCATTCGATTTAAAAGACGGAATTCATCTTTTTTTGTATATAAAAAGCATTCATGTTACATAGCGTCGTAAATTCTTAGCAGAGAAATGTGACAAACAATCTTTTATATTTTCTTCTTTTATAAACTTCAGGATTTATATAATCTCCCGAATTCTTGTTTCAATGCTATCTTTGTCTATGTACAATATACATTGTTTCACGATTATCAGCTAGCTGCAATCCGAGTGATGATAGTACTCGTAATTAAACCTGCGACTTCATTTTTGTAAATTTCGTATATCTACTTTCTACAAAACGAAGTATATGCACCATCATGTAACTTTTGTTTCGTAACGAACTAGTATGTTCCCTTTTCCATTTGAATTTTATTTTTATTTTCCACACAACTGCGCCTGTGTATCTTTTTCCACAGTTCTTTTTCACATATACTCATCTAATATCACATTTTTTCCGATTCACTATATGAATTGTTTCTTTGCACAACTCTTACGCGACAAAAAAAACGACGGTACATAAATTTAAGTAAAGAACTGACAACTTTACACTCATTTTGCATGTTTCCCGAAAATTTACAATAAAAAAAATTCACAATATACAATCTACACGATATTCCGACGAACTGATCTTCTTTATCCCTTTTACTGCTGAATACTTCCGATCGAACACGAAACACTTTTCGCTAGTGTGAACTCAATTGACTAACCTGCGGTGCATAGCAGTCAAAGGGTTATCAATTTTAAAATCCCTCTTTATGGCAAAAACCGTATTTGACACCGACAGATTTCGGCGGACGTATATATGCATCCATAGTTGACACCGATAGATTTCACCGAACGCATATATGCGTTCATAGTTGCCACCAATATATTTCGGCGGACGCATATATGTGTCCAAAGTTGACACCGCTGGATTTCACCGAACGCATATATGCGCCCATAGTTGCCACCGATAGATTTCGGCGGACACATATATGCATCCATAGTTGACACCGATAGATTTCAGCTATTTTGTAACCCTTTAACTGCTATGGACGCATATATGCATCCGGCTAATTCTATCGGTATAAACTATGGACGCGTATATACGTGCATAGCAGTGAAACGGTTAGAAATTCGAAAATCTCTCAGCGATTTTTGGCTCGCGCTTTCCGCGTACACAGCGCCTCGCCGCGTCGCAAATGACGAGAAAAAGGCGCGCGGCGGTTGATTATAAAATACGTGCCGTCGATTTTTTCCGCTCTCGCCACAGGGCGAGCCGCGTGGTGCCGGCGGACTCGCTTTTTCTTAGGAGCGCGCATTTGGCCGCGGCAATTGTCGGGAGGCGAACTCCTGGAGGACGGCCGGCGGTGGTGCCTTAATCCTCGCGGCCATCTATCATCGCGGGAGCGTACTGGTTAGCCGATTCTATCTTCCCGCGTTTTTTTGCTCGCCCCCGAGTCACCGTCGCCTTTTGTTACCTTGTTTAATAACTCGTGATGAATGTACACCGCTTCACTTCCAGCTCGTTCCTCTTGAGGAAGCGGATCCCTCGGGTCCCGAGATATATCCCCGTTTCTTCTCGCCCGCCGCGCCCTCCTGCCCCTCACAAATTAAAACGATAAATCCTCGCCCGTTTCTGTTTCGCGCGCCGCGTCCGCTGGAATGTAGTCGAATAAAGGCGAAATACCTGCGCTTTCCGATGGCCGCCGAGCCGATTTCTTTCGCGTCGGTCAACGCACGGACCCGCCGATGAAATATCGCCGGCGGTCCGTTTCAATTATTCCCTGCGAGTATCGGTACTCTCTTAAGTGTAAAAATTACGGACGAATGTAGCGCGGCTATCGTGTCGGAGGACCGCACGGGGGTCGGTATTAAATTATGGCGAGCCGCAGGCCCGACGAACGAAGATACCGATGGGACGGGCGGGGGGTGAAGAACGCGCGAAACAGAGAAACACCCCCGCGTATTAACCCTCGAGAACGAGGTGCGTTGGACGTGCGTTTTGTGGAGAAAGATAGCGGGTTGATGGAAGGTGAGTGGGCGAGAGGGAAGGAGAGACGAAGATTGCGGGCGCGCTGCGATAATGTGGCGTAAGTGGCGTAAGTAGCGGTTTATTTGAGAGTTGCGTGCGAGAGAGTGTGAGTGAAAAATTCGGAGCGAAATTTGCTGGTGTAATGAAAAACATACTGATGTTCACTGGGTGCGACAAAGTATAGAGTTTTCTCACAGTACGCTTATGAGTCTATAGAAATACATAGTGAGAGCGAAGATAATTAGAAAGACAATTACAAGTGTAATTATTAATATTGCGGTATCGTAAATAGGAGTTTCTTGGGGTGTGAATGAAAAATTCGGATTGAAAATTGGTGGTTTAATGAAAAACACACTGATGTTACAGTGTATATATGGGATGACATAACATAAAGCTTGCTCACAGTACGCTCATGAGTCAGTAGAAAGGTTTAGTGGGAGTGAAGACAATTAGAAAGACAATTATTAATATTGGAGTGTCGTAAGTAGCAGTTTATTTAACACGTGAGGAAGTGTGAGTAAACATTTCAAAATAGAAATGTCGTGGTATAATAAAAAAAATCATAGTAATGTTACTGTGTACGATATAATTAAAAAAAAATGTATAGTCAAAGATTGCAGGCGATCTATGATTATTAATATTGCCATGTCGTAAGAACCAGTTTATTTGACGCGTGAGAAATTGTGAGTAAAAATTTCAAAATAAAAATGTCGTTTTATGATAAAAAACATACTAACGTTACTGTGTACGATATTATGAAAAAAAACGTCTTGGACGAAAGATTGCGAGCGAACTATGTTTATTAATATAACGGTGTCGTAAGCAGCCGTTTATTTTACGTGTGACAAAGTGTAAGTGAAAGATTCAAAATCAAAATGTTGTAGTTTCAACACGAAAACATAAAAGTGTATTATAACCACTATCTACCTTACTGACTGAACAACAGCACTAAGCGTTCTATGCTTATTTCAACAAACATAAAGCAGTTTTTGCACACGTTTCCAACCCAATAAAAATAACGTAATCAGACGGAACAGAACCAGAAAAAACGTTTCGTATCGAAGCTTGTGCGTGTTAGTTGAGAAGTTACCTCGAGTTTAGGCTGCGTTAATGTTTGTTCTTTTGCATCGTTATCGGCTGGTTAATAAATTTTCTCCTGCAATTTCATTTGGCAGCGAGTCCTGGCCAGCGTGCATGTTAAGCGCCGCGGGCTGTCTGCCTTCCGATTTCTTCCGCCATTTTCCTATCGTTTATCTTGCGCTGCTATTCTTCCGGCGTACTGTCCCATGATTGTGACCGCCCGATACCGAACGTCGTGATTGGTGAACGTCTGGGAACGATAACCCTGGTGTCCAACAAAAATATTCTCCGGCGAACAATTGCGAGTTTGTCAAATGACTTGGAAAATGTGGAGGATTCGTTCTCAAGTGTTCAGAGTACCGTGTATTCTTACGGTTTCTAGTCAATTGGTAGCATTTCTGTTAGTGTTCTATGCGTGCGTTGTTTTTGTTTATAAATGCCATTTGCAGAAACATGTGAATAAATTAATGTAAATATAGTCTTGCATTATTGAATGTGCATTTTTGCGATGTACTAAAATGCTCCATGTAGTTTTATGACATACTTGTACGTGTAAATTTAGGTTGAAGAAATGCTGTGTAAAGTCATTTTACGTCTAGTTGATGCGACATAGTTAAACATGTGTTATCAAATAAAAGAATTGTAGCTTAGTACGTATTTGTGGATGAACTTAGATAATTCACATATAGAAACATTGCTTGATCATAATTAAAATTCTCACCGGTAATTTTTTTTTTGTGTGTCTTCTTTTCACAAACATAATTTTCTAAACTGTCTAACTGCACAACACAAAAAATACTAAATTAACGTGAAATATTCAAAGTTGCGCATCAGTTATGCGTCTTAGCACCAAAATTAAAAATAAATCTAAAAGTAACGTTAATCGCATTTTCGTCTAAACGGCTCAACTTTCACCTAATTTCACATAATGACCTTCTCCCTATATACCACCATACTCCCGCCTAACGTGTCCAACGTTCCTTTGTCTAACAAAAAAGCGCCAAAAACAACCGTTCCCCTTCAGTCTCTAAAAGAAACTGTATCTAACATCGGTCAAAAAAATTAATTACCCCTTGACCCCGCTGATTAAGCGTCACCCATTAACACGTTGCCTGCCGTGGTGGTCATCGGCGTCCGGCGCAAAAGGTCTGACGAAAAATTAAAAAAATACTCAATCAATAGCATTTATATTTTTGTAAATGCAATTATTATTAAATAGTCCTTCAATTCTTTGATCTCCGACACCTTCGCATTATTTTCATTTTGCACAATTCATTCATATTCGTCAAGGTGTTAACTCAACGTTTCCCCACTCCCATCACTGTATCATCAAAACATACTTCCTTTCCCATTATTAAATGAACCCACGCCAAAAACAAAGAGAATTGAAATAAGCCCTCCGCAATCACAAAAAGCATTTTTAAAAAAAATCGCCAACGCGCAAGCTTTTTACACCCCTTTTAAATCCGTCCTCACTCGTCCATTTGAACGCCGGCACTTACCCCCGGCACCGTCGGAAGTGGGCAAACGCATCATCATTTTCGAAACTTGGATTCCCCATACGCGAATTCCCGCTGTCCGATCTCCGGGCAGAAACTTGGTAAGCGCCAAGACAGCGGAAAGGATGTAAATCCGCGTAATTCGATTTGGTCTCCCCTCGATTCCGCATGCTTCCGAAGCGTGTGTCGGTGCGGCGGATAAAAGGCGAGGAAATCAGCGGGCTTACGAGCGCTTTTGCGGGGCGTGATAAACTCCCAAAGCCTCGGACCGACGCTGAAAAAGGGAAGGACGGATGGCGGGTCGCGGAGACCAAGGGTCACGGCGGACCGGAGACGAGGGTGAGAAAAAAATAAGGTCCACACCCTCCCTCGAGGTACTGCGATGGACGGGAGAATGGCGTGGAAACGTCTCCATTTGCGGGACAAAGAGCTTGACTTTTTTCGGAGTCCATCTTCCACACTTTATCCCCGAGGGTTGTTCACCCTTCGATTTGCGCCGCAAAAATTTACCCGCTCACGGGCGAACGCGCTGGATTACGTGGGCGAAGAGGATAATTATGCGCACGCGACACTTTGCGCACCTTGTTGCTTGTGAGATGGTGAAGAATCGGGCTTTCTTGGGGTTGATGTTTTTGTTTGGAAATTTCGAGTGACGGCTCTGGATGTTTCGGTTTGCAAAGTTAAAGTCTGGGTCATATATGTCCCACAAGGCCGACGTACTGGTGCGTGTATGTCGTATGAATCTTATAAAGATTATAACAAAATGTATTCTTTTATTATATGTAATAGCAAAAAAATAATATGAAAAGAGCGTTTGCATGCTATAAGACTGCAGGTACATTTTTATTTTTAAGAAAATAAAAGAGGCAGGTTACATTTCTAATAATTCAGATGAAGACTTTATTCATTATAATAGGGTAAAAGAAAAAAAATGATTTTTTTCTGCATCAGTGCAAAGTTAAAGCCTGGGACATATATGTTCCATGCGTCTTAGAACGATTATGATAAAATTTATTCTGACTTGATACACATGTAGTGTATTGTATGTAATAGCAAGACAAGTAATATAAATATAGGAAAAATAGTGTTTATACTTAATTACTTTGTATAATAAGGTGCAAAGCACGTATCACACAAAGGTATGTTACATGCACTACGCATCATGTTTGTTCGTTTTGCGCTGATATTTTTCACTTAATGGACTCTTTTACAGCAAAAAATTGTGGTAGTAGATTTTAAAGAATGTAGTAATAGAGGCCGATTCACAATGAAGCAATATGCAAAAAATTTGACTAGATTGATAGTTAAAATCTACGATTAAACTTGACTGGGATATATGTGTCCCAACAGTCTCAAAATAGTTAATTGAGAAGAGTGAAGTCCGAATTTTAATTATATCTGAAGAATATTGTAGATTTTCGGGATATTGATGTTCTTTCGAGCCCTGTGCTGCCAGAATTTCTAGGGAAAATTGGCTGCCACGGCCTAGATGTTTGTTTGTTTCAATATGATACCGTCGTTCACTTCTGTAGGATATGTTTATAACATTTAGAATGAGTGAAGTAAGCAAATTTCCACTAAAAAAAGTTAATTTGTAATATATATATACGTGAAACAGTTAATTACAAAGGAATTAATTAAATTGGATAATCAAAACGGAAACGTTTTTCAAACTAAAATATAACTTATTTTATTATTTATTTATGTGATTAATTTTGAAACTCTTGTTTCCACGTTCCAATGGGTTATGTGTATATTATTTATTCTGAGATCAGGTACATCCGACATTTATTTTATTTTTTCATGACTCAACGAATCTGTAATACAGGATTCAGGTATGAAAATTTACGCGTCACATACATATATGCGATGAAGGTATGGTGCGGGTTAAAGTAGATGATTATTTACAATTTATATTATTTCCGTTCGCACCGTAGGTAATAAAATAATACATAAAATGCACATTACGGATAAAATATAAACGTACATTATTAGACATAATTAAGAAAATAATAATGAAGTAAACAATAAAGCCACAAACGTCCAATTTACATTACAGAAGAAAAGAACGTCAATAAACGTAATGCAGAAACAATTCATTACAACACGCTTAATTTTACCAGAACCCCGCATATCTTTTATCCCTACAGCATCCCTCAATTAAAATGCTCCCGACTCCCTCATCGGCGACCCAATTGTCCCGAAACACGTACACCCATCATCCGAAAGCTGCCGATAAAAATGTCAAGCATCCCAGGGCGAATTCTTTCAGCAAAACAACATAAACTTAAGACGTTGACTGCCACGCAAGTTTATAAGAAAATCTCCGTCAGGCCACGCGCGCTGCTATACCATGCGCGAATTGTTGCTTATCGTAGTAGAAGATTATTACATTTTGAACAAAATGCCTACAGATATCCATCGAGTTGGAAATCAATATTATAGAATCGTCCTGGACCTATTGATTCTTATCGTAGCAGAAGATAAGCACGTTTACATCGAGACGTTTCGAGACATGCATTCAGTTGAAATTCTTTGCTCAAGAACAAAGTATCTAAGAAAGCGTGTGTGCGCTGAAAATGATTTCTGCTTTTTCAAATATGTTTTCTGTAGTGACGCATGGTTAAGGTTACTTCTATAACAATTCAATAGTCTTATTATATCTTGTAAAATACCTTTCCAGATACCTACTAACTTACTTCGAAGTACTCAAACGCGCGTCACCCGCTTTCGGGTGACGCGGCAGTCAGCGTGTTAGAGTACACATTAAGAGCCTCCGACACGTCGTGCATTCGGCGTCTGTCAATTGCTGCATTACCGGCGATGCGCGATAGAACTCATCTCCATAAGATTAAGATCCGGCGAGCGAAAGAGCTGGCGCGGAAATGCAGCAGTCAGTGGCTCTTAGGAAGAACAAGTTCGAGAGGTTGGTGTTGCCTGCAGTTGCTATGGCGACAGGGCCGTCTAAATCCACGAAGCACCCTTTTGCAGAGCGGCTGGGTGGTCGGGGGCCAGGAGGGTTGGGAGTGACAATGGGGGCGCTAAGCCAGGAGATTTGCAGGGAACACGCCGGTTGGTCGGTTCATTGTTTCAACGCCGGCTCTGCCGGAAAACGTATCACCCAACCTGCCACCGACAACCCTCCTACCCCTTCGCTACCCCCGCGTTCTCTTTTCCGGCAGCGAAGAAAAAGTCCCCGACTCGCGGAACTTGCGTCGAGTATGGTGAATATAAATCGCCGTCGCTCTTGCCCGGTTTACTATTAAATCGACTGCCGTGAACACATTGACTGACCGTTGACCGGTGCAAAAGATTTGACTAAAAATGCAAACAATTTGCAATGACGCCTATTTGCAATCTTGTACTTCAAAATTCAAATTTTAAAGTCAATTATTTTTAATTTAATTTTATATAACCTTAAGTTTTTGTAATTATTATACCTGTCAAGATAATGACTAATTGAACTAAAATATGATAATTTGACTACCCTTATAAAATATGTTTAATCAAACTTCGGATATCACAACCAGTTAAAACATAAAATGTCTCAATTTTTGCACCTCGTTGAAACTTTTAATGTCCGCGAACGTGTTAATCATACTCTGCAGTATTTCATCGCATCGCAATTCTAACATACCAAAATACGCTTGGCAGTCAAGGTATTAATTTCGCATAACCATAGAACCCCAACGACACCTTCGCACAATCCTACCACCATTCCCCATCACCGCTTCATCGCAACATTCAGTCCACGAGTTTCTCCGCCGGCACTACGCAACGTCAAAACTTCGATTCCCGGTTCCTCCGTGAAAGCGGATCCCTCAAGCGGCCCCGTCCCAACACCCGGCCATCTTTATTGTGACAATAATTTAATTTCGAGCCACGGACTTCTGCGGCCGCTCGTAAATACGGCGATTATCGCTCGCGCTTATTAAATCCGCTCAGGGACGCACGCTCTGGCTCTCGCCGTCTCCTTCCGTCGCGCATAAACAAGCTCGCCGTTCGCGTCCGCCGCCCATGTCCCTGGGTCCACGGACCCATCTCGTGCCCGGTGCCCTCTCACGCTCTCTCCCTTTCTCCCGGGCCCCAGCCAAGACGACATCCAATCCCCCGACGCTGAGGCATCCTTCGCTCTCCTCCGCTCGTTCCTTTACGATCCGCCGATGCTAATTTCACGGGGTCCACCGCGAGCCCTATCGCTCGAGCAGCAACGTGGCAGCGACGTGGCAGCAACGTGGCAGGGACTCGTGTGGTACTCGCTAGCTACGAGTCTCGACCTCATTCCCCCCGTTCGCGGCGGCTCCACTGATGATGACGAGATGATCACTTAATTTGGCCAACAGCTGCCGCGTCCTGGCTCCCTCCTCCTCGCCCGACAACTTCGCCTTCGTCTCCTCCCTCCGATTAGCCGTCTCGCTCGGACCGACGCTACCAAGCCTCGTGGAGAGATGGCACTGGCGTCCTCAAGCTAAGAGATGGGCAACAGGGTTGGCGAGCAGGCCTGCGAAGGGACACTCCTCCGGTACCCTGTGGCCGCGGAGAAAAATATCGACGTGCCAAGTTTGTTGCATGACGAACGCCGTTGCTAAGTGACACGGGTATAATTAATGCGGCTGAGGCATAATTAGCAGGCCTGCCGCGTGTTTGCGCCAGGAATTTCGGCGGGAGATGGGCTCGGCGGAGACTGGCGTAAGTAAGTCTTTAGCGCGAGGTGACGCGATGTTGGATAGATGTGAGATAAGAAATCGCTGGAGGGAGTGCGATTTTAATAGTAAGAAGTCGATTGATTGATTCCTCGAGAGTACGAAGATGCTAATTGGGATTCTTTGGTTTCTGCTGTGAGGTCCACGGGGGGATGAGGATTTTCATGGAGCTGTTGTTGACGTAAGAATGAAGAATATTAGATACAGAGGTTTTTGATAGTGTATTGGAGCCTTTAATGTATTTACCTGAGTAATGGTATTATCGAAAAATTTGATGCAGTAGCATCCTCGAGTATTTCGACGTTACACCGAAAAAAATACTATAATAAATCATATACTATATAACAGTATTGTAACATTACGCTATGCCATTGCAATCATCATGACTCTCGCAAAAATTATGACATTCTGCTCCAACAAAGAGAATAAAATTATATAAATATGCTTTTCTTACGTTTGTTGTTTCGTTGCGAAATGAATACATGTATCTTATATACTGATGCTTACGATTGCACTAAGGGAGATGTCGACAAAATTTAGGAACACATATATGTCATTGTATTCCTGTCTGATTAGTTTTGCCTGACAGATATATGTGACCATAGCCCACAGCGGTAGTTTCTGTCAGGCACATATATATCCCCATAAGGTTAAGATCGCATTGGTTTGGGAGAAGAGTTTTCGCAGCGACGACGTGGCAGATGGAAAGAAGATGGGGTGGAGAAAAATGTGACACGGGAGGAATTTGCGCTGATTAATACATTAGATGCCGAACTGATGCTATTTACGTCCTTGTACCCGGCGTATAAATTCAGAAGTCGCATTTATGTAAATGAAAGGCAATGAGCAGAAAATCTCACTTTCGTTTACGTCGTTTCAGCGAAACCCATTGAAACCATGTCAACAAATTTGTTAAATTGTGTGATTCATAAAGTAGCATTTCCCAAAATTGGCACGCCTACCTGAAATAACATCTTCAATGTCCACCTTGAAGGCGTTTGCCCTTTAAGCGGAGATGATGAGTTAACGTCTTATTACAAAATACTTCTCCCGCTCACAAGACGAGTTAACTCGTCACTGAACTTCAAAGATGATGTCCATAAGTTTAAACCTCACAAATCATTTTTTTTTTGTAGTAACTATGATAATGACCCTACCAAATTGAGTTGTGTAAATAATTATGGCTAGAATTTGATCGAAACCACTCTTAATTGCATACCCGCTTTTTGTGCCACTCCTTTATCGAAATAGTCACCATGATAGATCGGAGTCGTAAAAAAATTTACAAAATTGAATATCCATGATGAATGTGGTGGCCTTTTGTACTAACGCGATCAGTGTGCGCTTTTGCTAAGTGACTTCCACTGTTAAACGAAACTTGGAAAGTAACTTAAATCCTTCAGACTCGAATTTTTTTACTTTAAGACAAATTTATTTTTATATAAAAAGTAACTTAATTCGTGTGAATGAAGGCAACAATTTACAGAAATGTTTATTTATTTATTTATAATTTGTAAATGTACATTTTAATGGACACAGGGTCCTTACGCAAAATTTGTAACACTAAGGGAATCTTGAGAAACATTTGTATAAAAAAATAAAATTCGTATTTGTAAAAATAATATACGTAACAAAATACAGCACGGAAAGTATTATGTACATTACAATGTGCACAGGATTCAAAAGAGGTTAACGATGGAATTAGTCGACGACTTATGCGTTTGTAATCTTAACACTTTGTCGATCGCTATTGACTGAAGATGCCACTCACTAACGACTGACACAGTTGGGTGCATTTTTAAAGATCTATAACTCAAAAAGACTCATTGTGTCGTTGATTATCCTGCAGAGGTTCCAATCGAAAACTCTCAAAATAATTGCAGATGCCGCATGGTACATCACAAATGCAAATTTACAAAAGAATCTCTAGATTCCTCCAGTAAAAACGGTTGCACAGAACCTGTGTACAAACTATAAGCGCAGACACGTTACTCATCCAAATATTTCGGCATCCAGTCTGCTAGACAAAGAAGAAATCGTCAGGATTTAAGACAACAGTTTCATTCCGAATAAAAATCATGTGGCGATATGATTGGATGCGCGCATCAATGGATGCTCTTCTAAACTTGAAAACTTGTTACTTGTAAAAATCAACGAAATTATTTAATGTTATAATACATAGCAGTTTATAATGTTCAAGTAAATAAAAAAAAAGTGGTGTCGTTGAGAATCCTTTGGTCTCAAAGCAGTGTCATTTGATTGTCATTTAGAATCGCCATAATATCATTTGATATTTATTTTATCTAATGTAACCGTTGACCACAGAGAAGCCGATTAATCAGATAGCGGTCGATAAAGTGTTAAGATGAGTTCATTACACGCCTTTTTTCCCATTTTTTTTTAATATTCTAGCCCTAAGACAGATGCTTAAAGGGGTAGGCGAGGTCGAATTTTCCGGATTCTTTGACCGGACAAGGATTCCACGCTCGCACGGTATGCCGGCTTCAACGGTTTAATCCGTGAACGATTATTTACGAGCATAAGAGGACAAGCGGGTCCCCGAACCGTCGCTTCTCGCATACCGATACCGAATCCGTTATTAAATTATTATACGAGCGCGAGATTTACCGGCGTCTTTCGTCATTGACGGCTCAACCTTGCCGTAATCTATCGTCAGCGTTTCGTTACAAAACGATATGAGCTTGAGCCGTCCGTTAAAATTAGATCGAGGCGTCGGACGCAACAAGGAAGACAAATTAGAAACTTATCTGGCGTTTCAATGAATTAATAAATTCAAATTCAAAAACAGGTAATGCCAGTATGGTGCTGTGTTCTTACAGCGTAATTTGGGAATCCAGGAAAATATTCGTATAACACGGTTTCGCCTTGATACTGCTGGGAATTAAGCAAAATCACTATAGAACGGAGCTTTCTTATGGACACTTTTGAGAATTAGTGAAATCCCCGTACAATAATGGACTTGATCGAAGCATTTAAGAACAAGCATCGCCTCATCTGAAATTTTTAATCCAGGCGTATATGTCATGTCAGTTTTGCATACAGAATTTTGGAATTTATTATAAATTTTTACTCGTTTTCATTGGGGAATGTTTAATTAAGCAATTAAAAATACCATTTAAAATTTTCACTGTTCATTTTTCTACTGAAAGTAAAAACGTGTCTCTTACAGGATATTGCATTGGAGTCAACCCTTTGACTGCGCTGGATGCATATAGGTATGTCCAGAAAATATTACATCATATTAAATGAGATAGTTTTGACGAATTTTTAATTCAATAGGCATAATTCTCTTTGCCACTCGACGAAAATAATACCACTTTCTTTCGTTTTCGGCACCAAACCCCATTTTTCGCACCATGTCTTTGCTTCCTATACAGGCTAAGCCACAGAACACTACTATGGACGCATATATGTATAAAACATATTACATCATATCAATACGTGATACTGTTGACCAATTATTGAATCAACGGACATAACTCTCTTTGCCACTCAACGAAAATAGTACCCCTTTCTTTCATTTTCGACACCAAACCCCGTTTTCCGTATCATATCTTTCCTTCCTATACGGGCTAACACATAAAGCTCTGCGTTACCTTCATTTTGCACGATTTAATCATACTCTGTAGTATTTCATCGCATCGCGGTTTTAACATACCAGAATATATGGTGACCAACGCAAAAGATTTTACCGTAAATGCAAAAAAATATGAAGCTTATTTGCAGTCTTGCGGACGCAATTGATTTTGGAATGGTCCTTCAATACTTTAGCTTCGAACAATTCTGCATTACCTTCGTTTTGCACGATTTAACACGTTGACTGCCGTGCGTATTTTACTATATTAAAACCACAACGTGATGAAGTACTACAGAATGTGATTGGACTGTGCAATATGAAAATAGTGCGAAAGTATCGAAGACCAAAGAATTGCATCACTGTTTAATATTAATTGCATTTATAAAATTATAAATGGCCCCGATTGGATATTTTTTGAATTTTTTATGAGACATTTTACGCCGGTCACCGATAACCACCATGGCACTCAACGTGTTAAACATACTCTGCAGTATTTCATCGCATCGCGGTTCTACCATAGCAAAATACGCTTGGCAGTCAACGTCTTAAAACCCCTCTAGCATTATCACCGCGCGGTTTTCCAAATACCAAATTTCAATACGTCAACCAATCAACCGATACCCGCCAAACGAATTTCTAACTCCGCAACAACAGCCCCCGGCAAAATCCATTTTGCCACATGAAGTCGCACTCATCGCGCCAATTGATCGCCGGGCTCGGCCATCCTTTGTCACAAACGACCCGGACGATCTCATTACGCCGCGGCTTCCTGACTTCAGTGGGGGTGGCAGAAATCGTCCGGCTGAAAGAGCGTGTCGGATCGTCGCCGATCCCGTCCGAAGCTCGTAGCCTAAGCCGCTGGCCGTCCTAGCGTTCTTCCAAAATCCCCATAAACTTCATAAATTTATCGCTGCCGGCGCGTCTGTCGCCTCGCTGGCCAGACTGGCTTCGCTGTCCGGGAGACACCCTCCCCCGGTCCCTCGCGGCCCTTTTCATGGCTCGCGGTATAATTCAAAAATTCAAATTACGTATTCTATTAGGTGCGAGAGCTCGGGCGGTGAGAGGCAGGCAGACGAGCAAAAGAATATTCGTGGGAGCGGGAGGAAGGGGTGCCCTGGCGTGAGAGTGCGAGCGAGAGGGGGGCTGGTCGGGCACAAAAGGAAGGGTCCGGTAGGTGCGCCGCTCGCGGAAGAGGGGCGAAGCGGTCGGGCGGGAAGAAATGAGAAAGAGTGTAATAAATTGGCGGTGAGATTATTCTCGACGTGCATTAAGACGTCAAGCGGCGACGGACGACCTGGAAAGTATTGCCCGACACCTTCGAGACTACCCTCTTCCCCCTTTTGGGATCCCGACTCCTACTCCGCCGCGCCTTCGAGTCAGAAAGTCTTCCTTGGCCGGGGAGCGTTCAACAGACGTGGCGAGCGAGTCCGAGCAAGCGGGGTCCGTGCAGACCCGTCTACGCTCCTGTCGGCGTACGCACGCAGCATCGAGAAAATTATGTTCGACCTAATCAGCCCGAGGTGCCAACGCAAGAGTGTGAATTCGTTAAGTGTGCTTTGCATGCCTGCCGACAAGACGAATTTCAGGGGAGCGACAGGGGCGTTTTCAGATTTTGCGGGTTGGGGAGAGACGGGCGAGCGATTGCGGGAAGTCGGCTCGTGTATTGCAACGATCGCGGCGGACGAAATGAACGTTTCGCATGTTGAGTGAAAATGCGAGAGTGATGCGGATATGAAAATGCGGTTTTGGCGGAAATGAGAGGGAATAGGCGATTTCAGGGTTTGAAGGCGGAAAATGGGTAGTAAGGATGTTTGCAAAGGCGAAACAAAAATTTTGCTCGGTAAAAATGACTAAAAAAAATTCCGCATGTTAACTGGAACTGCAATTTTCGACTTTTCGGAACGCCGCAAATGTGCTTTCGGTTGGAATACGTTTCGGACAAGTAAGATGCGTAATTACTATGTTTGTGATATTAAAACTAGCTTGACTTATAGATTATATTTTAACCGAAAACCCAATCTCCGCTTCTACGCAGCAACAAAAATGCGTTTTCGCCCGAAATATGCTTAAATATGCGATTTCACTTTTCAACTATGTAAGATACTTTATTAGTATGTTTGCATCGGCAAAGTATCGATTTTGTATAAAATTCCTCTGAAATTAAGGTTTTGCATGTTGAATCAAAACGCGATTTTCGATTCTTGGCATCGCCAAAATATGTGTAAATTTGCAATTTCTCTTTTCAACGATGTAAGATGCTTAGTTAAACATGTTTGCAGCGTCAAAACATCGATTTCGTACAAGAAATTAGCTTAAATGAACAAATCCCCTGTTGCCCGATGGCGATTTTCGTCTCTTCCGAGCGAATACGTGTTTTTTTTTATGCTCGTCAAGTACACAAACCACTAGAATGTATGCAAAAAAACTGTTATTATTGTCCAAACTTTGATCGCCTTCCTTCTAGGAAACAACAAAAAAGCAACCGTAATACAGTTCGCATTTTACGCATAAAGTACATACATCCACTTACACATACCCTGCGTTTTGTTCCTGTCACATTCCTGCCTCGCTACCAAAACCTCTCCGAAATCCGCGGCAACTCGTCCATCAGCCGTCTTCGTGTGACACGACGTCCAGCATCTTAACAGAATCCTCCCCATCCTCATCCGCCTTCTAATCACAGCCCGGCCCTGGCGAGATGAAAAATAAAGCACGCAACCTGCCCACGCCAATCCACACTGACAGCACTCGGCAATACGTAATTATCCCGCAGCCCTCCGAAACAAAAACACCGCGCCAATTAAATTCTCCGCAACTTGAAGCCTTCATTAAGGCAACGGGCCTTCGATTAATACACTCAAATTGGTCAAACGCCAGTTCACAAAGGAGCGACAGACGGCGGCGTACGAGTTGCGCGGTTTCGCATAAATTACGAGAGTTCGATAATAATTAGAAGATCGAGGGTCGGCTCGCAGGTGGCTCGCCACTTCCTGGCCGCGGACGAAAATACTAGGTAGCATAAATCGTGTAGACTGACGGCGTTTTCGATAAGATTCCGTGGCATTTAATCTGGCGAGATCGCGCGTGTTTACCGGCCCGTTCGCGAAAGAGTACAAAACGACCGGGAGGCTGCGGAAGCGTGTAAAAGGTAGAAGGTGGAAGGTGGAAGAGGATCGAGCGAGGCCAATCTCGCTGAGTGATCTCGAATCGGGGGTGAACGAGAGGCGTTTTGGCCGGTGGCTGTCACGGTGTTTCGGGGGGGTGTTAACGAGTCACGATCGAACTCACTCTATCCTGAAAAAGGTGCGGGAGGGGTGGGATCTTTGTGCGGCCGTCCGCGCACACGCTGCCAGGTGTTGGCCGCATAATATATTACTTAACACCCACCTCAAAAGGAACCAATGCGGAGCCGCAGGGGGCCGCAGCCTAATCCATCCGGTTCTCGGCGCTCTGAGCTCGGCCCGACCAGATCGAGGGCGCAGAGACTTTTTGATGGAAAACGAATGAACCCGACCGTCGGCAGATTGGAAGCACGCGGGCCACGGCAAGTGCCCGTTAGCGATCCAGACGTGAGGGGACCCTGGCAATCTTGTTAAAACACTTTAAGGACTGCTAAGAAGTAAGAAATATGCCTGGAACCGCAGGTTTTTTCGAAACTTGTACGTTAGAAAAAATCATAACTTTCTTATTTATGAAGCAATTTTTGTGAAACTTTCAGAAATTATATAATTGGAAGTACTTCAGGTACTATTAAAAAATTATGTTTTTTAATAATTATCATAATTTTTTTACTAAGAAATATAAATACGAAAGAAACATGAAGGCAATCGAGTTTAATGCATTGAATATTGATGTAAATACTTAAACAGACCGAATAGATACCAAATTTAAAGACCACTAAGAAATCTGTAAGAAACACGCCTGGGACCGCACCAGAATTCTGCCGATCGCGAATGTGTTAAGGTGAAAAGGAATTAGATAAAGTTATTTACGTGAAATGTTGACTTGTATTTCGATCGCGGGGTTTTTATTGGTCACGAGAGAGTGAACGCCTTATCATAACTGCGCGACAGCAAAATCGACAGGGAAAGTAACTGAAATGGTTATCGTTGCCATAAAATTCTGTATGAGGCTTTAATTCGGGGTCTCCCGGTAAAGCAAGGTGCTAGTAATAAAGCCGCCAGATGGCGAAAAACGCAAACGGCTGTAATGGAGTCGATGTGTTAAAGAGGAATAATTTCGTGTTTGCTTGTATATACACAGAAGACAATTGTGAAATCGCTAATACTTGAAATGAAAGTTCGGTAGAAGATATGATTTTGGTATTTTACTGGATCGCAGTTTTATCAAGTATGACGGCATTTACATGTAATAGTCGTGAAATTAAATATGTACCTAATTTCGGGTAGCAGTTTAAACTTTTTCCCTGTGTTGAAGCATAGAAGTCATTTGATTAAAAAGATCAATGCCATTTCTATATTGTAATCTATTGTATTGATCTATGATTAATCAATTGTATTGATAAATAAGGGATAAGATGAGAAAGCTGCGTTTTATCGTTTTATTGATACGTATAGAAGCAGTGAAAAAATAAAGAAATGTTACCTAAACATAAACGAAGAGATTTGCTTAATTTTGGGAGCCGTAGGAAACAAAGGCCAAATACGCTTGGGGCATAAAGTGTTAATTAATCTTCTTGTCTTCAGACGAGGAGTCTATAATTATAAATCCTGTGTAAACGCATAACGTGTGCTTATAGAGGGGATATTACATGGATGTAATTTACAGATTTGTATGATAGTATCCTTCTTCCTTCACACTTCATAAAACCACCTTCTTTTTATGTTTCAATATTACCGAAATAAACATGCATCGCAGGTATTCTATATTTTTTGTATACAAAACTTGTATTAAGATGAATCAAAAACATTCTATCATTAAACTTTATATTACTAATTAATAGTTTACAATATTGATAAAGTCTAAAAGGTCTAAAGTTGGAAAGTTGTAAGGAGCAGCTAACCCAACATAAAAATCTATACATTTTATCCGTCTAAAACCCTATCTCTACAAACCGACATTCTACACTCGCGCCGTATTTATAATTATAGACCCCTGATAATCTTTAAAAGCCTCGAAACATCTAGACGACCAACGAAGCACAATCTTCCCGAAAAATTCACCCAATAATTACGGTCGTATTCATTTCGGCGATGATTGATTCGCTCGTGCCGCATCATAAATCGTATTCACACTTCCATTGGGCCTCAATGATCACAGTCGAAATGTGAATAATCACGCGAAACGTCTTGAAATCATTCCCTTTCGCCTGCTACCCGACAAGCAGTCTTTCAGTTCCGTTTTTTCTGCGCCGTCTGGCCGAGTCCGGTGGATGCGCAGAAATGGCGAAAAAGAAGACGCGAACCACAGAAGTTTGGCACGAATGGTGGTGCTTTCATCTCGCCACGGGAGCCCTTAGAGATTTTTAACATTGTGGATAAGGCTTGCATGATGGGACGCTCGTAATTGTGACGCTTTGCGTCTTTCTCTTCCGATACCGATCTCTTTCGATACCGATGATGGACGTGTATTCCGTGCAGCGCGAGTCGGACTCACCTTTTTGCCTGTCCAGTTAAACATCCCGATCACGAGTGTAAATGTAGCTGTACGAAATTAACACCTCGTGATCCCTTAACGGTCCCACGAAACATCGCCGTCGTTGGCTTTACGCACTCTAAAATGCTTCGGACAATTTGTGCACGCGATTTAACCGGCGTATCGATGATATCGGAGTGTGCTGAAATGAAAAAGTCGAGAGGGGCATTTTGTGAGTACGGAAGTGAAGCTGTATTGTTGCGGGGGACGTGCGGTTATTAAAGAAATGTACTTGTCTCTTTATGTATAGGGAGAGAAGATAGTTGCTTGGAAACGTGCATTTTAAGTTTACGGTTTTTAACTCAAAGTGTTTTGATCTTTACGCGTTGGACTCGGTTGGTCGATTGTGTAAGGCACAAACAAATTTAATAATTATATAATAATTATTTGGGTGCGACGGATGGAATAATATAAGAAATTGACAACTTGTGTACTGATCGAAAGATTGACGGTCGCATATAAACCGCACAATTCCTAATTTGATTAATTCCACAAAGGAAAAAGTGGAAAAAACTGACACAGTGGTATACATTGTTTTTAAACGCTTATGTTAAAATGTGAACTCAAATGAACTTTGAAGAATTTTAATAGTAGTAAAACGTTAATACGTTAATACAAACCTACATTTCAATTAACGATAAATAAAATGCATAAGACACTAGATTCTTGAAGTGATTATTATTACCAGAACAATTCACATATTGCATTTATTTTGATTTCTATAGTAAACATATTTAACAGGAAGATAGTATTACATTAATGTCATATTAATTATAATAGGAAAAATAATATATTAATTAAGTACATTATATCATTACATATTAATTTCAATAGATCCATCATATCTTTACTAGACTAACCCATACTATAAAATGCCTTACCTAAATCCTTTCAAACGCATTGCATTATTGCAATGATTTGCATCCGATTATATCGTTAATCAAACTGACTACTATAATCAATCCTTTATTATTCACACGTCAATGGAGGTGGCCATTAAATGGTCCTAAAGCTCATTGAAGTAAATTTAACTTATACATTAACACATTGACTGCCATGGTGGTCACCGGTGACCGACGTCAAAGATTTTATTAAAAATGCAAAAATTTTGCAATGAAGCCTAATTAGCATCTTGTAAAAGCAATTCATATTGAAACGGTACTTCAACACTTTGTCTTCTAATAACTCTGCGTTACCTTCATTTTACACGATTTAATCATACTCTGCAGTATTTCATCCCATTGCGGTTCTATCATAGCAAAATACGCGATGACCGGCGCAAAAAATTGACTAGAAATGCAAAAAATTCACAAAGACGCCTATTTGCAATCTTATAAAAGCAATTAATATTGAAACGGTGCTTCAGTACTTTGGCTGCCATAAACTCTGCGTTGCCTTCATTTTTCACGATTTAATCATATTTTGCAGTATTTGATCGCATCGCGGTTCTAACATAACCAAATACGCTTGGCAGTCGACGTGTTAATTGCGATTCTGCAATACGTATAAATACATAAAATGTCTATATATATATGCACGGGGAATGCAAAGAAACGAATCAACACTACAACTAACTGCCTTGACACTAAAAACTGAAAAAACTACAGCTACATAAAACTCTGAGCGCCTAAGAATACACGAAAAATCTTCAGCTCCCAGAATTCCGCCGCAGGCGACATCAGTGTCGGCGATTAGTACAAATCCACTTAACGTCCTACTCCGGTGAGTCGATGAATCCAGCGGACGTCGTCACGGGAGACACTCGTTTATTCAACACTCGGACCGGCAACAATGAGCCGTCTACAAGACAGCATGAGACGTGACCCTTCGATTTTTTCCCCACAAACTTACGCGCCCCCTTCCGTTTCCCTCCGCCGGCAAAGAAGTCGACGCACGGCCAATGTAGACATCACAACAGAAACGTAAAGTGTGAAATTAAATCCCACTCGGGATTTCACAGCGGGTTTATTACGTCGTCGACGACTTCGAGACACACTCGCCGGCATTCAGCGAGTTCTCATCAATTTCAACTGGTCATTCGTATTTCTCCGCTCGGCCTGTGTGCCGGATGATAGTAATTCATCGCCGGATAGCCGCTACCGAAGGCACGCTGGCCGGACAAGAAGATCAGTCTGATGACTTAATAATGAGATCGGCGTTTGAAGCGCTGGCAAGCGTGCGTTTGTGTCGATCAATGACGCGATTTAGTCCGCACCGAATTCCAAACGACATTGCGCGCGGCCTTGTGTCGGATTAATGAGCTGCGGGCTCGTTCCAAATGATTGATGGATTGCTTTGGGTTCTGTATAATGTTTAAACTATTCCGATAGGAGGCGGACTGATGGGAAATTAGGAGAAGCGCGCTGCTGGGTGGAACTTTTGGAATGCGTGTATACGGTTTCGCGTGAAATAATCAAATTTTTGAAGAATTGAACGACAAGAATTAGTAGTATTAGGTGACATAACGGACAATTTTTATATGTATGGAAAATGGGGAGGGGTATGGAATACATAGTGAACAATGGTTAAAGTTTGAGAATTTTTCAAAACAAAATGCGGTAACAGTTGAATAAGGTCACCAATCAGATTCTTAGTGGGAAGACAGGAATTAGGAAAAATGAAGAGGCGTCACCTAACATTGTTGGGCGCCGGAAGGTGACATGACGGAGAATTTTTGTATGCATAGTATAATGGAAGGAGAACGGAGTACGTAGTGAACAGGAGTTAAAGTTTGAGAATTTTTTAAAACATAATGCGGTAAGAGTTGAATAAGGTTACTGATTCCGTAAATACAGCGCGGTGCTTCTTCCGTTTGACTTCAAACTGTATCAGCTGTATCTTTTTCTTCCGTACGTACGTATTATCAAAACAACGATATAGATTCTGTTTAAAAAACACAAGAAGACTTTGGCATGACTTCAAAAAATTGAAGATCACAATGACAGTTCACATAAAGTACAACGGTAAATTATGAAACATTAAATTACATTAATTATGCAACATCCTCTATCAAATTGTTCCTAATATTTCGGTCCAAATACATAAGCGTACCGATTATACCAAAAAAAAATGTAATTCGACATTTCAACATATCGACGGTGTCATCACCAAAAAATAATTCCCATTAAGTTAAACCGAGGAACGCGTAATGATTTTTGTCATAATTAGTGCACTTAAATTTTTCAAAATAATTCTTCTTATTAAATTAAACCATGGAATGTTCAACTAGCGATTTTCCTCATAATTACAACACTTACATTTTCCGAGCGAAACACTCGCTGCAATTTTACATACACAGCGATTTATCGGCTAATACACCCACCCACGTCATCGGAGAGTGACTAATCAAGTTTGCGGCAGTGGTTTGGCCGTAGCGCAAACTCGGGGGCCTCCTTTACCTGTCCAGGTGGGTTCTTTTTCCTCGTCTTGCGGAGTGACGAACAAGTTGAGCAAGAGGGAGAGCGGAGAATAGGAGCGACGAAAAAAGGGAGCGGGTGTTCGTCGGATGAAGACGTTGTAAAACGAATGTACTCCGTTCTCACACCTCGAAGACGAAGCGGCGCACGGTCAAAGGCCCGCGGGGGGTAAGCCTCTTGGTCCGTGAGGCTAATTGATACGTTAGATTACGTTCTTCGCCCCCATTGCCTCCCCCGCACTCTCGCCTTTGGGCCACGAACTGGCCACTAAATTCCGACTTCGACCCGATATTCCGAGCCGCGTGAGGTCAGTCAAGTCGACGTATGTGCGCTTTGTTCAAAAATACAGTATGGGTATTGGATATTATTTTGTTCAGGACGAATAATAGTAAAATTACAAACGCTAGTGGAACTTGGAAAATATGTTACACGCCTTGCATACGTTTCTATTCTGGTTTCAAATCTTCATAGGAAGAAGAGGTAATGTTTTTTGTTGTATATAAAGAAATAAATATTTATTGTAGAATTTTGTATTATATTGACTAAAATTCCTCTTCGGGCCTATGTTCGGAACAATGCCGCACGAGGTCAGTCCAGTTGGCATATGTGCGCTTTATTTAAAGATACAGTATGCGTATTGAGTATTATTTTGCAGAACAAACATTAGTCAAATTTTAATCCAGTGTTAGTTGGCTTGCTGATATTACGACCCTGATTGTGAGTCTTCTTCGTAGGAGACATATGTTACGCTGTTCTTGTACCTATAATAATAAATATCGATTGTAGAATTTTATGTACGTATAGAACGTTGGTTTTAGCAGAACAAAAAGTAATGAAAATGAAAACATTTGTAAAATTCGGAATCAACGTCATTCGGTACCCTTACATCTCAATTTTGGTACGAGTCTTTCAAAGGAAAAAGGTATTGTCGTTTTCATCATATCTATTATCGAATTTTGTTTTATATGAACAGAATTCCTTCTATAAGTCACTACTTCCGACAAATATGGGCGTATGTTTACTTTATCCAAACATACAGCATATATACGAGACATTATTGTTCGCACAACCATCACCAGTTTCTACCGTATTCAAAATAATAAATATTTCTTACATCATTATCTCTCATATTCACTAAATCTGTCTTCCACGCGTTATTCCGCGCCATTCCGCGTGCCACCATTAAAATCCTCGAAACATCTACTTAACACGTTGACTACCAAGCGTATTTTACTATGTTAGAACCGCGATGCGATGAAATACTGCAGAGTATGATTAAATCGTGCAAAATAAAGGTAACGCAGAATTAGAAGCCAAAGTATTGAAGCACCGTTCCAATATAAATTGCTTTTACAAGATTGTAAATAGGCTTCATTGCGAATTTTTTGCATTTCTAATAAAATTTTTGCGCCGGTCACCACGTAATTTGCTGTGTTAGGACCGCGATGCGATGAAATATTGCAAAGTATGATTAAATCGTGCAAAATAAAGGTAACACAGAGTTGTTAGAAGCCAAAGTATTGAAGCACCGTTTCAATATCAATTGCTTTTACGAGATTCCAAATAGGCTTCATTACGAATTTTTTGCATTTTTAGTCAAATCTTTTGCACGTGTTAATGTATTAAACGTACAATCGCATCCTATTTTTCCGAAACATATTATCGTAAAAAACCCAATTCCTCCCAAAGCAAATGCCACATTCTCCAACTTCCGTGAACTAAGACCACCCCTAAACCAACTAAGCCACCCATGACAAGAATTACCATGAACAAACAAATAAACCTCATCCAACCACAATCGCACAGATTCACTAAACTCCGCGTCCTCATAACAAAGACTATCATATAACGTATCATCGCATCCTATTTTTCCGAAACATATTATCGCAAGAAACCCAATTCAACCCAAAGTAAATGCCATGTTCTCGAATTTCCGTGAACTAAGACCACCCCTAAACCAACTAAGCCACCCATGCCAAGAATTACCACGACCAAAAACAAATAAACCTCATCCAACCGCAATTGCACTGATTCACTAACCTCCGCGTCCCTCCAACAAAGCCTACCACCAAAACCTCTACGTGACACAATCGTCCAGAAGTTTCATTTAAAAAATCTCTCTACCCACCGTCTCTGATCACGCATCCGCCGGTCCAAGTGCCGCATTCGAAAAAGGCAGCGCGGGGGGCGTGGTCGAGGTGTGATTTAACGTCGGCGGTTTAACGAAGCTGCGTGTCTCTATTCGGCCGAGGAATGTTCGCTGCCGTTCCCGAACCGCAACGCCGTTGACAAGCGTGAGCAGCAACGACGATATCAAAGCAACAGAGTCAGCGGCCTGCCAACAACAACGGATTCCTGCGTCTTCGTGTCGGCGTTTTGGGGCGGCAGCTTTACAGCCGTTTAGTGTTTTACGGCCATTTTATGAACGCCGCGCGGCCTTTCGTGTGAGAGCGCGGTGCCCGGCAGAGCGAGGGCATTCAGGCCGTCTGAGCGATTCGCCCAAAGAAAGGAAGAATCTCTTCCGTCCGGAACATGTGCCGCGGTCGACGCAGAAGATTGACGCTTCACCTCAGATGATATGGTTGTCGCAAATCGCTGCTTTCACTTCCTCTAGATATTGTTGCAGGTTCCCGGGGGAAGGTGGATGTGGGGGGCGAGAAGATGGTTTTACCTATGGTATATGCTTTTTGATGATTACTGTGCGCAATAATTAGAGTTTTTAATAATACAATATGATTAAATTAATTTTGGCCTTTTTCACCGAAATCCTGGAAAGTACCGTGGCGGCCAACATGTTAAACAAAAAATTGTTTCACTGATTTGTATATGACTCATATGCTGAATTATCAGCCATTCTGGAGAAGTAGAATATGATACATACCATGCGCTCTTGGTTTCAAAAGGGTTTAGTTCGATATCAGTATCCAACTAAAAAAATAAATGTTGCTTAATATAATATTAAAAGATACGTATGTAGTGACGCTACGAAAATTGTTCAACTTCATAAAACAGAACTTTCACGGACAACACTCAACGGGGAAGCAATAAATGAAAAGGCTTTCTGCTCAAATTGTTTTCGCTCTTTCGTGTCTTTTTCTCCTTAAACATTTATCTTGGATCCCGCATTTTCACCGTTCTTCATCACATTATCTTCTGCTCAAAAATGTATAAACTTCAGTGACGTCTAATAATCAAATACTTCATACGTTAAAATTCACTATTTAAACATACCAGCCGCTTTAACTCTACTGTGTGCCCTTAGCAGTCATCTGCTTTTTATACATAGCATACTTCTTCATTGGCTCTACCATTCTCATAGCAAAATACCAAAGCATCTCATGAACCTACAATATTTTTTACACATATTAAAATTGTATAGACTCCTGCAAAGGGGACCCAAGCGTCCTGCATCATCTGAAGTTATTACATGAAACTCACAAATATAGAATATCAACCAGAAAAAGCTAGTGCTTTGTGTAAAACAAAGCAAAATTGAAAAAAATAATATCGTCTTTTTATGCCAGTAGTTCGTGTAGCTCAAGTGTCTCGGATTGGTCAACAAATGTCTCCGCTGCCTAACGTGTTAAGAGAAAATCACACAGGTACCGAACCCGGCACGTTGATGCTCGATATTTCTCGATCGCATCGGTTCCTACAGCCAGGGGAGTACGTTACTCGCGATAATTTACGAGCCGGCTGGAGTCTCGCGGAAAAACAGATAATTCTCGACGCTCTTAGCAGGCCTTACAGACAATGCCGTTGTTTTATCCACGTCCGACAGGAAGTCATTTCGCGGCCAATGTGGCTGCAATAGCTTAACACGTTATTGACGGAGTACAGGTAACTTCCGTGTAACATGGCATTCCTATAATATAGTTTAAAAATTAAGGAAACCCTCCTACAACAGAGGTTTGCTCTAACACTCTTCCGGAATTAAGGAAAATGCGTGTATAACACAGCATTTCTGCAACAAATTTCAAGAATTAGAAAGATTTGCGTACAAGAATGGATGAGAACTTTGAAAGCAAGCACCATACATTCGCATTTAGCATATGGATTTAGAATTTGGAAATGATTACAAACTTATATTAATTTTGCACATGGAGTAGTAAGTAAGTAAATGAAAAGTGTTATTTTAAAACTTGTACTGTCCGTTCCTGGGTTGAAAGAATAAAAGTGTTTTTAAGAATACATTAATTTTGTTAGAACTAAAAGTGCACATTTTGAATCGAGTTAAAAAGGGGGGAAATGTATTATATATTGGAAGAATATTGGAATTAACTCATTGTACACCATGACGCGTATATGCGTAGAAAACATTATGTCATATTAATATATAATGGCCGGCAACCAAAGAAACATTTAAAGCCGGAACGCCGGCCTCATTTGCTTGTTTCTGATCAATGCATAGCCACAAAAATGTTCAAAACATTATACATTTTCGTAAAATAGTACTTTACTACTTTTACTTTACTTACTTTCAAGTAACAAGTAAAGAAACAAAATAGAAATTTTTAATTTATAATTATAGAAAAAAATTGAGTTCCTCATTTCATAGTCGATTATTACATATATATAACGTAAACAGAAAACAAAAGTTTTAATATTTAAGGCAAGTATGGTATTTCTCGAAACATGGCGAGTAAATACAAATCGATGTTTAAGACACTTATACCAGCAAACTATATTGCATCGCGGGGCCGGCTGTCAATGTGTTAACGTATTCACTCTGCGCAGACCCGCAGTTGTTAATTACCAAAAAGCGACCATGCGACTTGCTGGCGAACCTGTCGCGATGTCATTCGCCAAGTAGGGGCCGCCATTTCTCATTGAATCGTAATTTGGCGCACCCTGACGGCGTGCGATCGTGTCGATCGACGGCTGACACTCGATTAAATTCTTTCGCGCCTAAACGGTAACGAGATACTAATTATCGCACGCCTTCCAGCGCATGCATTCTCTCCCTCGCACCTTCGTCGCGAAGCATTCGCAATTTCCACGGGATAATTTTGCTGCGCGACGTTTATCACGAAGCCATCAAACCTGCGCGACCGATAACTGCTCAAGGTGAACCACGAGACTCATAATATCGCCGCGTTTATAAAAGGAACAATGCTAGTCCACGGTATCGCCCACGATAAAAGACAGCGATTGTCCGCTGTGCATTTTTGGCTTACACGAATTAACGTAATAGTCAGTTCCGGCGCCTGTGTTTTAGATAAAAAAAAAAAAGGTAGTGAGTCGAAACGCCGCTGCTGGTTTTCGGGTCGCGCGTAATTTGGCTAATTATGATAAGGTTGAGTAAAGTGGACGGTTTTTGGGGGAATTTATTTATTGGCAAGCAGAGGTGAATACTAAGAAAACCATATTTTTGATAAGAAACCGGATACGACCAAACACGTTGATGAAAATTTTTGCAATATCCTACACTGTCCCGTGTATTCAAAAATTAAAATCCGATTTTTCGGATTTTTACGCGTTGCTACCTTAATTTCACCTGAGTTCCACGTCCAATACCCTGATCGAATGTCGCCGGTCCCCGACTCTGTCCATCCACGTCCATGCCGCTGATGCTGACCTGACCGATAAAGAGACCCCTGCCGACTTTGCACGATGTAGACTCGGGCGTCCTCGGGATCTCACGACGCATCTTTCTCGTGTCTCCTTTCCTCCGGTCCCACCGTGGGCCCAAAGCATGCCGAGGCCAGCAGGCCCATTGGCTCGGTCGGTGGGACCCGTTCCTCTTTTGTTTCGAATCGACTCGGGCTTTTCGATTATCGCTCGCCAGGCGCGTAACGATCGGCCTAACTCAATGGTCCCGCCCACGACAAACGCCGCTCCACCCCCTCGGCTCGCCCGTTGGGGCCACTTTTTGCATTTAAATTAATTTGCGCCGATTAATTTTTAATTAAACCCGACCGGTCCGGTGCGAAGGCGCGAGCAGGATGGCCGGACAGTAGACACAGTAGGCGCGAAGCACTTTCGTAAAACACGCCGCGCGCTGTGCCCGGCTAATAACATTCCGAAAGGAGAAACTTCGCGATGCTGTAAATAGTCGCACGGATCCTGTCTAAGTGGGGCCGAATTAAGACGGGGAAGTATGGGTGAGCGCTAATAAGTAAGATATAGGCATTGTATGTGTAGAATGTAACGTGTAACGTATGGACAATGGTGCTAAAGCAAATTTCTTGGTGTAATAGGCGCCTGAAGGTCCATAGGTGTCCAGACATAGAATAAAGAAAAGCATGTTTGACTGTGTCACGCATGCAAAATTAATGCAAAAGAGATAAGGTACTACAACAAGGTATTCATGCAACATGGTTTTGCACTCATACCTTTGCAATAGTGAGAAAAATGGGTTTCTCAGTATACCGTATAAATCGAAATCATAACACTTTGTATAACAAACCGTAAAAATGGAAACAAAATATAAATTCACTTTATATACAATTGATTTGATGGAAACTGAAAATACATAGTGAAACGTGTGAAACTAAATTGTATATAAAAATAACTGTAAATACAATTATTATCTACTATTTGTAACTACAATTATGTACCAGCGACCATCCGCGCAGTTTAAAGATTCTTCGATTAGAAAAAACGCAACCATACGTAGCTCTCCGCTGTCAAAAATTTATTACACTAATTACTACGAATCTTTGAAAAAAAAATCGATCCCCTTTCTATACAGTTGATTTGATAAATACTGAAAATACATAGTAAAACATGCGAAATTATAATTGTATTATGAAAATGCACAGAAACTACAATTGCTCATTAGTGATCATCTGCGAAGTTTAAACATTGTAAAGTATATCTCCGCTCTCAAAAATTGATTACACTGATTAACACGAATCCTTTTCCCATACACAAAAACGGCAAATTCCCTTTTCAGTTTCAATGCCAACAAATGTTCATACAAACATGTCCCGCAACTTTCACTGTCGAATTCCTACTTTTGCAAATCCCCTACTTCTCAAACCGCGCAGAATCGGCATCGCGCATATCGGCCGCCAGGCTTAATTACGTAACGCTTCCGTTGCCCCGTGCGTGTCGTTCGCCGACATTAGACGCGCAATGTAATTTGCGTCTCGTTGGCTATCGGCTCGCAATTCGTCGAGCGTATAATCGGCGCTAATAAAGATTCGCGTTGCGTCTTTTTTGAGGGCGGCCTTCTGGGAGCGCGCTTAATGACGGACTCAGTGGGAGTGCGATATTTATACGATAGTCCGAGCGCTAATAAACGCACGACAACGCATCTTTAACGGCGCGATATTTACTACGAGGATCGGCCGAATAACGTGTCGTTGGAATTTTCGTTTTGGGCGGGCGGGCGTGATGTTCTCTCTCTCTTCTTCTTTTTCTCTCTCCTTTTCTCTTGCCTTCTTCGTCCTGGGCTTCGCCCAGAATTCGCCGGAGTGCGCGTGCGCGCGCGCACAACGATCGCTTATGCTGATTGTCCGCTTCGAGAGATACGGCCGCCGTGTATCGAAATGCGATCTCCCCGTTTAATTACGAATCCTTCTGGGAACGATCACGACAGGAAGCCACGCACACAAGGCACAACTCGCCATTCGCTAGTGCCGATTCCAGCCGTGTGCCAGATAAGAACTCGATTAAATTCGTGAAAAGTCTCGGCCTATCGATTCATCGTCTCCGGAGTAAGTAAGTGTGCGTATTAAAGCGAACGCTGATATTCGAGGCAGAAATGGACCAGCGGATGGCACGCGTTCGACGCTGGTGATTGATAAGCAAGGTGGAAGTAATGTGGAATTGTAATTCGGAAGTTACGGTGGGTGAAGGGATGCAAGGAGTTTGTAAGAAGGCAGGTATGAATGTATTAGGTGTAAGGGAAAATTTAAGGAAAGCGTAAGGAAACATTTTTTTTTTTACTTTTTATTTGGCCCTTAACGACCGAGCACATTTTTCTAGAATAATGACCGGTAGATCGACGGATTTTTAAGATATTTAATATGTACAATAAAATAAATAAAAATAATATAATATTATAATATAATAAAATAATAATATATGAGCCGTTTATTTTGAAAGTGGCCTAACTCCGTTTTTCAATATTTTCCGGTTACCATGGTTACATGTACAAATTCATGTTATTTATCTCGATTTGAAGATAAATGGAGATAGGCCACTTTCAAAATAAACGGCTCATATATATGTGTAATAATATAATAATAACGGAAAGATAATTAGATTTGAAATAAACAAATAGATATATGCATGTAACATATACATTTGTATACATTTATAAATTTATTTTTTTATAGATTTAAAATTTATTTAGATAAAATTACTTATATTTTTGTTGAGTGTTGTACTTCTCCGAACAGTCCCCTATGTGGATACCAGGTTTTTAAAATTCTGTATAGAAAAATGAGTACGCAGAACTTTGTGTCTCCTTCTTCTAACAGAACGTGCAAAAAACGGTGTATTCTCGCTCAATGCTCGGAAAAGAATGCTCCAGAATGCATCAAGAAACAGTGCCTTTCCCGTTTTCCAATTATTCTTTCCTTTTTTTTTAATGCGTTTTTGTAGGAGATGGTTTGAAGTCATCTGTTACTTTCTCGATTTTTAGTGCCTTTTCCGTTTTCCAGTTATTCTTCCATTTTTTTAATGCGTTCATGGAGGAGATGATTTAGAGAAATCAACTGTTATTTTTTGGATTTTTAATGCCTTTCCCGTTTTCCAATTATTGTTCCATTTTTTTTAATGCGTTAGTGTAGATCCTGAATTTATTTAGCCATTCATCCAGACATTTTTATGCGTCTCGAAAATCACCGCACGCGTCGATCGGCGATTCGTCCCGAAGTAAAAAAAAGCGGAGCATCGGGCAAACATTTCTTCGTTACATTGAAGCGAGCTCAGACGCTCGAAGCCTATCAGATCGAAAGTACGCGAGTCAACTCGGTGATCTGATTCTCGGCGTAGTCGGACAACGGAAGCTCGTACTTTTCGTTTGCCTCGCTCGTTTCTCTCGTTCGCCGGTTCGTTCGCTCTCGAGCCTTCTATCTCTCGTTTACCGAGGATGCCTGCTCTCGAAAAGAGAAGGATACGAGGCGAGACGCTATACGGCGGCACGAATCCACGCCTACCCATAACGATATTTTAATTAAACCGAGGCGCTGGCCAGGCCGAGGAGAAATTCAATCTCGAGATAATAAATGATCGTGGCCCAACACCTTCCTGACTGCTGACGAGCCGACACCTCGCCTTAAAGAGTTCACACCTTTTCCGTGTGCCTGTCGAGAATGGCGAACGCCAGGCATCCGCGCGTCTTTGTTATTTATTTGAGACGCCATTCGACTCGCCCTCGTCATTAGTCTCGGAGACACGATATTTTCCGTTCCGCCGCCGGGGGAAAGCATCCAGAGAAATCTCGGCGCATTACGTGGATTTGCGCACGGAGACTGCTTTCGAAGATGAAGATCTTGCCGTGTGCTCGTCAAGCGCGGTGAACGATGTGTTATGACCTCAGGGGCTTCGGTTCAGTTCGATGCGAGGCAGAGCGGTATGTGGAAAGGTGCATCTAGACTAAGAAAACATTGTCGAGCAACAGTTGAGCAACGGTTCAACAATAGTTGAACGTAAAATACGAATTTTACGTACGAAAAGTTGATCAACTGCTTCGGTGTTCGCTTAAAAGTAGTTGTAAAGATAAGCGACGAAAAAGATGCTTTACTTGCGTGGTGTGCATTCGTATTAATAAAAATAAAATGATTGCGAGAAAACCGTAGAAAGCGGCGATAGTGGCAAAGAGGTATTTTCGCTAACGGAAAGCGACAGTTTTTACCAGAATTAAGGAGTGAGGACCAACAGTTATTCAAGAACTTTACTCGAATGGATACTGCATTTGCAAATCTCATCGTAATGATTGGTTCTAAAATTGCAAAACAAAACGTAGAAATACGTTTATTTTTATATTATATTTATATATTTATTTATATATTATAAAATGGTATTTGACGAAATGCACAAAACTGTTGTGTGAAAAATATTTGTTTGACACTAGATTTGTGGTAACCTTCCATTTGATGTATATCGAGAGTTATACGGCGTACGGAATTTCAAAATCGGCAGTCTCAGGCGGAAATTAATTTCGCTATGTGTTTGTACGATTTCATCAATAACTGTCAGCAAGAATTGCTGGAAAATAATAGAAACAGTTCATAGAAATAATGTTACTACGAATTAATGTAAAGCGGAAAATAGTCATTTTGTCTTCAGGTGTTTACAGTTCCGTCCAACGAAAGGCGTAAAATAGTTAAAGTACGTAAAATAATTAAAATATTTATTTTGACAAAATTATATCCTGATGGTGATACGATTAATATTATATATCGAAACCATAATTTTATACCTACAGTACGTAGGATCAGTGTATTAAAAAATTGCCTGAAAGCGGTTAACATGAAATTACTGTTTAATTGGTGGGAATGTGTAACAAGTTTAAAATTGGGGTATACTTATCGCCACATAAAACTGAAAATGTAGGCATAACATATATATATGAGTATAACACAAGGGTATAGCTATTTATATATGCTAAAATATTTGATCATATGACATATCCTGTATTATCCTCATAAGCTTTACAAAAATACAGAAGATTTAAACGTTTTCTTCATGTAACATTTGTCTGCTCGGGATATTAATTTTCCCACATAGTCAAACACGGTGAAAGAAATCGTGCGCCAACCCGCTGTTTCCCAATACCCATGCGCAATTTGAATCGTGCGCCGAATTACCATTGCCGAGGAGTACCGTCGTTGCCCGCCAGAAAAATCTCGCAACACACCGCGAACGTGAAGCCATACAAACGGCGGATATTTATGCGCGGCGCTAATGTTTATTTATGAACCCGCGGATCGGCGCAAACCCCGCGATCGCGGAACTTTTGAGTCCCATAAGTCACGGTAAGCGTGCCGACTAATCATTGCAAATGATTTTACGAACGCTCCGAATAAATCTCGTCCGCAAATAACGCCGAAGAACAATAAACATCGCGCAACTTTCTCGCGCAGGTGGCGAGCGCGCGTTATTATGTTGTCTCGTTACGTATTGGCACAACTCATGATTCCATTAAAAGGTTAGGCGAGATTTCACTACGCCATTAATCACGCGAATGATTAAGGTGGCCGCGCGGCGACCGGTTCTTTTGTTCTTAACAAATTAATCAGTCGGCGCGCACGGTGAAGGGTTTATATGCATACAGAAGCAGCGGGCCTTGATCGAACCACTTCAAACTCCGCGCTTCTTATCCGTTACGTCCGCTCGCGCGTGACAGATAACGCGCGCTTAGCGGAAATTAAATAAACCCCATAAATAGCGCGACCGGATTAATTAGGGAAGCGGAACAAAGGTGGGTCCGGCCAAGAATTCTTTGGCCGGACCCAGCTTGGATAAGCAGGACCAAAATACCGAAGGCGGAAAGTCAGATCGAATCGCCGGGCAGAAGTAATTTTGAGTTAAGCGGTGGGAGGGTCCGTGGAGATTTTTTGCTAACGTGGATTATGTGAACAGGTGGGTGCGTACACGCGTGCGAGTTGCGAGTAGGCTGTGTGACAAAGCGAGTCACTTTCGATTGGGACGATTATCGCGTGGGGTATTGGCCGGATGAAATGTAGTCGGGGTAAATACCATCTGATCCCATCAGCTATGTTGGGAAACATCTCTTTTGCGGCCTCTACTCGACGTTCTTTTTGCAAAAAATTCAGGTGTTTCGGTACAAATTTGGCGGCGATGCGCTTTATAAGGGATGTCATCTCTCTAATGCCAACGTGACGATTTCCAAGCACAATTTCCTTCACTTTTCCGATGTTATCGTCGTTAACAGAGGTGCATGTACGACTCGCATGAGACAACTTTTCTACGACCTCACGACTTCACTGAATGCTTTATGCCACTCAAATATTTGCGTTTTTGATAGAGTAGACTCCCCAAAACACTTCTGTAATATTTTCAATGATTCCGTAGCCGTTATGCCATTGGAAACACAAAACTTCAAGCAAACTCATTGCTCAGTTTTCTTTTCCATAGTAAAAATCGCCAAACAAACATTTTGCGTCGTAAACAAATGACTGGCAAATACACATTAATTGACGCATCGAGCTAAAGCTTCACACGAATGTCAAAGAAAGTTGTACCAATCTATAAAAATAAATTGTTTGTCGATTCAGTTTAGGCGCGCGGTTTAAATGAAGCAGTCTGGGCCAAATTTGATCAGATGGTATATTCGGTGAGACTCGGAAAATTTGAATGTTGCGATGACGACCATAGAAAGTCTGACTTCAGTTTTTAGTCGAAATTTAGTCGAAAATATATTTCCACGGATTATGAGATGTTTGGAAAACAGCGTAAATAGGTACTCTCGGGTTTCTGCAAAGTTTGCACTTTATGACAATATACGAGGAGCACTAATTATGCAGGCGCAAAAATTCGCACGGCAACATAGCATAAAACGTTATTTTACCGTCTACCAGATTGTGACAGGTATCAACTAACATACAATACGAACAAGTGCATTTTAGAGTCCCTGCACTTGCACCTTATTCCGTCGTTCGACGAAAGTGCCGATCTAATCGAATTTCCCGCATGAAACAAGACTAATTCAATGACCGCGTAAATTCGCCCAGCACCGCCGCATAAAATGCAATTCTACCAATTACCAGAGCACGAGGCATTAAATAGAATGCAGTCCGCACAAGTGCCTTTAGTGTTCCGCCACATTCGCACCTCCCGCTGCCGTTCGTCGAATGTCTTGATCTAATCGAACCTCCCGCATGGCACAAGACTAATTTAATGATCCCGTAAAATTGCGCACCCATATCACGGACAATTCAATTGCCAACGCCGGAGCGTGAGTACCGTTCGAAACGCACTACCAACAAGTACCTTCGCGACTTCCGCAAAATTTCTACCTGGACCCCGTCTCCGTGCGCTTGAATTTCTCGCCTGTAATAACGCAGCCCAATTTGCCAGGCACGTAAATTCGCGTATCAGCCTCGCGTCATCCGTTATTGCGAGTCGTAACGTGGTTACGGTCGATCGATTTGCGGCCAATTCGTCCGAGGGTGGACAGAGACGGCACTTCCGGTTACCGGGAATTTCTCGATAAGACAATGGCCGTCGGGCACGCCCCCGTGGCAGCTCCAGTAAACGGCGTGCACGACGCCTTGCGGAAGACAAATGTCTACCGGGTGACTCGGCAAATCCTCGCCTCGACGCGTGGTCGGCCGGTCAAACGTTATCGGGCTTATATCCCAAAAACTTATATCCCAAACGCCGGCCTTATTCGCTTGTCTCTGATCAATGAATAGCTAAAAAAATATTCAAAACATTATATGGGTAGTTAACACTAGGTTTACGTGACCCGTCAATTTGACGGATTTCAAACTTTGAAATGAAACACGCGAAAAACCATAGCAATAATCTTAACTACTTTGCATCGTAAATTCATAATTTCATCAAAAGAGTTTATACACACAATTATTATTTCGTTAAGCTTTCTAAATTTTGAAATTTGTATGTGGTATACCTATCACTACGAAACCCGTCAAATTAACGGGTTAGCAGATTACGTAAACAATCCTTATATATTTGCTTCGTTTGTAAAATTATTCCTCCAATAGTAAATATAAGAGTGAAAGAAAAGTCTAAGATGCCCCCAACTCATTATCTCAATAGCGCCTCGATAATGTGACACAAAGCGAATTGTATGGCCCGGGTGTCATGTTACTTCGTATTGAACGAACTCGCTTACCAAAGTGATCCTCGCGTCACTCGAAACTGAAAGCATGCAGCAGACTAAATGTCGTATCGAAAAGATATTCGGAATAAAAATCTTGACTTATTAATATTTTATTTTTACATGAAGTCTAATATTGTTCAACTCAGACTTAGTTTGAATAAATTGATTTTTTAATGTAAATACGTATTTTCACCCAACCGTCAATTTGACGGGTGCTCGTAGAGATAGGTATATAAGAAACGCCCGTAAACCTAGTGTTAAAGTAGCGCAAGTCCATTTTGTGTTCTTTCGGGAAAATTAAGGGTTAGCATATTAGTTAATTGAAAAACATAAATGAATTATGTTAAGTCTGGCAAAGTTTCTAGTTATTTATCAATATGTCAATTGATTATATAAATTTCTTTGAGGCGAATTTAATCACTTTCAAAATGAACGGTCCACATATTTTCGTAAATAGTACTTTTTATTTGCATATTCGACATATACAACTTAACGGTAATTAAAAGTAGAAGCAAAATCGAAATTTTTAATTTATAATTATAGAAAAAAATACAGTTCCTCATTTCATGGTGGATTATTACATATATACATATACACATATGCAGGAAATAGTATATAATAGTAGAATACACATAAACAGGAAACAGTATTTTACTATATTAAAACCGTAACGTAATGAAGTACTACATAATATCATTGAATTGCGCAAAATGAAAATAATGCGAAGGTATCGAAGACCACAAAATTGAATCACTATTTAATATTAATTGCATTTACAAAATTATAAATGCTATCGATTGGGTATTTTTTCAATTTTTTGTGAGATCTTTCGCGCCGGTCACCCATGACCACCACGGCAGTCAACGTGTTAAGGCAAATGTGGTATTTCTCGAAACATGGCAAGTAAATACAAATCGATGTAAGACACTCATTCCAGCAAAAAAATTTCACATCATCGTGGAGTCACCACTCAAGCGACAGACTCAGAAACCCGCGTTTTCGCGGGGCCGGCTGTCAATGTGTTAACATTACACGTTGACTGTCAAGCGTATTTTGGTATGTTAGAACCGCGATGCGATGAAATTCAGGTAACGCAGAGTTGTCAAAGTATCGATGCACCGTTTCAATATCAATTGCTTTTATGAGATTGCAAATAAGCTTCATTGCGAATTTTTTGCATTTTTAATCAAATCTTTTGCTCCGGTCACCGTGGTAGTCAACGTATTAATTGAAAGCGCTATGACGAAAACGTAAGCGTGCAATCGTTAGAAACACTTCAGTTTTTCTATTGTCTGAGCAAACCTGAACGCAGATGGTTTTAGGACCAGCGACGTAGAAGGTCCTGTACCAAACGGTCAGTACCGAGAATATGAGCAAAACTGAGGCCGCATGACCGACTGAGATGCAACGGGTGAATAAGTCGAACTATTTCAGGCTGCATAAGGTGCAGTCGAAAGGCGTATGATGCGCGAAGGTGCGGATCAAAGAAAGATGTAGCTTCAGATTTAACGCAGGACGTATTTCTAGTTTCTAAAAAATTATTTAAAGGTAGCTTTACGTATTTGTTATTTAACACGTTGCCGCAAATGACGGCTATAGCCGTCCGATCTTTAACGCATACACTTGTTAATTATTGAGTAATACATTGAAAACGAAAAGATATAGCATGCCAGACAGCATATCAATTGTTGTTTTATGCGTTTTCTCATGCCTTACCGGTAACTTATTTTTTACGTTGCAGACAATGTTCGACCAACTAAATTAGAAAGAAACGTCATGTAGATATAAAACTTGTCCGCATAAACCACCATTGTGTCCAGAATGCTTCGAATCCTATCATTTATAATGCTTTCTTGTATGTATGTAATTTGTTTTCTGAATTAATTTGTATTTCATTTTTACTATTTTATATGAAAAATAAGTTAGAAATGATAATTTCGTTTCAAACTGATTTTCTTGTGTTAAATTTACACCTATTTACTCTCTTTTATAATTATTGCCGTATAGTCGTCACGACGGTCATAGCCGTCATTTGCTCTGGGAAGAGAAAGAATGACATGATGAGCAAATGACGGTTATAGCCGTCGAGAGTTTTTCTGGAAAAACTGTGGCCAAACGTGATAATTTTCACTTCCAAACATACAACTTACACTCGACTCCATCTGGCAGTCATAAACAATTGAAAAAAAATGTGTTTCTGAGCACGATCATCAAATTAAAAGTGTGCGGCAACGGGTTAACTATTTTCAATTTACACACATTTTTCTATAGAAAGCCATGCTCTGATTTTATGCGGATATTGGCAACTAAAAAATACTGAACATCATAATTGGCTAAACAATATTCCGAACTTGAGGCCCGATGGAAATTTCTTTATAAACGTGCATGGCCGTCAACATGTTAGACAAGTTAAACGCTTGTCCCCTTTGTTCGGAATCGCGCGACAACAGAAACATCCAAAATGGCGGCTGATGTCACGGGACTATCGCAGCCCGACGCGCACGCCCAGCTGATGAGTCTATTATAAAATTAATAACTATAAATCTTGGCCTACCCCTGCGCGACGGTAGCACGTGGCCGGCCGTTTTTCATACTCCGTTTAATTATACGCGAGTGCAAATTGAGCGCGACCGAAGTAACGAGGCACTCTCGGTTCATACCTGCGGCCTCTTCCTTCTCGTTTTCTCCCGCCTCGTTCTTCGCGTCCCACCTTTCGGCCCCTTCAAGTAAATCTCCGTCGTGCGACGAGCCGACCGCTCCCTGCCGAGTCGTTGGCGTTACGGTTTTTCGGCGATATTTGTCGAAGATCGGCGTAATCGTGTCGGGAATGAGCAAAGCGCAGATGTCAGAAAGGTGGGACAAAGAAAGAATCCGCATGATGTTATATGGATATATGATTATATATATGCACCTATCCGGTGATTTATGTTGAAAGATCGTCTGAATACCGTATAAAATAAAATCGCGGCTTGTACGAATGATCTAGGCGGTTTAAAATTCATATCCGAGGTGTCTGTATGATATAATATATATACTGGCGTTTTTGCTGGAGATGAAACAATATATATTAAGAAACATAAAAATCATGTATTAATATAGATATGAGTAACGTAAAATATTCGAGAAAAAAAACATTGAATTTGTAAGTAAACTGGTTGTCTTGAAGCTATGCGTCGCTAAACACTGACACATACTGATTTATCTAACTTCATCGTGTCGGTAACCCATAATTTATATTTATCAAAGGATAATAATGTTCACCCCTTGATTACCTTAATTGCTAGAAATTGGCAAGTGATCAATCGTCTGACAATATTGACATATTTAAATTTCTAATCCGCTCCATTTGTATAACAACCTCTGGGAAAGATAGATTGAAAAACAGCTTCTGCATGTTGTATGAGTGAACATTATCGTTCACTAATTATTTTACCATTCCCAACACTTAATTTGTGTTAATCTACATTTTGCATTCCGTTTTTTCCTTGAACTGTCTCCCCTGGAATTCCGTTTTATATTTTTGTACGTATATCCGTATATACATAATATAATATTTATCCATATTACACAGTTATTGTCCCGAAGTACTATACCCGTACATCGTCCAGCATCAGAATTCGAATTCCTTATCACACCGTTTCGATGAGCAAATTTTAACACGCGCACGTTGATCTTCCCCGTGTTTCGTCGGCGTCTAATTAGCGCAACACGAGCGTCAAGCGCATAGGAAGACAGAGCACAGCAAAAAGGTCTCTTTTCGGGCGACTCGAGCAACCCTCCACCGGCCTTCCTCTTCCTCGTTGTCTCTATTTCACTCACCCTCTCCCTCTGGCCCTCTTTTGCGTGCCTCGGGGGCATTACGAGGAACGCTCACGGCAGCCAGTTTGAATTTCGAACCGTCGGGGGATAATTCCATCGGCGGGGTGTTCTAATTGGCCTCTCATTACCGATGCTCGGCTTGTTTCGGTATACCGAATATGCCGAGCGAGGTCCCAAGCAGCGTCGAAACTAACCGGTGGCCCCGGCCGATTATTGCCAGTTATTATCTACCGCGGGACCGTTCGATTTAATGGCCAATTGTTTCGAACGCCGCGCCGTTAATAGAAATTTACTGGGGCCGACCGGCGTTCGGGTTCTCCACTGCTAGATGTGACGTAACTAGGATTTGTGCGCCGCGGATTGCGACGATGTGCAACGAATCGGATACATTGGCGTTGGTCCTCTCGAAGTAAAGGTTATGCCTGCGCAGATGTTAACACGTGATATCGCGTTTTCAGGTTTCTTCGACTCGATCGACGATTTAACACGTTGACTACCGAGCGTATTTTACTATATTAACCCTTTTTCGGTTGGGTAAGGTAGCAGGCGGAGGCGATTTTTGCAGATGTGTCGAGGGTGTTACAGGGTACAATAAAATTATCTTATATACAAATTTTCTTACAAAAACGTTATATTTTGATAGTTTATTTTCCACCTTTCGAAAATATAACCTTGCAAAAATTACCGCCGATCATGAGTTTGGTATAATTTGTGATAGCATTGGGTTTCCTAATCACAGTTTGAACATTATGCCGGAGTACTCCTTCAACATTACTATTCTACTCCTTCAGCATTGTAATAATTTGTCAACAGCGTGACGATCTTCTTATTTTTCCACGCCAAAATCACATTATTATTTCCGTAATAGACTACCATAGACTACCTTTCTATTAGTATTCTCCCAGTACTAATGGTTTGTCTGAGTTTGATCACGACGGTGTCAGGAATACGTTACAAAAGCATTTTAATTGATTAATAAATCTTATTATTTATTATTTTCACAATTTCAATGCGTTGTTTCATCATGTAGTTATCCATGACTAAACCTTAATACTTGCTGATACCAGTTGTCAAAGATTAGCACTCGATGTTCGCTACAAAAAATTGGCGCGTAATTTAAAATGTCAAGTCATTTTGAGGCACCCTTTAGATTTATGCAGGTGAAGGTAAAAATGAAATAGTTTAAGCAACGTCTTTGTTGTAGCATTAGTAAGCTGGCGTTTAAGTGTCCTGGTTGTCGCAACTCTTATTTCATTGTTATCTTCTCTCTGGTGTCCTCATCTCGATTCGACGAGTTACAAAGGCGGCCTGCCAGTCCGTAAGAATTGTGCGGTTGCTGCCAAAATGTTCCGGTTCGATTCTGTTTAGGGCGACAATGTGAGAAAAATTGAATAGTAATCGGAGAAAGTGGTATAGCAAAAAATGAGTGATGAGGTGCACAATTAACATACGAATCCTGACACGACAGAATATATAACTTCATAATTTCGATTAAAAAATATCGATGTCATTTCCATTCCTTGAAGTAAGCATATGAATAAATCATTTTATCAATTTTATTTTCTGTTTTCCTTTACATTCAATCGAGATCACAAATTTATATTTATTCTATTAATGAACATGCCAGTACGTGTTGTTTTTCATCGATTGTTTTTTAGTAGAAAGAAGTATCAGCCGCAGTGTCATTTATTGAAATAATTACATAAATACATAAGTCTTTCAATTATATTTCATGTTGCCGTTTGCATTCAATTAGGATTGCAAATTATATTTATTTGCTAAGTGAAAATGCAATCCAATGATCCACTTGTCCGTTAACACGTTGACTGCCAAGCATATTTTAATATGTTTTTATAATTTAAATGTTAGAACCGCCATATGATGAAATACTACAGAGTATGATTAAATCGTGCAAAATAAAGGTAGCGCATAGTTGTTAGAAGCCAAAGTATTGAAGCACCGTTCCAATATAAACTACTTTTACAAGATTGCAAATAGGCTTCATTGCGAATTTTTTGCATTTCTAGTAAAATTTGTGCGCCTATCACCGATGACCACCGTGGCAGTCAACGTATTAAAAAACAATTGACTGTAATGCATCCACACCATTGGATAAAATAGCCGCGAGATGGCACATAAAGCATGTCACGTGATGCAAGGAACGTAAATGGCGAGTTGACAGGCAAACATGACGTCATACGGGATTTTTAAGAGAACCCTCCTAGCAACGGTCGTATACTGTATATGGCACGATGTTGTGCCCACGATTTTAGCATCCTACGCCAATGGATTTGCCGAACTGACCGCCCTGGAATGCACAATGGTTTATAATAGAAAGGATATAAATGCCCGATTAGCGACAACGAAATAGCTTCGCGTAACGGTCTGCTGCGAGCCTTTTGCAGGATAACTCATTAGAATGCGTCGGGGCACAAAAAGAAAACGGAATGGGGCAAATTAATTTTCGCGAAGATCATCGGAATTGCTCGTTTTGCGAAGCGCGATCATCCGCGTTGCACCACGAATTCTGCTGGTATTTTTTAAACGAACGGTGCACTGTGCCGCGATCGTAGTCGATGACTCAATTACTCATGGCGTGTCAATGACTAATCGACGTAATTAGTCTCGTATATGTATCCAATTAAGTGATGTAAATATTCTCGGCGACGCCGGTTGCGCGATGGAATTCGAACTGGCTCGAAAAAGTAACAATTTTTCGATCGCGCCCTTTCGATAGGGTCCGAATGGCCGAGGGACCGGTTTTACGATTATGATAAGAGTACTTAATTAAAGGCGATTATAAGTTATATGGCTGGCAAAGATTACTCTCTGAAAATTACGGCTTCGCTCGAGGAGCATCGTTGATGGAAAATTCGATCGTGCTCCAGTATCTGCCTGTCAAAAGTAGAGAAGGACGCGCATTCGTACATTGTACTGTGCCGTTCGCCACTTTATACATTCATTAAGAAACCTGCAATTTGTCTGAAGAGACTTTGCGAGTTAATGTTATCTCGATGGTGAGAATCGATTTAAAGAAAGTCCTTTTCTTCTTCCTATGTTTCTGACACAGGAAACCAAAGAATCTTGCAATACATCTGTGTGGGCTTACGTATTGTCATCTTGAGAGTTAAATGGTTTGTCTAAGAATCGTCTAAATGTGGTAGGTTTCCCTATTATATAATCAAATTACAAATCAGTATTATTAATACATTATCGGTTATATTTCCTCGGAAACCAGGTGAGTGATACAATTAAACAGGTAATATTTAGAATAAAGTGTATAGGGAATAAATTTGTGATTGGTTCAACATAGAGGTCATATCATATTAAAAATAATCACAAAGAAAATAAGCTGCTTACGGTTGGTCTCGAAAGCATTAAACAAGATTCTTCACTTATTCCTTTCGCTCTTAACATTTGTTTCTTCCGCTGCGCCCATGAAAATACCAGATCCCACGAGCAATTTTCAAAGAAGCCGAAAGTCAGGAATCTTACAGTAAATCTGTGTTGGGTTCACGTATTGTCATCTCAATGATCAGTTGCTTTGTCCGTAAATCGTTCCAAACAAGACCTTCCTCTCATTTTCGTCGCTTGTAATAACCGCTTCTTCACCTGCACTCACGAAAACATCGGATCCCACGAATCAATTTTCACAGAAGCCAAGCGCGAAGATTCCTGCAATAAACCCAATTTAACTTTACATAGTGTCATTTAAGTGATTAGGCGCTTTGTTCAAAATCGTTCTAAACAAAAGCATTCCCTCATTCACGTCGCTTGTAATCATTTCTTCTCCTGCGTTCATGGAAACACCGGATCCCCCGAATCAATTTTCAGGGAAGCTAAAGGCGAAGATTCTTGCAATCCATCCATGTCAGCGTTAAATACTGTCATTTAAGCGATTACACGCTTTGTTCGAAATCGTCCTAAACAAAAGCATCCTTTCATTCTCATAATTTGTAACAATCGCGTCTTCTCCTGCGCTTGTGAAACCACCGGATCCCACGAATTCATTTTCAAAGAAGGCGAGCGTGAAGATTCTTGCAATCCATCCATGTTAGCTTTCCGTACTGCCGTCTAAATGCTCAGGCGCTTTGTCTATGAATCCTTTCAAACAAGAACCTCCTCCCACTCTCCTCCTACCATTCGCCCTTCTCCCGCGCACGTGAAAACACCGGATCCCACGATTCCGCTTTTCAAAGAACACCAAGACCGGGAGGAGCCAGAGTTCGTTGCTCGACGTCGGCGAACCCGTAATAACGTGGCAGGGGCCCATTTTTTACGATAACCGCGCGCCGTAATTGGCCGTCGTTCTACGGAATACTTATAATAATACGCCTAATAGAAATAGGTAACGGGGTACCCCCGATCCGTGCGGGATAATTGGGCGAATTCTATTAGACCCGACCCTCCCGGCAAACTTCGGCCTGCCTTGATTTAGTAACACGCAGTGGCAAATTCGCTGGTGTGCGAAGAAAAACGACCAGCTTGCGTCACTCCGCAAACGCAAGCGCTGCTCTCTGCGCGGAGACTTCGATCGGATGATCCGATCTGCCGCAAAATCCTCGGAATAGCGCGTGGGAGAGACCCACGCAACCCGACGACAGGATCGCCCGCGATTATCGATCGTCGGATACGTTCGACAGCTGTCGGTACTCTTCGTGGGCCATTTTAATTGAAAAAAAGTCGCTGTGGCGGAGGCTGGGGGCATCAATTTGCCCGATTATCCTCAGCGAGGTTAGGGTAGGACCGAGGAAGCCTGGTTCGTTGAGGTGAGGGGCGCGAGGGACCAAACGACAGACAGAGAGTGGAAGAGAGACAAGCACCGGGCCGGTCGGTCCTCGGGCCCGGGACAGAAAACCTACTATAGATTACCAGGCCTGTTATTACGACGGAGAGCGGAGGTTTTTTCGGGACCAAAAATTGGTTTTTAATGCGGGGTTCGTCGCTTTCTTCTGCCCCGAGGGCCCCCCTGCCGGTAATAACTATATTATCGGGCCCTATGACCACGCGCTTCGGACCATAGTCCTCGCGACGTCACGCTATACACTGTTCGCGAATCGCGACACACGGGCCCTGGGCTTGAGGACGCCCCAAATTCCTGGCCGGCGTCGTTAGGGGCGGAAGGAACGGCAGTGTAAAGGTGCATCCAGACTAAGCAAACATTGTTGAACAACTGTTGGCGATCTGTTGCGTTATGTTCCTTCTCAAAGCGGTACTTCAAAGAAAATCTTACTTTGTTTTAAAACATGTCTTATGATTGGACTGAGGAGGAAGTTCTAAAGTTGATAGAGTCGATAAGGGAATATTCGAATATATGGAATCCCGAAGATAATGCGTACAAAATTAAAAATAAACGTATTGACGCATTCAACAACATAGCTTCAGCTCTAGGAACTTCGCAAGAAGAAATTGTGCGAAAATGGAAAGTTCTGCAAACTCAATTTAGACGAAAATGTCAATCATCTGCCAATTCTTCTATTAGCGCTTCGCAAATTTCCTGGATTATAATACTAATTAACTGCTTCGATATTTGAAATAGATACATTAGAAGACTGCCATACGAATCTTCTGTGGCTAAGAACCTTAAAATTACCATTAATCTCGTCTTCACACATATTGTTTCCCGGAGGTTTGTATGTTTTTTTTGCAATTTTATGACCAATCATTACGATGAGATTTTCAAATGTAGTTCTATCCATTCGAGTAAAGTTCCTGAACAACTGTTGGTCCTCACTCATTAAATCTCGTAAAAATTGTCACTTTCTATTAGCGAAAATACCTCTTTGCCACCATCACCGCCACCATCGCCAATACGAATGCACACCACGCAAGTAAAGCATCTTCTTCGTCGCTGATCTTTACAACTACTTTTTAGCGAACACTGAAACAACTAGCAAGATCGATATTTCCAAACAGTTGATCAACTTCTCGTATGTAAAATTCGCCAAAAGCTGATCAACTGTTGTTCAACCGTTGCTCAACTGTTGCTCAACAATGTTTGGTTAGTCTGGACGCACCTTAAGCAGTTTCGCAGGAAGCAGCCGCTGGCGGAGAGAAAGAAGGCAGAGTCTGAGGGGCATCGCGTAAACGTAACAAACTGAATTTCGATGCGGCGTAATTAGGCGGATGGTCGGATGTGTGCGGCGAGTGGGCATCTCGTAAATATTTTATAAATTCAATAGCGGTATCCGGCGAAACTGCCTAAAATTGAGGTATGCCGGGACTAATTGCATCGTAACGACCGAACGTACACGTAGCCGTCGATCGATAGATTAATCGAGCCGAGCGAATTGGACGCTGCCTTCGCGGTCGACCTGATTCCTCACGATACTCGCCCGACAAACTCGATCGTTTGGAAGCAACGACTGTACAATGACTGTTGCACGATGATATTACTACCTTCACTTCGGCCTGATTCCCTCGCTGATTACCGGCTGTATACCCACACGCGTGAACCTATCATTTGCAGTCTTTGAGCTGGTCCGTCTTAATGCTCGTTCCAGTTAATGTTTCGTCGCTGCATGAATGGCATTTATGACTTCCATCAACGCGATATCGAAAGAAGCGCTCTAATCATTCCGCCGCCACCGACGTATTCCGAACGCGATATAGTCAGCACATTAGATCGGCGTATTGTCGACGGAACGGTCTCAATTAACACGTTAAGTGCCGTGTCGGTCACCGACAATAAACTTTCCGCTGGGGCCGGGTCAATTACCGGTGATCGATGACAAGAAATTTAGTATGTAACACCTTTATGTTAAACTAAAAATGTTCAAGGTCGTGGAAAAAATGTAGGTGGATGTTACTTTTATTGATTTTAGGTACGCACTTCATTGAGCTTATTAGTTGTATTATTTATTTGAATACTTTTATTACATTTTTTATCTGTGTGCGGTTTTTAAGAGATTTAATATGTAACATTTTACATAAAAAATTGTAAAGTTTACTCTTATTTTATTATTTATTTTTATTTTGAATATTACTTTTATTAATGTGAGTTTCGTATTTCATTTACTTTATTAACTATGTTACATTATTCGTTTTAAAATATGTAAATAGGTATACAGAGAAAGTATAGAGTTTCAGAACGAATTTATAATCACGTATGAACAAATAAATATGTTACCACTATTTTATTTATTTTATTATTTTTTAACCAAACAAAATCTTTAAAAAATTGAATAGGTAAATTAAAAATTAAAAATGTTGAGGTTAAAAAAGTGAAAAGGCAAATGTACGTTTACTTTTAAATACCACTTTTACTAACAATAGTTACATATTTTATGCACTTTATTAGTTACATTACGTTCTTATTCGTTACTATTTTTCAGAGATTTACAAAACACAATTGAGTTCCGCAGCAACATAACATTTATTGTAATGAAATAAAAATGTCACATATTTCATATTCGCACATATATATGTAGAAATTAGATACGTGAAACCAGAGAGTATAATATTTATAAATAATAATAACATGATGAGGACACTTTGGTCTTGTTTTCTAATCTTTTGTTGTTTCATCGTTTCCCTTTTTCGTGTTCTCCACCACGAACTAACAAACCAACAAAATTGAACAAACTCGTCACCTATGATACCTCAATATAACAATTGAGGATCATAGTTGACTTCTGCTTGCCAATCATAGGACCTTGTACCTGAGATCCTACATACATATACATACATTTTCTTCTCACATTTTTTTAATACTTTTCGTAAAGAAAAATCTCAGCAGCCCTTGCCGAAAATCAGTAAGGACCCCCAGCATCCACGCAAAGGACATCGCAATCACATTGCAACTTCACGCGTCTGCCAAATTATCACAATGCGGCGTAAATGTTGACGTACAAAATGTCACCACGTCCCAACGCATCACCCGACCTCTCCAGTTTCACAACTTCCATCGCTACTTCTCGCCCAGCCATAATTCCCGCTTATCAGCCGCTTCACCCGCACTCGCCTAATCACATGTAACTTAATATGGTGCAAAAGGTCACGCGAAAAATGAAAAAAGTACTCATTCAATAGCATTTATATTTTTGTAAACGCAATTAATATTAAATATTGATTCAATTCTTCGGTCTCCGATATTTTGCTATGGTAGAACTGCGATGCGATCAAGTACTCCGGAGTATGATTAAATCATGCAAAATATAGGTAGCGCAGAGTTATTAGAAGCCAAAGTATTGAAGCATCGTTCCACTATCAATTCCTTTTACAAGATTGCAAGTAGGATTTATTGCGAACTTTTTGCATTTCTAGTAAAATTTTTGCGCCGGTCAGCGCGTATTTTGCTATGTTAGAACCGCGATGCGAGCAAATACTGCACAGTATGATTAAATCGTGCAAAATAAAGGTAGCGCATAGTTGTTAGAAGCCAAAGTATTGAAGCACCGTTCCAATATCAATTGCTTTTACGAGATTGCAAATAGACTTCATTGTGAATTTTTTGCTTTTCTAGTAAAATCTTTTGCGCCGGTCACCGCGTATTTTGCTATCTTAGAACCGCGATGCGATGAAATACTACAGAGTATGATTAAATCGCAAAATGATGATAACGCAGAGTTGTTAGAAGCCAAAATATTGAAGCACCGTTCCAATATCAACTGCTTTTACAAGATTGCAAATAGGCTTCATTGTGAAGTTGTTGCATTATTATAAAATCTTTTGCGCCGGTCACCCGTGACCACCGTGGCAGTTAACGTGTTAACATAGTAAAACACGGCAGTCAACGTGATAAAGACCGGCCATCCACGGGTCCGCGCTCCTTACCAAAGGTCAGAATTTCGCGTCCCTCCTGCCACGCTCGCGACTAGAATCCGTCGTGTTGCGCAAGAAACACCAGCCGCGATCTCCCGCGACCCATTGTTCGCTGCTTAACTCTCGGCTTTCTCGTCTCACCGCCGGGCTCTCTTTTCGGTCGGTTGTCCCTTTGTATGTGGAGCGGGCGTCAGTTCCGTGGCGATTTATTATGAGAATTATGAGCAGCGTTCGACCGCGAGCGGGAGGGCAGAGAGAGGGCGCATGCGATCGTGGGCAGAGGGGGTTCGGCGGTGCTCCGTGGAACTGTGGGCAGTGCTCGAGGAGGTGCTAGTAAGAGGCGGTACTGCCTCGTAAACCTTAGATTTACTTCTGGCTGGCCGCCATCAAAGTACCATGTACCACTACGGCGATCGTACACCTCCTCTCGCGGCGCGCAGGCCGTTGCGAGATAGTTATCGGTGATATTGCTGCGAAGAAAGCCGACTTACGAATGCCGAGGGAGACGCGGGAATGCACGCCAACGTTGCTGGTATTTACCGTGGTGCGCCGAATCATTGAGATCGCCCGGCCATCGACGTGAGATCACTGCGTGACGGGGCGAGAGTTCTTCCCACTGCGGAATCCGAACGGAAGATATTAAGCGGCGGAATTTATCGTTTGGGAAGTCGTGAAGCTAGAGAGATGTTACGGCGCTCTGATCGTATCGTGATGGAGGGTGACTGAGCGGGAGCTAGGCATGGAGGGAAGCGGTATGTAGTACGACAAGCATACGGGCGGTCCTCGACTAGCGGCAATACGATGTTTCGCGTTGTTTCACACGAACGCGGCGGTCGGCAGTGCCTGAAGTTACAGGATTCTCGGGCTAAATGTGCTAATCCTATAATACGTTCACTACCACGGTGGCCACTCGTGAACGGCTCAAGATTTTATCAAAAATGCAAAAAATTCGTCATGAAGCCTATTTGCAAGCTTGTAAAAGCAATTGATATTGGAATGGTGCTTCAATGCTTTGGCTTCTAACAACTCTGCGTTATCTTCATTTTGCACAATTTTATCATACTCTGCAGTATTTGATTGCGTTGCGGTTCTAACATAGCAAAATAGACGGTGATCGGCACAAAAATTTTACTAGAAATGCAGAAAAATCGTAATGAAGCCTATTTGCAAGCTTGTAAAAGCAATTGATATTGGAATGGTGCTTCAATACTTTGGCTTCTAACAACTATGCGCTACCTTTATTTTGCACGATTTAATCATACTGTGCAGTATTTGATCGCATCGCCGGTTTAACATAGCAAAATATGCTTGGCAGTCAACGTGTTAACCTGGCGATGTATGTATAATTGTGGCTGGTATATGTTTCGGTTGCATAGCGTTATGCCGTTTTTATGGGATGCGCGTGGTTTATGTGGATGCGCAGTTTTTGTTTAAATTAAAGAGAATATTGAAATTACCGGATTGTTTTACAATTAAATAGTAATGTGTTTAAATATTGCTTCTTGTCGGAAAAATTATTTTAATGGACATTGTTGGAATATTGTAGATACGCAAATAGCTTTCTACCTCAGATTTCACACAATGTTATTATTTCACATGTATATATTATTTCACATTGTGTTATTATTTTACAAATTTTCGTAATCAATATCCCTTGCAAATCGTGCCGCATTGTTTTCATGAATGTTGATATGTATCGAACAACACGTGCACTGTCTTGTAATGGCTCCCCCTCCTTCTCTCTGCTATTAGTCATTAACTGACACAGAAAAATATGATGGGGCAATAGAAAAAGACACCGCGTATTACAGAATTCTTTATCAAGAAAATGAAGCAACGTATAATTCAACTAATTGCCGATATAATATATAAACAACACAGCAGATCCTGATGAAGAAACAGATGTAAAATAGATACTCCAAATGTTGCTAATATCGTAAACTGAATATTTTAAAAACACTTTTCCATGATTTTTTTTGCCATTGCTCCATTTTGACACACAATTTGGGAATTAATAAAGTACGAAAGTCAAGGACCGCCTACATTCGTAATGACTCTTCAGGGTTTGGAGTCCTCGCGCGCGCGATCAATAGCGTTCTCGGTGTTACTTACTATTTACCGTGAGGCTATTAGAAACCGCGCGTTGCATAAATTAGCTCGTATCCGAGGGTTATCGCGCAATTTACCACCTGCAGCATTTCGTTCCGCGTTTTTCCGGATGAACAAAGCGCGCGCACAGACTTCCCTGTCATCTTATCGTTGCGTCGGTTTCTAACACTTTACGCGACATTGACTGCTGCGCAGGATATTTTTTCTTTTTTGAGGAAAGGAAATTTACCTTCGTTTTCATTTTGAATATTTTTATTTGTAATTTTCCATGTAATACTCTATATGTTTCAGGTCTATCGGGTCTTCTGTTTATATGTAGTATTGCATTTTATTTTAATATATATATTTTTTGAATTTGTTTAAATTAAATTTTATGCAGCATCGTTTGCAAGAGGTGTCAGCTGTGAACAATATTCGGTCATTATAGGTGATATGGTGAACGCATTGCAGAATAATCGTAAATGTGGCAAAACTAGTAAAATAATGTGAAATAATGTTACTCAAAACTTTAAATCCGTTGTTCTCGAAACTACGTTTTTCAAATTGGTTTGCAGCATGACTTAAACAAATTTTCTCCAATTCACTTGAAATGTTTACTGTAGCTGTTAAACTACATTCTCCGGAGAAGTACACATGCTTTTTAAGATCGGTTAAAAATTGTTGTTATTATAAATATTTTTTTGACGCATTTTTTTTTGTGAAAATTAGAACTTTTCTCTACATGTTTGCCATTTCTACAAAAATCAATATTTTACCATATACGTGTGTACTTCTCTAGCATAGCATTTTGCAGCAAAAACATAAAAATTTTTTTTTATACATTAATGTATGCACATTAAACGCCTTTAAACGAAATTTCGATACGTTACATCATGTAATTAAAAAAATTCCTAAATTTACCCTATGTTTTTAGGCGTTAAGCTGGATGTTAGCCCTTAAGCGCCGGAACGTTCGGAAAGACAGCCAGTTCGTCTCAGCGCGCTTCAATATCGTTGGCGACCTTCGCCGGCAGATCGTTATCGGGCTGCACCGCGAGCGAGTGGAGACGATCGGGAATCGATTTTGGCAGAAAAGTGAATCCAACGAGCGTGGCATTCGCCCGTGGGTCTTTCGGCCTCCTCCACCCGCTGGAAGTTGGCTTCGAAGATATCTTTCCTCCGCCACTTCCTCCTCCCCGCCCAACGAGAACGTGCGCTCGCTCTGGCTATACCGGAGAAGAGATTGACGAGACCACCACGCTCTGGCTGCGGCGAATTCCACCGGCTCGTCGGCTGGCACGAGTATCTGGCATCTTGGCGCACACAGACGGGAATAAAATTTGGTAATAAAATTTGTTCCCGCCAGTTAGGTCGGGACCGTTTGCCAAAAGCGCCTATTAATTTTTTATCTCGCATCTGCGCCACCCTCCCACTCGCTCCTTGCCGACTCGAGCACCCTCCCCAGAGCCTGCTTCTCGGGCATATGCGGAGTCGGGCAGGAAAGATGGACGGACAATATCGTGGCCGATCGTAAAAGCCGGGACACACTTTCCTGGCTCAGGATCCTCGCGCCGCGGCCATTACGGAGGTAGACGTGTGTCAGTGCGTAAGTCTGCGTTAACCCTTTGCGGTCCTATGTCGAGTGAGAGTCGACATCAGTTTTTGTCTCAGGAGATCCTTTGTCGGGTGACACTTGACATTTTTTTATGTCCAAATAAATAGATGTCGGGTATACGTTGTCGAGACGCTTGCAATGTCATGAGAAGGGCTAGACATTCGGGTAATCGAAGAGGAATGAAAGAACCGGATGTGATCACAGATTCTAATTAACACGTTAACTGCTGTGCATATTTACGCTCGAAAATGTCAAAATACGACAATAGTGTAAATAAAACTGGTATTTAAGTGAATTTGTTTCTTCCTTTATTTATTTGAATTGCCTTATTTTTTAGTTAAAGTAAATTTCAAGTAAAACACTGAAAACCGTTGGGAGCTGCTGGTAACGAAATTGAAATAAAAGTCGGAGTGCAAAAGGCTAAAATCGATTTTTCAAATTTGCTAGGAACCATTGGCTATGCAGATGTGATAAAGTGGACGAGTGGAAATATCGAATGGGTGGCAGATATGAGTGTATCGGCGAGCCAACGCGGCGCATGTGAATTTTGGGACGATTGAATTACGATGTCGTGCTTGGGATAGGTGGCGAAGGAGCGAAGCGAAGAAGCGTCGTTAAGTGGGGGAGTATGTAGACCGGAGAAAATGGAAGCGACGTGAGTCATTGGCTGCCAACCAAGAAATGTATGAATGCAGTATACTGGCAATTCAGTTAAACGGTAAAATCACTTTGCGTTAATTAACCGAAGAAGTGTAAAGCTTTGTGTACCACTGCATAAACTAGAAAAATATGTTCACTGTACTTCAATGACTGAGTTAAACGCTAAAATCAGTTTGCGTTAATTAATCGAAGGTATGTAACGCTTTGTGTACCATTGTATAAACTAGAAAAATATGTCCCCTATCCCTCAATAGCTTGCAAATTATTAGTACAGTACAGTTTAGTACAGTTGTGTAACAGACGCGACATATTGATTTTTAAGTACGCAATGCATAATCGCACTATTCTTTCACTCTGATTAGGTACCAACCGGAAAAAATATAATCGATGCAACTCTATTGATGACGATGTAACACAATGGCTGGCAAATTCCATATTACTAACATGATTCATTGGCTTCCAACCAGGCAATACCCAGAGCACTATTCTTCCGATTCAATTAAATGCCAATTCCCACCATCAAAAATATAACCAACGCACCTCCTTACGATGTAACTCAGTGGCTTACAAATGTCATGTTATTGATATGACTCATTCTTAGCACGCGATACCCAACGTACTATTCTTCAATCAGCCTAAACGCCAGCAACTTGCATCAGCCAAGCAAAAGAACCCGCCGCTTTCTACACCGCTGCATAAACCAGCAAACACATTCAACACACCTCCGCGGCCCGCAAAGTTCATCGGCGCACCATTCTTTCGGTCCCATACATCGCAATTACATTCTACTAAGTAGCCGACAAGACGAAATAAAGCGGTTTGCCATCCGCACAACCGCATAGACGCTAAAAAAAGTAATCGAGTGCACGTAGCCTGCACCCGCAGCCGTGTTTCGCCTTCAACCCGTGTATTAAGTCGTTCCTCGTGCCCTCGCGCCAGTGAACAACTCTCTTCTCATCCTCTCCTCCTCATCTGCCCTTCCCGCGGCCCATCGCTCTGCCTTTCTGACTGTTCCTCTCTCTCCCACCTGCACCCCTCGTTTCCACGAAACGTCTCGGTCTGCCCAGAGAGAGGCTCGCCAGCTTCGCTCGGAATGATCGGCTGATTTCGCACGACACCTGCTCGGCTATGCGTGTTACAGTTTCCTGGAACGACTACCGTTTCGCCCGATTCCCGTACGAAATTGCGCATCGCGATAACCAGTTTCCATCAGTCGGCGCGGCGTTCGTTTGTGTTTATTTAGTTGGCCGAAAGCGCGTCCGCATGGATGGGCGCCTTTTTGCTCGGCGGTGATTTATAAAATATCGTTAGAGGCGCGGATGACTGATAGGGCCCGGATATTAGTCGAGCATATAGATGCCTATCGTTGGCCGCGAAGGAACCCGGGGCGACGCGGGCCCGGCCGGGCCCAATTTGTTTCACCTAACGGCCAAGAAATTATTAATTAGCGCGACCCAAAAGCGTCTAGCGGCCAGACACATTGTAGGAACGTGGGACTGGCGGGAGAGAGGGGTGGGGCGATAAACGAGGACGCGGGGCAAGAAGAAGGGACGGGATCTCGGGAAGAAAAAGACGCGAGGGGCCAGGCCCAGATATTTAATCTGGTCCGGCGTAGGTGGGGCCCGAGGAGTGTGGTGAGCTGGAGAGTGGAGAGACAAAGCGCGCGTTTCTGTGCGAGAGAGAGAGTGCGAGAGAGAGAGTGCGCGAGAGGGGCCTTGTCGGACGAAGATCGAGCCTGCAGATAGCCGATACCTCTGGGAAATATCGGCATCGATAGTCGATCGGGGCCTAAATGGTTTATGCGAGCGATCGACCTCCGACCTCTTGTAATAACTGGCAAGGAATCTGCCGCCTGATCTATTGGATCGAATTCGATCGACTTACACCTTGCCTGCGAACGACCCATCCGTGGTATCCGCCTGGGCCTTTCCGCTCGCTGGATAACGGCCGCAGATAACGAGCCCGCCGGATTCGCGCGACTGCTGGGAGATTCGACGGGCGCACTAAATGAGAACGGCGCCGGTGAAAGAATCTGGCGAAAAACGCGGGCGCTTTTCGGATGTTGTGCGGCTGCTGAGTTCTTCCCGTCGCTGGTCGCATGGCAAGACTCCATCGTTCGCTCCAGTGCGGTACCTGCTGCGCAAATACAGTTTCTTTATATGTGCATGCCTTTTCGCGTGTGCCGGAAAGCGAGAGACCCTTTAGACACTGCGCATCGGGCCGGTATACTATATTTCATGGAAAACCGGCAAATGGTAGGCGCCGATGTTAAAAATAGCAGGGCGCTATTGTTTGAAAACGTGTGCTGATATATGTTAGTTGGTATAATTTTATATTTTGTGCAAGAGAGCTTTGCGTTTTTGTGGTTTAATATTGTTTATTTACGTGTTCATGTAGTCAGTTTATATATTTTGCGATATATGTATATATATAATATATTGTAGTCAATCTATATACTTAGGTTCCTTCGTCATGTGATTCTGCGAAATGTTGGTGTATTGTACATTCGTGAAATTATCGAAGTTCTTTTATGGAGGGATATGAATCTGCGAAGATTTCTGAGAAATGTCGTTTTTAGAGCGAAATAAATATATGTGAACATTCTTCATAACTGTACACCTTTACATGTACATAATTAAAATATTGCACACTCCTGTAAAGTGGATCCGTTGGTTCCAAAGCACGGGCTGATTATATGAAATTGTAAATATAAAATGCCGAGCCAAAAAAGCTATTTTTATTATGAAAAACAAGGTAAGTTTGAAAAACACGGTTACACTTCGATTACCGAGCGTATTTCGCTGATTTCGGCTTCAGCACCATAGCGCAATTGATCACAAGAGAAACCGCATCATATGCGCTAGCCGAAAACTTTCGTGTGAATGGTAGGACCCATATATGCGCTTGTAAATCTTGTCAATACAGTCCCTATTATCAATATATGAGTTGAATGGAATTAATGAACATTACAGTTACAACTTAGCTACGTTTTGTATAATGAATCACCAAAATTCGCATTAGTGAAAAGTATACCACCTTCTGCAAGTGCTTCGGTTGAGAGTATTCAGCATTCAAAGGGTTAAACATTACACAACACAAGTTATTATTAATTGTTCAAAAGTAAAATAACGCGGAGGTATTAGAATTGAAACGGTTAATTACATTTCCAAAATTACGAATTGTCATCATTTTCGAATTTTACCCGTTTTTACCAATTTCCCATACGCTCACATAAATTGAATATTTAATTTGAATTCACGCTTGGCATCGCGCACCTGCTGAAGCATAGAAAAGATGAGACGTCGCGCAAAGTTTTTCGGCACGGTCCGTCGCCACTACTAACCCGCATACTTATGTAATTGCTGAAGCCCGACGGGATAATCTGGGCTCTTCATCACGGCCGACGTACACGCGAGTGTAACGTCTGCGCGCCGCTAGATTACCCGCTAGACAGGGTCAGAGACGTGAACCTTCTCGTTTGGCGCGCACCGTCGGACACGGAAGCGGAATGGCGTCGATCTCACGTCCTCCCGGCCGTTCTTGGTCACCCGGCTCATCACGATGTAGCAATTTACACAGTCGTGTAACCGTACGTCTCATCAGCGAAGCGTCATGTTGATGAGCGCCATAACGATCGCGATCCCGTGGAAGCCGGAGTCTTTGCCAAACGTCCGCACGTCGGAGGACTCTGCGTTCGCTGCCGGCAGAATAATGGCGCCGCGGGAAAACCGAAAGAAGCCTGCCACGTATGGGTCCGTGGCCCTGCGCTCATTATTATTACGGCAATCATATTGTCGGCAAAACGACCATTATCTAGCGGCGAGTCCGCGCTACAATTACGAAGCGCTGAATTGCAGTCGGCCTCGAAAATTCACTGTGGCCGGCCGGTGAATTATAGTCGCCTGGGCCGGCAACCGATCAGCGGTTAGGAACCGCGCGGCCGGGGACGGAAATTACGAGAGCGATAGGAAAAATCGCGCTGTGCACACAGTAGAAATTATGACCGCGAGAACTTTTCGCGGCAGATTTATCTGCCGCGGCGCTACGTCTTGGGGTCAGAGGCAAGTGTGCATATGTATGGCTTGTCGGAGAACGAAAGTGCGCGCCGGGGTAAACGAGTTTTGAGCTATGGGGCTCATATGTTGGTCGACCCGAAGCATGTGCGGTCCTAAAATGTTTTTCTCGATAGTATAATAGTTTTGAAGGTGGTTGCATAAAGTGATTTCCGTGCGTATATTTTTGCTGTATTGTAACAACTGTTAGGGAAACAGTGTTCGTATGTTGAGAACCCGCGTAACTTGGCATTTTACTCAACCCAGTGCTTTTAAGACAAGTATATTTTGCACCGTGGTAAAAAATGCGTCGCTTTAAGTAGTGGAACAGGTAAACAGTCATCCCACGGTGACGGGGTCATTCTTTAATACAACAGCAATTTGTAGTCTCCGTAATATAGCTGACTGTGGTAGTTTCAAATTTAATATAGCTATCTGTGTGGTATTTTCAAATTTAATATAGCTGTTTGTGTGGTATTTTCGAATTTAATCCGAATAACTTCAAACATACTTTTCGGCATAAAGAGAAACGTGGTTGAAAAAAATATGTATTTTAGGATTTAACATGTTTTAGACGGTGGAAAACATATGGGTTCCATAGCTCGAATGTTGTTTACACGTTTCTAAACTCTTGTTGAAAATAAACATGAAACCGGACATGTTAACACTCTACCGACTGCTATTGACTGAAGATGCCACTCACTAACGACCGACACTGTTTTAGATATCGCGCAGGAATTGTGTATGTGCCTATTTGTAAAGCTTTATAACTGGAGAATGCTGGATGTGTTGCTGAGAATCGTTTGGTTTCAAAGCAGGGTAATTTTATTGTCATTTAGAAGTGTCATAAGATCATCTGATATTTATTTTATCTAATATAAACGCTGACCACTGAGAAGCCGATTAATCGGCTACCGGTAAATAGCAGTTGGAACCGAAAAGTCAATTAATCGGCTAGCGGTCGTTAAAGTGTTAAGTTATGCTCCTTTCCGTCGAAAATGTCTAAATTTCCCCATGTTTTCCCCCTACACTTCACATGTGCTATTATGAATGATTTGCACTGCGTATCTTTTCTTTTTTGGAATTTCTACGATTGTTCGCAACTTTAATATCGTATGGTCAATACATAATATGCAAGGTGAGAGAATATGAAAAAGTGTGTCACAAAAGATTACTTATGTCGAGAGCGCAAATTTTGCATGATTTCTAGTGAGTCACAGTTAAGTATGTAATAAGAAATTACGACAGAATCATAAGTTTCCCAATGTTCCAAGAGATGTGCTTTTAAAAATACGGATGCCTTAAATTGAAGCCTGATGCTGAAGTAAGCAAAATTTGATTCTTTTAAATAACTAAAACAATAGGCAAAGCATTTTTAAGACAATTTAAAAGTTTCTCATTTGATGTTAAAACAAAAATGCCACTATTATTTCCAAGAAGATCCTGTTTCCGGCGTTAATGACGTTTGTTTAGCTCAGTTCAACTAAAGAGAATGTGAAATTACGCTGTTCTACCCTTTGTGCCCCGCAGCAAAATTTAAAGATATATCTTTGCTTTCATTTGCACCTCTAGGGCTTACACGCCATGCTCCTCGTACACAAGACCCAATCGACGCTCTACCTTTGAGACACTAGTCTAAAATACTCCGACTTGTTCATAAGTATCTCAATTTTTGTTAAATACTTCATTTCCTCTCTTTTACCTATCTTTACACTAAAGCCACGAAAGTATAATATATATTAACACTATAAGGATCGCTCACGAGTTTTCTCGTGTTTTCTACACGCTGTCTTTAGATGTCACTTATTTTGACACGTTGTATCTATTTTGTCTATTTAAGTATTTACATCAATATTCAACACATTAAACTCGATTGGCCTTATGTTTTTTTCGTATTTTCACTTTTTAGTAAAAAAAAGTTGTGATAATTATAATATTAAAAAACATAATTTTTAAATGATACCTAAAATGCTTCTAATTATACAATTTCTGATAGTTTCACAAAAATTGGTTCATAAATAACAAAGTTATGATTTTTTGTAACGTACAAGTTTCCAAAAAACGTGCGGTCCCACGCGTATTTCTTACTGATTTCTTAGCGGTCCTTAAAGTGTTAACATTTTTTCAAGCCGCTCATGCGACTTCTTTATCTTCCCAACAGCGAAAACATCAGAATACGCGTTTGTCACTAGCCCCAAAGCGAGACGGGGTTTGCGTTTGCTTAGACATGCTACATGTGCCGAGACTCTAGTGAAGTTCTGTCTTTTTGTGTACGCGGACACAGTCACCTGGCCTGGAATGAGTCGTCGCAGCGCAGTTTTGGTGGAAATCACGCGAGAGACGAAATAGTCGTTAACATTTCAGAGGGCAACCGAGGAGAGCGCGACTGTAAATTATTCCGAGGATCGCGATTAGAGGCCGACCAACCACCTGCCGGATTCACGCACGGAGACTGTCAGGTATTAATAATCTGGGGATTTACGAGAGCGGCGATCTCGAGCGCTGCTTTGTTAGAAACAACGAGTTCATTGTCGACCGACGCCCGACGTATGATAATACCCGTCGACCGTTTAATCTCTTACTCAGAACGCCATTATTTCTCGTCTTTAACCGGAGCAATAGGTGTTCGATATATAAGGTCTACCGGAAAGTTCTGCCCGGAAATGTTATCACAAATTTAAACGCATATGAAAGTGTTCACTTGAAACATACATTGCTACCTTTGTTTACTATTAAATTTCTACATATGCGTTCATCAAAATGTACTGCAACAGTGATTTCGTTATTTCAGTAGTATATATTGAAAATTGGTTATTACGTAAAAACTGCGAATGACCGACGCAATTTATCTTGAAAGAAATTAGTAAAATTTCCGAACGATAACTCATACGATTTTGTAAATGCAAGTAATATTAGAATAATGGTTCAACCCTTGGCTTTCTAATATATCCATCTTCTATTAGTTTTACATCATTCAGTCGTATCCTGCAAAATTTAATCCCGATACTTAATATTATAATTTAAATATATGTATATTTATTTGATGTAATATGGACAATTTTCTGTGGCGCTGGAGACAAAACTAGCAAAATAGGCAGGCATTTGAAATGTTAGCAGACATTCGATGGTCAGGTGTTAGAAGCAATTTCACATTTTAGGCATTAAACGGAAGAACGAGCAAAGGCAAGAAAGCGACTTCATTTTCTTTTTTTCTTCATGTGTCATGTAAATTTCTAGTATCGACGATGGGCAGAAAAGCATTCTTGCGCAATATGGTTCGTATTTATGACAGTAGACAATAAACAAATCTTCAGCAAGAGAAGACGTGGATCATCATCCGTTTCCCGGTTATTTTATACCATAAGTCATCAGATTGCTGCGAAAGCACTAATACTAGCATTCAAATAATTTCAATATCTATATTTGTGTTATTACATGTGTTGCATTTTGTGTTATTATTGGAACACTAATTCCAGCATTAAAATAATTTCAATGCTTTACTCCAAAAACGAAAGAACACACGTGTACAAGAAAGCGACCATTTTTTCCTCGTCTCATTAACAGAAGCAACAATTTTTCAATTAACCTATCACCGGATTGCCGCGGAAATATAAATTCCACCCGCAACCGACATCTGCCATCGCAGTTAAAGTAAATCCTACACAACATGAAAGAACACGCATTCGCGAAAAAGCAACTCAGTTACTTCCCGTCAAGTTCACAAGAGTACTAGTTATAGAATTTATATAATAGGTCATCAGACTGCTGCGGAAAGACTAATACTAGCATTAGTGAGACGTAGAAAAAATGATAGCTTTCTTGTACACGCGTATTCTTTCGTTTTAGGTGTAACCTATTGAAATTGTTTTAATGCTGGAATTAGTGTTATAATAATGACACAAAATGCAGCACATATATAATAACACAAATAAAAATATCGAAATTATATTAATAAAAGCAACAATTTTTCAATTTACCTAACATCGGATTGCCGCGACAACATAAATTCCATCCGCAAATGACATCTGCCATCGCAGTTAAACTAAATCCTACTCAACACGAAAGAACACGCATTCGGAAAAAACAACAAAGTCACTCCCCGTCAAGTTCACAAAAGCACTAGTTATTCAATTTACAAGTTGCCGGTCCGTTGAAGAAACACCGGTACCAACCATAACGTACACTAGACGTCGCAGTATTAAAATAAACTCCTTCTAAGCCGACCAGACACGCGCGTGCAAGAAAGTAATTTCTGCCTCACGTTCGAGCGTGGCCCGCTGATAATTTTCGCGATGATCTTCGCGATGGACAATACGCTTCGTGCTCGCGACAATAGATGGTAAGCGAGACTTTAGGCCGGAGAAACATAGGTAGCCGGTGCGAGGATTGGCCGGTAATTGAGTCCTCAGTCTCGGACTCTGCTCCTCGGCAGAAAAGGACAAACGCAGAGAAGGGCGAATGGCGGGAGAGAGAAAGGTCGAAGAAGAGGGAGACGCATGCATCGGCCCGTTAAGCACGGCTCCTCGTACACAGCTAATAATATTACTGCGGCTCGCCAATGCGCACAATGGCCTTTTGTCGCCCGACAATCCTGTCGTGCGAGTAAATGCACGCGCAAGCGCGAATAACCGCAATCTTGTTGCAGCGCGCATGTACATAAATTAGGCGCGCTTCATTGTGCAGCGAGCTAAAGTATGTGCGCACGCGCGCATCAAGCCGTCGGGGAAGGAGGACTTCATACGTTTGTGGGATTGGGCTTTTGGGCTGAACCGCTTAATAAATAGAAACTTGTCAGTGGCAATATTGACGCAGGATGAACCATTTGCGGTCGACAGATTTTGCTCTTTAGAGTAGCAGCGGGTTGGATGAAATCTAGTATTTTGCAGTTACTTTTCCGTACAGAATTTAAAAACAATATATGGATATTAATATGTTGTATATGTATAATATGTATAAACATTTTTTATACTTCATGGACAGGCCAATCATCTGATTTACTTTCAGCTCCGAGTTCTTCGTTACCTATTAGATTTCTTCAGTAGTAAAAAAAATGTCTTGGATGTATTGGCACATCGAAGAATATCGATGCCTGTCAGGTGACAATTTTAATTTTCCGTGTGTTTCACTACATATAGTCTCAGTTTTTTTTAAATCTTAAATGAACACAGATAGCTTTACTCCTTTAACGAGGGCGCAAATCAAGCGCCACAACGTCAGGATTTTTCATCCCAACAGATTATACAATTTGTTACATATTAATTTACCGGTCGCGCCAAAAGAAATTTGCCATGCAACGAATGAAAACTTATAAATGATTATTAAAATTATAAATAAAAAAAATTCAAAATAATATAAATATTCTACTATAAAAATGAAGTCTCATGTATTGTATTTAAATATTTCAAGTATAAATAAGAGTGCCAGCCTTCACAATACCTTTAGGTATTGCCGATTATTAAGCGGCAATTTGAAATTTTTTCACTTAAATATTGCTAATTTTCAAGCAGTACGATTAAATCTAATAAATTTAAATATTCTCAATTTTTAAACAAGAATTTTGTATTTTTGTGAATGTATTTTCATATATTTAGACATTGTCAATTATCAAGCCGCAATTTTAACACTAAACGTACAAAGGGGGGTCAAATAACTCCTTTCCAAATTCACTTTAAAATCGTACATTTATTGTTATATCTTTCGCTTCGTTATATGTTATTTCTTCCTCTCATTTGACTCTCTGTAAATTCTTATATCATCTGATTATTCAATTTCTCGCTTTAATAAATTAGGAATTTCTCTCTGCAAATCAACATTTATTTCATAAAGGGTCAAATGACCCCTCATGTTAAGAATAGGTAGATCTGAAGTACCGGTACATTTAGTATTAATCAAAAGCTGTCACTGCTACTTACCTGACTCTTCAAGTCTTTCGATATCCTGCTTCAACTTGCGTCTTGCCGTGCGATAACGCGTGATGCGCGAAGCTTATTTTCTCCGACATAACCAGTGTGAACACAAATATCGACAGCTGCGCAGCGCTACCGTGGAGAGGTAAACGTGTCAGTGATTAAAGTAATTATGGTAATCGCAAAGCGCGCACAGTAACGATCCGACGTGTTCGTACGCGTGCAGATTCTGATGTGCTAATTAGCTGCGTAACTTACCGTGTGTCGCTTGCATCTGAAATGTTGCGCACCGATTCCGCGACCTGTGAAGTTCGATGAAACAGTGCGTTCGATGAAACACAAACGTGCGCGGCTATTTATAGCGACTCGCTATTTTTATCGCGCTCTATTAAGAGCGCCCGGTTCTTTACGCTGATACGGCATTAATGCAAAGTATGTCCCGAGCTCTCGCAGCGACTGCATTTTAATGAAATTTGCCTCCGAGCCCCGCGGCTGATTTATGTCCGTCTCATTGTCTGCCTGCGCTCGAACGAGGATTTTACTACCGCGTTTCTATCGGCTCTTCTGTTTGACTGTGCGGACGTTGATCAAAGTGTGCGTGTGTCCTGCGAAGAAACGCGTCGCGTATTGTCAAACGCATCACTTTTCGGGGAATGCACACAGGTAACCCTGGTGTAACACGCTTTTGTTCAAAGACTTCGAGTGCCATGGGGGTCTATAAGGAAGAGTTTAGGGGTAAGGGTGACTCTTTTTTAGTTCCTGTGAGCCGAGAGTCCATTTTTACCACTGTTTTTTTTTTATATTAGTAGTTTGCGCAGGTAGTTTGTGTAGGCGGTTTAGAATCATTTTCAGCGACAAGCTTCTTTATCTTAAAATAGAAATTTGTTGAAGGGGTGAAAGGTGGTACTAAAGAAAATGAAGCTTGTAATGTACCATTCGAAAGCTTGCGGTTTAGAAGAAGGTTTAGAAGAATTTTCAACGCCAAACTTGTTTATTGTAAGATTCACCTTTGTTGGAGGGGGGAAAGGTAGTTCTAAAGAAAATGGAACTTGTAATGTACCATTCGAAAGCTTGCGATGTGATGCGAGTAGATGTGTTGCAAGTGATGGTGGGAAATGCGAAATTTAGGAGTAGTTTGTGTAGGCGGTTTAGACGAATTGTCAGCGACAGACTTCTTTATCTTAAGATAGAAATTTGTTAAAGGAATGAAAGGTAAGTTTAAAGGAAATGGAACTTGCAATGTACCATTCGATAGCTTGCAATATGATGCGAGTCATCGTGGGCAATGCGAAATTTAGGAGTAATTTCTGTAGGCAGTTTAGAATAATTTTCAGCGATACTTCTTTATGTTAAGATAGAAATTTGTTGATGGGGTGAAAAGTGATTCTAAAGGAAATGGAACTTGTAATGTACAATTCGATAGCTTGCAACGTGATGCGGATAGATGTGCTGCGCGTGATTATGGGCAATACGAATTTTAGGAGCAGTTTGTGTACGCGGTTTAGAAGAGTTTTCAGCGACAAACTTGTTTATTGTAAACTAGAGGTTTGTTGAAGGGGTGAAAAGTGGCTCTAAAAGAACTGGAACTTGTAATGTATCATTCAATAGTTTATGAAAAATAAACATTTGCAGGCAATTTTCGAGTCAGTAACTTAGTTATAGGAGCGGAAAATGGCCAAAAAGTAAAATCTCTATGACGCAGGTTTCCTGTAACAATTTTTCAAAATTATCACAAAATTTAATTATATCCCTCCGTGTACCATTAAATTATTCAATGAGAAATATCGGTTTACGAATATTACGCTTGGTTTTTCCATTGAAAGCAAAACAGTACCTCTTCAAAGACAGTCCATCTTATTAAAACTAAGTTTGCATTTTTCTTTCGTCTTACAAAGCCCAATACATCCTAAGAACTTCACATTTGACCCTTCATGTCCCATGGACACATGTATGTGCAGAAAACATTCTGATCAACATGCGATCTCTTCGCCTAATTATTGTGTAAACATATTTATCTCAGTTATAAAACGAAAACAGTATAAATCCTTTGTTAACTTTCAACACCTTTGCGACTATGGACCCTGCGCCGACATTTTTATCCATCTTTTACTTCCCTTCGGCACCCTCCAAGTCTAAGTCCCATAATTGCAATGAAGGTCTGTGACAGATTATAGGTTCCGGTGCACGTCTATATCGTACATTCGGTACAGACAGTTCGGAAATGGAACATGTAATTTCCTCGTTTGCGAATGAAGATACTAGGGGTTCCGCGAAAAAATGGCCTGTGCTGCGCGGACTCTTTTTATGGCGTCGGTCGTTTAGGGATGATAATACTTCTGCGAGTGCAAATCAGTCAGTGTCGGTGTTTTTGATTTGTACAGATTCTTTGTATTGAGAGAGGGGTACCTTCGTAATCCCTTGGTGTCTGGATCTTTACCACCGTATATTCAGTGCAGATGGTCCAGACGTGGAACATCTAATTTCCGCGTTCAATGAAGATGCGAGGCGTATCGCGGGCAAATTGCACGTATTATGCCGACGATCGTTTTGTGAAGGTCATTATTTTGGCACGTTTTGGAGTCAGTCAGTTCGGTTGTACCGATCCTTTTGACTCGGTTATTCAGATTCTGTGCATGTGATTCTTGAGAAAGGGGTTCTTTTTCATGGCTACGTCTTTTAGATCGTATATTCAGTATACATAGTACAGAAATGGAAAAATAAGTTTCCTCTTTGAATGAAGATAGAAGTCGGTTGTTTCGTGAAAGTAATTCATATAGAACTTCCTTTGGCAAGGAATTTAACCAATTAAGCGCGTATGACGTGTATAGACGTCGGACCAAATCTCAATTGCGGTGCATATGACGTGTATTTAGATTTAAACTTAACAATATTAACTTATTACAATACAAATTCAATTTTTATCATAAACCCAGATGGTAAATTTGTCCAAACTTTAAAACTTCTTTACTTTTGCAAATTTAGATCACCGTAATGTGATTCCAAAGACTCATTCTGAACTTCTCTGCCATATTCTTATAATACCGAAACAAAAATGTAGCATTTCAAGTAAAAAATACAGAATGACCTCGGCGTGATCGTGAAAAATCGCGGATAATAAATTTGTTCAATACACTAGCATTCTACCTCCAAAATAATGATAAACGATTTTCTCGCGTTATTTTATGCCGACCGTCTCGTTGATTAACACTACGGACCGCTAGGAAATTTGTAAGAAATACCGTACGTTTTTTGGAGAACTTGTATGTTACAAAAAATCATAACTTTGTTATTTATGAAGCAATTTTTGTGAAACTTTCAAAAATTGTATAATTGAAGTTATTTTAGGTATTATTAAAAAAATATGTTTTTCAATAATCATCACATCTTTTTTACTTAAAAAATAAATTTGTATGAAATTGATTGAAATTGTAAAATAGGATGCCTTTGAGGTATTATTTAAAAAAATTAGTTAAAAAATTCTTCACAGAAATTATAAAATTTTATTTAAAAGTCAATTTTATCAGAGTTTCTAGTAGTTTTTTAAAGTATCATATTGCATGAGGCACCGGTAAATAAGCCAAAAAACATAAAGGCAATCGAATTTAATACATTGAATATTGATGTAAACACTTAAATAGACAAAATAGATATAATGCATCAACGTAAGTTACATCTAAAGACAGCGTGTAGAAAACACCAGAAAACTTGTGAACGGTCCTTAAAGTGTTAACACTATCATGAAATTCTATTGGCATAATCGGTCGATCGGTATACAGAAAATCGAATAATTTGTCAAAAAGAAAAATCCGAATAAAAGATTCGGCAGTTACTTCAAAGGCACTTACCGTGAGACATCCTGTATATGCGCCTGGAGCGCAGACTTTATCGTCGGACGCGATTCATTGTCTGCAAGCGCGATGAATCTCTTTTCGACATTTTTAATAACCGACCCCTTCGTATCCGTCTATTAACGAAACGATTCAGCGGAACGCAGCGCGTTGATAAGGACGTATACATATCGTTTCGGGCGGAAGATTCAGTCACTATGTCACGCGTGAGCGTTCGCGATAATGGCGAATTAAACAATCAAAGCCCGACATTGTTAGGAACTGGCGATTCGCGATAGCGCATTAAAGTAATACTTCGAGAATCGCGCCCTCGTTTTCGCATTCATTCATCAGAACGCGTCCGCTAGAAGCCACTGAGTAATGTGCAAGGCGTCGACGATTGAATGTGTGGGACTGAGAACTCGCAATTTAACCAATTAAGTGTGTTTCACGACTATAACCGTCATGGAGATGTGGCAGAATTTCGGGTCATGATGATTATATCCGTCTATATTACTAATTCATCACCCATGATACAGATTCACATCAAATACTACCGGGTGATAAAATTTAAGTCCAATTAAAAAGAAAAATTCAACCAGCGAAAATAATGACAGTAATTGAACCTTTGGACTAATTTTTGATGAACTTTGTATTTCTAGTTTCTAAAGAATTATTTAAATATACCTTTACGTATTTGTTATTTCATTATTTTCCATTTACACACGTTTTTGTATAGAAAGCTATAATTAGATTTTATGCGGATATTGTCAGCTGAAAAATTCTAAACATCATAGTTGACTCGATAATATTCCGAAATAGCAAGTGCACTATTCAACAATTAAAGATTTAAATTAAAATATTTCGCATTATAAATATTATGTACGGTGTTTTAACTTAAAATATTTTAGCATAAATTAAACCGGTCATCGCAATCACCTCGATATTTAGTAATTTTTTTTCATACAATGGTTAGCATACTTCGATCCACGAGTTACCCCTCATTGTTTGCATTTTAGATGGCAACCTCTTTTGAACAGTTAAATTGAATAGTCACATTCTTATACTCGTAAGAAAATAGTCAACAATACTCATGGATAAGGGCATGGTCATATAACCATATTTCTTATTATTCCATTATACGCGTAACAGAAATTGTACCTGTACTTCGATCAAAGCATAATTAATTCCTAAGTCTCCCGATTACACAAAGCCAATATACAGCAATTTTTGTGAATTTTTCAGAAATTGTATAATTGGAAATACTTTAGGTATTATTAAAAAAAGTAACGTTTTTAATAATTGTCATAATATTTTTACCCATTAAGATAAATTGAACAGAAACCGAAGACAATTGTAAAATAGGATGCATTTTATGTATTATTTAAAAAAATTGTTTAAGATTATTCGAAGAAATTATCATACAATTTTAGTTAAAAGTCAAAGTTATTGGAGTTTCTGGTAGTTTTTTAAGGTACAATATTGCGTGAAGAATTTTTCTCTGTGAAGAGAACAAAATTTACCTATGTATCGCGATTCGCTTCGTTTTTCATTGAATATTAACGTGAATACTTAAACACACAAAATACCGTATTAGCCCGAATATAACGCGATATTTTTCCACCATTTATTTTCTGCTAAAAAATCGACTTGCGCTAAATTCAGGGTTTAAGTAATGGAATGTATTATAAACAAGGACATTACTTTAAGTATTATTTTTTTTTTAAATATCTTTATAAAAATTTCGGAGTCGCGTTATATTTGGGCTAATAGAGTAGATACAATGTATCAAAGTAAGTGACATCTAAAGACTATGTATAGAAAACACTAGAAAACTCGTGAGCAGTCCTTAAAGTGTTAACCCAATGTTTCGACATTTCGATCACATCATCGACATGTATTTACCCATTAATTTAAACTCACCAGAAACCAAAGTGAATTAAAGCATTTTCAAGCGTTATCTGCTGAGCACAATGTCGTCACACATTCCGTTTAATGTAAGCTCTTCCTCGCAGGCCGCGTGGTCAAGAAAAAAAGGGGGACGAGAACAGTATCGCGAGACATATTTGCTTTCACCCGTTTGTCTCGAATCGGAACGTGAAGTATCGCGGAATCGGTCCCGTCCCATGAACGAACGCGAATGACAGACAACTGCGGCCGCAATCGCGGCGTCCATAAATCACCCGGCGCTCCGGACCGCGATAAATGAGTAATTAACAGTGCGTGTCGCAGAACGGTTAAATTATTACGCAAAGCGATGCGCGTAGAATCACGGATCCCGGGATTAATCGCCTTCGCAGAAAACTCGCCGCTCGCAGCTGGCGCAGAAGGAAATGAAAGCGGATTCTTGAGGGTCCCAATGCAGATTCCGCGCGCGAAACTTCTCGTTCGGAAACGCTCGGAAAAAATGTTGATCGCTGTTATTTTCTGGGAAACGATTAGTCCGATCGTATTGAAATTTTAACGCGTCGACCACATATTTCTCAATTAACTGCCCCGCTGGATATGGCGCGTGTAATATTTTTTGTCGAGTGGAGAAGGAGAAATTATTTAGGCGAAAATTGAAAAGGCAATTGCCTTTGGCATTTTTGTGTTTTTCGATGTTTGCGGTTCTGGTAAACACGTTTGAGAAATTTCTAATAGGTGGAATTCTATCAATTGATTACGCATGTTTTTTTAGTGATTTGAATATGGATAAAAACGTCTGGAATCTCCTTGAGTCGATTTGTCAAGTTTAGGAAATACTGAAAAAATGTTATGCTGTGTTTGAGGCGCTCGCGACTAAAACTTATGAAATTGATCAAAATTCCATTTGTAGGCAGTGTAAACTAAAGTGTTTGTATTTACCCAGAAACTCCAACTTTTATGAGGTGCAAACCAACCGCACCGCATCAAAACGATTTTATCAAAATAAAGTTCTTGAAACGTTTATTTCGATTGCATTTACTTTATTTGCGATTTTCTAGAATAGTATATCATGTTTCGAGATTTTAGGATATACTAAACAGAGAATTCTGATGAAGTTCTTCATTGTACACGAGATCCCGAAAACCTGCTGAAATTCGGCTAAAAGAAAGGTTTCAACGAGCAATTGCTCGCCATTTTTGTGTTTTCCGATGTTTGTGGTTTTGATGAACACGCTTCGTTGCAAGTCGTTTGAGAATATTGTCAGATGTGGAATTCTGTCAGTTGTCTACGCATATTTTTTTTATTGATTCGAATATGAATAAAAACGTCTGGAATCTTCTTGAGTCGATTTGTCAAGTATGCCATTTATGCAATACCGACAAAATGTTATGCTATGTTTAAGGCGCTCGCGGCCAAAACTTGAAACGGTTATTTCGGTTGGATTTACTTTATTTGCAATTTTATAGAATATTTTCTAGAATAATATGTCATGTTTCGATACCCTAGGGTATTCTAAACAGAGACTTCCGACTAAGCTTCTTGTTATACACGAGCCTCCAAAAAAAAATTGCTGAATTCGGGCAAAATAAAGGTTTCAAGAAGTTCAAGACATAAAAATATTGTCAAACGCGGCCAAGTACGTCAACGCGATAAACAGATACGAAAATTCGCGATTAATAATACACGCGATAATTAGCATCGACGCGAATTCGCGATCGCACTTTGCACTTTGAACGGGCCGATTTTAATCCGTGAGCGTGCATGTGCGCGTCGGAATGGAAGGATCGGACGTTGGGATTGGCTGGCCGAGGAGGATCGCAATCTCATCGGGGAGTTTTAGGTTTACGATACAAGAGTCGTGCAGTCTTGAGAATAAATTAATATATTTTTAATGGATATACGGTAGGTACTGTCTCGCATCCCGGACTTTATGGCATCGCTATTCTTATTTGCCCCCTTCATGGGTTTCTCATCGGCTCTCGACCTACGCACGCCGATTCGCGAAGCGGCGGAAAAATGCATATTCTTCTCCGCCGCTTCTTTCATTCTGTACGTCGTTGCATGCCTAGATCTTTATCTCTCTATATACACGTGCCAGGCGAAATCTCTATTGCTTTAAATAATATCCGCGATCGGCGAACACTGGGGTATCTGCTACGTCAATTAAATAAAACGGATCCTTCCGTACTTCGAGCTATTTACATTAAATACACGCGTCTCCGCACTCGCCTATCTTCTTTCACTCTCTCTCTCTCTCTCTCTCTCTCTCAGTCGTTTTATTACACACACGCGTACGCTTACTTTCTTACCTTGCGAAATGCCTGAACGAATCGTTCCACATTACCGGCGGACGCTGGAAAACAATTCGCCCACGTTTATTGCACATGTACTCTCACTCGACCTCTCTTACTTTCACACGCACACGATCTCTCTTGCGGATCAAAGAACGGCAACGGAAGAAAATCATTCGCACGCGCCGGAGAGACCCTACTGACGTCACACTTGTACTGCGCCGTTGCGGATATGTCAAAATTGATATCGGCCCGCCTCCGACAGCCCCGAAAACGCGCGACTTCAGCTATGCAAGCCTTCCAACACTCAGCGCCCCCGGAAGAAGGATCTCAGGATCGTGAACTATTTCTCTCACAGTCTCTGGCAGTCTGCGCGGAAGACCATGCACTCCTTTGCGTCATCTATCGGCTACATACACTTCGCCAATTGGACAAATCGCGAGATAGCTCGTCAGTAAGAGTTCGACGACTCAAGGAACGTAGAGAGAACCCTGCCATCGAACGTCACTCCAACCTAAGGCTACTTCAGTCTAATCCGCGAAACTTCCAACGCACGTAAGTCCCTCAACACTAGACCCCCGATCCTTCCCGTCGAAGTTCCCGAAACTCCGCCGGAACATCGTATCCCTTGACTACGTCGAGGTCGGCTAGGTGGGTACAGAAATGGGCGACGTGGACAACGTGGGGGTCGTGGACTCTCTACCGTTGGACAGACTAGGAGTAGAAGGCCTGTGCTCGTTCTGTATCGAGCCCGGGGTGCTGCTGTTCCTGTTGTTGCCCAGCAGGCTGTCGATGGAGAACGGATTCAGCCTCTTCCTCTCCTCGCGGCCCTTCACGGACAGGTCTATGCTGCCGCTCTGGACCTCTTCTTCGCTCTGGTGTCTTCTGCTGGTGGCGTTGTTGTTGTTGTTCGTCTGACGCACAGAACCTCCGCTGCCCAGGTTGACCAGCTCCCGCCTTCGCTCCAGGAGACTCAGGCCCCAGTGATGAATGCCCTGCTGGTGGTTCGTGTGGCTGAGACTCAGGCCGCCGTTGGGGTTCTGCAGGGCGTCGACGTAATTCGGGCCGCGGCGGGCGTCGCTGGCGTCGTTGGTGACGCTGCCAGTCAGTCTTGGGTAGCACTCGCCGTCCACGGACCCGTCGGCAGCGGAATCCACGCGCTCGCTTCCGCTCTCGCTGCAGGAATCCAGGCCGCCGACCACGTCGATTTCTTCGTTCGCGTCGTTGCCGGAACCAGAGACGCTACTGCCCTCGTTGTTGCTGCCCAGGTGCCCGAACGAACTGCCCAGATGACCGTTTAGACTGCTGCCGCCGCCAGACGCCGCGGCGCTGCGAGACTCCCACTCGGCTCGTAAAGTTGAGAGGTCCACGGAAATGCCCTGCAATACAGAGCAGCGGGTTCTCAGATTTGTTGGCCCGCGAGACGATTCGGAGGGAGGGTGGCTGGGCAAGCGTGAACACTCGGGAATCTGGCGATTTTAAGGTTGAGACTTTCGGGGCAGAATTTTCGTTGTCTGCAAAATGGTTGCCGTGGTTAAACTCAGCTACATGTCGTCGTTTTGCAGAGAATGGATTTCAGAGATTCTTAGACCTGAAGATGCAGACTGTAATGTCTGCGAAACGTCAGCGTATAGATGAGCTTAGATGCGACAACCATGTGGAAACCATCAGTTTTCAAAGGTCCCTCTACTTCCTGTTATCTTCGCTTTTTCGTTTCTTGCTGCTATTATGAATAGCTACGTAAATGTAGTGTTTCGTATTTCGGTTGACAAGTTGATTTATTTTTATCTGTTCTACATGTTTCGCACCCTAGGGCGCCTCTGCAGGAGGCTGACGAAAGGTGTTATAATGTAATATAAGTATAGCTACCAGCGTTAAATTAACCCTTTGAAGACCAAAAACACAGTATTTCTGTCATAATATGTACCTCTCCCGTGTTGGCCAATGACTTCTCATATGGGTCATATGCAGATCAGTAGGATCAATCGGTTTCTTGCTTGAGCAGCAAGAAAGTGATGCAATCGAAATTGCGAAATTTAGACTACAGTATATAAAAAACAAATTTGCATTGGTTTTACATTGAAGTCGTATGAAAATAAAAGTAGTCACGAGGAAAGTGTTGCATAAACGTTGCCCGCCACTGAAAATGTTGAGCTAAAGTTAGCGGTGCTGTGAAATTTACTTTATGAATGCTGTGCAGCGGCGATTAGCGATAACTGGATGTTTTATGGTAATTAATAGATCCGCGCCCACGTATTTATTTCGTTCCTTCATCGCACTACCCTAATCTATGCTCTTCTGTTTTGAGGTGTCAACCAAAATAAGGTGCACTCCACTTATATAATCTAACCAGGGTTGACTCTATTCGGAATGATATATTTTTGAAACGTATATATTCTCTGTTAGATGTCCTATAATTGGTTGGTCGCCCATGTCCAAAATGGAAATTTGGATACACACATAATAAATATATATGTGACGATGGATGACAATCGGTGGTCGAAAATTTAAAAGAGCTTCTTAACGTTTCACATGCTTTTAACACTTCATTGATAAAGTATTTGCGTAAGTTCGGGTGTACTGTGTATAATCGGATATATGATAAACAACTACGACAAAATGATGTTTTCTCGCGCAAAGTAACTTGACATAAAATCTGAAGTTTAAATTATTACAATTCGAAAAATTATTTTCATAACTAAAGCAATAGCGAAATAAACATGTGTTTCCGATATTTACAAAATTTGCTCTGGTACCTTAACACAAAAGGAAATTTCACAATTTCAAAAACATCTTGATTGCCATGATTTCACCTTATTCACATTTCTTTAACTCAGTTCATACAAACAACTTGCAAATTCACGCAGTTTCATTGCTGGCAACCTGCCGCTAAATCTCAAGATACAACTTTCCTTCGATCTGTATCTCTGTGCATCGCATATCGACAACACCAAAGCCCAATCGTTATCCTATCTCTGCGATAAAAGTTTCAAATATTTTGGTTTGTTCATTAGGCATACACTCAGTTGGTCAGGCGGCTTTTATATCGTTTCATGAACGAAAACATTAGAACACGCGTTTGAATGGGATCCTGATCTGCATAGGACCTCCTGCGTTACTGCCCTTAAAACGGCCAGGGTTCACGTTTGCTCAGACAAGCTATAATATTCCTCTAACGACGGAGCGTAAGAGTGGGAAAGATGTGGAACGAGTTTACGTCGCGACGCCGCGGAAAAATTGTGGTTTGATGGAGTAGCGGCAGGTGGCAGGCATTACGCGGTTCCGCTCTGCTTACATGGTGCAAACGAGTTTCGGGCTATGGAGCCCATATGTTGTCCCACCCCCAAGACGTGTAGAATATTAAAATATTATTTTTTGTCCAAAAGTTACCAACAGAAGTTCACTGTTTTGAAAAATACCACACAATGGAGAAGTATAAAATATAACTTTTACATGAAAACATGACATTAAAACATATTATTGTATAAACATATAACTAAAGTTGTTAAAAGAATTAATAAATCTTGTTTATTTTTCATAATCTTGCATGTTATGTATCACTGCTTTTTCAACAGAAATTAATTCCGACCAGTATGACACACATGACCAACTTTAACACGTCCGAAAAGGGTTAATATAAATAAATGAATAAATATATATGAAATAAATAACGAAATAAAAATATCAAAGTCATTTCATTGAAACCTAATTTCATATCAAACTATTATCATATCTGTTTGTATACTCTGTGTTTGACGAATATATTCGTCATCGCTTAATTTGTACGACGCACGTAGGGGACACATTTTCCAACGAGGTCGAAACAGTTAACTGGTTAAAAGATTCTAGACTTTCACACGTCTTGGGGGTAAGCACATTCTCCGCATCCCAAACTCGTTTACCTGCTCCGTCGAAAAATGGCACGCCGCTAAAGTCATAAAACCGGCTACATTACAAAGCACATCTTATTTGTGCTGTGCGCGCTCACCTTTGCGGCCAATTTGCGCTGCTGTCGTTCGAGGGCCTTAAGTAGCTTCTTCTGCCGCCTCTCGCGTTCTTTCCTCCTCAATTCCTCCGGCGGTATCGGTTCTCCGCTGCAGCTTTGTGGATGCGCATTGTGTGCCGGCCTGCCTGGACCCTTCTTCGTATGCTCCTTCTTCCGCCACTTCGCCCGCCGATTTTGGAACCACACCTGCAATCAGTCCGAGGATCCCCAGTTAGCAGCGAAAGCGCAAGACCCCTGGATTACAGTGATCGCCAGGGGAATCCTAGCAATTTCTAATCAATTTCGCGAACGCGTAGAAAAGTAAGGGCACGCAGAGGTTGGACAGACTCGCTGGGTGTCTTTGCACTCCGAATTTTATTTCAATTTCGGTACCGTTCACAGCGATCACATTTTGCCACAAGCGTTCCGTAGCGAAAGGGTTAATTATAATCTGTGATCACATCCGGTTCTTTTATTTCTCTTCAATCACCCGAATGTCTATCCCTTCTAATGACATTGCAAGTGACTCGACAGCGTATACCCGACATCTATTTATTTCAACATGAAAAAACGTCGACGGGGACTTGGCAAAAGAGCTCCTTCGACGAAAACTGAAGTCGCCTCCCACTCACCATAGAAGTGCAAAGGGTTAAATTTTGAAATTACACGAAGAAGCCCGGCTCCCAGAACGGAGGACCAACGACCCTCGAGGGTGTCTTGATTCATCGAGGACGGCAAGAACCCTTTGCCCCACGTTTGCGTGAATGCTCGTGGCGTGAACTACGATTTAGGATGGCGTGAGCGAGGCCGCGAATGAGGGAGGAGGACACGAGGGGTGGAGTGTCGGCTACAGGGGTCTGCGAGGTGGCAGGAGGGGCGAATGAAGACATTAGTTGCAGAGATTGGCCGGTATGTGGCGCTGGTCGCACGCGAGCCAAAGATCAATAGACCCCCTCGACCCCTGAACACCTTCGTCACGACAGATGCCTTTATGACTTCATATTCGTCGTCTTCGACACCTCGAATAAGTGCCCGCAGGCCCGAGGGTTGGCTGAAAAAAGAATGCACGAAGACCGACGAGTCGATTATAGAAATAAATTGAGGATCCCCAGCTGTTCCGTGAGGCGTGGGAAACGTTAGTTAGGTATTGCCAGTGTGCGTTAGACATTATCAACGAGTGATAACGTCTAATGAGCCGTTCTACCGACCACCTGGTCGTGTTGTGCGTCTCGGACGAAAGCGACATTTTTTTTTGGTCGTGCCCTTGTAGGTTGGTTTCGTAGAGAAGCGCGTGGGGTGCGTGTCGGAAGGCGTCGGGGAAATTAGTTGGGCTCACGGAGTCGTGTATTGTGATCTCACGAGGTGGATGTAAAAAATCACGGGAGAACGGGAAAGTGCAATTATTTTGTAGAGCTGGCAGAGGTCAGGGGTATTAATGCGGCGTCTGGCTGTGGATAATTGATATAATGGGTGTCTCAGGGCGTTATCGAGAAATGTGTATTCATTGTACAACGTGATTATGGGATAATTGGCAGGGATGTACGTGAATAAGCGGATCTCTTTGCGGTAATGCCGACGACATGTGTATGCTTTATCGTTTTCCCACACATTTGTCACCGTATCGGCGAAGCCATTTTAAATATGTCGGTGCGGTCGCTGTTATTTAGAAGCTTTGCGAAAGAACAAGTTGATGGGAAGATTTCCCGCAGCGATCTGGATCATTTTATGCCTTTTCGCCTGGTTTTGACTGGATCGCCCAAATTTCTGAGAATTTTACGCTTGTGCTTGCGGGAGTATAAGGCGGTTTCAAGTACGATTGTTAAATTAGAATGACAAGCAAATCGGACAACGTTAATTTTATCGTAAAAATGATAAGGGAAATCTGAAAATATTCGTGATTTTTTCAGAAGTTCTCTTGGTTAAACTATCGACTCGGGGCTGTAAGTCGGACAAGGCTTCTTTGATAAATTTTCGACGTTCTTTCGCATGAGCTTAGCGCCGATAAGCTATCACGAACGAATTGCGGCTTCTCCGAAACTATTGAAGAGTTGGCAAGTAGGTAACGATCTATTTACACTGCAAATTACCGTTCATCGAACAACGCAAATCCGGTCAAACAGAACGGTAAGGTACAAAGCAAAAGTAGAATTCATGTTCGACGAATCTGATTTCGTCTCGAAGAGATATTCTTTAAATTGTAGAAGTACTTATGTGTATTGACATGCAGGGAAAGTATGACGAATAAAAATTATTTTGCGTAATCACCAGTGTGTTCAACATATAATTTTTTCAGAACGAATTCAACATACAATTTTTCCGCTTAATACCAGAACTACCAAACTAGTCGAAATTACATTTTTGACATTTTTATTTAATATTGATGTTTAGTTTAAAATTTTAATTAAAAACTTACACACATGTATGACAAGCTTACAGACTTTTTTTTAAATTCTTACTGTTACATCTAAAGAATGAAATTTTGACTGGTACATAAACTAAAGGTGTGTGTTTTTCAGTTCCAATGACGTCATACATGCCTCGACATTTTTTGTTTTATTTTGTAACAACTGCATTTACTGTAAATGAAGGTAAGTTCTGTCGCATTTACTTTGATTGGAAAAATGTACAAATAATTTACCTATATTTTTTTAAATTTTTTGTTACCTGTTTTTATTTTTACCTATTATTAATTACCTATATTTATTTACCTATATTTAGCTATATAGTAACCAGTAGAAACGGCGATTACTCTGGTACAGATTCACATGAAAAGAAATCATCAGACATTGACGATGTAAATAAAACGTCAGATATTGATGATGAAAATAAAATAACAGAGTTTGACGATAAAAATGAACAAATCCGCATACGACGATGAGAACTTTCATCAGTTTAGTGAAAGAGGAAATAAGCTTGAGATTTATGCAGATTCTGAAGAAGAAAATGAAGAAACAGTGAAATGAAGAGAGACTCCATTTTCATTAGAAAATTTCAAGAAGGTGCTATTACCGAAAGAACATTGTTACGTCATATTTTCTCCGACAATTTTGAACAGCTTATGCAACACATTTTTTATTGATAATTGGCAATTGTCTAATTGTGTACATTAGAACTTGCACCGTAACAGACGTTCAATAAGAGTCGGACGTCCACAGTAGCAAACTGATTTGCATCTTTTTCGCACCACGTCATCAAGACCCCAGAAATAATTTTATTTACAGTCCAAAAATGACAACCTGCATTGCCAATTACAAATTTACAGTTGTATCATTTATTTCCTGACATAACCCATTTCGTTAATAACCAGTCGCTTTCCTGATCTGCCAGAAATAGGCATACATTAATCCTTGGTAATTCGAATATGAAAAATCTTGCGAGCGACGGAAGCCTCGCGTTCCACGCGTTTGCGGCGTCAATTAAATAATATTCGATTCGTTCCGCATCGGCAAAATAGCATACGCGCGATGTTGTAAACTACATCAATACGAAGTGACTGTTACGCGGACCCAACAGCCGTGACGCAATTATTAATGAAGTTGTTGCCCCCGCCACATTTTGTTGCGCCTTACGCAGACGACCACAATTTCATTAAGGTGCATCCAGACTAAGCAAACTTCTTTAAACTTCTTTAAACAATCCATCATTTTATTTACCTAAGGGAGAGCGTAGTTTAATTTTAGCGTCCATATTTTTCGGACGTATTATTTTATTACCGGTTTTCACTTTGTTTTAAAACATGTCTCATGATTGGACCGAAGAGAAAGTTCTAAAGTTGATAAGGGAATATGCCAATGTATGGAATCCCGAAGATAATGCGTACAAAAATAAAAATAAACGTATTTGTATGTTTTTTTTTGTAATTTTAGGACCAATTATTACGATGAGATTTTCAAATGTAGTTATATCCATTCGAAGCAATTTCTTGAACACCGTTGGTCCTCACTTTTTAATTTTGGTAAAAATTGTCGCTTTCTGTTAGCATAAATACCTCTTTGCCACCATCGCCGCTTTCTCCGGTTTTCTCGCGATAATTTTATTTTTATTAATACGAGTGCACACCGCGTAAGTAAAGCATTGTTCGTCGTTCATTTTTACAACTACTTTTGTGCGAACACTGAAGCAACTAGCAAGGTCGATATTTCCGAACAGTTGATTAACTCCTCGTATGTAAAATTCGCCAACAGCTGATCAACTGTTGTTCAATCGTTGCTCAACTGTTGCTCAACAATGTTTGCTTAGTCTGGATGCACCTTTAGATTGCAATGTTATACGCGTTCGCCGGTCGAACTGGACCAATGTTTCCCGGCAGACGGAAATCTTAAACCTGGAAAACCGCGGACACCTCCCCGTAACGAGAGTCGGCGGTCAGTAAATGGTCGACTGCTGATGCGTGGCTTGTTCACATCGATGGCGACGAATCTTATCGCAGTTTTCAAGGTCCAGCGCGCGAGGACCCACACATAATCTCGTGTTATAGCGTGCATGCATGAAAGTGTTGAAGCGAATATTTTGCCGACCGTGTGAACTTGCAAAATGCCAAATGTGAAAATCGTCGTGATTAGGAAGTAATTCAAGAAGTTTCAGGTTTGAAAGAAATGTATGGTTTTGTCAATTTTCGTTGCGTAAAGGTCGTATCCCATCAAATCAACAAAATTACCACAATCTCAATCAACGATATCTAATGTTTCGCGCTTAATCGGAAAATATTTCCAAGATTATATACCGGGCAGTTCACAAACAAACAATTTTTCGCGAAGGTGTGCACTATGTTATAACAAAAAGATCAGAAAAGAATCGCGGGTCGGTGTCCGACGTGCAAAGTGCCACTATGCATCGTCCCTTGTTTTCGAGAATATCACACGACAGCAACAGTTAAAATTGTTAACTTTTACAGATATTTAATTATTTTTTCGAACTTTCCGTTTATTATGTATATAATAATAATATTGTATAGATTAGAAAAGCTCGCAATTAATATTCCGTTCATTATGTACATACAATAATAAAATTGTTCATTTTATGAAATAAAGTCGTCTTTTTTTCCCAATATCTCTACAGCGTCACTTTGTGTTTGACGATTATACCCGTCATCGCTTGATTATTTCAACACACACTAGTGCGCCCTCTGCAAAGAGATCTTCACAGTTAACTGCTTAATTACAAACGTATCACCTTTCCAAAGCTAACAGCACGTAATCCACAATTTGCGAGAAAAATATCTGTCGCAAAAGCACTTAGGTCTACGCGCATTTTTTGTCGCCAGACAAGGCGCCTGACTTTTTCCGACTTTTTCCGACTTTTTCCGGTTGCCTAACGCAAACGGCGAAAGCGGCGTGTGAATAAATGTCCGCCCTGACAGAATTCGCGCGCGCCGCCGATCCCGGATAAAATACAACGACGCGCCGCAAAAGTGGCGCTGCGCGAGTAGCGATAAATCCTCTCCGTGAAGCGTAATTAGCGCCGCGGAACGCTAAATTTACAGCGGCCTGTGCACGTACGGATCTCGTTCAACTTTATCGTGCGAAATTTAATTCATCGTCGCCCGCTACCTGCTGTATCGCGAATTGTTTTAAGAATTACGCCGCGTGTAAAGGGTTGGCGTCTTCAAGTGCACGCAGATGCATCGAAGAGCGTGGTAGCAGGGTTAGAAGTTGTGGGGTATTAACAGTTTGACTGCCGTGATGGTCACTGTATATAATATTTGTCATTTATTGTTTCATTTAATCTAGTGTTTTTTATAATAAATGTTACGCTCTATATTTATTTTCTTTTGCTACTATTGTTATGGGATATATTAGATTCGTCAACTGCTACTATTATTATGAGGCCGAGAGAGGAATGTATGTACATATAGGAATGTATAGAGTATGGAGTCTAGGAATAGTAGAATAGAAATAGTGTAATATGATGATATGTAATGTTTGAGTTTCAAGTTGTATGAGTGTGTGAATGTGCAAGCCTAGTATAAACTTCGATTGTGAATGTGGTTCTATACATGTAGGTGTCTAATTTATTAATAATTGTTGTTTGTATGAAAGAAAACGAGCGTATCTGTTCTGTTAGTTACAAGGTTTGAGTGAAATCAGCATAAAAAGTGAAGTGTGATTGAATAGAAAGAAAATAGTATTTAGCGTTGATATCTATTGTTTTGTATTATTATCACTTCCACAAACAATTATTAGCGTATTAAAGTGTATTAAAAAATTTAGGTAGCATTTTAATTTGGTAAAATAATTGTTGTAATAAATATGATAATGACCGCGACAAAGTGACTGTGCGAGTAAAATTGTGGTTAGTACTTTGGTTGAAAGTTAATGAATTATTAAATGTACTGATTAAATTTTAATTTTTCGAACGAAGTACCAGCCACAATTTTATTTGCGCAGTAAAATAATTATATGAATACATTATTTTTTCAATCATATTTCATGCTTTCCTTACATTCAATCAAGTTAGCAACCTTAAATTTATTTTATTAAGTGAAAATGACATGCACATTTTTTTATTTGGAAACGGGTGATTATGATGGATCCACGCGATTGGATAAACGATGCATAACTCATGTCATGTGACATGAATTACAATTTTAGAGGAAATTTGGCTGACAACACAAAGTACAGTAAACTCTCTCACATTGTCCACAGTGGTCCTTCCTTCACAATGTCCATCTTAATATTTTTACACCCATGTAAGGTTATGTCTACACTTATGTCATCTTAATCAGCGTCAACTAAACATGCAATTTATGTAATGTGACAAACAACAAGAGTTTGCAGCTCAAAGGAGCATAATACAACAATATAACCCGTTGAATTGCGTTTTTCTCTGAAAATTATCATCGACTCACATTATCGAGATTATTACAGTTGAGACGAGATCAAAAACTAAATAATTTGGGTTGCGTTTACTTATCTGATACTTCTTATGAAATGAGCCACTCAATAAGTATTTAGAATTAACGATGGGAATTATATCCTGTTGTTTATAACAACATAACCTTTTCAAATGCGTTCTTATGCGACAATTTTCATTGGGCATGAATTTCAATGGAAATGAAATCAAACATGATACAATTTCGAACACATTCACTTGCTTAACACTTATTATGTTGCGGCTACATAATAAATACGTAAAAGTAAGTATGCACCGGGTTATATCATACTCTGTCTCATTTTTATTCTCATAATATCATCAAAATATATCTTTATACATATAAAATTAGAAACACAATAATTTAAACATAGTGTTCGACATAGCATTGACACCCACATTTTTAAGTGTTTTTTCGTTAAGCTTGCCTCGACTTATATTTCATCATTAACCTTTAAACGACGTCTTCATTTCAGGGGGTATTCCAATGTGACGGGTCGAGAAAATCGATATTTTTTTTTTGCATTTTTTGATCATTTACAATCATAGAATCAATATCTCAAAGTCGGTTTAGGCGATTCCGTCCTTTCTGACTAGTAATAACGTTTCAGATGCTGTAACTGCGCGCGCATCAACGAGATTTTTGCAAGTGGCGTTTAGACTCAAAAACGGCTTTATAGATCGATATTAAATTTTAACACAATATTCAGCATACTTATGGCTATCGCATGAAGTTCAATCATGTTAACGTTTTGATTATAACCCATAATTTTGCCTTGTTTATAGCGCAAAAAATTGCTTCTTTCACACTTTTTCACAAAACGCCGCCATTTTGTTAATTGTCATGGAAATTTGAAACCTGAGGTTCATGCGATATCCACATTCATACAGATAGGATCTCTTCCGATTTTCTGTCTCATGTCAAGGAGGGCCGGAATTGTTTACGCCAGCACAACAAACATTTTTTTGATGGGTGCAAAACCACTAATATATTAGGTCTACCGGAAACTTTTGTCCGTTCTCGTATTAAAAGAAAATAACACATTTTCAATATATAATACTGAGATAGCGAAATCATTGTTTCAGCACATTTAGAAAAGTGCATACGTAGAAATACAGTGGTAGATACAGGCAACTATATATGTTTCAAACGAACATATTCATACATGTTGAAACTTGAGATTATATTTCGGACAGAACTTTCCGGTAAACCTAATATTTAAACACAAAAATATTTTCAAACGATAAAAATGTCCCTCTATTGTTCTAGGCCATACCTTTTCAGGAAAAAAGTCTGCTTTATTATATGCAATAGTTTCTGAGAAACAAATGTTGAAAATTTGCTTTTTTTGGGCGTTTACAATGGAATACCTCCTTAAGTTCGTCGAGTTACAAAACGGTAGCTGCACCCATAGAAATGTTGTCCCTCCTCCCAAAGTGTCCCAACTCGCTTCCACGTGAAAGAGTTTACTTTTGTCAAAGCTTCTTCGCCACGCCGATTTATCGGACGGCGACAACATTTTTTCCCGAAAGCCGCTTCACGGGTTCAGGCCCTGGCAGAAGTTATCTCGTACGGGTATCGGTTGTATCTAATCTCAGGACTATAGCCTGTCGCGGTGATGTCCCTTCGAGAAGCACCGGGTGCGTGACATCATGTCACCGACTCGCAGGGTTATCGACCGATCTTTATCTCCTGTCGAACATACGAAATCACTGACACTGTCCAACTGTGCGCTCGGCTGTCCTAACGTTGTAATTACCGCGTGCGTATGTTCTGTTTCTCGACCAATCAGTTCAAAGGGAAACCATGATTTTATGGCCTCCAGGCGGTGTGTCAGTGTCAAAAATGCGGGTGTGTATAAATGAAAGGCAAATGGCGGAAAATTTGTGTCAGATGTTTCGTCACGTTTCAGTAAGACCCGTTAACACTTTAAGGACCGCCAAGAAATCTGAAATTTTTAGCAGGCAAGTAGTTACAGAGTGGTAGATGAATTAGGGCGCGTTCATTTAATTACAGATTTATTCAGTTTGAACATTAAGCTAATAGAAAATATTAAAAACAATTTTTTTTGTACAACATAGCCGTCTACTGCTATTTGCTTTTGGTATCTTTTTTTAGGCGCTCCGCGGCGTAACATCTGGCAACCACAATTTTTGACCAAAGGCAAATAAAAAAATTCTCATTAATCTACATAAGAATACCTAGAGGAGTACGTAGGGAATTTAAAAATATTGATTTTTGCGTAAATGATAGGTATTTTAATGTAACAAGTAAATTTTCAGTGAAAAAATTCATATACAACTGCTCATAAAACTGCTCATAACTACACAATCGAAGTACATTCACTGTCGAGTCAAAAGGTAGTGAAGAACGTGAGTCGTTATCTCGCTTCCACCCGTTCCCCAGTCATTTCTCATTGACGCGAGCCTAGAATATCTTTCAGCCGATATCTTTGGATATGAAAGCAGACGGTACCCGAAGCGTGTCTAAGCGCATAAATATAAATATCCCATCGGAGCGGCACCGATGGCGAATCTAGGGGTGGACCCTGTAGTCGACCGGCCGTGAAATTGAGGGTCCACCCTTCACCCTCCGACGGCGAGGCCTCGAAAGATCGACAAACGATCTTCTATTTGAGTTGCACGAGATCGGACGACAGTCCGAGAAATCTGCGTGTAAGTTGATTTAACACTAAACGTACCAAGTGGGATCAAATGACCCCTTTCAAAATTTACTTAAAATCGTATATTCATTGTTATCTCTTTTGCTCCTTTGACTTTCTGTAAATTCTTATATCGTCTCATTATTAAATTTCTTGCTTTAATTATTTAGGAATTTCTCTCTGAAAATCAACGTTTCTTTCATAAGGGGTCAAATGGTCCTTCATGGTAAGAATAGGTAGATGTAAAGTACCGGTACGTTTAGTGCTAACTCTTTTCTTTCTGAAGAGGCTGCGATGGTGACATGTTTTGTACCACACCTTCAGAGACGCCACTACGGCGACAGCTGAAATTGATTACAGTATCCACTGAGAAGTGGTGGTTGAGTGTGTTGAGGAAACTCACGGAGTTTACTGACAATGCGACAATTATGTAGAAAGCATTCTGTCCGACATGTACATCTGGTAACGAGTGTTACGTTTAAAATTATTTTCTGTTGTTGAAATATGGAAAAAGGAAGTAATCGGGGCATTCACATACTTTTTAGTTATGTGTTAAGAAGTTTGTTTGGAAGTATTTTTACCCGTGACAAAAATGAAACAATAGAAGGATTCTGCAGATTTTGAGATCGAACGAGATTCCAAGGAATCGGGCTGTAAGACAATTTTTAAAATTTGCACTCCATAGGTGAGGTTACATATTTTGTTCCGCCACTTCAGAGTCACTACAGCAACAGATGTAACGAATTCTTGTCGCTTTGACATGGAGCAGATGAATATATGTAGGACACCGTCTTTACCGTTAAAATGAAAAAATAATAGTAGCCTTAAGACTATAAATTATTCGATAGCAAAGACAATTTTGGTTATAATATACGCAGAAATAATTTAACAGATACTGCAATCCATCATAATAAAATTATGTATGATATTCAAAGTAGTAATGATAGTAATTAAGTAGTAGTCCCAAGAAATCCCTTTTTTTAAGACAAAAACGTTCTCCACACCTCCATATACTACTTTGCCATTTATATCTGACACTGTTATTGCCTATTTATTATACTTATAAACACTACTTCATACCCCAGCGTTAGACGGGTCTTTTATCCTAATAGAAGACTTCTCGCAACCATAATCCCAAGTTCCAACAAAAACACCCTTCCCACCCCAAATCATCTAAAATGACGAAAACCCTCGAAACAATTGCACGAAACTAAACGTCCTCCTTCACGCGGTTTCGCGCTTTACCGATTTTTGCCGGTATCAATGTTCGGTGGGCAGGTCGTCGGCGAGTGGGATTTCACGGGATTTAGCACCCTCCGAACGTATTTGACCGAGAAGAGCCACGTTTTCGTAGATAACCGCATTCAAAGCGCAGCAGATGGACTAACTACCCCCCTGAGAGCAGTCCGGGGTAAAGGTCGGCTACACCATACCACCCCCCGACGTCTGTCGAGCATCAACCCCTGAAACACGATGCCGGAGTCAGTTTAAATTCGAGCCTATCGGCCGAGCCGATCTCAGATGCTCCGAGCAAAGACGAATTGCTCTTCGATGTGGCCAACATTGCAACCCTTCAGGTACTCGTTGCAAACGGTGTTCTGAAATTGTTACTGAAGGCTTGCTACATGGCGGATAGAAATTCGTCCTTACACGCGTTCTTGACATGTCCTATTTTACGCTTGTTTCCTTAACACATTGACAATCAACAACAAACAAAAGGTCTCACGAAAAATTCAAAATGCAATTATTATTAAATATTGATTCAATTCTTTGGTCTCCGATACCTTCGCGTTATTTTCATTTTGCACAATTCGATCATATTCTGTAGTACTTCATCACGTTGCGTGTTTTAATATAGTAAAATACGCATATTTGCATATATTTGCAATACGCATATTTTGCTACGTTAGAACCACGGTGCGATGAAATACTAACACAGAGTTGTTAGAAGCCAAAGTATTGAAGCACTGTTCCAATATCAATTGCTTTTACCAGGTTGCAAATAGGCTTCATTGCGAATTTTTTGCATTTTTAGTGAAATCTTTGCATTTGCATCAATTTTCTGCATTTTTCGCGTTAAGAGACGGGTCAAGTGCTTGAAAAGTTGTTACTTTCTAGCGCACGGAAGTTTACTAGAGATTTTACCAATGCATGTATGTAGTAGTGTAATACCAATGAGAAGATTCTGCAACTAGTTGGGTGTCATGGGAATGAAAACAGAATAAACGAATGAGAAGGTGATTGGAATTTTGTCAGTTGAGATTTAGCTCTAGAAGAAGTACGACAGAAATTAAATAGGCACACGCTCATATCGATTCATTTATCCTTCTTAATTAATGAAACAGTCTCTTTAGCCATAGAGAGACTACGTGTATTTATTTCATGTGTTTGTGTGGACCAATGATGAGACGGTACTTTTGTATTTTAATGCACGTGGGAAATGGGTAAAGAGGAAGAATGAGGAAGAAGGAAGAGGTGCTGATAAAGTAATGATGCGCGTGTAGTTAGTATAATGAAATATAAAGTGTTACGAAGCTATACGTTTATGACGCATTTGACCGCTTTATAAAGCGGGAAATTCTGATAGTCGTAAACGTTAGGGCAATGTAGGAATGTTTTAATGTTTCTGATTACATAAATTTGCTCATCTGGGGCTTTAATTTGTTAAGTACTAGTTTTAACTACTTGAAGCACATCGTCATAGTAATGGCTTCCCGGGAAATTATGTTTTACGATATAAAAACATGTGGCGTCCTTTTATAATCGTCCGTTGAAAGTTACGATACGAGGACATTTTGCCGTATTAGGATTTTCATTTTGTTTGGCAAAACACGCTTTACACGGTAACTGCTATGTCGATCTCCGGGGGCCGACACTAAACTTTTCATTCAGACGGCAGTTGCAACTTTGAGACATTTAACAAGTTTTATGGAACATTAAGTAAAAGCAGGGATTTCTGGTCATTGGCTTTTGTTTATACGCAGACGTGTTTTCTGTAATTATAACTGCTTTAACTTAAGATTGTTTCTACTCCTCATTCGTGGAAAATGCGTGGTCAGACTAATCTAACTAAATTAAGCATCAATACTTGAAAGACACAGAGAGGGTATGAAAATGATTTTAACGGTGTAAATTACATTTGATGATAATGATCTGTTGCATCTAGTTGGTAAAAAGCATGAAATTCAATGAAGTTAAATACCTTTTGTAGCTTATGCCAAATGTAACATTAAAATCGATATAAAAAATGTGTACTGTGTATTAATATTTTTTTACAGCGTAGTAACTTTCGGAACAGATAAGTTTCTATTTGAAACTGTAACGTCTTCCAGAAATGTTGAACGTAACAAATTGATTTAAAAACTGTATTTTACAAAAGCATAAACGGTATCTGATCATAAGTATACAACAGCAGTTCAAGGTTGATTGAATAACACAAGAAAAAGTAAACACAATAAAACATAACACATTGCTAAACAGAAAGTGGAACATCTCCACATTCGGTTAACTAAGCGTAAAATTGCTGTAAGTTACAATATTTCCAACACAACACCTTTTTTTTTTTCACACACGAACATTTTATTGTTTAGTAATATAACTGTACGCCATATTTTTTCAAACATGTGATTGCACATGGACCTACGCTACCTTTGTAACATTTCTTACGCGTTCCCTTTCAGATATCATTCTTTATACATACTACAAATTCGTAACGCTTCCTTTTCTGCTGTTTTTCTTAGACATTGACAGGACATGCCTTTCTTCTAAGCGTCGACGATTATCGGACATAGTTTTACTAACGAAACCATTTGCACCCCCATCTTTCTTTAACATTTCCTTATCACGTTGACTGCCGTGGTGGTCATATGCATTAAATACTTATAATTGTAAAGTTGAATGAAAATTCGGTAATTAGAGAATGCTTTGAAATGAAATCTTCACTGTTCAAAAATTAAAAGCTTTTCTTAAATCAAAAATTAATTTTTATCAAATCTTTGATCTATCCATGCATTGTATTGAAGCATCCTAAACATAAGTGTAGCTCGTCAATGCAATCTTGGCAGTATTTAATGACATTTTTAGCCCGATTTTTTGCCTCTTGTGTTCCGAAGCTTGCAACATTTTATTGATAACCCTATTTGAAAAATTTGCGTACCAAAATACGTTGACCCTTCCTTCTTTGACAATCCATGCCGTATTCTTATAAATAACGAAATTAATTATTGTTTTGCCATTACATGCTCAGAATAGTAAACAATGATAACGAAACATATGATTTCGGCGTGTCAGTCAACGTGTTAATTATTCTCACCCTGTAACTTCGCATAGCCATTTTTTCGTCCCGACCCAATATTCTCCCACCGCAATCTTTTACACCCAAACAACCGCGTATTGAACCAAATAAACTGCGCACGGGCCTCTTCAGCAGCACATCGTCCCAACGATTTAGCGCAAGCCATTTTACCAAATCATCCGAAAAACTGACACACAATACGCACTCCACTTCGACCTTCGCGGAGGGGTTAAACTTCGACTCCCGGACTTATTCGCAGAGGGCAGCAAAATCTCGGGCTATCTCCGCCTAATAACGCAGAAAAATACTCACGGCGACGCGGCTCTCTTTCAACTTGAGCCTCAAGGCCAGCGCCTCGCGCATAAAGACGTCAGGATAATGACTCGCCAGGAAGGCCCGTTCCAATTCCTCCAGTTGCCAGGTACTAAAGTTCGTTCTGCTCCTTCGCCTCTTGCTTCCACCTTCGTCGGATTCGCCGTCGCAACCTGCAAGGAGAGACAAGGACGTCAGTCTCAATTATCCGACGGACCCGCAGGATCCCGGACAGCTTGCAAATCCCCGACGAACGTCGCTTAACCGTTTGACTGCTGAAGAGCGCGATAGCGCTACTCATATGTTGTGCCAAAATTGCGAGGAACGCGATAACGCTCCTTTTTTGTTATGCCAAGACTGCGGAGAGCGTAATAACGCTGCGCTGATTCAGTAAACTTCATCTGGTCTATTTGGAAAAAGGGAATTCAGGCACTTTGTATAGCAAACCATTCGTGTAAAGGATGCTAAAAGATTATTTGTGTTAATTTGAGCGAATTATAAGTGCTTTTTGCCAAATTTATCCATAAAATGAATTAAAACAAATTTACATAAATGGTATTTTTAAATATTTTTGTTGTTGCAATGTAATATAAATGAGTTTATTGTATGAAGGATGTTTTCCATTTTTTCCCATATATGCATAATTAGTGCCGCAGTTTGGCATATGTTCGAAAAAATTCGTCAGCAGCCAAACGGTTAAGCGGAGATCGGACCTACAAGATGCGTGTCGCGACGTACGTGCAGTCCGCTTAAATCTTTCTCGTATCTTAAAAGTCACGGGCGCGCGGAATGCGTCCCGATATAACGCGATTTTTACGAGCGCACAAAGTAGCGGCGCGAACGAAAGGGCCTGCGTGAAAATAATAGTTCGTTATCCACCTCGTTACCGGCTAAAATGATTTTTATCGCGCAAAATCGGCCGCGGGTCCCGCCGGACCCAGCTGCCGCGCGCATCACCGCGTCACGACCGAATTATCAAGGCGGCGCTTCCAATGGCATATGGCGTTATCTGGGAGAACGTTCGTTTTATGCCCGTGTAAAAGTTGCGCGCCGAATACGTCGGGGTTATTAAGTTAGCGGCGCTCGTGGATGAAGCCGAGTGAAACTTGCGGCAACGGTCGCAATGCGTAAGGGCGTTTTATGGAAAAGATGACGGACGCTTGCGTGTGGAATGGCGATTGGTTCTTATGTTTTACGAAAAATTCCTATTATCACTGATGAAGAATTTTGTATATTTTGCAGTGTAGCAAACGAAATTCATACCAACTCCTATTGTAGGAGAAGAAATTCGGGTTGCGCGAATCTTTCATTTAGAATTATTAAAGTAAAGCCTCTGGCAACGCGTGCAGCGCATAATATGGTCAAAACAATCGTATTTTATACCAGCGTTATACAAAAAATTCGGCGCCGACGAATTGTGTTTTAAACCGCATTTGTTTCATCCTGTGGATTTCATGCTTGACGGTTATTTCGGTATCTGCTCACCGGAGCGGTTTGGTGTAACAGTAAACTGTCGGTACAACAAATCTTTTCCATCATCTTTCACCGTAGACAAAATTCACGCCGTTACTTTATTTATTTAACGATAAAATTGTCAATAACACCAATCTTATTTATTCCCTATCGTAGCAGACAAAATAGACGGCGAATTGGCTTATTAATTTATCAGCGCCTGCCGTCGATTTATGAGTTCATAACTTGCGGCAATACGCGGCATCGATAGTATAATCGCAATTATACTTTAAAGGGCTTCTAACATTACATTTTTCTCTCTCGATCTTTCTTCAAACTCAGCCATTAGCCGCATCTGTGCAGCGGAACGTTCGACACGAAACTTCGGCTTATCACTGACAAAATCGTCGGGCCAAGCAATCTCGTCCGTCCCCTATTGTTGCAGACAAACTCGTGACTCTGGGCATATTGAATAAACATAGAATCTCAGTGATTTCACGAGGACCATCCGAGCGCACGCTATCGCGCCCGGATCTATGGATCCACGACTGTTTTGCACAGCCAGCGCATACTGAGCGCCGCATATATACAGGCATATATATGTATGCTAATGCATAGCGCGCCGACACGGAATTGAATAAAAGATCTGGAATTATGATTGAGTCGGCAATATAGGCGAGTGTTATCTTAGGGAAGATAAAGTGGTGGGGGTGAAAGTAGTGGGCCGTTCTCGTAGGCAGCCTCCGAGATCGCGGGGAGAGATTCCGTTGGATCGACGAGTTTCGCAGATTTTTGCGATCGCCGCGAGTTTATTTTCACGGGTGCCGCACGCATGCGTCTTTTCAATCTCCGGGAGATTTCCATTAAGCGATAACCGGTAACGTCAGTTCGCAGAGGATGCGACGGAAAGGACGCTGTGCGGAATGCAGCTTGTTTACAAAATCTTTCATTCGACCCTTGGCGCTTGACGTATTTGGGTTATTGTGTATGGCGCTCTCAGTCACCCGATTGACATTTTTTTTTTTGTTAGGTTGCCACATCTGTCATTATTGTTCCCACCAAATTTCAGCGTCATAGCTTGACATTTGTAAAAGTTATACCGTGTTGAGTACATCTACCTTTGTGCGTGTTTCCGATTTTTTACATATTTGAAAATGGCATCAACTTTGGATCAACGAATTTGCATACAATTTTGCGTGAAAAACGGATTTAACGGTGGCCAGAATTTGGAAATGTTGGAGAAGTGTTTCGGCAACGATGCTCTTTCGAGATCAAACGTTTTTCAGTGGCACGAACGCTTCCGAAGAAACCACGTTGTTTTCAGTCGAAAAAGAAGGTGATGCTGACGGTTGTCATGCATTACAACGGTGTTGTGCATCATGAATTCTTGCCGGAGCAACAGATAATAAACAAAATATATTATTTGGGCGTTATGAGACGTTTGCGTGAAGCAATTCCCCAAAAAAGGCCGAATTTGATGGCAAACAACTCGTGGATTTTGCACTACGATAACGCACCGTCGCACAATACGATCCTTATTCGCGAGTTTTTGACCAAAAATAATACGAATATATATAAATAATTGCCGTTAAATTGTATATGACGAATATGTTTATAATGTTTTGAATATTTTTTTTTTACTATTCATTGATCAGAAACAAGCGAATAAGGTCGGCGTTTGGGATTTAAATGACCGGCGCTCAGGCTTTAAATGGCTCTTGGGTCGCCGGTTGTCAATGTGTTAACACTTTAACTGCCAAGCGTATTTTGCTGTGTTAGAACCGCGATGCGACAAAATACTGCAGAGTATGATTAGATCGTACAAAATAAAAGTAACGCAGTGTTGTTAGAAGCCAAAGTATTAACGCATCGTTCCAATACCAATTCCTCTTACAAGATTGCAAATAGGCTTCATTGCGAATTTTTTGCATTTCTAGTAAAATCTTTTGCGCCGGTCATCGATCACCACCATGGCAGTCAAAGTGTTAATATCCCACCAGTAGCACAATTCAAGAAACTCTTGCACGTGCGCCAGCAAAATCATTCGTCGCCACCGTTGACGATTCGCGTCGGTGCGCGAATAATTCTGCGTCCCATGCAAATTGGGCTAATCGCGCGGGAGCCGGCTTCGATAAGGATCGACGATCGTCTGACTTAATGGCCGGCCGCAGACATTCGCGCAATGCCCCCCGGGACGCGAGTCGACTTCCAGCTTCCCGCGAAATTCCCTTAGAAAGCGCGTTTACCGTCTCCCTCCGCCGACAGCGCCCTCTCCCTCGCCGCACTTAACGGCCGGCCATTTTTATTAACCGCATTCCGTGACGCATCGTTATTACCGGGCACAAACATCGAACGTGATAGATGATACGCGGTGCGCGTTAAATAATTTATGAGCGAACGAGTTAAACAATTTTCACGTCCGCCTCGCCGTCATTTTCTTCTCTCTCTCGCTCACGTCTTTGGCCTGACATGTTCCTGGGGTATGGCGTTTTCCGCTGGAACGTAGGAAGTGGCTGTCGCGCTGATGCGCGTCAGGCGTAATGAACCTGACGCGAGTTTGGTGAATTATTTTGCCGCAGTGCCGCAGCAAACGGTTTCGTTTGGGGAATAATGTATTGGCGAACCTGTTATTGGACACTCGAGATGTCGCGAAACGCTGTTTTTTTTTTATCGGATCTCAGTGTGGTGATAATAAATTCGGTTAATTTCCGAAAAAAACCCATATTATATTATGTGTGTCAGTAAAAATCGATAACGCCGAAGAGGTTGACTTAAAAAATGTTTGAGCCTGTCTAAAGCAAGGTAATGAATGTGGTACTTATTCAAATTCTAAATGATCAAATAAAATAAAGTTACATTTTTTAGGTCTCGTCGATTATTGTACCGTTCATTGATTTGTGTAGTTTGTCCGTTGATGTAGATTTGAAACAAAAGCCTTGGTTATGAAATGTTAAAGAAAAATCACTAGCACTAAGAAATCCGTCAGCTTTTACAAAAGCCGATATTTCCAAATTACACATTACGCAAAATTTCATCGACGTACTAATCAAATATATTTTTGTTTATACGTTGCAACCAATAAAAGCGGGTATTTTATGTCCCATAATTTGTAACAAACGATAAAACTGTGTACGACCGTTTCTTAATGGATGTGGAAACATCAAACGATAAGTTTTGTTGTGACTAATATTCCAGTCAAAATTATACGATTACCGTTTATTATACGAAGACCGATAAGTCTTAACGTTCAAACACAAGTTTCGTGCCATCTTCAGGGGGAGATTAATTTAATGAATGTGATAATAGAAAACCCTGAAGCTTAAACAGAAATTCAATTATTATATTAATTAATTCAATTTCCCTCTGAAGATGACACGAAACATATGACGAAAAATTAAGACTTACCCCATAATCGGCAATCGTATAATTTTGACAAGAATAATAGCCACAACAAAATTAATCGTTCGATATTTCCACACACATTAAGAAGCATGTCTAAATTTAATACGACCGCAAAGGGTTAATATCGCAGAAAAAAAGCGCAGTAACAAAAGTTCTCTTCGGTACCCCGATTCCGAAAACTCGCAACGTTTCTTTAGTTCGTCAGCGATTTATTAGGCGGGCACCGCGATCGATCGATGCCAAACAGTCGACGTGCTAAGAGGCATCCGGCTGCTGGCCGATTGATTTCGAACCGTACTCCTCGTCGCATTAGTGGGATCCGAAGACGCCTAACGACCGGTTGAGAAAAATGCCGGCGTCCAGCCCGGTCCAATTGACTTTAAGTCTCGTTTGCAGTCACGAGAGCGGAATGAGCCACGACCCGGCAGATAATAACTCGGTATAAAGAGCCGAGCGATTTCGCGGAGGATTCAATTTCGCGGATTGGGATTAAAAGGAACGACGCGCGCAGTGACTCCTTCGCCTGCTTTTACAGTTGCACTTTTATGGTGTCGTTCGTGTCGGAGGAGCTCTACGTTTCCGCGGGGCAGATGGCCGACACGCTCAGTCGTTAAGTAACGAACTTTTCGCATTCCGGCGAACTTCGCTGCCACGCTCGCCCGTTCGATTCCGTGAATTATCGGCGTCCGAGAAATTGTGCGCTCTGAAAACGGAAAGGGAACTTCTCTTTTATGACGCTGTCGGAGCGGGTGCCTTTTGGCAGAGTCAGAAAGTGGGCTGAAGCTATGGGGAATGTTGTTTGATGGTTTTTTGTTTTGCACTGGCAGAAAATGATGGATGCGAAGCGATCGAATGATTTTAGGGAATGAGATGATACATCCTGTCGATCTTGTTGTAGTCCGATAAATTAAACGTTTGACTGCCAAGACTGTGGAGAGCGCAATAACGCTGCTGTCATTCAGTAAAGTTAATTTGTTCTATTTGTAAGAAGGGAGTTCACGCGTTTTGTATAGCAAGTCACTTGTGTAAAGGATGATAAAAAATTATAAGTGCATTTTGCCAATTTTATCTACAAAATTAATTAAAAGAAATTTAAACAAATGGTATTTTTAAACATTTTTGTTGTTGCAATGTAATGTAAATGAGTTTATTGTATGAAAAGTATTTTCCATTTTGTCGTGCTCCTTTTTTGTTATGCCAAAACTGTGGAGAGCGCAATAACGCTGCTCTGATTCAGTAAAGTTAATTTGCTCTATTTGTAAGAAGGAAATTCACGCGCTTTGTATAGTCAATATTTATGGAACGAAATAAGTTTTAACGCGTTTCATTTCTTTTCACCGTAACATAATACCCTCTGATCGCCCAAAATATCGGAAATTTCACATTACCCATCTCACCCTCTTGTATCATTACAAAATCCCGACTACTCCCACCATTTTTTCCTTCAATCACAAGTACCCGAAAACCACCACCACGAAGGAAAAAACATAAATACATCACGTCACCCATCCATGTGTCCACGAGCCAACGCTGAAAAAGTAACCGCGCAAACTTACATCATCCAGAAATCATTCGACCGTCATTAGCTGCACACAGTCATTGAACGTGCGAACGCGTGCTGCTAATTTTTATCCTAGAACACGCATGCGAGGATCCCGCTTATCAGGCCCGATCTCGTTACGCCGTCCCGCTAAGCAAACATGGCCAACCATTGAAGTCTTCATCGGGGCGCTAAATTGCATCAAAGCTCCTTTTCGTGCTTCCTCAAAGGTCTCGTCCAATTAAGATTTCGCGATCGCCGGCCGACCGGCCGAATACGCGTGGCCTCTCGCTCGCACGTCGTTGACGTGTTCCTGGCTGGCAAAGAAAAATGGCCGCGTCGCTCATTAATCAGCGTAATTAGATGCGATTTATTCGCGGACCCTCGCGCTCTTCGTCTCGTTTGCGCACGCGGCCGCGTGTAACCGAGAACGACGATGGATAACCGATCGGGTCTCTCATTATTGATAATCTATAATCCGTAATAAGCGACCGGCCCCAGCTGTACACGGTGGCAGGTTGAAGGATTATCGTGCTCGATAGCGCCTCGCCTCTTCGAATATGTATACACACACGGTTATGTGTTCTGCAGGACGTCGGACTTGACGGTTTCCGACGTTTTCTGCGGCCAATGGAATCTGCAAGCGCAACGCTGTGAATGACGGACGAGTGCAGTCCCGGGAAATGGCCATTTTTTGTTGGATGACGAGCGAAGTGTCGTTTTCGTGCGGCGGGTACGCGTTTCAGTAGTTTGGGTAATTATGAGCAGCCGTCGCAAAGAAATGGCCATTTTTTTGCGTGATGACGTTCATGGAGATAGTGAAAAACGCGGGGGAAAATTTGTTTGACGCGTGTGGTGAAGAAACGGCGATTTTGTGGAGTGACGTATATACGGTTTACGGCAGGAAATTGTCATTTTTGTATAATCGCGAGTATACGTGTGATGAAGAAACAGCATGTTTTGTGGAATGGTAAGAAACGCGTCATGAAGAACTGTTGATGTTCAAGTAATATATAATATGGCGATATTTTCTGTAATAACCAATATACTTCTTGGGAAGATTTTTGGGAAACTTGTACGTTACAGAAAATCATAGGTTTGCTATTTATGAAGGAATTTTTGTAAAACTTTCATAAACTGTATAATTGGAAGTATTTTAGGTATTATTAAAAAAAAAATCTTTTTTTAATAATTATCATAATTTTTTTTCTGAAAAAATAAATTTGTATGAAATGCATACAAATGGTAAAATATGATGCATTTTATGTATTATTTAAAAAAATGCTTTAAAATTAATTATTTAAAGAAATTACCATACAATTTTATTTGAAACTCAATTTTATCGGAGTTTCTAGTAGTTTTCTAAAGTATAATATTACATGAAGAATTTTTCTCTTTGAAGATAACAAAATTTACATATATATCGTGATTCGTTTCGTTTCCCATTAAATATTGATGTAAAAACTTAAATAGTCAAAATAGATACAATGTATCAAAGTAAGTGACATCTGAACACAGCGTATGTCAAACACGAGAAAACTCGTGAGCGGTCCTTAAAGTGTTAAGAAGGAATGCCAATTTTTTGTCTAACGACGTGTAACATTTATCACGAAAATAAACCGTCAATTTTCTCTATTGAGAGCACTCTTCACGAAGGAACAATATTTTTTGTCCACCGCCGAGAGTATACTCGTTCCGGCGACACAACGTAAACACACACCTCTACAAACCGCCCCACAGCTAATTGTCTAATTATCGTCATGGAATTGTGTCGGACGAATGTGTGACATTGACTCGGTCGATGGGCAGGAACGAAAAACGGCAGGCGCCATTAATCTGGTGCAACGTGCTGACAGGAACGCAGACAAATTGTGCCGGACAGAGCGTCTTCGATACATAATTGTGTGCATTGTGCACAGGCTTGACCGTTAACTGCCGATGATGCGAGACGTTCTGTCGTACAACACGTTTCGATCGTAGAGAAGAAATAGCGAAAACTATCGCGAGCGAACGGATAGATGAATGGTGTCGTTTAAATGATAAATCGGTAAATACTAAGCAATAAGTAAGTGATTAGCCGGATGAATATGATAATGTCCGCTTCTAAATTGACTGTACATATAAAATCGTGCCTAGTATTCCGGCTGGAAATGATATAATAAACAAGTAATTAATAACGGTAGTTGATACACGGACTAGTTCTTGTTAAGTGCTGCACTTGCATGTGCGAGATAGTTGATATGAAAGGCACGTAGGTTGGAGATACGGAGCACGCGAGAAAAATCTCGCGGACTTAAAGCGACTTGTTAAAGCTCGTAGGGTCGAGGTCAGGAAAAATGTTGTTGCGTATCTGAAAAATGTAGGCGCTGGATCGTTGTACTGAAAGGGGTGTCCATAGTTAAGTGGGGTATTTTCAATTCAAGAGCTCTCACAAGCTAATCTTGATTAACACGCTGAACTCTAGGTAACCTGTGTATGGGTGGCGGAGAGGTTATTGCATATTGGCAAGAGGTTTTAGTAGTAACGAAGTTATTCACTAGTAACAACACACATAATTATATGTAAAGTGCTTGTAAGGAGTTTGCACGTGAAAAATATGTAATATTACAATTCATTTTTATAATATTATTCCAAGCAACTTAAGAAAACCTGTGGTATTTCAGAACAGTTAGAGATGGAATATATTATTTTTTAAACTTCCCCTACGAATTTGTCGATATAGAATCTGTCTACTTGTATAACAACAAAAATACACATTCATCTAATGACCTTTCTTCTAATTTCCTTCTGATTTTCCTTATATACTAGCGTACACTACCAGCAGTATTACAGTAACGTTACGATAATTCTCTAACAAAAATGGCGTAAGTCTCGCTATTTCAATTTTTATACCCGCAGTTCGAATTGCATGTGAAAATCAAAGAAATCACTATCAACCGCTTATGTACAAGTGTCCTGCTGATTTAGGCCCCGCGAGCAATGCACTGAATACAAACTGAACGATCACATGCTAACTTCATGATAATTCTCTAACGAAAAATTGCCTAAATGTCGTGGTTTCAATTTTTATCCCCGCAGTCCTAATTGCATCGGTAATTCAAAGAAATCATTATCGACCGCTTATGTATCAGTCTCCTGTCGATTTAGGACCCGCGAGCAATGTACCGAATACAAACTGAACCATCAAACGCTAACTTTTCTGCAATCTCGTTCCAACTCGCCCTTCTACTCGGGGTCATTAAACGCCGACACAAAGCTGCTTAATTCGTCACGCCGCCTTTCCGCCGGCGCGAATCATGGGACGTCCGGACAGACACCCGATCGCGCTGTCACGTTCGTCCCATCAGCGATCGACCCTTGAACAGTACTTGCGCACGCGAGATAAGCGCGGAAATGACAACATTATCGCTCCGACATAATACCGCATTGAAGTCGCGTATCGTGATACCGTCGTTCGAGTTTGCGTACGCGCACGGTAGTAAGGCGCGACAAAAAGACAGAGAGAGGAGAGGAGATCGCGTCAATTCGTCATTACTTCGGAATACACTCGAGGGGACTGTAATCGTGCGGCCGCTCCTTTTTTCTTCCTTTTCGTCGCAAGATGTCCGTATAAAGGAGGACAACTACGGTGCACGCAGGGTCGCGTGCGTCGTTAGGGGCCCAACGTGCCAGTAACGTATCATCATGCGATTACGCCACGCGAAAAACGCGACTATACTCCGCTATGCATTTGCGAGCCACGTACATCAATGAGTTCATTACTTTCGCTGCTGCGACGTCGCGAGGCGGCCCTAAAAATTAACACGTTGCCGACCGGACGTTTAGCTATTGATCGTAACCAGTGGCGGGGGTTTATTTGCGTCGAGGACTTTTAACGTAATTGTGATGGGATAGTGGTTAAGAGTCATTGCGGTGTAGAATGTTTGTTTTTAAGAAATACTTTAAGACTTTAAGGACCATTAAGACATTTGTAAGAAATAACCCTGGGACCGCACGTTTTTGGGAAACGAGTATATTACGGAAAATCATAACTTTCTCTAAACTAACTCAAGTTGCATAATTCGAAGTATTTTAGATATAATTTAAAAAAATGTTTTTTAATAATTACCATAACTTTTTCACTGAAAACTGAAAATACGATGAAGGCAATCGAGTTTAATGCATTGAATATTGATGTAGATACTTAAATATACAAAATAGATACAATGTATCAAAATGACATCTAAAGACAGCGTGAATAAAACACCAGAAAATTCGTGAACGGTCCTTAAAGTGTTAAAACTACATGATTTGCCAGTATACGTATTAATGAAAGTGTTTGCGTGCCTTTTTCAAAATATGATGGTAAGTAAAACGTTCAAATGAAGTGGAGTAGCACAAAGTTCTGTCAGGTTGTTTGATACGCAGATGATCTTCACGAAATGCGTCGTACGATTCTAAACGCACATAAATGCCAGTTCTCGAATGGAAAGAAGATTCCAGGATTCTATAACTGTTTATACACTTCCGCGGATCCTGCGAAAAGACCGCGATTAAGCACGAGGAAGGTTGAGTTGATATGAAGGGAAATGACTGAATGAAGGGGTATGATTTAGCTGATTGAAGGAAACGAGGATATGTAAAAAGTTTAAATACGACTACGCGTACTTTCGAATAAACATGTATCGCTTGCAATTAGTGAGATACGTCGGTGGTTATAAACACGCGGCGAACTGGTGCATCGGCCTTGCGAGACTGAATTTAGTTCATGACCGTTTTAGAATTAAAGCGCGACGTTCACAACCACGCAAACTGTTCTCTAGCGTACTTGTGATGCAAATTAACTTCGCAAAAGGTTTTAAGTTCGACAAGAGCAAAATCGGGAAGATGCGTACTCCGCAAAGATCGCGTGAGGCAAGCCACTATGAAATACATGAAAAGAATAAAAGCAGAAGGTAGCTTCTGTATGAAGGTCACTAGGGGTAAGCCGCAAAACAATGTAAGAATCAAAACGGTTACGTTTACTATAATTGTCGCCCAGTTAAAATGCTTGCCTTTTAATTAATCCCCCTAACCTACCGACAATGTTGAAAAGAAAAAAACAGATAAAAATTCGAAAATCTAAACGAGGAATTTGAATTTGAAAACGCACTAACGTACTTAATTTCCAAATTACTACGTGGGACCCATAAACAAGTAGAATAAATTCGACTCTCAACACACAGACTTTCGCCACAGCGAACTGTACGGTTTCCACCACGCATTTTTCGCAAGTAACGCGAACTGATATTTACTGATTGAAATCAAAGAAGTCTGAAAATTATTTAAACGGTCAATTATATCTTGCGGTAACAATTTCGTTTAACGACTTCACATATTGTTTATACAAAACGTGAAATTAAAAGTATATAACAGTTATTTTACATAGGTTGTTCAAAAAGTATAGGTAATAAAGTTTCAAAACTAAGAACATTAAAGATGACTGAAGATAGATAAGACAACCCAAACGTGAAATAAAAAAATAGAAACGCATTTTAATATTTTTTTCACAGTGTGATATTGTTCACAGTATGCCAGTTTATGCAGTGGATTGTGAAGTTTTTAATATTTACTTGTCACACCTCATACGGCTTTAACTTTATTTAGTCCCAACCGATTGTGCAACTATACAAGTAATTTTCACTACTGAATTGGTGGGTTTTATTTACTTGTCACACCCCATGCGGCGTTAACTTTATTTAGTCCCAACCGATTGTATAACTTTTTACGTAATTTTCACCACTAAATTGATAGATTTTATTATATACTGTATTTTATAGAAATACTTCGTTCATAATTGCGACCAACTTCAGATTAAGATAACTGATAATAACAGAATAAAAAGAAACGCGTTGCTTCGGCAAAGTGGGAAATCTCCCCGATCGGTCGGCTAAATCTTAAACTAATTTTCGTCACTTTTCCTTCCGGACAACCGACTATGCGACAGTCTTCGATGAACAGACATCTGACTTTTTGATTACGTCACAAAAATCTCTAGAGACAACAAACTCAAGACTCAAGATATACCTCTATAATAACTTGACGCTCGGTTGTACCATAATGTACTAGTCATAGGTCTATTTGTAAGCACAGACCCAAGTGTGTCACGGTCCAGTCCTACTCCAAGTAACAAACCCTTGATCCTTATTCCTGCTTGTTGTTCCCAAAAAGTACGCGTCCACCACCTAAACCTTGCCCCGTACTCATCCCTTCCACTTTCCCTCAATCCTATATTAAGGGCTGTTCGGAATTTTTCGAGTCAGTTAAATTTAGTAAAGACCAGAGTTAGTTCGTATTTTGCGTTTTTCTACAGTTAATAAACATTCTTTCAAGCCTATCTTTAATTAAACTGCACTTAGTCCGGAGCCAGAGGACTGAGAAGTCAGGTCATTCTTGAAATAGTTGAGATTTCTCGATCACGGCATAACAGCACGCACGCATTTGGTGGCCACCGACTAAAATCGGCTCTCGTACCGCACAACTCAAGATCAGAAGAACGCGTATTGACACATACATAAAATATCGCACCCCGCAAGATCGTACTTCAATCCACTTCCTTAGCCACGCATCTTGTTGCCGCAGTCTCCGACGTCGCCCGACGGAATCTCACGCGTGGATCTCGTAGACTTCCAACAGTACGCAACGAATATTGCCCTTTATTCGCTGGCCCTTGGGCGCCGGGGCATATCTGATCAATCTCCAGCGTTTAACCCCATACACAACGCTTACGCCTGGCCCGCGGCGGCCTGCGGTGGCTCTTTGTATCCGCCCTTTGCTTCACACAGCTGCCGTGCGACTCTGTTTGGTCAGGGTCAGCGCGGAAATCGCCAGAAAAAGGATCGAACGTGCCGATGTGCGTTGCCAGTGCGTCTACTGGGCGATGTTTACCGACGGCGAGTCCGTCAGGGGCACCATGATCACACACGGACACACATCGGTCGTTGACACACGCGGTCACGAGCGTAAATCGGTCGCGCCTCCTTTTAATGCTGTTTCCCTTAAGGGGATAAGTTTGTCGTATTTTGACGAGTTTGAGTCGTGATAACAATTTCGGGCCAAACGTGAATATCACGAGTCTGACTCGTGATGAGAATTTCGGGCCAAACATCCATATCGTGATCAAAATTTATATATTGTATCAGAAATATAGATATGAAAAAAAATTAAAGCACTTTTCAAAATTGGTGGTCTTAACACATTGTTGACTGGTCACGAGTTAACTTGTGTTTGCACTTGCGTCGGCTATTTTAATTTTTTAAACGTAGGGCAATATAGAATATAGCAAAATTTTGTTCTTTGTGTTTAATCGCGACTGCTTTATTATAAAAAAGTATGCTTTTCTTGGTACCGAGGCTTTTATTACAATTCTAGTATTAGAAAGTGTCAAGAACGACGGAACGTGACGGTGGAGCATTTTTCAATAAATAATACGTGAATGCTTTATATAGTTGCCCGAGTGATTTTTAAATAAGTTGTAGTCATTTAGAAAATGATTATTAAAAATGAATTAACAAGTGCATAATCTAGCTCTTTAACAGAAAAGCGCAACGAAACAAGATATATGTGCACAACCTCTTCTCTACATCTACACTTAAATGACTGCTGTACAGTTAATCATACGAAAAAATATTAAAAGTTACATAAAATTTATGTCCAAACTTCAATTTAAATTCATTGTGCACGAAACTTTATTAAAGGTTATTTACATCGTTTCACTTCCATGTTCAATTACGAAATAATAGCCGGTGACTTGAGACAGCTTCTGCCGAAAATTGCCGGTCAGCAATGTGTTAAATTCATTTCAATTCCACAAGAGCATCATCGCATGAAATTAGTAAGCAGACGACTACTTCAGAGGCACTCGTAAGATATAATTTGTTTCCTTTTGCATTTTGTCACAGAATTTAGGTTCAGTCTACACAGAGAAAACTCCAAATCGTTCACCCGGAATCCCGGCAAGAAGAAAACAGCGCACGACTCACGCGGTCACCTTCACATATAAATATTTCCTTTAATTATTAATATTTAAAAAAATGTTAAAGCTTCATTTGTTTGTTAAGAACGCACAAAGAAGCTGCGAAAAAGAAGATTTGTGTATGTTCATCCTTTCGTCCACAATCGTTATTCGAATTTCACCCAGTTTTCGGTCGTTGAAAGCTTTCTGGTCCCCTTAAGACTGTTTCCCTTAATGCTGTTTCCCTTAATTCTGCATTTAAAGGCGCGCACGGATGTAGACGGGCTTGGCGTGCGTCTACGGTACACAGGCGCTATTACGGCGGCGGGGCCTCGAGCAAAGTGCGGGATGGCGTGCTGGCGTGCTGGCTCAAGGCGTTTAATACGCCCTCCGTCGCTCCTTCCCTCGTCATGTCGCTTCTTCTCGCTTCTTCTCGGATCCGAAGGACTGCGCGCGGCAAGACGCAGGTCGCGCGTATGCACGCCCGAAAATAACGTGCAATTAAATTGAAATTATACCCGGATGGCGGACACTTTTATGCGCGTATTACCTGGGCACTCGTCGTTGGCGAGTCGTGAGACATTCGTGCAAGCGTCGGCCGGCGAGTTCGAGAGCGAAGGAGAGAGAGGGTGCGCGATTAGCTGACGGCGCGTCGGAGATGATACACGCACGGTGTTCACCAATTGAAATATCAGACGAGGAGCGGGTCAAGATGCACAGTGATCACGCGAACGGGGAACGGAGAGGCGAGCGTTATGGGGCCACGTGACGAAGCAGGCGAACGCACGTGTGAACGGATCGACGGTGGCGAGACTCATTCAAATTACACGTTGTACGCGTTAACGCGCATTGCTGGCAGCGCACCTCGAGGAATTCGCGGAGCTGCGCTGTGGCATGCCAGTTTCGCTTCATTATGGAATCTTGCAGAACCATAACATGATACGAGGGCTATTTCAAAAGTTTGCGGCCTTTTTAACACGTTCATTGCCAAGCGTGTTTTGCTACGTTAGAATCGCGATGCAATCAAATACTGCAGAGTATGAATAAATCGTGCAAAATGAAGTAACGCAGAGTTGTTAGAGACCAAAGTATTGAATCACCGTTCCAATATCAATTGCTTTTACAAGATTGCAAATAGGCTTCATTGCGAATTTTTTGCTTTTCTAGTAAAATCTTTTGCATCGGTCACCGCATATTTTGCTATGTTAGAACCGCGATGCGATGAAAGTATTGAAACACCGTTCCAATATCAATTGCTTTTACAAGATTGCAAATAGGCTTCATTGCGAATTTTTTGCATTTTTAGTAAAATATTTTGTGCCGGTCACCGGTGACCACTGTGTGGCAGTCAACGTGTTAAAAAATGCACATATTTCGATGCAGAACAAAATTTATTTCTGGACGAAGTCTCCCTGCAACTCGATACATTTGGTCCAACGATTCTCCCATCCTTTTAAACCTTTGACTGCTGAGTACTTCCGGCCAAAATGCTCGCTGAGGACGGAATACTTTGCGCCAGTATGAACTCTATTCATTAATTATGTAAGGCGAAACTAATTTCTAATGATAAATCTTCATTTACGCCAAATTGAATAATGCAAGAAAACTATTTGATAAAGAACGCATCTGTATTCATTTCGCACGTTGAGAATTGTAGCTGCAATAGGTGAGAAATCGGAACGATAGGGGACACATATATATGTGTTCATAGTCGACACCGATAGATTTCGGCGAACGCTTATATGCGTCCATAGCAGTCACAGGGTTACACCGTCAGAAAAGAATTGATCGTCTAAACCTTAAAAATACTGGTTTAGAGCGTTTTCCATCTTTGTGCTTGACTTATATTTCTTTGCCCCAAGAAATTTTTTCAAATTAGGAAACAGGAAAAAATCGCTGGGAGCCAAATCTGGCGAATAGAGTGGGTGCAGAAGCAATTCAAATTTTAATTCGTTCAACTTTGACACTGCGACCACGCTCGTGTGTGCCTGTGCGTTATCTTGGTGAAAGAGGATTTTTTTCTTGGCCAAATGCGGACGCTTTTTCTTAATTGTGGCCTTTAATTTATTCAGCAATGCAGCGTAGTACTGTCGTTGTTACTGTCTGTTCGTTGATTGTTTCACCCTTTGCAAGGTAATCGATAAGAATTATTCAATGGCTATCCCAGAAAATTGTCGCCATCATTTTTCCTGCAGAGAGAACGACCTTTGTCTGCATTGACTGTTGTTTGGTCTCAGACGTATGGTCCTGTACCCAGGTTTCATCGACAGTTATCACTCGCTTCAAAAATGCCGCTGAATTTTCTTGAAACAGGCTAAGACACTCGCGCGACATGTCCATCCGTACAATTTTCTCATATCCAAATCTTGATGGGAAACCTTGTGCACCCGTTCAGATGATATCCCACAAGCCTTAGCAATATCGTTAACAGTCAATCGACGATCTTCCATTACAGTTTGATGCACTAAATCGACCATTTCGTCATTTGTCCCGCTTTTCGGGCGCCCGAAACGTTCCTCGTCTAAAATGCTCATAGGACCACGTTTCTACTCGGCCACCCAATGTTTGACCGTTGTAAATGAAGGGGAGGCTTTACCGTATACAGAGCCTAAATCATCTTTTATTTCTTCAGTCTTTTTCCCTTTCAAATGAAGGAATTTTATCACTGCGCGGTACTCAATTTTCTCCATTGTTGATGGACAATGTCAGCTGACAACTTTGGAAGAGTGCCGTAGACAAAGTAATGATCAGAATGAGTTTAAATATTTACAGTTTACATATGTCAACGCTATTCGACAGCGAAAACTTTTTTTTCTACAGTTAGTTTATGTCGATAAGATCGGAAACCAATGCAACGTTTAGTATGGAAGATATTGCCTGTGCATGGTTCTGTTTCTTGAATTGAAATGTATTGGCTGTTCACTTGATGTGTAATAATAGAATTGTGTGAACACCTCAGGTACTGCGTACTATGGTGGGTTCCCGCTAAGTCATGGATTGGCCCGATGTGCGACTAAAGTGGCTCGCTTGCTTTCGTGACTTAGAAGCTGCATACCTTACGTACCTACGTAATGGGGACATTACTTTATTTGTTTCAATGCGCATTTGTCTTATCGCGACACAGTGTAGTAGTGGTAGCAGGAAACGATGCCGCTATCGTCTGTATAAATGAAATACGGAGAACGAAATGAGCGTGGAAGCATGTCATTTCAAAATAATTAAGGAAATACTAAGTAAATGTGGTATTGCAAATAATTAAAATATCGTTGGCAGATCTGCTTTTGATAATGCCCTTTGCTTATACAAAAGCCATATCTTATCAATACGTAAAAATATGTCGGCAAAAGAAGGCATTGCGAAATTTTGTACTGTTGCGCGATAAATGACGTCAGAAAAAGAATGTTTAATGAATGTCAAGAATATGACGTGGGTCTATGTGTAGTTCCATGTTTTAAAAATATCACAAACAAACCTACGTTATTCAACATTAAAATGTTCATAGTTATGATGCATTGTTAAAATTCGCTCCAGTTTTGTATATGGCGTTATATATCTAAAATTTAAATCAATTATAAAAATTTAAATCATTATTAATCAAATATCAAATAAAAAAAATAAAAAATGTCAAATTGTATCAAATATTATAATTTATCAAATAAATTAAATATTAAAATTTACATTAATTTTACTATATATTAACATAGATGTGTATTGATATAGACTGACTAATTTCATTTATGTAAAGGGTTAAAACACATGGTAAAACACGTATGTATTATTATATATATAGACTTCTAAAGAGGATGTGTATAATTCCGAAACAGGTAGAGTGAACAAGTTTTAATTCAAGAAGTATAAATACAATCTCAAAGCAACAGGAAAGGCAATTTTTTGTTGTATTTTGTGGTTTGGTCGCTTTATGCTACATGCGAAGAATGTTGAGAAAAAATTCTTGTTTCTTTTGCCCTAATGTTAACGGCATACTATAAGAAGTTATGAATAAATATGAATCTTAGAATACCTGACATTTTGACATTGTGCCCGTGCCATTTTCAAAGGCAATCCGTACGGAAGAAAGTAAATGATCTACTAACCATATTAAATTTGAAATAAGCAAAAAGTGATAGTAAAACTCGTTAGTGTAATGAATTAACGAGATCATACCTTTTTTAATTATGCCTGAAATTATCAATGATTATATGTTATAAAATAGTTAAATTCGGGACAATATTCATCTCCCCACATTATTTCCTTTTAGCCGGAGCGATCGTAAAAGTAATTACTTCCTTCCTTCGACGCATGTCGACTACAGGGCATTGCCGATTATTCGAGGATCTCAATTTTTTCCGCACCAAACACCTTGTGTCCAAGACTCTCGTCTTCTTGACACTCACGTAACCAGGGGATGAAGTTAATGAGCCATAAAGTTACGCCGTCTGACCCCCGACGGTAGTTTTTTTTTTATCCAACGCGTGGGCGACTTTATTTATTCCACCGAACAATGACATTATTCTTAACACATTGTTGACCGTCAATTTTCGGCAAAAACTGTCTCAAGACACCAGCTATTATTTCGTAATTGAACATGGAAGTGAAACGATATAAATAACCTTCAATAATGTTTGTTCGTGCATAATGAATTCAAATTGAACTTTGGAGATAAATTTTATGTAACTTTTAATATTTTTTCGTATGATTAACTGTACAGCGGTCACTTACGCGTAGATGTAGACAAAAGGTTTTGCACATATATCTTGTTTCCTTGCGCTTTCCTTTTAAAGAGCTAGATTATGCCCTTGTTATTTCATTTTCAATAATCATTTTCCAAATGACTACAACTTATTTAAAAATCACTCGGGTAACTATATAAAGCATTCACGTATAATTTATTGAAAAATGCTTCACCGTCACGTTCCATCGTTCTTGACACTTTTTAATACTAGAATTGTAATAAAAGCCTCAGTACCAAGAAAAGTATACTTTTTTATAATAAAGCAGACGCGATTGAACACAATGAACAAAATTTTGCTATATTCTATATTGCCCTGCGTTTGAAAAATTAAAATAGCCTAAAAAAAATTATAATAGACTTACGATTCATACAACTCAGTACTTTTTTATTCAAAATATTAAGACGTAAAGAACAACAAGATGTCGCGTATTGATTTTCGAATCAGCCGCATCCTCATTTTCTCCTTCCCATCCCGTCCGTGCCTAATTACCCCGTGTAACGTAAAATTCAGAGCGTAGGCACGGTCTCCGGAATAATTTAGTGCGCATTAAACGGCGAATGGCCGAATCGGCCGATATTAACTCCTTGCCATTCGCCTGCACCGCGTGCGCTGCTTTGTAGTAAATTGTGGACGCGGTCTCGTAACGAAGGTGCATCCCCTGACGTGCTGTCTGTACTCGTTCAAGATAACACGCAATTAAGTCGTAATTAAGAGTGCGCGGCGCGCGCATCGAGAGCGTCGAATATTTTCTTATGCAATTCGCCTGCCCTGCCATTCTGCGGCAGTGCGCCGCGGATCGTCGCAGATCGCTGTTCCTCTTTGACACGTTTATAATGGCATTGATCTTAATAACTTACTCCGGGATGCCCGCTCGGCGAGTGCAAAGTGCACGCGCGCCTCAATTAAATTTTTAATTAAACTTAACCGCTCGTCCACCCCTCGGCGGGCTCGCCGCTGCACCACAGGTGCGAATCTTTCGTTGCGTGTAAATTCGTGGAAGGAGACCGGTAGACGTTAGCGGCATTTACGTCGGATGTAATTCAGAAGTGAATTCGAGTTTCGTAATCACTGGCTTGGTGAGCACCGGCGGACTGGCACCACGACGCAACCCCCCATTTAGAGGGTAGTCTCTTGTTAAGTGAGAGTCAACGACGTCATTAGCGTTAGGAACGACATCCTGGCACCCAGGAGACCGCCGCTTCCTACCTGGGATACCGCCACGAATTTCCAGGTGGCCGTTGTATACTCCCGAACATTTTGGCTAACCAAAGCCCCCGCTTTGACGGTGGCAGAGAAGCGGCGTTCTAACGAGTGCGGTTGTTGGCCCGTGTTCTCTGCTCGTAAAAGTTCTTGTTGCGGGGTTATCGGCAGCAAAAACCGTTGCTTATCGGTTAATTAAGGAATGAAAGCTGTTGTGTAAGCATTTATACTCCACAGGCGTTGCTATAAGTAATTGTTGCGTTATTGACAGGTGGGGACACTTAGTACTTTGTTGATAATGCGACAAGTGTATGTGTATGAAGAAGTTTGTCGTTTGAAAGCGAATTTTACCATAATAAATGGAAAGAGGAAAATTCCCTAAACTTCATTAATTGTTTGAGATCGTAAAAGTTGTTGTTGTGGGGTTATCGGGAGCAAAAACCGTTGCTTATAATGAAAGCTATTGTTTAAGCATTTGTAGACCTTGGACGCTGCTATGATGACGGCTATAAGTAATTGTCTTATTGACAGGTAACAGATAAGAACACTTAGGAATTTGTTGATGATGCGACAAGCGTATGTGTATGAAGAAGTTTATCGTTTGAAAGCGTAATTTACTGTTAAGAAATAGAAAGAGAAAAATGCCGTAAAGATTATTCATTTTTTGATAGGAAGGATGACTTTAATTTTGCTAGTTTGCAAACAATTTAACGGAGACTACGGTCGATTATATTGAAATTATTTATGGTATTCGAAGCAATAATTTTCGCAATAAAATAATAATGCTAGAAAACCATACTATATAGGTAATAATCTATAACATCTACTTCATAGCATGCACTTCGACATGTACTCTTTACAAAAAGTTAAGGGAACAAATATGTAATACAGCTTCGGGCAAACCCGTTAGAAGAATAAAAATCATCATTAATACATAGCAGCTAAACCCTCACACATCAATATATAACACAATTTCAAACATATCCATTCATAAATTTTCTTATTCCAAAATTGTATCGTGTTCAATATTCACCAAAGGTACCACAAAAATTTCTGTTGTCGTCACGTCAGCAAGAATAGCCATTTTTTATTAACGTCCTAAACTAACATATTCCGTCTTAACAGTTTGAGTGCCGCGATTTTGCGCGTAACGCAGTTATTGTTGGAATAGTGATGCGATCCTTTGGTCTCCAATACCTGTACGTTATTTACATTTTGCATAATTCAATAATACGCATATAACGGCTAACTGAAAAGTATTTTATTATGACGATAAAAACAACGTAAAACGTACGCGGCAAAATTTAAAATGTATTTTTACGCACGTATGCTAGGATACCATTGTACTTTGTTACTTCGATACAAATAACGCAACGAAAGACTGCAAACAGATTTTATATTGCGTCTCTTGTTAATACTTTGACTGCCGTGATGGTCAACCCTGACCGGCGCAAGAAATTTTACTGAAGATCCAAAATATTTGCAATGGGTAGCAATAATTATTTTATAAATGCAGTTTTGGTCTCGAATACTCGCATATTATTTACATTTTGTACAATTCAGTCAAACGCTGTACTATTTCATATCATCGTCTTTCTAAACAGCAAAATCCGCACGGCACTCACCGCGTTAAGCGACATTCTACGGATCTTCACTTGAACAAAACAGCCACCGTTGAAAAACCATCTCTCCAATCCCCGCACACCAACCTGCAGCCTCACGACATCCCGCATGCCTCCGCGACAAAAATTACCAACAAACATCAGCCCCGCCGATTACCTCTTTCCATCCATTTCCAGATCCAGCGGATCTGCCGCGGAAACGGTTTCATTCGCGTGCAAAGATTAACAAGACGCATTAGCCGTTCTCCGCGAACGAGGCTACTGTGCTTCGACACCGACACCACGCCTCGATCGGCCGGCGTTCCACATTTTTCGCGGGGAGTACGCAGAGGGGCGGGCCCGCCAGGAAAAGGGGGTTAATAAAGTAATTTAGCCTGTGCTCTCGCAGGAGAAAACGAAGGAGAGGGCGCAAGTGATAAAAGACACGGATAGTGGGTAGCTGAAGGTAGGCCGTGGCAATGCTAGAGGGACGAAGGGAGAGAAAGAACAAGATTATTAAGCTGTAAGGCGTTAACTGGCATAAGGCGTCGGTAGGTGGATACGTTGCTTGCGTGCCAGACTGACTGCATTTGCATCTAGACGCCATCAATCCTCCTGACGCCCGGTTACGGGGCCCCTCCACGCTCCTCTCGCAACCCCGCAAGATCCCCCTACCTCGCGACCCCTTATATACCCCCGCCCCCTTTGCCTAGAACCCCATCGCACTCTTTCCTTCCCGTGCGTCCCCTTTTGCCAAGCCGAGCAACTTCGTCCCTAGCCGAACGGGGCTGAATTAAATATCTCGTAATAAGAGCCGGTCTTCGAGCGATGTCGTGCTTGGAACAGGAGGAAGTTGATGCTGCGACGTCTAATGTAATGGACGGAGTGACAGGTGGAAACTCGCGAGTCAGCGGGCGATTTGAAGAAATCGGCGAAAATGCGAAGTATTGGATTGTCGGGGAAAATCGTGCGGATTTTCGGTAGGTGGCATGAAAACAGAAAGGAATATACCATATAATATAGGAATCTCAAATACAGGGTTCTCTAGTTGGCGAGGAAAGCTCACCTATTATCCTCAATTATTATATTGATGTATCATAGGTGACGAGTTTGTTGAATTGTGTTATTTGGTTGTTTAGGAGTTAGTTGCCGATAATATGTAAAGACGATAAGACGTAAAGACGAAACGACGAAAGATTAGGAAATAAGACCAAAGTGTCTTGATTGTGTTGTTATTGTTTATAAATATTGTAGTGTCAGAAAATACCGAAACTCCGATACCTTCACATTATTTTCATTTTGCACAATTTCATCATATTCAGTAGTACTTCATCACATTGTGGTTTTAATATAGTAAAACACGCACGGCAACCAACGTGTTAACGGAAAAAATGTAAACTCTTTGATCAAGATAAAAATTAATTTAGAAAACTTATTCGCCGAAAAACCCAAGAGGTTCTGAAAGGAAGGAATTCTCAAATTTCATGAAAGATGAAGAAAGGTTGTGAAGAAAATTGAAATGACCTGCGTTTCAATTTTCGTTCAAAACCAGCACGAACTTTCCAGACACCCCAATATATGTAACAGCACGGGCCATAATGGAGTGGTCGCAAATGGAAGATGCAAAATGCCTGCACAATTTGGCAGCGATAATGGACTGGTAATGAGAGTGACGGGTTATCGACATGAAGCAAAATGCCTGCACGGTTTACTGGAGTGATGGTAGCACACAAATACGAAATGCATACTCTAATTTTTGCGGGACGCAAAAGTGGTAGACGCAAAAGTGGCAGACCGAAAATGTGAAATCCGTGTCGAAATTGCCGGTAGAGCGGTGACCGGTGAGATTGCCGGTAGGCGGAAAACACGAGTGCCCAATTTCGCAGCATCGCCAGTCCGGCGAGAGTGATCGGCGACGGAAAACGCGACGCTATCCGGCGCAATTAAAACTTGAATTGCCGGGAGACGGGCGAAAAAAGACGAGCCGTGGCTTTCTCGACAGGTGCACTGCGTGAGTCTCAACGACGTACGTCATTGCGGCTCGTTTTAACTCGTCCTAATGAGTACCTTCGATTGCTCGTTATATGTCCATAATAGCGATGCGGGCAATTCCTTTATAAATCAACTGCGAGGCGTGCCGGTCGCGGGGCGATCATCAATCTAGATTAAAGAAAACAATGAGCGGTTCCGAAATTGTCTGCCTTCTTTTTCGCTAAAAAGCAGCACGTTGTTAGTTGAGCGAGTGATTGGCGCAGGTGAGAAGAGCGTGTAATCCGCTGAAACGCAATTCTCGATGGCGGGCCCGAAAAAATCTGCGCTTTTCAAAATCGGCCGGATACCCGTCGATCGAGTTGCATTTTTCATACGTCGATGTCTCCTTCCGTTCTTGTTCAACGACGGAGCGATGCACACCGGACGCGAAAAGTAAAACTGACGGCAAAAAGAAAACAGAGAAGAAGCGCCAGCGGCATCCAGGCAGAAGGTTGTCGAGCAAGAGTAGGTATAAGCTCGCGCCTAAAGGATCCCGGCGCGATACGAATAAGCCAGGGAATCGCGGTTTACCGGCCGTTAAGGAGATTTTCAGATACGATCGATGTGTTTTCGTTTAATTACACATTAATATCTCCGCGCTGTCGACCTACCGACCGTTTCGCAGCCTTACTGCCTTCCGTGTAATAATAATCATCGAGCGCGGAGAACAATGTGTACCGCCACAGTTAAGGACACGATCAAGATCGCTCTTCCGTGGCGCGGAAAGAGAGAAAGGCAGGAATGAGAGAATAAAAGTGTAGCGATGGGATCTGCAGACGCAGGAAAATCTTCGAAACTGGTGTTCGAGGTCTCAAAAGTCGCGAAAGTCAAGATATTGCGTTGTGTTGCTACTTTAGAATTTACTGGCGTCGGAGAATTAGCATTTTATAAGGTATAGGCAGTTTGGCGGAAATGTGCAAAACCGTTGTTTAGTGTAGTTTTGTCTGGCGTTGCAATACGTTCAGTCCATTTAACACTTTAAGGGGGTATTCCAATGTGACGGGCCGAAAAAATCCATTTCTTTGTGTTTTTTGATAGTTTATAGTCATAGAATTAATATCCCAGAATCGGTTTAGGCGATGCCGTACTTTTTGACTAGTAATAGGCTTTATAGGTCGACTTCAAATTTTGACACAATATTCAGCATACTTATGGCTATCGCATGAAGCTCAATCATGTTAAAGTTTTGATTATAATCCATCATTTTGCGTTATTTATAGCGCAAAAAATTCTTTTTTGTACACTTTTTTGCAAAATGCCGCTATTTTATTAATTTTCATGGAAATTTGAAACCTGAGGTTCATGCGATAACCACATTCATACAGATTAAGAATCTCTTTCGATTTTCTGTGTCACATGTCCAGGAGGGCCGGAATTGTCTATGCCAAAACATTAAAAGTTTTTTTAATATAATTAAATACCCAAATATTTTTAAACGATAAAAAATGTTCCTCTATTGTCTTAAGTCATACCGCTCAGGAAAAAAATGTGCTCAATTATATGGAACAGTTTCTGAGAGAAAGACTGTTGAAAATTTGCTGTTTTTTGGCGTTCATATTGGAGTACCCCCCTAAGGCTCGCTTACGAGGTTTCTCGTAGTGTCTACACGTTGTCTTTAGATGTCACTTACGTTGATACATTGTATCTATTTTGTGTATTTACGTATTTACATCAATATTCAAAGGAAAATGAAGCAACTCACGACGCATATGTAAATTATGTATGATAAAATTGACTTTTAAATTAAATTTGATGATCATTTCTTTAACTGTTTGGATCCCAGAGGTTATTCAGAAAACCTTGTCGAGAAATACCAAGGAGCGCGATAGCGCTTGCTAAATAAGTATAATTTAAAGTAATGCAAATTAGAGACAAAATCTTTTGCTCACATGGTTCACACCAAAACAGTAACTATGCGAATAATAATTATCAATAAAATTATGCGCGTATCGCCAATAGCGCATCGCGATAAAACTAGTGTAACTAGTTAAACAATTTTTTAAATCATTTTTTTAAATAATAATATAATATTTATAATAATTATATAACAATATATAATTTCTATAAATTTCATACAAATTTATTTTTAAGTAAAAAAGTTATGATAATTATTAAAAAACATAATTTTTTTAATAACTCCTAAAATACTTTCAATTATACACATTCTGAAAGTTTCAAAAAAATTGCTTCATAAATGACAAAGTTATGATTTTTCCTAACGTACAAATTTCCCAAAAACGTGCGGCCCCAGGTGTATTTCTTACATATTTCTTAGCGGTCCTTAAAGTGTTAAGTCGCAATTACTGTATTAGAGTTTGAGACTCTTGATCGTCGGAACGGAACTCGCGGTCTTGATACGGCTCGAATGCCATCGCTAGTTACAGGTTGTCAGTGCCGCGGCGAAGACTCGAGCGGATATAATATGAACATCAACATGAACGTCCCGATAACGATGGCAGCCTAGCGCACGCGGCACGCGTTCCAGATCGGATCTCCTCTGCATTCGACTCACCGAATTCGATGCAAAGTAACTCGAGATCCGCTTCGATACGAAATTGCTCGTTAGGTCTCGGTCGGATCTCGTTTACGTCTGCAAACGGAATCCGTCGGAGTAGCGGTGCGCGCGCGCGGGCAAAAATGTTCCTGAGTAATAGGGGCATCGTCTGGCGCCGATGTCCGTATTATCGTTACACCCAGGTTTTACGATACCGCGCGTAAAAGTCCCGCAATTATAACGCTCGTCCGCGCGATCGCTGATTATGAATTCGTGAGTGCCCTCGTATATTATCCTAAATTCCGCAATTTCGTTTATCGACGCTGACTAATTATCTCAACATTGGATCTTAAGTCCCGCGGATCGTTTATTGCCCGATAAAAATGTCACGGCGCATAAACGCCGAAAGCCGAGCGCACCCTCCAACTCTCCGACTAGCCTTTTCGCGGGACCCCGGGCACAAAGCCCTTCCAAAAAGTCTTCCCAGGCAAGTTTTCGGGCGCGCATCTGGGTCACCCAGCCAGCGTCATCTACCGAGGATCCCCACGAAACTCCGCCGCCGGCGGGGTGAGCGTGTCCGAAAAATGGCGCCCGACTGCGAAATTTTCTCTCGCATAATGTAACGATCCTGCATCATGCACCCATTCTCGGTACAAAGGCCAGGACGCAGCGAGTGCGAGAAGTAGGAGGATGGCGAGGTAGTCGGGCAGCGAACGTCGGGCAGCGAACGTCGGGAGGCAAAAAGGATGACGACGAGAGGGAAGAAGCGACTGCGGCTCTCATCGAACGAGGTACGAAGCCACGTAAAAGGTCTTCGCATAATACGGGTAGCCCTGGTATCGGCGGCCTGCAAGCCGATAAGGAGGTTTTCAGATACGATCTACAACCAGGCCGGTTAATTATATATTAATACCTTCGCGTGCAATCCTTGGCTGCGTATACGCTGGCATCAAGGGGCAAGGAGTACTCCGGACGAACAACGACGGACGGAGCGAAGTCGAATGGAACGGCCTGCTAAGGACAGGACGAGGGAAGGTGCGGGCGCGAGCGAGACGGGCGCGAGCGAGACGGGCGAAAAAGGAAGCAGGGCAAAGGGCTGTCGGCGTGCCTTTTGCATTTTTCGACCGTAAAATTGAGACGTCGTTACAGTGGGTACACACGCATGCGGACGAAAACGGCAACGGACACGAATGCAAAGTGTCTGCGCACGAATGAGCGCTTCTCCGCCGCGGCATGCGCGTACAATTCGTCGAAGGAACGCAATTATCGCGGGACGTTAATGAATTTGTTGCGCGCGCGGCATAAGTTACAGTGCTGACGCGTGTAGACGCGGATTTGCTTTGTTCGCTCGATGCACGACGCGGTCGTTCCGCGGCTTTGAATATTTCAGTGCCGCCGCCTTACGTTTCACTTATGCCCGTGAATAAATTAACAATGCGAAATGTTATCGGTAAGTGCCCCGTTTATTGCTCATTCGCGATCGCCCCAGCTCGCTGGATCGCGAGAAAGCGAAACAAGGAGAGAGAGAGAGAAGGACGTGGCGGTGGCAGGAAAGGGAGAAGTAGGGGGGGAATAGGAAAAAATAAACACGTAGCGAAGTTGCGTGCTTGGACAAGGATCGGCTTACACCACCCTCTCACCACCCTAATTACTAACCACGGGTTGTTACCCCATGGCGTGTCATTTGCTCGGCAATATTACATCCACGTCGTCGCGTGAGATCTCGACAGGTACGTACGAGCCGATTGTTTTAAACGACGCCGATCGGAACGTTCGTTATCTCGAAAGTCCGCTAAGGGAGTGAGAAAAAAACAGGAAAGGATCGATTTACCGGGGCCGCCAAGGAATTTCCCGGCCGCGCTTTACGGGACTATGGAAAAAGTGTTGGCAGATAATATACAGAGTCACTTTGTCCCAATGACAAAAAATGATCGTTTGTTGAGATCAATAAACAATACGTGCGAGGGGCTATAAGCCATGTTGTAAATGTGTGCTACGTCCATTCTTAAAATTAGAGTAGAAATAAAGTTGATTGCGTACAGAAAATTGTAGCTGGTATTTCTGTGAAAATAATAAGTGTACCGATTATACGAAAAATGTTAACGCGACGCTTTGATTCGTTAAATATGTCGCTAAGAGATATATTACTTTTAAATTAACCCTTAGCGAACCAATGCCGCCATACTCGCGACGTCATAAATATTTCAGAAAACTCGGATATTTTATATATCGTGATATTTTAGGAAATCTATTAGGGTTTGCCTTAATTGGGTACGTTACAATGAAGGGCGATCGGCAATTGTTTCCTGACGCATTCTGGAGCATTCTTCTCCGAGCATTGACCGAAAATACACCGTTTGTTATATGTTCAGTAAAGTTTATTATCGCGATTTCTGGACGCGCAATATATGTTAGAAGAAGGAGACACACAGTTCTGCGTGCTATTTTTTCTATATAGGATTTTAAAAACCTGGTATCCACATAGGGGACTGTTGGGAGAAATACCACACTCAACAAAAATATATAATAAGTAATTTTGTATAAATAAATTGTAAATCTATAAAAAATAAATGTATAAATGTATACAAATCTATATATTACATACATATATCTACTTGTTTATTTTAAATCTGATTATTTTTCCGTTATTTTCACTTCAGTATCCTTTTGTATGGACAAACCTGTTCATATATGTACTACCTATTACTACTGAAAATTTCTATTAAATCCAATAAAGCAGTATTAATTATGCACTTTTTCTCGCTCTGGAAATAAAGCACTAAATATCTTAAAAATCCGTCGATTATTCTAGAAAAATGCGCTCGTTCGTTAAGGGTTAAGTGAACGGTAACTATTAACAGAGCTTAGCGTGATCCTTTTATCTGTAAGCAATCTACGGTCGAAGTAATTCGAGCTCCTTAATATTTATGTCCATTTAGACGAAAACAAGCCTACTCTTTGGCCATCTCATGCGGTGATGTAGAAGCCCTACGCGTAGCTAACGTTTTACCCCTGACACCTGCGTATTCACAAGTGTTTCCCTCTTGCGAAGCGAAGAATCCGAACGAACGAACGAAATTATGCACCACGCTGAACTGCACAGATGTCGATAACTTTGAAACGCCCCAAAATGACCTTCGTAAAATGTTGGGCAGGGTGAAGGCATTTGCCTCTTCAACGCAAGCAATTTTTTACTGTGACACTGTTTCGTATTATTATTCGTCAACAGGAAAATTACATACGCCGTTTCCGGCAACTCACTCGGTTCGTGCTGAATATATAAAGTGGAAGACGTAATATCAAACGCCCAGATACACATGCGACGTGTAGCAAACAAACGATACGCAGTTGCGTTGCAGACAATTGCAATCAACAAGTGCCGAAGGGAAAATTAGTTTCGTCGAAGAACTGAATAGAATCACTTGTCATGCGGTCTGATCGAAAAAATGGCGACGTCTGAATTTATTCCCGCAAAATTGCCTATACGCTGCTCAAATAAGCACTTCTGCTGCAAGCCGCGGAGGCCATATCCAAAAATAGCATAAGAAATTTTTTTTTATACATTAAAGTATGCACATTAAAGGCCTTTAAATCAAATTTCGATATCTTATATCATTTAATTAAAAAAAAATGCTAAATTTACCCTATGTTTTTAGGCGTTAAGCTAGATGTTACCCCTTAATCAAGCGATGGAGACGAGGAAATCCAGAGGTGCCGTTTAAGTGCGTGGGCGGACGTGTGAGATAGCGACGGCGGGAATAAAAAGGTGTGAAGTCTCGATGATTAATTGGACATTACGGCTGCGTGACTATCGTCGACGTTCGATTAATTCGAGGAGCCCGACGTGATAAATTCACCGTTTTTATTGAACGCCCGGAGGATACCTTTCGGGAATTAACATTTTCAGCAGCTCGCTACAATCTATTAGGCACCGCTAAGCACTGTCGATATTAATGGCGGAATAATACTTTTGGTGAACCTGTGTAACGTGCCTTCACTTAATAAGGTGAAGACATTGCGGGTAGTTAATGTGAAATAATGAATTCACACTTAGCCGAATGTTGCAAGCCGGAGGCTTTATACGTGAAAGCGAAGGCAGTTAGTGAGTTATGCCTAATCAGTATCGGTGTTGCAGTGTTGTCTAACTGACTAATTGAACAAAGACAAATTTTGAGGCACGGGTTGAAGGAAGTTCTTACAGACTGCCAATCGCAAGGCAGGTGTAAGATTGCATGTCACAGGGCCGGTACGCGCAATGTTGTCATTAATGACTCGCTCGAAAATGTTAGCCCTTTGCCGGCGAATCTCATCGTTGCGAGTACATAAGGTTTTTTCATTATCTTTATCATCGCTACGTGTGTTTGCTTCTTTCCCTGTATTTATACGATGTGCTTTCTTTCATACTTCTTTTTTATTGTCCACCATTTCTTGACATAATGGTACTTTAAGATATCGCTGGGTCATAATTAATCGATCTGGCCTGTTGGCGGGTGCATCGCTTGTATTGAAACTGTTTCTAACTTTTACCGAAGTTTATGGTTCTTATGATGACATCTATTAAATTTTTGTGCTACAAATACCTAATTGACCACTACTATTTTTTTACCGAATTCTCAAATTCGGTGCTTAAAATCGTCTACGGTAGCAACTGTAAAAAACTTGAAGCTAGACTCTGTACAGCACGCGTCGACAAACTTTTATCGACTTTTATCAGAGTCAAACTTATTCCTCATAAGAATTAAAAAATCATTCAAGGGGCATAAATGTATTTTTATAAATAAGGAAAATTTAAAGTGAAGTATTAGTTGTATCTTTGTAAAATTAAGAAACAATCACACAAAAGATTGCTATAATCGGTTTTAAACAGGGTAAGAAAAACATCTTGGATTTTCGTAGAAAATTTCAGTACGCTCGGTTTGAAACTAGTTGTTTCTAATTTATGGCACAATTCCACGTTGTTATCAGTGATCTGCCTCCTCGATCTACATTTAATGAGATTCATGTACGAAAAGTAATTGCTCGCATAAATATGTAGGCCCGCAGATACTGAGAACATCGAACGCAATCTTTTTCAAACGTGACATAAATCGATGAATGAACTATAACCGAACTATGGCAGTTTTATTTTAATTTTCTATTTGATTTTAAAGCCACGTGTAAGTATATATTATGACAATCATTTTGAATTGTCGAATAATCGACAATTATAGTATCGACAAATATAGACAATTATAGACAAATATACACATATATAGTTGTATGACGTTACAACCAAAAAGTTAAATACCTATATAATTGTGATAAATTTCAAGGAGTAATTTCGAAGGATACAAAGAAGGTGCTGTAGGAAATAATTATACTACGAATGACAAAATAACTGCCATTTCTCATAAGCTAAAGTTATTTTGCAAAATGCGAAGAGCCCGAGTAGGAAACCGATACTGCCGGTAATATTACAGTTGAAGCTTCGTTCGAAAACGGAATAAACGAATCTGGTCACTAGACACAAAAGCTTTTGCATCCGAACGAAGATCTCTTCGATTGAATTCCAGCCTTTAGGCGACTGCGACCTACGTTCGTTCGACAAAATTTCTAAATAGGTTGTCAGACTGCCACCGGCTACGCTGACTTGCAAATGACCACAATTAGCATTAATAACCCCAGCGACCGCGTTCGAAGGTCAATCAGCCGGTAGCACTTTACCAACGCACCCGACGCAGTTTAATCGTCGGTAGAGTGAAAGAGTACTTGCCGATTTAACACGTGACTGCCAGGTCAGATTTACCTGGCAGTCACGTATTCCAAGGATTCCAAGAGAATTTTCGTTCTTCTGAGTATATAATGATAAAATAATAATAAATTGGTTATATAGGGTCATGAACTTATTGACAATGCATTTACTTTGTTGGCCTTTGAGGTGATTAGTGCACTTCGATACTCTTCTTAAATGCCTTCCGATGTTTGTTTTACAAATATAAGAATGTAACAAAGCATTCATTGTTGAAGCATCACAACAAATATAACTGTACGAAGCAAATTACGCTACAAAACCCAAGAGAAGGGTAGTTGTAGAAGCGTGGTTGATGCGAAAAGTCTGAAAATACGTTGCTAAGAAAATTTTGAAGAGCATAGTTTGAAAAGTACTAAAAATTTGACAAAAGAGGCATTGCATATCGCGGAGATTCGGATTCAAGACGTTTGGATACAATATATCATACTTAACTTTTATAATCAAATATATTTAAGCGACATTATTCATATGTATTTATAATATTGATCGTTTTACGCAACTGTCGCCTAATCCTGTTTGTTTTATTACAATAGTGTTTTTGAAGTGCCCAGCGTAATGATATGCTATTGATTCCTACATATGTAACGTTTTAATTAAAATTTGTAATTGTTAAACAGTGCACTATTTATTTGATAACATTATTCACTGTGAGAGTCATCGGTTTTTAGTAGATATTTATTTGCACCGTGGTTTCATCCAGAAATTAAATTCTAGTCACAGGCCACTAACGTATTAACATGTTTATTTCCACGCCATATTTGCACGATGGTCTCAGGAGTCGTAGGGAATTTTGGTTGGTTATGTCGGCTCACGTCCTTATGCATATTGCGTTTATATATACTTACAAGTATAACAAAATGACTATGCAATATTACCGTCCAAAGAACTATCTATATTGCCTTGACCAGACTTATTTACACTCAACACGTTTTAACACAATACACCCCTACTTAATTTTCGCAATAAAATACCTAGCACTTTCATCAAAACCTCTCATTATCCGACAACGCATTCATCATTTCATGATATTATTCACTTAACCCTGATGTCCGAATCTTTCCACTCGATTTTCACGTTAATTTCAATTATTAACCTAACAAGAGTCTTTTGTATACTGCGCATATCTGTTTATTATTCCTTTCTTCACACTTTGCGAACAATTTTCTTCTAATCTCAATTTTTTCAACGTTACTCTCCCGCGTCGATCATAACTAACCGAATCCTTTCACCTCATCCACGATCCATTTTATTATAATCCCATTGTTTAATTAACTATGCTGAACATTTTGGTCTCTCCGCTGACCACCTTAGCCCCATCAAAGACATAATCAGGACTCCGCCGAAACTGTCTCCATGACGAACGTGTCAACATGTTAACGCTGACTTACACGCAGCGTCAAAGGTCGACGCGTCGGCGCGTTAATTCCGCGGAGGCGTGAATTTAATGAAAAGGAGGAGGCGCAGGATCCAGACTCGTGGATAAGCACGTAAGGGCGTCTCGTCTCGTTCGGCCGGCGGTAATCCGACAGAGGCTAATTAATGCTCGTTACGCAAGAGGCGGCCGGACGATTAGGGCCGATGCAATAAATAACAATTTTAATTATCAGCGCCGCTGGCGAAATTTCACCGACGATTTCACATGAAGCTCGCCGACTTGCGCTCCTCACGAGGGAACTCGTGCGCGATTGCGCACTTCGGCGCGCGCCATGATGGACGACGAGCGATTCGCCGCCGCTTAGCGGCTCGTTTGTAAGCTAAAAGCGGCGAATTCGGGCCAGCTTAATTACTCAGCAGTGCGCGACCCTCGGCGAGCGAGTTCCCCGCTTCTTAAGTCGTGCGAATCCGCGAATCGGCCATAAATCTGCCAGGCAAGTTAACCTTATCGATGCCGATCTGCCGATGAGGCGGCGGCTTTGTTGGCCGGATATTTTTCCGACGCGTGCGTTAACCCGTTTGCATCATTTCACGGAATAATCCGCAAACAAAAACTGACCATTTTCACTGAGCGGATTTGCGAGCGGATAAATCCGCACACAATCATTTTTCTTTTCAGCTTATCAGTAATCGTTAAAGAGTCTGTACGATAAACAAACAATAAAGAATTTTCTGTGGAATATTATTTTTCTTACTTTTCTGGGGGTAAGTTCGAAATAATGAAATAATAAAAAAAAATAATAGATAATAAAGTTTAACAAAATTAGGTAACCATAATGAATTACAGTTCGGATTCGGATCAAAGCACAGAAATGCAAATATCCTATAAGCGTAAACGTGCCATAGCTCTAATAGATAGTAGTGAAGATGATCAGCCCGATAATATTGAAACTGGAGATTTCTTATGGGAAAAACGAAATTGTATGCCAACATTACATGATTTTACTGCGGTAAGTGGTGTAAGCATCAACGTCAATCGAATGTCCAGATGCGATGTTTTCGAATTATTTTTAAACGTGGAACTAGTTCAAAAGATAGTTCTGGAAAATACGAGGAATATACAATCATTTAAATAACCCTATAACACTATTTCTAATGAGAATAAGCACTAAAAGTCTTCCTTGCGCATGCTGGTATCGGCAACATTTAGCTGCGCACTCGACATCAGTTTTTATCTCAGGAACTCCTTTGTCGTAGACATGCACCGTTTCGAGACATGCATTCAGTTGAAAATCTTTCCTCAACCACGAAGTATCTAAGGAAGCGTGTATGTGCCTAAAATGATTTTTGCTTTTCCAAATATGTTGGTATTTGAGTTTGTTTCTTCCTTTTTTTTATTTACATTGCTCTATTTTTTAGTTAAAGTCAATTTCAAATAAAACGCTTAAAAGCGTTGGGAGCCACTGGTAACGAAATTGAAATAAAATTCGGAGTGCAAAGGGTTAAACATGCATATAAGCGGCCGGCCTGACACAAGTTTGGGTGCGATCGACAAAAATGACGGACAGAAGAGAAAGATTAGCTGTGATACGTGAGAAAATGCTGAGGAGAGGTAAGTTGCGTATTTGGGACAGACAAAGGAAGAACAGTCGGGAAAGCGTTAGAAGTCGGATTTGTATCAAAGGGTAGCGATCATTGTGGACCTCTGCCTATTCGTATTATGCAATTTTCGAATTTATGTTTAACACATTAAGGACGGCATTATCAACGGTGGCTCACACACGAATGGTTTATCTGGTACAGTCCTAAAAGTATAGTAAAAGGAAACTGCACTTTTGCATCTGAAGTTTTCCTAAACAACATTGTGTGCAAAGTGCCACCGGATAAAGCATACTACGACTCTTACTGGCTTCCGGTAGCGCAACATAGCAAAACCTGCGTCATCCTTAAGGTGTTAAATTCAAAAATCAATAATGTATACCGATAAGAAAAGAGGTAACGGTAATTTTTGACCTTTGCCCATTTTTTTTCCTACGTATGTACGAAGCTGGGTGCGCATAAGAATAATTCGGGTATGTATGTATAAGCATGGATGTGTTTGTTGATAATTCCAAATGATTGTCGGAGCAGTAGTCGGCACGAGAGTTGTTCAATCTCGCACCATTTCGACCGCAAAAGGTGAAGCCACAGAGGCATCGAGTTTGGAAGCGATCCGAGGAAATGGTGTTGGAAAAGTTGAAGGAAGAATTTGATGAAACCATTTGAATCGTTTATTTTGAAAGTGGCTTAACTCCGTTTTTCAATATTTTCCGGTTACCATGGTTACATGTACAACTTCATGTTATTTATATCGATTTGAAGATAAATGGAGTTAGGCCACCTTCAAAATAAACGGCTCATTTGATGTTTGCGGAAATGTATGCAGGATACACGTGAAATTTGGTAAGGTTTTAGCTGTGGGAATGTTGACGTCTTCTGCGAATGAAAACTCAGTGGCGGAAGATTCTAATTGTTATAGAACATTTCCTAATAGAACGTCGCATTTTCTACAAGAGTTGAAAATTTTAATTTCTTTGCCAACTAAACCGAAGAGCACCGAACCATTTCTTCTTAGAATCGCATTTTAAGACCTACCATTCTGAAGGAAAGTATAACATTTTCATTACTGACCAACTAAACCAGACTATGGCCGTTTTCTCTTAAGATGACAATTTAAGACCCCCAACTTTCAAGGAAAGTAGAACATTTTCATTCTTTACCCAATCGCACCGATCCGGCACTGTACATAAGAGATTAATATTTTCTCGCAGGAGATTAATTAAGGTCTTCCTACTTTCACAAAGTAGAACACTTTGTCATGTAACTTCGTCAATGTAAACCAAACGCCTGTCTTTTCATTTTTTGACCAACCGACTACGAAGCCAACATTTTCTCGCAACAAATGAATTTAGGCCCCCGCACCTTCGACAGAAGAGTAACTTTCACAAATGTTCCCTGTCAGGCCAATTCCAAATCTCGCACTTCCACAAAACACGACAAGCCGCTAACATAGTGTCCAACCAAATGAACCATCGAAATCTGCCATTTTCGAGAAAATCGTACACATGCCTCTAAACCTGCGAAGCCACGGTGAGAACCTGCGACTGTAACAACCCGCATTAACATTTTCTCAGATACGCACGGCCGTGCGTATGAACCTTCCGGGTAATTCATGAGCGAGGTGATAAACGATTAGCGATTCCCATCCGCTTTAGCCTAGACCCCTCCTCCTAAGAAGGAGGTAAGAACCTTCGTTTCCTCTCGCTCGAATGACTACACGCGCCGATAGCAAATTCACGATAACCGCGACGTAATTACAACTCGCTGCTGGCCTGTAATTATGATTTACCATCAGCGCGGAAACTCGAAAGGAAACACACGAAACGACTGGCTGGAAGTTACTTTTCCACTGTGGCAACCGGCACTTCGTCCACTTCCTCTTCAGGACCGGAACGTCGTATTACGTTTATCTGATTATCGGCCGATAAGGGGCACTTACTACTTGCTAAACGATAGTACGCGTCGGATGACAACAATGCCGGTAATTCCGTAACAGCTTCGGCGGGATTAGAAGCGGCACACGGCGGGAATCTGTTTGTTATTCATACGCGAATGGTGCGTGACGAGTGAGCCGGGCTTTTTCATGCCGTACGATTATCGCGTTACGTGTATTATTAGAATTAATGATCCGCCGGCGGATTAAATGTTGCGCGATTCGCGGTGCGTCGTTGAACGGCGGTTTATTGGGGTAACCCTTTCGCGGCCGAGGACGAGTATACTCGTCTTTGGAAGGGTGTCATGCATTGCCAAGATAAGTATACCCGTCCTACTTTAAATATGTTATGACACGCAGGCTTTTGAATCAGCACATTTTTTGTGGCTACAAATATAAATATACAAGTGTGGAAAAGTTGAAAAAATAGTACAAACAAAATTTCTTACAAAAATTATACTTTATTTATTATTTAAAGGGATATCTGAATCAAAATCACTGCCAGCAACGCATGACACCCTGCCAAAGACGAGTATACTCGTCCTACTTTAAATATGTTATAAAATGCGGGTTTTTGAATTAGCAAATTTTTTGTGGTCACAAACATAAATATACAAATGTAAGAAATTTGAAGAAATACTACAAATAAAATTTCTTACAAAAATTATATTTTAATTATTATTTAAAGATTTAAAAAAGATAAAAAAAAATGTATTCGTGGTCTTTTTTTTGCAATAGGGCATAGACTGTCGACTGATTCAGTCTCGGAATCACTATCATTTAAAAAATATCCTTCTTCTAAATCGAAATCACTGCCAGTTGATATATCGTCGTCCATTATAACTAAATTGAGTTGTGCAAGGGATAAAATAAATTATTACAGTACAACAATGTCTGATATCAATAGGCAAAATTTGCTCAAATTTTTATTTCACAATTAATAATTTGTTGATCTGAACTCTATAAAACTATTACGATTGCTGATAAGAGATATTGCAGTTACTCAGCTCGAAGCTAAATCAAAATACGCTGTACTGCATTATCCAGTTATCTGCTGAGACACTGTAATCGACAATAGTGAATATCTAGCTTGTGCCAATTTACAGAAAGTTGCATCTCGTTTTATTGTATTTTCATTATTTTATCCATCTGCACGATTTCCGATTTATTTTTCTACTAAAACGTACGCAAATACGAAAAAGGATGTCGAGTCGTGTTGCCTTCCATTGGCAAAGACGAGTATTCTCCTCTTTGATTTTACGCTTGTAAATGATTATGTACGATAATATATGTGCTCTTACCAATAAATAACAGAACTTTGGTAAACAATAACACTGAAAATATAAATGGCAATGGGAACGCCTTCGTATAATTTAGGCTTGGCAGCGAATGGGTTAAATAAGTTTGCGCGCCGGCGTCCGTTCATTTCCGTCGCCTGATAAATACTTTTCCGCCGGCGTCGAGTTTCTCCGACGGGCCGGGTGATGTACGATGAGCCATTCGCGGCTGTTTAGAGAACCGCGTGCCCGCGAGACGAGCGCGAACGGGAATGCATGACAAATGCGAACGGCGTAATTAGTTTTCCGGCAGGGCGACTTTTTCCGGGGCCGCGTTCGAGAAAACTGCGTGACGGAGCGCGTCGATAAAACGTGTCGTGTTTTATTACGTGCGACGTTGACGTGGACAAAGTGTGCTGTTGATAGGAAGTGAATGAGAGGGAGGCAGAGTGTGTTGATCGGGAGCGAGGATTTCTGAAGGCCTCTTGCTTACGCGTTCATTCAACTAACGCGTGTTTTCATCAAGCAGACTCTGGCGGGGTTGAAATTCAGTTGTAAAAATCTTCTGTGCATCCTGTGAATCAACAATAAGAAAGTCTCTTTCTTATTTTGGCATTCCGCTGATGCAAGAAGTATGTTTGTGATAAAAATGAGAATATTGTCTGGAAATTCTTCTGATATGGTATTGATAAATAAAGAGAATATAATACATACACCTATACAATTGAACCTCAACGCAGACTCCTAAAGAGGAAGTCTAAAAGTTTCAAAACATGTAGAAAAAGTGATAAGGTAGTGAAAATATTCAACCAAAATGAGGCGTTCGACTAAATACACCAGACTCGATTAGCAGTCAGAGAGAAAGAGAGAATATTCCGTTTCGTTAATCAAGAGTATGACTTTTTTCCGAGTGTCTCTTTTCCATATATGCTGACGGATGTTTTTGCAAAGCACGCTTCTGATGATTCGGCATACTTTTCGCAGAGTACTGGATGCGTCTATCAATACCCAGATGTCAAAGTACAGTCGTCGTTCCTGATTCATCTGTGTTACAGTTTAGATTGATCTTTCGATCCGTCCTATCTAGCATTCGACCACTAAAACGCACAAACGCCGGCAAACTCAATTAAAATTGCAAACGCACAAACGCGGGAAAACTCAATTAAAATTGCAAATGCGCAAACATCAGCAAACTTATAAGTGCTTACACACACTTTATACCTAAAACGATATAATATTATAGTCGTCTCTTGTGGTATGCTTGAATACAATTTAAACAAAATTCTGACTTTACTCATTTCCCCACTTATCCAACCACAAAAAGAAATATTTTCCCAATTCTTTCGCTGCAGACATTTTTCAAGCTAAAATTGTACCAAGTGTAAATACGTCCAAATTTTTCTTCCGAAAAACGCAATGAATCACGTCACGTGATGTCACAAACTCATGTCACAGGACGCAAGTGCCCTACATTTAATAGTAGACACAAGTTGACGTCACAAGGGATTCTTTAACCCCTTCGGATCCTGTGCACATTGTAATGTACTTTTTTTTGTAACTTTTCATGCTGTACGTTTTTTTATTGCTTTTTTACTGCATTTGCTGCTTTTATTACGTATATTATTTTCACGGATACGAATTTTATTTTTTTGTACAAATGTTTCTCAGGTTCTCCATAATGTTACAAATTTTGCGTACCGACTATATATCCATTAAAATGTACATTTACAAATTACAAATAAATATTTCTGTAAAAAGTATATTGTTGCCTTCGTTTACATGAATTAAGTTAATTTTGGTATAAAAAATAATTTTTCTTAACCAGTTAACTGTTTCGATCTCGTTGGAAAATCTGTCCCCTATGTGCGTCATACAAATTAAGAGATAACGAATACATTCATCAAACACAGAGTATGTTTGATATGAAATTAGGTTACAATTAAATGACTTTAATATTTTTTACAATAATTAATTTACTGTTTTATTTTCCATAATAATTAGTTATACTTTTTTTTCGACATGGCCTTAAAATATTCCAAACTTCTTGCAATTTAGGAATATATTAGGTCTATCGGAAAGTTCTGTCCGATAATGTCATGTATGAACGTTTTCGTTTGAAACAGTTTATGACTGCCTCTGTTTGTCATTGTGTACGTACATATGACATCTTTCAACCCTTTGACTGCTGAATACTTTTCACTGGTGTGAACTCTATGGACTGATTGTGTAAGGCGCAACTGAGTGCTAATGGTAATTCTTAATTTACGCCAAATTAAATAATGCAAGAAAATGATTTGATGAAGAACGCATCTGTATTCATATCAAACATTTGTAATTGTGGCTGTAGTAGGTAAGAAATCGAAACGATTGGGGAACACATGTATGCGCCCATAGTCGACACCGATAGATTTCGGCGGACGCATATATGCATCCATAGCAGTCAAAAGGTTAAATGTACCAAAAAAATGGTTTCATTATGTCAATATGACGCTATCACAATTTAGTATTTTATTTTTTTTCCATTTTTTATTAATCCACGTTTCATTATTTTATTCCAAAAACCGGATAGAACTTTTCGGTGGACCTAATATTTTAGTTTTAACTAAAATTACAAAATTAACCGCCAACGGTCACTACTGAACACAAAATTTTACAAGTTTTTCATGGTGAATGTATTGGTCATAAACAGTTAACTGGTTAAACGAAAAAAAATCGGGTCTCATGGTGAATGTATTGGTCATAAACAGTTAACTGGTTAAACGAAAAAAAATCGGGTCTGATGGGGTTAAGGAATTCGGCTGGCAAAAGTAACGCTGACGAACGCCACATCGCGCCACCTATTGTCAGGTCCGACGGAATCGTACTCCCACGTGCCCAGCGAAACTTTTAAATAACAGCCAGCTTTGCGGCGAGATACGAGGGCGGCCCACAGGTAAATTCGGCCGCGAGCGAAATATCGTTTTACAAGACATTAGCCGCGGAGGCCGAAGCCGTTAGACGGAGAGAGAGGCTGGCGAAGTCGCTCAAGTTCCGAGAGAAGTAACTCGGAAAGTAATAAAAGGGAGATTCTTATCATCCGAGACAATTAGCGGGAGCATATAAATACGACGTATTTATAGTCTGTCAGCCGTAATCTTCCCACTACCCGAGGTCCCTCCTGCCCTCCCACTCCTTGGCCCATTTCATCCCTTCCAACCCCCTCCAGCCGTCCCGCGATGCCGTCGTAACTCAAACTATTTAATTAATGTTTTTCTCGTCTTTTTCGCTGCGGACATCGCTGACGGCCGCCGATAAGCAGACGCAGACGGACGCGGACGAAAAATCCGGAGGAGTACAAATTTCACGATACGCCGACGCGTGCGTTAATTAAAAAGGCTATCGCAGAGTGATGAGCGAATTTTGCGACCGCCCGACGTGGCGCGGTGGTAAACAATTGGCGCTGGCGGATTTTCTTCGAAATTTCACGTGATGAGTAGGGGTCGCGTTGATTTGCGCGTGAGTGTGACGAGATTTTTGGTCGGGTTTCATGGTGGAAATGCGAAAATGCGGCGGACAACGGTTAACATGTTAAATTGTTTGAAAGGTTACTGTAAAAATATTGCCTCATTACGTATCTTTGAAGCTTAACACGTTGACTGCCGTGCACATTTTACCATATCAACACCGCAACGTGATGAAGTACTACAGGATATGATTGAATTGTGCAAAATGAAAATAATGCGAAAGTACCGAAGACCAAAGAATTGAAACACTATTTAATATTAATTGCATTTGCAAAATTATAAATGCTATCCATTGGGTATTTTTGGAATTTTTCGTGAGACCTTTTGCGCCGGTCACCGACGACCATCACAGTAGTCAAAATGTTAAGGGAATTTTGTAATGATCGGAATAGGTGGAAATCTGAGGGCGGAAGGAAACCATTTTCGCACAGTTCTTTCGGTTATAAAGCACTAGATGCCTATAATGCACTTTGTTTGCTACCATATTCTAAGGCGTATGAAGCTGACAAAATTAACGTACCGTAACCAAACTTTTTTCCAAATATGCCTGAAGTACCGTCCTTTAGTGCTAACACGTTGACTGCCAGGCGTATTTTGCTATGTTAGAATCGCGATGCGATGAAATTCAGTTGTTTGTTATGAAAGTATTGATGCACCGTTCCAATATCAATTGCTTTTACAATAACGCAAATAGGCTTCATTGTAAATTTTTTGCATTTTTAGTAAAACCTTTTGCGCTAGTCACCGATGACCCGCACGGCAGTCAACGTATCAACATACTTACAAGCACTTGTACCTAGTCCCTGCGCTACTGTTATTCCCAGAAACACGAATTACGTTTCACTCTGTTAAAGACCTCATAAAAAACATTACTGCCATTCCATACTTTTAACATATTAACCACGTATAACCACTCACGCATAGCTCAAGTGCGTCGCTACGCTTAAGCACCCGGATCCTCACCCAACTTCGCGTCCCACATCCCACCGCGGCTTCCGTTACTTTTCCCGAACCCTCGCCGTCGGCAAACCATCCGCGCCAGCACGTGAACAATTTCGCAGAACCCTTGTCTCGCCTCCGAAAATCTCTCGCTGAAACTTGCACGAACCCTCCCGCACTCGGCTTCATTGTCGCAAGGGCCGTCGGATCGGAATTCCATCAGGACGATTCAATTTGCCGTCCGCCTCGTGTTTCTGCGGGCCCGTGGCGAGATTCACGGCCGCACGCACACGGCGCGTTCGAAAATTAACTCGTGACCGAGTGAAGACGCGAGGAACCTGCGAAGGAGCGAGAAGAAACGAGAAGAGGTGGCGATGATGCTAACGGCCGCTGTGGCAGCAGCACTGGGGAACGTTGGGCAACCGACGCGAAACACTGGCATAGCGTAATATTAGAAGGACGCAGGGAAGAAGGATGTAGACGCGCGGAGGCCAAAGGGTGTGCGGCCGGCGGAGGGGTCGGCAGAGGGGTCGGCGCACGGGGCGGAGGAGAGAAAGAAAGAAGTTTTGAAAAGGGACTAACGACCGGCAGTTAACGGCGGCTCTGAAATTGCTGGTTGCCCGCTGCATCTTCCACGGCCGGCCTGGCTGAGAATTATTAAACTGTAGTTTAGTTTAAATTAAGTTATTACCCGGAGCCGGCTCGTTTTGTTCGTCCCTTTTTGCTCCACGACTATGACCCCCCGGCACCCCGACTCCCCCGCCGCTGGAGTGCATTGCGATTCACTTTCCTATCGGAGAGGAGCCTCGCAGAGGAGCCTCGCAGAGGAGCGGAGCTGCTCAACGCTGTGGCGTTTCTGATGGCCCGACGTTTTGACGGAATATCTCTGGTGCGCACCGGCAAAAACGCTCGGCAGTTCCACGGCGAGCGTTCGCGTTATCGCGGCATCCTGTCATTATTTTACGATTAGACGGAGCGGGCGGCATTAGACTGGTTGACAAAAACGGAGATGCGTTGAGCAGCGCGAGAGGAGCGGATGCGCGGACGGGCTGGGGTTAATTGGTGCGCGGATGAGGAGATTTTAAAGTAACGGATCCACGGCAGGTCCCCGGCGATTGTTAATGTTTTCCGAGGCCTTCCTGTGTCGGTCACCGGCGCAAGGAGACAGGATACGCGGAATGAAGGAATGCAGGAACTTAGTTCGTTTGTTTATGTTTATTAATGGTGTTCGAGGCCTTCCAGTGTTGGTTACCGGCGCAAGAAAACAGGATCCGCGGAATCAAGGAATGCACGAAATTAGATTGTTTATGCAGCGTGTTTGATTTAGTATATACTTATACAATGTAGGAACAATGATAAATTTATTTGTATGTAGTTTATAAGAAATTTTAAAGTAACGGATCCGCGGCGGGTCCCCGGCGTTTGTTAATGTTTTTCGAGGCCTTCCTGTATCGGTCACCCACGCAAGGAGACAGGATCCGCAGAATGAAGGAATGCACAAATTTCGTTCGTTTATGCAGCGCATTTGGTTTGGTGATCTCGAGTGTAGGATCAATGATAAATTTCTTTGTATCTACTTTATATGGGATTTTTGGCCTTTCATTTTCGTCGCCCACTTTCCTGGTCGGTGAAAGACGAGGTGATAATACTGATATGTACCTGACCCATGTGCTGAGTCATCGGCCATTCGGAATAGGTATTACGTGACACGCGCATTGTGTTCTTGGTCTTGAAAGGGTTAACCACGTATAATTAGCTAGCAGCGCTCGACGTAAACAATGTAGTACAGCGATTTGTGTCTGCTGGTGCCTTCCACAATGGAATTACATTGAATAGAGGTATGGATGATTAAATTATCATTTTTTCTAGACGTTTTTACGTAGAGTTTGAGAAACTTAACAAGATAATAAGAAAAACTGTACTTTAGCGATTATAACTGTAATAATGGTATGATTAATAATGTTTTTGCCGCTGTTTTATATAAACCATAAAAGAGTCCCACGTCGCAAGTTTATCATACATAACATAATCTTCGCCTTACATTGTTTCTTACTCACAGAACACAGTTTCATAACGCTTCTTTGATATTTAAAGTATTAGACGGATTTTTAGAGAAGAAAATTAGCTTTTTCACGAGGCGAACGTTAAAGGAAAAACCTGAACAATATCTTCTCTGAATATAACCAATTGTAAACAGAATTTACTTCAAACTAACGCCGATCATAACATTAAAACACAGCATTTTTATGCATAATTAATATTTTGTCGACTTCCACAGACGGGACCCCAGGGTCTTATCAGATGAAAAATATCAAATAAAAGCGTTCGACCACAAGAAATGTCAATTTCCTTGCTTAACAACAAAATAACATTGAAAGTATCGGCATCAGATATTCGTTAACTTCTAAACTGATTGTTAAGAAATTTCTTTACAACTGTTCGCACAGCGGACAATATTACCCGACGTTAACGACGCTGGTGGAAATAATTTCGGAACGCAACTGACCCACTATAATAACACACCGTTCAGAAATATGTTCACGAGAACCACTGCATTGGGGCAGCATTCGAAAAGATGACATACGCGAATAACACTATATTATGTATAACCGGTATAGTAGCATATAGGTTAATCGCGGCATTTGCTTCGATTGGCTCGATTAGAAATGCAAATGGTGATCGATAGAACGGCAGTTTGTAGACTAATTACGGACCATCGGCGTAGTCGTGTTTTTCGCCGCTGCACGTGGATTCGCGTGTAATTTGAGTAGACAGCAAGAAAACGCAGCGCGAAATTCGTTATTGCAGAGCACGTCAGCGGTTATCATTGAGCGAACGGCCGATTCATTGATTGTTTTCTGACGCTTTGAAACGTGCGCGGTGAATACGTCAAGTTGTGGAGTTGGGCGCGGCTCCATCTGATTAAGTGATCTAGATATAGAAGTGATGGAAAAAAATGATTTCAATAACTGATTTCTGAACAATTAGTTTATGAAGCGCCGGACGCATTGAAAAAAGTGTATCGTAAGAATCAGTTTACCCAGAGACGAGACGTTTTTGTAGGCTTCTGGGTAATTATAGATGTTTTAAAAACACATATAGGTAAAGTAGTTTCTTTTAAAGAATGCTATTTTGAAGATTTCCAGGTATACGTTTTTTTTTTAATTGCTAACATTTTATTGATGAACAAAGTTCTACAGAGTTTTTCTTGAAATTAAGTGCGGTAGGAATACTTTTTATACTATCTGTAAATAGGTTTATGACACATGGCGGAAAGAAGGAAAAGTGTTTTGTTTATAATGTTCACTAACACCCTTTATCTTAATACTTTGAACCACTATCACTTGCACTCGTATAAAGACACATTTTGTCACACAGAAAAGAAAGGAGAAAAACATACTACACACTCCTTCCTTTATAAATTTGTTATTGTTAAGATTAAAGATTAATCCTTCGATCACTTTTGTGACACTTGCAGAAAGACAAGCATTTTATTTATAATGCCTGCAATTTCCATATTTTCGTCACGTAAGTTTTAAATGTAAAATAAATCCTTTATAAATTTGTTATCGTTAACATTAAAAATTAATTCCACGACCACTTTTGCGATACTTGTTAGAAAGACAAGCGTTTTATTTATAGTGCCGGTAATTTCTAATGTTTGTTCGCAATAGTCCTAAATGTAAAATTAATCCTTTATAAATTTGTTACAACAAAATTTGTTACTGTTACAATTAAAAATTAATCCTGCGATCACTTTTGCGGCACTTATCAGAAAGACAAGCATTTTATTTATTGTGCCGGTAATTTCCAAATTTTAGTCGCGAGGGTCTTAAATGTAAAACAAAACCTTTATAAATTTGTTATTGTTAAGATGAAAAATTAATCCTGTGATCACTTTTGCGGCACTTATCGAAAAAATAAGTGTTTTATCTGCAGTGCCCATCAATAGAGCCCATCTCGACACTTTCTATAATACACATTCTTACGTATACACAATAAATCAGCCTAAAAATCCGCAAATACACCCCCCAGCAACTAGCAATTTCCAAAATCTCTTTCAATCTTCCATTTAACGACTTCACTCAAACTTGCACTGTTTGCCCAAAACATAAAATGTCCTCCTCCGCGAAGTCCACTTTTTGCCCCAACCGTCACGCCCGGCAATTCTTCCGCAAAGTTCCCGGCCGCCCCATAAATTCCCCGTAAGCAGTCGCGTTCGAAAGCCATTAGCGCGGTAATGAAATTGAAAATATCGCGAAAAGCCGCGGCGACGAATCACAGGCGTCACGCGCTGCCCGTCAACAGTGTAATCCGACCATACCTGCGCCGCTTGCCGTCTAATCGCCGACCCGATCGTCCCCCGGGACGTTTTAATTTACAACAACGTCCGGTCCCACCCGCGTGCCTCGCGCAGAAATGATACTCGTTTATCATCGCGATTAATCGGCCACTAACGTGGTCGGCGCACTTTCAGGAGAAGCTTAAAAGCGCATTACGCCCGACTGCCGGCCCGACTGCCGGCCCGACTGCCGGCGACGCAAAGCACAGGTGCGAACCCGCGGACATGAGGGTGGAATCGTATGCAAAGACTTCTGCGCAACCGGTCTCACAATCCGCCGGCGAGAATCTCAGTGACAACGAACATTCGAGGCGTTCACTCTTTGTACTCCGACATGTTTCTGCGCGAAGCATTGAGTAAGCGTTAAATATATTTTACATATCAATTTAATAATAGCCGAAAAGATTGACATGTTTCTGCGCGAAGCATTGAGTAAGCGTTAATTCGTATAAAATGGTATAGTTTCGAAAAGATTTACTCTGTTCAAGTAATGTATGAAATAATCCACGCGTACGCGAAGGATTGAATAGTGAGTTGTTTCGTATAGAATGGTATGGTTTTGAAAATATTTACTCTGTTCAAATAATATTTGGCGTCTACTTTATTGTAATATATTTATATTTATCGATGTAAGAATAGATATTGACTCTTTGTACACAGTTTGAACATATGCATTTTCGTACAATTCATATGTTTGCTACGCAAAAATTGACCGGTGTGCGTTGCTTAAAATGAATTCCGACAAAGACAACTACAAGGCCTACGAAAAATTCACCCGCAAAGAGTTAATATATTGATGTTGGTATACAGTAAGATGTTTTACATTGTCACTACTTGTCCTGCCTTCACCGTGTCCACGCCGGTGTTCCTACGCTACTGTAAAAATGATGGATATCCCTGTGTGAGCGTAAGCAGAAGCAACCAAGCGTGTGATGTACGTAATCTGACACGGAATGCAGTTACTCTAACGAGTTCATGACTTGCAAGTCACAATAATTAAAAAGGTGCGATTTTGTTTTTAGCAAAATAGTTTTCTAAAAATCTCCCTCTTCCGTTACATAATTCTAATCTATTTTTAAATATGATTACAAAACCTTTTATTCATTTAAATGTCAACAGATTGGCTTTGAAATGGCAACCGGTGAATCATTATTTTCCACCATAAAGTTAATGGTAAGTTTGCACGTATGTTGTAGGTTCGAGAAAAATATTAATTTAGTTAACGAATGGTAATCACTTTACTCGCATGAAGATTATACTTGTCATTCACAGTTAAGGTCGTAAGCAGAGTCAGATAAGCATTTAATGTACGTAATGCGATACGCGGTTCCTTTCATGATAGTTCATGGCTTGAATATTATGATATAATAAAAAAATAGTACGTTTTCTACTGAATTTTTTACCTGAAAATTGTCATAATGTATTGGTATGATTTTTTTCAATTGAAATAAGATCAAACATGTTATAATTCGGACCACGTTTAATGGTTTAATACTTATTAAGAAATAAGTTACTGAATAAATATTCAGAATAATATAATAAATTATAATGTTATAAACATTTTGATACAGAACAGTTAAAAACACAATTTCTTAAGCATCGTTTTCGGCATAGTATTGATACTCAAGATCTTAAGTGTCTTGATTACCGCAACTCTCATCCCACTGTTATTTTTTCCGACGTGATTATCTCATTTAGGCCAGCAATAAAACGTATATTTTCGGTTTGCACGCGATATCCAAATATTCCTACGCAAAGCACTACATTCGTTAAACAAAACCTTCTGTCAAAGTCCATTGCGGAGAAGCAATAAGCAGAATTTACACAAATTTCGTGTGTCGCAAATTTTTCTTTGGACTCTTTTCCAGCAACAATTTCCTTATTTTCGTCAGGTTTTACCACTATTATCAATGTGTTATTCAAAAATTGCCTCATGTCCGTCAAATTATCATTGCAGAGAAACAGTAAACACAATTAACAAAAATTTCGCGTGTCGCCATTCTTTCTTTGAAATCTTTTCCAACAACAATTTCCTTAGTTTTGTCAGGTTGACGTCGTATTATTGTTGCATTGTTCAAAAATTTCCTTACATCCATCAAATTACCATCGCAGAAAAGCAATAAGCACAATTAACAAAAATTTCACGTGTCGCCATTTTTCGTTCCAGCCTTTTCCAACATAAATTTTCTTACTTTCGTCAGATTAACGCTGTATTATTGACGCCTGATTCAAAAATGGCTTTACATCAATCAAACTACCATTGCGGAGAAATTATAAACACAATTAATAAAAAATTCGCTTGTCGCTAATTTTTCTTTCCAACATAAATTCCCGTTTCGTCAGTTTGAACCTCTATTATCACGGCGTCGTTGAAAATTGCCTTAAGGCCGCATAAACCAACTAAGTACAATGATTACTGCCTACACATCAACATTTTGCACGCCGAACTTCTGATTCGCCGCTCGCATCTTCGCCGCTCGCATCTTCGCCGGCAAAAACTGAATAATCGATACGCATTTACCGTCATCTGCACTTGAGTAATCGCGCTTGGACGATGTGCTAAGAGAGCATTATGAGCGTCGGAAAATAAGCGTCGGGAAATAAGCGTCGCGACGTCGGCGAGGTTCAACGATCCGGCGCGCTGGAAGAAGTTTAACGATCGTGTAAACTGTAAAGCGTAGGCACGCGACGGGATGGGATGGCCATCGTGGTTGGCGTAATTATGTAAGCGGGACCCTGCGAAAAACATCTCGCGAGATTTTTTGACGCCTGTTGGCACGGCTGAGGAGGCGAAGATAATAGCGGATGCGATCTCGACGGCGCACTCATTCGGATGAGAGACGGGCTAATTACGTAAGTCAACCTCAGAAAGTATCGTCGCATGCCGAAAGTATTGATAGATAAATCATAAAGAAAGTCGATGCATTTTCTGCTCAAAATAGCTGGTGTTTTTTCACTTGCTTGCGAGTTAACACTTATTTTGATACATTCTATCTATTTTTTCTATTAAACTATTTGCATCAATATTAAATGCATTAAACTCAGTTGCCTTCATGTTTTTTTCGTATTTTCGTTTTTTAGTAAATAAAGTATGATAATTATTAAAAAACATAATTTTTTGAATAATACCTAAAATACTTCCAATTATACAATTTCTGAAAGTTTCACAAAAATTGCTCCATAAGTAACAAAGTTAAGATTTTTTGTAACGTACGAGTTTCCCAAAAACGTACGATTAAGCAGCGATAGTTGTTAACGCTGGAAATGCTGACGTTTGAAGTAAACCTACTTCTCTCAGAAAGGTCAATGTTAGTTGTTTGTAAGGAAAACAGGTTACTGAGAAAATACGCCCTTTCGTACATTTCTTTTTTTAGTAATTTAGCAGGGTTAAAGATCTTAGAGTTAGTACAGAATATTGGTGATTTTGAGAACTTGCGATGAATAGCTGAATTCCGATTTTCCGAATGTATTGTGAATAGTAAATTCAAAGTATGAGATACAGAGTATCGAAAACAAGAAGATTTGAACGGCTGTCACACGTTTACCAAACAAAATTTACCTATATTTCGCGAGGGATCAAAATGACTCATTCCCATATTTACAGAAAAAAAAGTAAGGAAAATGAAAATCAATCTATAGAACCGTCGTTCGACTATTTATTCGAAAATAATATTCATTATAAAAAATTATAGAACTACTCTACTAAATTACTTTAAATTCTTCATCTTGTACCACTTCGAAATTCACATTGTTTAGTCTAAACTTTTCCGATTATATTTGCTACAATGATTTACTCATTTTTTCAATGCACTCGGGGCTGTTCAAACGCAAAATAAAGATCGCAAGATTTAGGGCAGTTTTACTTAGAGAATTATCACGTCGTAAAAGTAACAGTGCCGGAGTATAACGGGCAATTTGAGAGTTGGAAGAGTTTGCGGGCAGAAAAATTAGGCAAATATGTATTGCTAGACAATTGGACGGTATCTAGGTCGACAAAGTGCTAGAAGAAATCTAATGAACCTGTAACTTATTGACCCACTGCCCTGGAACACCACGGCTTTGCTTAAATTGTGCCGAAGTATATCGCAGAGAACAATTATAACACGCTACGTTTTGACGTATAAAGTACTTAGAAGCACTTGAACTGTGTTTTGTTACGACTAAGTACCTCCATTACTATTAAACAGTCCTGCAACTACGTAGTTGGAATCTGCCTTGTTTCGGTTGACAAGTTGATTTATTTTTCAACTTTTCTACCTGTTTCGCACCCTAAAGACGCCTCTCTGGGAATTTTATGTGTGGTATGCAAGAGGGCTAAACTCATAATTCGGGCTTTTGTCGTTTTCAGCACCGAAATAACACATGTCCCAGTTATATAATGTAAGGATCAACAATCCTGAATGTGTGTGACACAGGGTTCAAAGTTTTAACATGTTGACTACCAGGAGGGATTTACATGTTCCTCTCAGGTGGTTACAAAAAAATGTTCGTAGTTCGACAAATTAATGGAAAATATGTTTATTAGAAATTATAACTATAGGGCATCTAAATTAATGGTTGCCGTGTGTGCATTCAGTTATTCTTGGTAACTGTTTTGTATACGTCCTTACAAGTGTAAGTACATTACTATTTATTGTAACTGTCCGAAGAAGATTGAGATATCGAACGTAAATGAAGGAAGAATCAGAAAAACTTTGTTTGGGAATTTTGCAAAGAAGGAAAACCGAAAGAAATGCTGCATATCAGGGTTCGAAAATTTCTGACGATTGAACAAAAAATTTTACTACGTATTGCAGAGGTTGCGAATCGCATTTATGTTAAAACAATTTAATATAGTGCATCGCGGTTAATATTTGTAATGAAACATGATGTTTTAAACAAATTTTATCGAGTGCATTTTTTATTTCATGAGAGTATGTAAATATCTATGATGAGCGGTGTCTCATTTCAACCTATTCAACCTTATCAATTATAGCGAACAATCAGATAAAACCCGTTTTTCATCAAGCATTTAAACCACAATTTCATAAAAAATGAGTGAAAATATGACATGGGAAATCACTTAACAACCGAACATTTTTTTGTTCACTAAATACCAAAATATCTACAGCCGTCCCAATCAAAGTTCTTAATCCTTCTCATTTATGATGTTCAAACATTTCTATTGTTGACATCTTATTTTTAATTTTCATCAAGTATTTAAACCACAATTTCGTAAACATGGGAAATGACCTAATAACCAAACATCTATTCATTCATTAAATGCCGAAATATCTATACCCGTCCGAATCAAAGTTCTCAACTGTCTTCCATTCCCACCCAAAAACAATTTCTATCTTCTCATCCCCTCTCAGTTTTGTTGTCCAAACATTTTTGTCGTTGACATTTTATTTGAATTATTCCCCACACTTCCACATCCAACACATCCCGACAGACTCGGACCAACATGGCCACAAGGTCTCCGCGAATGACGTAAACCGTCAGAGTCTAATTAAATGTTTACGGGCCCGTCAGCGTCGGACGCCCCGAAGTTTCTTCGAAACGCGTGAAACGGCAGTTTCCCGCAGTTTTTGACTTATATAACCGCAATTAATCGGCCGGCAATTAGGCGCACCGAACTTTCTCGCCGTCGACGGCCGAAAAGTCTCGCGGCGATCGGCAGGGAACTACCGTATTAGCCCCAATTTAACGCGACCCCGAAATTTTCATAAAGATATTTAGAAAAAAAATAATACTCATAAAAGAATGCGAAGAAAGTAAAATTCAATCAGATAAGCATTTATTTAGGTAATTATAGCTAATAACACAGGTTATATTCATGTCAATAAAATGAAGTAATGTAAAACAAAATTAATATTACGTAAGTAACAACAAATAACGGAAATGTTTATTCGGAATCTGAACTGTTTTCAGAATGACAACTCAATGATGTCACATCGGTATCATCAGTATTTTCATTCACGCTTTCAGCTTCCCACAAAATGTCATCTTCCGTCCCATTTAAATCACTGGAAATGCAGCATTTCTTGAATCCTTTAACACGTTGACTGCCACGCAAGTTCATAAGAAAATCTTCTTAAGGCCAGAATCTTCGTTTCTTATCGTAGTAGAAGATTATTACATTTTGAACAAAATGCCTAACGATCTCCATCGAGTTGAAAATCTATATTGGAGAATCGTACTGGACCTACTGTTTCTTATAGCAGAAGATAAGCGCGTTTACATTGAAACGTCTCGAGACATGCATTCAGTTGAAAATCTTTCCTCAGGAAATAAGTATCTAAGAAACCGCATGTGCGCCAAAAATTGTTTCTGCCTTTTCCAAGAATGTTTTCTGTAGTGACGCATGGTTAAAGTTACTTTCATGACAATTTAATAGTGTTCTTATACCCTGTGAAATATCTTTCCAAATACCTACTAACTTAACTCGTAAGTCTTCAAACGCATGTCACCCGAATACGGATTATGCTCCGCGATCAAAATTTTTGCCGTCACCCGAATACAGGTGACACGGCAATCAACGTGTTAACTATCGTTTCAACCTCTGTAGGAAAATGTTCTTGTTTATATTACATTCCATTCCTTAACCCATTTGCATCATTTGACGGAATAATCCGTAAACAAAAGTTGACCATTATCACCGGGAGCGGATAAATCCGCACACAATCATTTTTCTTTTCAGCTTATCAGCAATCGTTAGAGTCTCTACGATAAACAAACAATAAAGAATTTTGTGTAAAATAATTTTCTTACTTTCCTGGTTGTAAGTTCAAAATAGTAAAATAATAAAAAAAATAATAGACAATAAAATTTAACAAAACTAGTTTACCATAATGAATTACAGTTCGGATTCGGATTCAAGCATAGAAATGCAAATATCCCATATGTGTAAACGTGCCATAACTCTAATAGATAGTAGTGAAGATGACCAACCCGATCATTTGAAACTGGAGATTTCTTATGGGAAAAACGAAATTGTATGCCAACATTACATGATTTTACTGGCGTAAGTGGTGTAACCATCAACGTCAATGGAATGTCCAGGCGCGATGTTTTCGAATTATTTCTCAACGTGGAACTAGTCGAAAAAATAGTACTAGAAAATACGAGGAATATACAATAATTTGAATACCCCTATAACACTATTTCTAATGAGAATAAACACTAAAAGTCTTCCTTGCGCATGCTGGTATCGGCAACGTTTCGCTGCGCATGTCGGATTTTTGAGTAAAATTGCGTATTTGGAGCGATGATACAAATGGGTTAAACCCCGAATTTAGCGCTAGTCGATTTTTGAACAGAAAATAAATGGGCGAAGAATATCTCGTTATATTCGGGCTAATACGGTAGTTCGGGCTCTTGACTTCACCTGACAGCGGACTAACAGGCGACAAACGTGGTCGCAAACGGTCCTCGACGGACATCGCCGAATTAAAGCTCAGGGGTAATTAAATGTTCAGCAGGCTCGCGCACGCTGATAAACACCGCACGCTCAATCTTTCATGCGTCCGCCGAGAAACGCCATCAACTAAAGAGCGCGACGTTGAGGGAGCGAGAATTAGCGCGGTGACTTTTGAAGCGGTCGGTGACAGTTCGATTTTCGGCGAGTTTCGCTCGGGATTGCGAGAATCGTGACTGGCATGTAAACGTGCGGGGCGTGTAACGTTTAACCAACCGAAGAGATCTCCCACTTTTTCTCTAGCAATGCATTGGTTGGTGTTTCGATTACTTGCGCGTTTGTTATTTGGGCGGTCTTGAAGTTATTGTTGATTTAAGAAATACTTTCGTCTTACTTTCGGAGAACGCAATTTAGTCAAGGTCGTTAAGTGAGTTTGGGTGAAGTTACTGAAAAGTTATGCTACAAAAAGTATAGCTATCAAATGTAAAATTTTTAGTCAAGGTCGTTAAACTACCTAAAAAGTTATGCTACCAAAAAGTATAGCTAACAAATGAAAGTTGTCAGTTTTGGACATTAACACTTTTCAAAAACTTTTGTAAATAAGACAATAGCCGCTTATACTTCCAAACTTATGCTGCTACATAACTTATGAAAACTTATGCTGCCAAAACGTATAGCTACCAAATGTCAAATTTTTTGTCAAGGTCTTTAAGTCAATTTGGGTAAAGTAAGTAAGAAGTTGTGTTACCAAAAAGTATAGCTACCAAATAAAATTTGTCATTTCGAGCATTAACACTTTTCAAAAACTAGCGTAAATAGGACAATAGCCGCTTCAAGATAATTAACGGGAAACAGAGTAATGCGTGAAATGTATTGCTGGTTTCTGATTTTAAGTTACAATTATTGAATTTATACTAAATAATGTTATTTAGTTTTCATTTGCGCGTTTATTTGGTCCGTCTTGAAGTGGAGTTATTGCCGATTTAAAAAATATCTCGGTTTTGCTTTCGGAGAACGCAATTTTTAGTCAAAGTCGTTAAATGACTTTGGTTAAAATGAATGAGAACAAATGAAACTTGTCAGTTTTGGACATTACCACCTATCAAAAACTATCGTCAATAGGACAATATCCGCGTCAAAATGATTAATGAAAAACGGAGTAACGCTTAAACTGTATTGCTGACTTTTCATTTTAAGTTACAATCCTGTAATTTATACTAAATGATGTTATCTCGTTTTAATTCATGTTTCGCATAGGCTACACGCAATAAAGTATCACTACCAGCAAATATAAATTATCATTTGAAATCACTTCTGCATGTTTTCTCTGCCTTCCACGTAGCGAAAATGCGTCACTTGGCAAAAATCGTGTAGCGCACGATTGATAAAGTGTTAAGATGCAGTGCGGAGGCAAACATTTTTGTCGCGACGATTTATCAAGGCGATGCATAATTCGACACGTGTTCGAGTTAACGGTTTGCAACATTTCATTACCAAGTCAAATCGGGGAAACTAATCGCTGCGCCGCATACGGATGACATTTAAGCATCGATACATGAGTTTACAAGATGTTTTATGAAAAATTCCCATTTACGAACGAAAACCTCAAACGAGCCGAGCGGTTTCAGTTAAAGTGGCAGCGTTACGTTCAGAGAGGGTCACATGCGACCCACGCGACGTGGTCTGTGTTAATGACAGTGTATCGGTGAACTGAGGAACTGGCAGCCGCGGAATCCGTTTATTGTCGAACTGCGCGCATCCCTAACGACACTTTGAGTGCGAAGCATATTTTGCCTTTGTTTCCTACGAGGCCCAAAAGTCAAATAACCTTTCCGCTCGTGCCGCGATCGTTATCAAACGCCTTGTTTATACAATAGTTCGTTTTAATTCACAGAACCTGTGAATTCAACTCACCTGCGTTGGATTACAGTAAAGAAAGATGTAGCATTGATGCATTTCTGATGAACTGATTTATTTATCCGCGCTGAGAAAAGATATAAATTGTTTCGACACTGGGTAAATGCGCTTAAGAAAAAACAAAATTTTGCACAGAAGTAGGCACGAGTTAAGTGATTAATTGGTACACGCCAAACAAGTTTCTAGTTTTATTTATAACGGTCGGAATAAGACATCATATCACATATACTGAAAAACAGAATAAAATGGTACCGAAAATTAATTTATAAAACTGCGACCGAACAAAATATTTGGGTCTTGCACTTGCTATTTTATTATTGCGTTAAATATGTACACAAACAATACAAAGATTATTCCAGCGTCAGATTACAATACACAAAAGATTGGCATTGATCTTTCTGTTCAACTAGTTTGTTATGCATCATCACTGAGAAATAATGTAAAGCAGCACCGAAAATAAAATCTTATTCAATTACGCGATGTTCAAGTGTAAATGCCTTCATACTTTACAACACTGCGATGAAACAAAGTAACAGAATCACATCTTTGCACAGGATGTTTGCCTTTGCGTCAACTATTTCATTATCTTTTCCAGGATAAATTCTAACAAACACAAAAATGCTTCCTGTGTTCTCTTCCACTGTACAAAAGAATGGCATTGGCCTTTTCAATGATCTCATTTCTCATGTATCAACACTCAGAGAAGGTAGAGAACGGTACCGATAATTACGTGTAATTAAATTCCCCGACTTTCAGCCGCAAACGCGTTCATACTTTACAAAACTACAACCAAACAAAACATCAAAATCCCATATTCCCGAGCCTTCTTATGTCTTGCATTAACTGCATTACTATTACCTGCAGCACATATCCGCCCAAACACAAAAATCCTCCTACCTCCAATTGCAATACAACTATACAAAAATATTCCGCTGGCCTTTCTAACGAACTGGTTTCTTATGCATCACATAAGAAAAGATAGAAAGCGGTATCGAAAACGACGTGTAATTCAATTCCACGACTATCAGTCGTGCCTTCATACCTTACAAAATTCCTTCCAAAGAAAGTATAAGAATCACATCTCCCGAGCATTTAGTTCTTGCATTAACTACACGAACACAGAAACGCTCCCTCTCCCACTTTACATCAAACCGGACTCCTGCAATTCGCGCGTCTCCCATTTCCAAGCTTCGTAGCGCTGTCAAAACTGCGAGTGCGTCGGCGATCGACGAGTTAAGAGACGCGCGAGTTAAGTGGCGCTCCCTTCGAAGCATAAACAAGCGTTAGGGCGAATGGGATCACGTAAAAAACAGATTTCCACCCTCGGCGGCACCCAGGCACCTTCACGAGCCTCTGCCTACCCTCACCGTGAAACGTTCTCGCACACGGAACGTGATTTCGTTGCGACGGGTCTTTGAGAGGGCGGAAAAAGGGCGTTATGGATGGGGACCGGCTATATAAGCGATCCCAGGGGCTCGTCAGGAACGATCTTATGATTGACCGCGTTACTCGCTCCCCGTAGACCATTTTTCTGGCCCACCTTTCGTTATGCTCCTGGAAGTGAGCGTTCAGCGACGGATTTCTCGCCGCGGCGGCGGAGAGAGCGAGAAAAATGCGCACACTTCGTTATGCGCCGATCAAATGTCAGCGGCGTAAAAACGGTGCCGGAAACTGGTTTGAGTACGGTACCGAGCGCGACGGTGACAAGCGCTAATAGAATAACGCTGGTAAGAACTCATCAGCGACCTACGTCGTACGTATCGATCGCGTTACGCGGAAAGTCGTCATTAATTTCACCTGAAAACGCGTGTCGTTGCCCGGCAATTACGCAAGATGGTCCTGTATGCGTTCCGCGCGTAAATTCTAACGTTTGTCACACGGGTCGTTCCAACTGTGAGGGTTTCAGAAGCTAAACTGAATGGTAACAGAAGAAAGGGAGGCAAAAGTGCACACAGATCTCTCTAAATGAAGGTGGACTAATAATTGACCTGCTTCCTACACTTTGCCTGCTTTGCAGGGCCTACGGTTTAGTCTTGCACCTAATAAAAATAAGCGGCGCCGTTCGATGAAGGGCCGGTGACGCTCGTCGCCTACACAACATATGTTTACTCGCGAAATTTCCCGGACGCAGGGTACCACCTACGGGTCCTCGCCTTAATCCCGCAGCAAAGAATCGCAAGAAACTGCGCGCACGCATCCCCGCACCTCATTAAAACATCAACGGTCCCTGCCGAAAGTGAACCCCCTCACAAAATCGCTTAGCATCTTTCCCTGTAAGACATCATTCGCTAAATACCTTTCTTCTCATCGTCCTCGTCGCCATGGTCCATTTCGTGATGCAGGTGATGTGCCGCGGGATGATGAGTGGCGATGGCGGGCGCCAAAGAGTGGCTGCCCAAAGCGGGATGCGGATGATGGTGATGATGATGGCTGAAGAACCTGACGGCTGCGGCGGCTGCCTCATGCTGGGCTTGCATCGTCTGCTGGACCTGGCTCTGGACCTGGCCGAGGACCGTGTGATGGGTCGGCCATCCGGCAAGGTGGAACGGGAACACCGGTGTTGCCCTCCGGAAGAGCCTGGCTGGGGCCAGCAGGGACCCGCCGGAAGCAGTTGAGCCGCCACCAGGAGGCAGTGGGAAGGACAAACCGCCTCCTGGTTCCAGGACCATGTTTGGGACCAACTCGAACGTTTACTGCTCTCCCGACGGAGAACCCTTTAGTTTCCCGGCATGCTCAGCGATGAACGCCTGCTAAACGTGTGACGCTGATGACAGAGTTTGGGCTTTGTAGGCTGGCGCAAGGGTCTATTCACATCGCTTGGGGTCCGTGGTCTTGCGGATCCAGCTGACGGTGCGTTGACGCGTGACTGGCATGAACGTCAGCGGTGACATAATTTGGGTAGCTTCAGATGTAGTCGAAGTACAGTGCACCTGAGCTGACTGGCGTTTGGCGAAGCGGTAGGCCGCTTGCCGTCGGACGGTGGCGCAAATGTTTGCGCGTTGCTTACTTCCGCAGCGGGACAGTAGCAGTCTTTGTGAGAGGGCACGAGTTTTAATGTTGCCGACTATTCGGGTGTGAGGCGTGCGTCATTAGACGCTGGGGTCCCGGATCTTGGGGTTCCTGGGGTGCATGGCTCAAGTGTGCACGCGTAATTTTCGGAAGAGGTTAATTTGTCACTGGAGACTCGTGTATAGAGTGTCTCTGCATCCGGACGCGCACAGTCCTGGTGTCCGCGTAGTCTACGGACGCAAACGGCCACGATGACCTCTCGGCATGGCACGCGTCAGTCTGTCAAGACGCGAACTACCGCGCGCGTCTTCATCACTCCAGTGTCTTAGCACGACCACGACACTATCTTCTACAGTCAACACTCGCAAACAGCACTTCCGGGGACCGGGACTCCTCGATAAATTTGCTTCGAACGCGCGGCACCAGCGTCTCTCGTTTCCACGGCCTCGCTCGCAGCTGGCTCAACAATCGTTGCACGCGTGACGATGAAAATTCCAAGGATTCCTCGTTGGCAAGAACCTGTCAGTGTTTAAGACCACTACGGCACCAGCCAACGGCACAGCACTATCTGTCTTGAGAGTCGAGTCAACGGCTCCCCTCTGTCGATGGAACCAGAACTGGTTTGGGTTTCCACCCAGGGACCTCTCGATTGGTCGGGCGCCCGGTGGGTTCACCGGTGCCGCGATATCGTCGGCCAATCAGCGGCGGCGGATTACGTAGGGGACTCCGCCTGGCGCGCGCTTTTTTTGCCCTGGAATTGAATCGACGCCCCTTCCCATCACGGTGTGCGCGCGAGCGCGCCAAACGTGGTGGGGTCGAATCAATTGGCGGCTGCCCTGAAATCGGCCGCAAGATGGCTCCTCCCTACCCGCGACCCTCGAAAAACCACCCCCGCCTCTCGTGGACAGCAACGGAACGGGCTTAGCCCTTTAATTCGTTGCGCGAGCTGGACCGGGAGCTTTAAAGACCGATCTGCGCTCTATTTACCTGTGACTGGACTCGCTTGCATGGAAGGCAAAACTACTCAGTGGCTGTGCGGATAGATGGATAAATACGACCGTGTTTGCGCTGCTGCCGCAGCGAGAGATGCTTTCGTTCGAATTGTTGGCCGACGATGAGTCGGGTGAATTCTAAGCATTTGCAGGCGGACTGCGTGAATTCTTAACTGTCGACGATTAACCCTTTCGAGACGGCTACGTCTTTGGCACTGTTGAAAGGATGGTTCATTCATTGCAATCGCGACGCGAACACTGCCTTGCAATCATAAAATGATTTGACGTTAGTTTGCAATTTTCACGTCGGTTTAATGTTTGTCCGTCCCTTGAAAAGGGCAGGCTCAGTACTGAAACGGAGTTTTTGTTGCTTCAGTTTCCGCCTTTGAACTTATTCAAGAATTCAATCGCGTTCAATTATAAGTGGCCGGTACTTGTGAATAACATAGCTTTGCTAGCATGCTTCAATGCGATTTATTGTAATAACATCTTAAACGCACTGAAAACAATATTCTGTGCCAATCATATAACTGGCTATGTTTGTCCGTATCTTGAAAAAGGCACGCATATAGTACTGAAATGGAGTTTTTATTTCTTCATTTTTTGCCTTCTAACTTCTTTTCTAGAATTCAATCCCGTTCAATTATCAGTGGCCGCTACTTGTCAATAGCATAGCTTTGCTACCATGCTTCAATACGGTTTATTGTAATAACACCTTAAAAGCACTGGAAATAGTATTCTATGCCAATCATATAACTGATTATGTTTGTCCGTCACTTGAAAAGGGCAGGCACCGTACTGAAACTTTGGACTTTTTATTTCTTCATTTTTTGCCTTCTGACTTCCTTTCTAGAATTCAATCCCGTTCAATTATCAGTGGCCGGTACTTGTCAATAACATAGCTTTGCTATCATACTTCAATACGGTTCATTGTAGTACCACCTTAAAAGCACTGGAAATAGTATTCTGTGCCAACCATATAACTGACTATGTTTGCCCGTCCCTTTATTTCTTCCCTCTCCCACCTTCTAACTTCTTCGAGAATTCAATCCCGTTCAATTATCTTTGGCCGGTACTTGTCAACAACACAGCTTTGCTACCATATTTCAATACGGTTTATTGTAATAACACTTTAAAAGCACTGACAATAACATTCTGTACCAGTCACATAACTGGCTATATTCTCTCCGATTTTATTATGCGTTAACGCAACACCTTTATACACGGTAATATTCGTCGCTAGTAGAGTAACCATCCACCGCGGGACGACAATCGCCGTCGTTAGCATCGAAAGGGCTAACGAATTTGTCAGATTGAATTCTCTGAGCGAGGAAATTTTCGTTGGTTCGATCTTCGACGGCAGCTCATCGGTGAAACATCGTTTCCCCTCTCGGTTTCTGCTCCCACCAGCCGCTTGCTGTTCACCCCCACCAGGGGCGTACCTTGCCACCACCCCTCCAGCCCTCGGGGGCGCGATCCTCTTTTAATAAGAGGAGCTCGGAGCTCGGAGGCGTTAAGTAATTACATCTATTCTCTTCTGGGGAGGAAATTACCTGCGCCTCGGGGTGGGAAAAATTAGGAAATTAAAATTAACCCCCGCCACGGTCCCACGACAGCCCCTACCAAGGACGGCGAGGTCTCTACGTTCTACCCTCGCCGTCTCTCGGCGTCTGACTTCGTCTTTCTCGCACCTCGTGCAACCGACTGGAACGCGGCGTTCCCGAATTTAGGAGGAGTCATGGCGGCCATTACCGCTTACGTAATCTTTTTAAAGCGGTCGCGGCACCTTGTTAGCAGAGTTATTTAGCGACCGACGCGCAGAGTTCGCTCGCTAAACGCGTCAAGTACAACGGAGTTAATCGTCTAAACTCGGCCTTTCGTCGCACGAGAGATGAGTTCGGTCGAGTTGAAGATGCAGAAGCGTGCAGAACATTCGGCAGCTTGGAACTTTAGAAATTCTGGCCCGAAGGCGTCAAATGTAGAATGATGCTAACACGTTGACTGCCGTATTTTGCTGTATTAGAACGGCGATGTTATGGAATACTACAGTGTTTGACTGCATTATGCAAAATGTAAATAATGTGCAGGTATTGGGAATCAAAGGATTACATCACTATTCTAACAATAACTGCATTTATAAAATAATTATTGCGAATATTTCGGATCTTCAGTCAAATCTCTTGCGCCGATCACGGCAGTCAAAATCTTAAAAAGAGTCGCGGTATATAATCTGTGTGCAGACTTTCGGTGTGTTATTTGTAACAAAATAACGAAGTTCAATGGCATCCTAACATACGTGCGTAAAAATACGTTTTCAATTTTGCGGCGTACGCTTTACGTTGTTTATATCGTCATAATGAAATACTTTTCAGTTAGCCGTTATATGCGTTTTATTGAATTATGCAAAATGTAAATAATGTGCAAGTATTGGAGACCGAAGGACCGCATCACTATTTTAACAATAACTGCATTTATAAAATAATTATTGCTACGCATTGCGAATATTTTGGACCTTTAGTAAAATCTCTTGCGCCGATCAGGGGTGACCATCACGGCAGTCAAAGTGTTAAAGTCTTAACACATTGTTGACCCCTCATGAGTTAACTCGTGTTTCATGCGCAAACTTGACCGTTCACGAGTTGACCCGTGTTTGCACTTGCGTTAGCAATTTAATTTTTCAAACGCAAGGCAAAGCAGAATATTGCAAAAGTTTTATTCATCATCTTCAGTCGTGTCCGCTTTATTATAAAAAAATATACTTTTCTCGGTATTAAGGTTTTTATCACAATTCTAGTATTACAAAGTACAATATGCAATATAGAATATAGCAAAATTTTGTTCATTGAGTTGAATCGCGTTTGCTTTATTATAAAAAAGTATACTTTTCTTGGTACAGAGGCTTTTATCACAATTCTAGTATTACAAAGCCTCAACAACGATGGACCGTTACGATGAAGCATTTTCAATTAATTACACGGGAATGCTTTATCTGGTTGCCCGAGTAATTTTTAAATAAGTTGTAGTGATTTGAAAAATGATTGTTTATCAGAAGATAGTTATGAATCTGATACTAGGCTCGAGGGTATAATCTAGTTCTAATTGCCCGAGTAACTTTTAAATAAGTTGTAGTGCTTTGAAAAATGATTGTTTATCAGAACATAGTTACGAATCTGCTACTAGGCTCGAGGGTATAATCTAGTTCTCTCGTTATTTCGCGAGCGCCGGTGACAGCGTTAGCTCGGTCGGAGGAAACGAATATTTCGCCACGCATGCAAATGTCAAACGTCCGGTTCGCTCGCATGACAAGACTCCTTGGTCGGACGTATCTGTTGACATTGGGACTTGGCCGCCGTGACAAACAAGTCCAGCGACTAATTTGCTTAGTAACAGACAGATTTCCATTATCTGGCCGAACACATGTGTGCGGCCTCGCGTTCTCTCTGTCGCCCCGGCGCTTTCTCCTTCTGCCCCTCTCCGACGAGAAGCGGATCAGAGTGCGTGGCGGGTGTATTTCTAGCGCCACCGCTTAGGTAATTAACTCGGCGGTCTTCCCGGAAAAATTAATTATCGGCGAAGCCGCGCGCCCGACGCCGCTTATTGGCGTGGAATAACGTCGAACGCCTTTCTGCATCGGTTGGCGAGCAGCTGCGTCTCAGCGCGCGAGCGAAGTTATTCATAAGATTATTTCCCATTTTCGTCATGACGCGCCTGTATCGTTATTTAAGTTTTATATTAAAGCACGACTCCGTAGTCGCGGGATTTTTGATGTATGAGCCGCGCGTGTCCTGCTTCCTTCACTAGACACGCCTAAACGTGAGATATCGTGGTCGATCAATTTTTCATAGCCCCGCGTTTCACCCCCGACGCTTTCGCCTGGTCGTCGACTCCACCTTCTCACGAAAATTCTCCCCGGACGCGTCGTACGTATCGTTCTTCTTTATTAGCTAAAAAGACAACCGGAGTCTCGGGGCGAAGTTATGCAGGGCGAATTTGAGGACGGCGAATTAACACGCGGTTGAGAGTTGGCTTTTCCTGGAACGGTACATTGTTGCGAATCGAAGATAAGTTCCATTCATACGAAGCCGAGCGATATGCCGCTGCGGCAGATATCTCTTATCGGAACTCCTACCACCGTCGCTTCTCAACATCGGTCGCGACGACCACGCGTTTCATTCGCTTCAATGATACATTGCATATTCTCGGTCGTCGCTGTAATCGCATTTTTCGCAACCCTTACACGCTATCCAATCGCTTCTGTGTTGACAGTCGCTTCTGATGAGCTTGGCACGAAATCGATGTTTTGACGTTGCGAACTAAGCATCTTAAGTGGTCGAGAAGTGAAACCGGATGTTCAGGCGTATTTCTATCGGAAATACTTTTTGATAATGGGAAGAAGTGAAAATCGAGTGTTTGATTAAGAGTCTAACTCTTCGTTTCAGACTAGTTTTGTACGAAATGAATCTTTTTATCGGAATATGAAATAGCATATGGCCCACATTTCGGCGAAACGTGCATTTTTGTTATTGCATAAATACGAAAGTGCCATTTTACACGCTGATCTTCATTTGAGCCGACATTCCTCCAAAATCAGCACTTCGCCGTTAAGAACCCGCTGACCAATCTTCCATCATCATCAGTCCTGCCGACCTCCCGTTACGTATCCGCCTACAAGTGACCGTTTTAATCAAGGTGAAATCGTCATTTGGCACGTCCTCACACCCGCCATTAAATACAATCATCGCAGCACCTTCGTCCTTTTTCTCCTCCCGCTTGTTGTACACGTCCGCCGTGCCCTTCCTAAAAGCAGGTACTCACCCCTTCGGCGCGTGGATTCGCTCTCCCTCTCACGAATTGAATCTCCGCGGAAGATGGCCAGGTCCTGGAGCGAGAGGCAAGACGCAGGCGAAGAGTGGGTTGCCCTGGCAACGACAGAGGGTTTCTCGACGTGGTTGCCGGGGCAACCCCTAACCGGCTGCCCCTAAATATGCGCCACCGGCAGAAGCGAGAGCCGTCAAAGTCGGAGCGAGAAACCCGCGCCCGTAGGTGGGTCCGTAACAGTTACCGCGGAAGGTGAGGAGACCCAGTTAATTACTAAAGCGTTTTAATCGTCGGCAAAGTTCCGACGGCGCAGCGGAGTCTGGGCCAAAAGGGGCTTCGGAGAATGCGGCGGCCGTGTAAATTAGGGACTCGCCAGTTTCCACTTTGCGGCCGTGCGCTCGGGAAGAATCGCGGAATTTGCCGACGGCCACGAATCGACGGTTTATTTAATCGCCGCCGGAAAAGTGTCGGCGGGCAAAATGGCGGTGGAGAACGAGGCCAGGCAAATTTGTCAGGCGATCGGCGGGAGTGGGTGCGCGTATTTAACGAGGCGGACGTAAAAAGGGAGGTAACCTGCAACGACGATCGGGGATCGCCTCCACTACGGTTGCCCGCTGCCGCGTGCCAAGAGGCATGGCGACTAATTAAGTGCGCCGTAAGTTAATTGAGGTACTATGTAGGAGGAGAGTCGAAGATACGAGGGAAACGCTAAACTGTGTAAACATCGGGCTAATTACTTCGAGACTTTATCGCGCCACCACGCTACTCTGTTAGTCCGCTCGACAAGAGAAAGAGACAGTGTACACGTGTAAACGCGTACACCCACATAAACAGAGAAATAAGTGTACAGGGCTGTTCAAAAATATTGGGCGTATGGCATAGGAGCTGTATGTGTGTGGATCAATGTTGTGAGTGAGTGCTGGCAATCGCGAATAGGTAAATTTGTCCATTTGTTAAATTGTTTCACGAATTTTAGTAGTGATAACACTGATAAATTAGTTTTGAAAGAGGAACTGATGACGCACTATAACGGAAACGGGTTTGGAAAAATTAGGAAGTTTGTGCCATTTTATTTTTATTTTTTATATGTTTTGAAATATATTTAGAAATATATTTGAGTTTTGATATATGTTTATTATACAGTTTTGAAACATATTTGAAATATTATATAGTTTATATATTATGTAGTTTATACTATTATATAGTTTTGAAATATATTTGAAATATATTTAGATACAAATAGGAAAAAATGTTAGTGATCAGGACGAATTTTCCAGTTTTACATCTGATATAAATTAGCATTAGCAAGCTACAATATTTCCACGGCATTGTTGAAATTGCTTGTTTGTAAAGAAGAGAATTTATGTATTAAAAAGCGTATATTTTTTATTTTTATTTTCCAGTAATATAACACTTTGTGAAAATGTTTACATACTTACTAAGTCAATTTACGGGTCAAATTACGACTAAACTTCACATTAATTAGCCGTGTTATGACTACGATAGTGTTTTATTTATGAGTGCTTACTTCCGACCAAATTCCAAGGATCCCCAGAATGCAGTGTATCGAAAATACGAACATGCCGACAAATACAATTATCACACGTTCTATGAACAAATGAAAGTTATACAACAAGGCACCAAAACAAAATGTACCTATTGATATATGAGAAATTGGCCTCTCCGTGTTAATTAGGGTTTGCTCTTTCCGGCGCGTCCATAAATAAACTGATTGAATTGTAGACATCAAGACAAACAGTACCTTACGTTTTACGTATTCCTAAGGGGTCAAAACTGTTAAACCCGGTATATGTTCGTACATTACATAAACGTATCACAGCAAAGCGCAGTAAAAATAAAGAGGCCATTTCACAGAACTGATCATTCCGTTATTTCAATGACTCACATCAATTATTAAAAACGTAGGTTATACTGTAAATATACAAAGATTACAAGTAATGACAAAACGACTAATTTTAACTCGCTTGGTAGGTCTAATGCTAAAGGTTGGATCTAAAGATCAAAAGATTTACACCGCATCTTTGCCAGAATTAAGATGTAGGTTGTACTGTAAATAAATAAAGATTACAAGTAATAAAAAAATTACAAATTTTGACTCGCTTGGTAGGCTTAATGCCAAAGGTTGGATCTAAAAATTAAACGCATGAATCAACTGCACTTTGACTCAATGGCTTTGCAACACTTACACGACATCCTTTCCGAGAATGGCGGCCTGCAATTCTCGCACCGCAGGTTTGCATCGCTCTGTACAAACCCCGTGGACCCTTCCCACGCACAGGCCAAGACCAGCACTAGAAAGAGAAGGCGAAAAGTTTCTCGGGGACAAAAGACTCGTCCGAAGACGGGTCGCATCGGCGGCAGGCGATTTAATTAGCGTATTACGAGGATCGCCGTTAACCCCAGCCAGCGCTCCTCTAATCTATCTTTTTTCCTCTGTCCGCGATAAAGTCAGAACGTCATTCGGCCCCGCCGGGGTCGCGACCGAGCGCACATTAAGAAATTTCAATTCGCGAACTCGCTCGCCGAGGCCTGGATCCATTGATCCGCGAAGCATGTCGGCCTTACGCAACAGTTCCGCGGGCGGAAGCGCGAATAAACAGGCTCTCTGACGATATGTCATTCAGCTCTTTTGTTCGCGATGAATGAAGCCTCGCTCGCTTATCAATAAAGACTCCCGCCCGCACTTCCGCGCGCACTTTGAGCGTTCGCGCAAGACGTGGGTCACCGCGAATTCGCGGTCGCTTTGCAAGTCAAATGATCTCCATAAACAAGACACACTCTCGCGCCCTCTCCGGAGGAAGGCAGCGAGCAAGACAAACGAACGCAGGCGAGGAGGGAAGAGTAAAGTCGCGGTTCGTGCAGGAGGGACCATAAAAGGGACGCAGAGGGGTGCCAGAAAGAGAGATGCAAAGATGGCTGCGGCAGAAACGACGCTTCTCTTCTTCTTCCCTCGACTCCCACTCTCCTTCGGCCTCAACACCACCTTCTTTCCGCGTCTTTGTTCGGAACGGCTCGAGATGCGGGTCACGCGTCGGCGGTTAGTTCTGATTAGCGACAAGGCGAATGACGTACCACTGCTAGGATTTCGTGTCCCGAATAATCGAACAGCAGCCCTGCCGCGGGAGCCCCAGACGTCCTCGGCTGGCATGTCAACCATTGCCTTATGCCAGTTTATTTAACGACGCCCGACCAGTCGAACCGATCGGACCCCCGACGCTTGAGAGTGAATGAAAAAGGCCGCGCAGTTTATTAGCGGCTGCTGGCGATTCGCCAGAGTTATTTCATTAAGCGGAGCGTCGGAGATATTTATCGGAGATGCGAGGCGACAGATTTTGCGCGGATCGAGCGATCGTGCGGCGAAGCGCTCGTCATTGCGATGTAAACAGACAAAATGGTGGCGGGTCGAGTGCCTGGCGGGTCGAGTGCCTGGCGCGTTTGGTCGGGATCCAAAGGCATATGGAGCAAGCGCAATAAATTCGGCAAATTGTCTCTGCTGATCCTTCCTTCACGGTGTCCAATCTGATAATTCTGCACATATGTAAATGCGGCTGTGAACATGGTCGTTTAGGCTTTTAACTGTGGAAAGTGTATTTGAAGTGTGCGATATGTATAGGTGACGAATATACTCGTCAAACATAGAGTATGTGTAGCTGACATGAAATTCTATTCAATTATAATGTGGCAACACTTGTTTCTTTTTAAATCAACAAGGTTATAGTTGAAATTTATTTATGTTATTTATAAAACTTGCATCATTTCCTTAGCCAAAAATTCAAATATCTAGAAAAACAACAGAAAATAAATTAGAACTTGAATCTATTCTATTGGAATGATATTATTCAAAAGAAGATTCATCGGAGACGATATATTATACATTTCTATTTTATTACTTATATATTTATACATTTCTATTTCTTTGGATGGATTTTAATTTCGTCAAGAATGGAACAAATATCTTCATATATTAGGAAGAAAATTGAAAATCAATTAAAAAAGACATAGTCAGATTTGGAAATACTTTATAAACTACACTGTACAGATGTTTTTTAATCAAATCATTTATTTAGTTTCCATATTATTCTTGCTTGAAAATATTCTAAATTGTCTCACTTTTAGAAATATGCTGTAGACTTCACTAAATTTCTTCGCGTGACGAATGTACATTACACCAAAAAATTAAGTCCTATTATAAAGAATACACTCGTCATTTAATGATACAATTTCGCTCCTTTCAAAGTCGCTCCTTTAATTGCATTTTTTGTGTATTTTGGTGTGATTTTTCCGATTAAAACGCGATCACACAAGATATTCCTTGAGCTGCATTTACTTGCTTACCACTTACTATAAAATAGATTGCTCAATAAGTGTGCAGAAGTAAATTTAGGTCAAGTTATATCATGTTTGGTCCCAACCTCTGGTTTTCTCAAATAAAAGAAAGAATATACTCGTAAGTGTTTTATTAGGAACTTATGATCGACAGTGTTCCTTCTTCCCTTCATACAATGTAAGTAGCAAAGCCTTCGCAACTTTTATGACCTCGAAACGAACTCTGCGAGTGTCACTAAAGGCGTGACCTTCAAGTGTAGAACCTGCGACCAAACCTTCTCCTTAACGCTAAACCATCCAGTACAAATGCTGTAATTTCTGCCACTTTTGTCACCTGTACCCTTACATACTTGCGAATGGCAAGTTGTCACGGCAGTTTGCCTCTTTGACTTTAACTCTTATTTTTCAAAACAATGCCTTTACCATGTGGGGAAACACCAAAAATTTTGCATGTCATCTAATCCCAAAACGTGCCCTTTTGCAGCATTTGTTCTTCCACCCCTCATCAAGTTTGTGCTACACATGTTTTCGCACTATACCACGTCCACCCAGTTTACTATTGAATCAAAAATTGATCTGTGCCATCTGTGTGGGTAAGCTGTTTATTTCGATGCATCTTATTCTTTGCGTACCAAATACGTTGACCCTTCCCTCTTTTGCAATTCATGTCGTATTCTTATAAATAACGAAATTAATTATTATTTTGCATTACATGCTCGGAATAGTAAAAATATTTTCGTCGCGTTCTAATTGAAACATGTGAAAGTGTAGCTCGTCAATGTAATCTTCACAGTATTTAGTAACATTTTTTCAGATTTTTTGCTCTTTATGTTCCAAAGCTTGCAGCATGTTATTGGTAACACTGTTTGCAAAATTTGCGTACTAAATACGTTGGCCCTTCCTTCTTTTGCAATTCATGCCGTATTCTTATAAATAACGAAATTTTTATCGAATTTTTTATGTACCGGTGTATTGCGTTGAAGCATTTTAAACATAAGTGTAGCTCGTAAATGCAATCTTGGTAGTATTCAGTGACATTTTGCTGACTTTTTGCTCTTTGTGTTTCGAAGATTGCAACATTTTATCGGTAACACTGTTTCGAAAATTGTGGTACCAAATACGTTGGCCCTTCCTTCTTTTGAAAATCATGCCGTATTCTTACAAATAACATCATTAATTATTATTTTGCCACTACATGCTCGGAATAAAAAACATTTCCATGCCGTTCTGACCGAAACGTGATTTCGACATGGCAGTCAAAGCGTTAATAAACGTATCGTTCCTTTACTCTGCCACTTACCCGCGCCTATCGACGTCCCGCACACTCTCGCACCCCCATACATATTCCTCGGCACTGATGTCCGTCGCGACAGCCTCGCAATGCTTAGCCGTGCGATCGATAGCGTATCAGAAATTCCGGATGCCGCCCGGCCCGATCCTCACTTTACTCAGGCAGCCTGACCTAATGCGCGTCGAGGAATAAACGGCGTCGTGGAAGGCGTGTAATCCGCTTAAAACTCGTGAGAGATTTGGCGCGATATAGGCGACGTCGCTGAAAAGACGTGAGCGAGAGCGTCTACCAAAGCGATAAAGACAGCGCGCGCCAGTATATCCTCCTAAATCACCGAGAAGATGGCCGGCCACCTCTCCCTTCTTCTATCCGAATCTATACCGTGCTCTTCAACGCTCTCGCAGTCGATTCTCGCTCTTATCGACTCGCCGATCTATGGACTGCACACCTCGTGCCGTACCGTTTTCTCCGAGTCCGCAGTCGGGAGAGGCAGTCGGGAGAGGCACTCGGGCACGCACGAACACACGGCAAGCTGGATAATGTAGTCCCCGGTTGATTTATGAGTTAATAGTTAACCGGCCGTAAATAATGCTAATCACACTCTTATTATACGTTCTGCCGCGGCGGCGCGGCGAATGTTTTGTCCGGCCTCAAACTGGTATTTCGAAAGTGTCCGACCGCGTCTTCGCACCCTCGCGTCGGCCAGACGGCCTAATCCGCGCTTAGAGCGTCAGGATTAATCGTCGAAGGCCGCTGGTTCGCGGGAAACAATTAGGTGTGGCTGATTATTTCGGCGGACCGATGCTGCAATGGCGGATTGATGGGGGTGTTGAAAGGCTGTGGACTGATCGCAGCAGCTGATGCGACGTGAGTGCCCTCGCGATCGAGTCTAAGGTCGTCAGAAACTGCGGCTGGTTGATTATTGAGACGCGTTGCGTTTATCTTGCGACGAAGCGAATCGTGCTGTTGTACGGATCATTCAAGTGCCAGTTCTGATTTACGGGAGGAAAGCGAAATTTCGACCACGAGCGGATCGTCAGCGTTATTTTGCTTTTCATGAAGAAAATAGGCTCCTGCTGGTTGAACATTTGCGTTTGGTATTTTGAGTAATCAGTGTAGACGTTCCGGAAGCTGTTGCGAAGTGGACGAATTTGTAATTATGTGTGACATTATACATTTATAGAAATGCGAAGTTTGTTTGCAGTGTAGCGGTCAAATTATTTTTTATGTTGTATATTTATATGTTTTTATGTTTTTTATATAATTTTTATTTTTTTTTATATTATTTTACGTTTTACATATTTGTATATTTTTATGTTTTTTATGTGGTGTATTTTTAATGTATTTGTTATGTTATATAAATGATTATTTGTTATATTTTATCTGCGGGTCTCTAGAGCGCACAAACTAAAAAAAACCCAAAACGCACGCACACGTTCTGATCCACCCCAACAACCGATTATGCGTCACCCTGTCACTTAATCCTTTCAAACTCAAAATTCTCTCTCAATTTCTCAAATTCTCCGTCCAATGAAAAGTACCCTTGCGCCTTAGAAAAGGACGCCCGACCTTTCCCGGATCCAGCCATCCCATTTCCTCGGTGACCGAACTCCGGCTACTTAACGATGTAAACTCTCGCCAGCGCAAGGATTGAATGCGCACACGCCTTCCGACGCCGGCAGACGTCAGGTGAGAGGCAGCGTCCGTACGCGCGGCACTCCACCAACACGTCGACACGTAGTAATACACCCGATACATTTTATTTCACCCGCTGCTCCTGCCAATGGTCCGTCCCGTGCTGACTCCGTTCTTTCCGTCCGCAGCGCAGGATCTCAGTCTCCCGCACAGAATCCGATCGTCTGTCGTTCGTTTCCACCCCGCGCGCCTCTCCTCTTCTAAGGAAGGCGAAAAAAGCGGAAGACGCGCGCGCCCTGAAGGGGCGTTTCGAGCTGAAGATACCGGCTCTCGACTGGAAATGGTTTAGCCGTGCGAAATCCGCTTGCGGATTGGATTGTATTTCGAAGCACACCCACCACCGGCGACACCCGTGTCGTAAGACTAGAGTCGACGTCACCGACACGCCGGGCGCGTCCGTGTGTCTCGTCCCTCTTTCGAAGCTTTCTCTTCGCGCGAGCTACGTGCACGATTTACCCGCAAACTCGATTACGACGAAGAATTCCTTCTCACCACACCCTCGCCACGTCAGCCGATGCGATTCCGGTAACAGGAAAATTCGTTACGGAATCGGCCCAAATCTTGATCCATCGGCGCGGGCGATGGGGAATGTAGATGGACGAAGATGTTTCTTTGGTGTTTCTTAGGTGATTAGGATGAAGTGTTATGTAACGTTTTGATTATGGAGTCGTCAGGACGTGCAGGATTCGTTTATGGATTTGATAAGGCGTTGGCTTCTGCATGAACGCCGCGTTTTCATCCGGCATTTTGCTGATGTTTGCGCAGATTCGTTACGGAATCGGCCGAAATCTTCATCTATCGGCGTGGGCAAACGCGAATGTAGATGCCGAAGGCGCTTCTTTGGGGGTTCTTGCCGAATTAAATGATGAGGAGGAAGCGTTATGTAACGTTTTGATTACGGCGTTGTCAGAAGGTGCGAGGTTCGTTTATGGATTTGATAAGGCGGTGCGTTCCGGATGAACGTCAAGTTTTGATTCAACATTTTGCCGACTTTGCGCAAATGCAGTTTACATCGTCAGGGATAGAGAGCTCTAATCCTGGACTTACAGATTATTGACGATAGTTACCGGTGTGCAACGCGTGAGAATAAGTCGAATGCTACACTGATGTGAAAGAAGTAACGCTTTGCTGACTGAGCATTTTTATACGTTTTTTGCAGTCAAAGGGTTAATCAGTTTCTGCGCATTTTCGCGGGGAAAAAGTTCGACGGCAATCAGGGTTAAGTGTGGTGGCACAGTTTGTGGAACATTGCGAGGTAAGCGTTCGCGAGAGAGTGTCCTTTGGGCGAGTATGCAGGCAAGATGGCGCAAAAGACAGGTCAGAAATGAGCATACGCAGGTTCTGAAGCAATGAAAGTACATTGTTATTATAGTTATTCATTATTAGGCAGCGCATTGCAGACAAACATCTTGGCAAGACATTTTCAAATGATTAGCCCAAAGTAACTATACACAGCATTAGAAACATTTTTCTAAATTATGCGAATTGTTAATCTTCGTGTAATTAATATGATCGCGCAAAATTATCTATTATCTTCAAATTGACTTTTTAATCAAGAAAGTTTTCTTAGTTTCTATTTTGAATTTTTTCTCTTTCTTTCCAAATTAAATTTTATGCATAATTTAATTAAGCTTTTAAATTAATATTGAGGGAAATAATTAATTAATTTGTTCACCGAAGTACTGGCCACAACTTTATTTACAGAAAATCTTTTATATGCAGTTTTGAGAGGATATCTTGCGATGGTCATAAATTTTGTCTAGCTGGACAAATTTTTAATTTCTCAAACTGCTGAGTGTTCGCTTAAATGGAAGTGTATGTTTAATTGCCTTGCAGACCAATTCATTGACTCGTGACATGTTGGCCTTCCAATGTAATTCGAAACAACTTTTGTCGTGCAAAACATACCTTTCTTGAATCCTGATTTCGTCTTACGCAGGTTACACAGGTAAATTTTGCACGGCAATAAAGGACCTTGGATGACATTGGAAAATTAACATAGAGTAGGTCGATGAATTTATGACAAAACACGCTACACGACCACATGCATTCATTTAAAAACCAAAGGTCACCTTGAAATCCCGAAGGCGCGTTCACCTTGACAAGATTTGTGACTGTCATAAGCCGGCCGCTTCAAAAGAACGTACATTTTGCCTGAAACGCTTTTTTAGATGAATATTTATTAATTTGAAAAGATGCATTCATTAATATCTGTAATGAATATTTTTGTAACTGCGCGTAAAACTTCGAATGGGTTGCTCGGTGCAAAAACAAAATTATACCTCCACAGGTCCACGCCCCTGAAAAGTCCAATGACAGGTGATTACGAACTACATCTCGGCGTGTGTAATTACACATACGTGACGAGTACATACGCATGAGGGTGGCACGTTGAAAGATACGAATGGCCGATCGCAATCGCGCGTCTGCCGCGTAAAATCGCGTACGACATCCTGCGCACTTCCAATTTTCGCCTTCTGACCCGTCGCACCAGTTGTACGGACACGTTTCAACATCGTTAGAATTCAGTTCTTTCTTCTTTGTGAAAGTATGCGTTGTCATTACGTGAGTTCGTAGATTGCATGCCATAATTCTTTAACTCTTTCACTACTGTAGTGGTCACCGCTGATTAGCGCAAATGATTTTACTGAAGATCCAAAATATTCGCAATGGGTAGCAATAATTATTTTACAAATGCAGTTATTGTTGGAACAGTGATGCGATCCTTTGGTCTCCAATACCAGCACATTATTTACATTTTACATAATTGAGTAAAACGCACATAACCGCTAAATAATAAGTATTTCATTATGACGATATAAACAACGTAAAACATACGTGGCAAAATTGAAAATGTATTTTTACGCACGTATGCTAGGATACCATTGCACTTTGTTATTTTGATGCAAATAACATACCGAAAGACTGCAAACAGATTTTATATTGTGTTTCTTTTTAACACTTTGCCATGATGGTCACCGCTGACCAGCGTAAGAGATTTTACTGCAGATCCAAAATATTCGCAATGGGTAGCAATAATTATTTTATAAATGCAGTTATTATTAGAATGGTGATGCAATCGTTTGGTCTCCAATACCTGCACATTATTTACATTCTGCATAATTCAGTCAAACGCTGTAGTATTTCGTAGCATCGCCGTCTTAATACAGCAAAATACGCACGGAAGTCAACGTGTTAATTTCCTTTACTTTTTCATGATCAATCGTTCTGTTTATTCTGTATGTAACATTTTCACGGTGTGGTGCATTTTATTTATTAAAAGCATTAGTCTGCATTTATTTACGTCATCCTTATGTAACTCTAACATTCTTCCGTTTTAGCCACATTTATTGCATTCGGTTTTGTACCCATGGATGGTGTATGTAAAAATGCAGACACTCAAGCAATTGCTCCAAACCACATCAACCAAATGCGGAGGTTACATTGAACAAAAATCCCGCTATAAGTAAATCGCTTTATGTGAAACTCATGTCTCATACAAAACGGGGTGTTACGTTCCAAATTTTTTTTCCTCAAATAAAGTAATACGTATGTATACTTTAAGACAGTCATAAAATAAATTTTATTACAGAAAATTAACAAAAATGAAATTCGACGTATCGTACATTAACTAAATTTCATCGTGCCGTCTGAGGAATATCTTGTTAAATTCATTTTAGTCTGAATCACTTTCTTCTAAAACTCGGATTTCGTTGAAATAGGGAGCGATTCATTCGACGGATAACTTCATCAGATGAAATTTCTTCGGCATAACTTTCTTTATACGATAGAACCCTAGTCGTTGGACCTTGCAAAGCTTTCATTGGTTTAGCTCTTAAGAAAAATGATTTCCCCGCTTTCTAATAGTATTGAAAAGTTATATTGGCATAGTTGGCTGATATCATCAAGTAAATAAAAACATATGTAACTTATGAAAAACAAAGTCCTGACATTGCGGCACTTATCGAAGAAGGTCAACTATTTGAATTAATCTAACGATTAAGAACAACGACAGGGTATACATACATTCAAATTGTTCATATCGCGGAAGGAACACGAAGAATGTTAAATTTGTCACACGACAAGGGTCACTGACCTACAACCCGTAAATATCACAACAGTCTTCACAGAGATATTTATTTTTCTTGACTACCCTTCAAGTGCCACTACATTCAAGATATTTGCAAACTGTCACTGAAATGTCTGTCATCGTACGTTATAATGAGAGATTTCCCAACATAACATAACTCGACAGAAATAGAAAATTTGTCAGCTCCCGCGTTATAAAAGTCTGCGTAAACCAAGTATCTCCCATATGTCATGCGCAATTTTACAACATAACATAACGCGGCAGAAATAGAAAATTTGTCAGTTCTCACATTATAAAAGTCCGCATAAACCAAGTATCTCCCATATGTCATCATGCGGAATTTTACATCATAACATAACGCGGAAGAAATAGAAAATTTGAAAGCTTCCGCGTTATAAAAGTGTTATAAAACGTTATATAAATTTGTCGCGTTATTCGATTCTCAGCAGTACATGAAAATGTTGAGCAGAGTAACAAAGTGCTCAGCTTTGACATTACCGGTTTCACTTGGAGCGATCGCGAAGGTACCCGCAGTTTGTGCCGACGCCGTCCGACACGTTGAACGTTTACGAGAACTTGACGAGATCGCGGCCGTGCGTGCGTGATCGCACGCATGTGTGCGCATACGTGGCCACGCAGAAGGGAGATATTGATATAAACAGGGGGCAGGGCCAGAGTGGAGCGTGCTTTGTAATCAGAGGCCCATTACCATCGAAGGTGGTCAATCTCCCCTTCGAACGTTCCGAGGATCAAGTCGTTCGAGGCGATGCAACTTTTCGCGCCGCCTTTTATTTCGGCCTTTCGGTCGTCATACCTTTGCACGTCCCTCGCTCGCAAACTTGCGCGGCGATGTCACATGGCGACAGGCACCTGTCGCGTCACTTATGAGGCTTTGAATTATGCTGGCCGACTGCGAGATAAGCCGGTCCCGAAGGAATCTCGAAAATTGCACGGACAACGTGCGTGCGGGGTGCCTAAGCAAAGTTGGACCCTCGTTGGTTTAAGGGCAGATACGCAGAAGGTCCAATGCGGAATAGTAGGACAGTAAGTGCACATTCTGGTGTTTTTGATTTTCGGGAGAAGAAAATTGAATGTGCGCTGGATGAACAAATTATGATGTTTGAAAATTGTGTCGCAGTAATAAATGTAAATGATTTTTGTCCGGGACGCTTTTAGGCATTTTTTCATCTGGCGTTGTTGTACTCTTGTCCCTGATGATGAATGCAACATTTTCTGTTTAGGCGGCAGTGCCGATTTTTTAGATAATATTTTATAAATGATTTAAGGTTAACACTGTTTCCGGGAAATTAGAAATTGGCATGCACCTATGTAAAGCAAAATGTTAATAATTCTGCACCCTATGTAAAAGTATTTGTTCTATCCTTTAAATTCCATTCATATCCATTATTTCACTTATTGTATTTATTTCGCACCCGTTTGCACATATTTGATTTATTATTATATAGATTCCTGAGAAGGGTACTCATAATTCCGAAACATATAGAGTGCTGTTTAATAATACAATTAGCCTCAATCAAAAAGGACTAGTGCTTTTGTAAAAAGCAAAAACATTGTAATAGCATGCAATAATCGATAAAGAGTAAATGAAGAGATTTCTAGTAGAAGACACCACGACTTTTTGAGCCGATCCGCCGCGCAATCTGCAGCTGAGAAGCGTTAGCCGTCATACTTGAAAACAAGGAGAAAAACGCAGTGTACACGGTGCGCGCAGCGAAGGATACAAATTGCGCTTTCTCGTAGCAGCCGTCCTGTCGATCGCCCGCAGGTATCGTGCGTGAAAAAGAATACCACGCCGGAACCGAACAGGCCTCAGCCGCGTAACGATTATAACAGTTAATTACACAAATATCGTAAATATGCGGCATCGCCGCTTACACTTTACCGGGCGCGTAGGCAAGAGCACGGAAAATAAATCTCTCCCTTATTAATCACGCCCTGACAATCTCCGCGAGCGGAGCGGAATCATGTATCCGCCCGAAGATTAAGTCACGATACAAACGACGTCGTTCCAGGATCCCTCCTCGTATACTTTCGCGAGGGTATACATTAAATTATGTAGAATTTTCAATATGTGCCATAATATCGGTATGCGCTGGCAAAAGGAGAAGACGCGAGACGCAATTCCCGGCATCGATAACCCGTCCGAAAGCGGCGTGTCTCCCAGCCCGCGTCTTCTTCCCGTTGTTTCCCGCTCGTATCAGGGTATCGCGGAAGACTCCACTCCCGTCCGGCCTACGCCAATGGCCGATGATGAAGTTATCCAGCGATAATGGCTCCATTACCGTGCATCGTCGTCGTCTCTCCGGCGTCGTCCGTGTGTATAGACGCACGCACACACGCGGGCCCCGTCCCGTAAGGACCCCGTGCGATTCCGAGACTGCGGCAGAGCGAACGCGCAGGTAAGATGGACAAGGCGAGCGATAGAATGAGCGAAGCATCGTCGCACCGTATACTTACGACGGCGATTGTTTATGTTGGCTGATGGCCACTTATGCTGCACACACATCGCATTACGAGGCCGTTCTCGACCCTCACGGGCCGTTACTTAGCCCGTGGCCTCGGCGTCGTAGGGTAATGGCGAACACGTTACGGATAAAATGTATACTTAGGCTCGCGGCCCGATGGCACCGATGCCTCGGCACCATCGAGATTATCCTACCCTCTCGTTGTCTTGCCCTCCTACTCCTCCGCCGACCGTTTCTTATTACTTTTTCCCACCGCACCCATGTCTCAATTCGAGACAACGAGCGAGCGCGCTCCGCCATTTTCCGCCGAGCGCCTCACGTGACGCACCTGCCGCTTGTTTCTCGCGACAGATCGTGCCAAATGCGTTGACACCGCGACACGACGCGTGTCCGCACGTCTGCCGGCGTCGGCCACTCGGCCACTTCGCCTGCGAGCGAACCGAGCAATATCTCGCGCCTCTACGAAGGCGTTGCGGTTTAATCGATTCCCGCCTAGCTGCCGATTATTTTAAATCGCCCTTTATAAATAGACAGCCGGCTGCTTTCCTCCGTCGGGCCGTAGCAACGGCCTGCCAGCGGTTGCGCGCTTTTGCTCTTATTGCCAGCGATAGAGGCGGGATTCAATAGTTATTCATTAAACTCGAATTCAGTCGGGCAGGATGCTGGGGTCAGTTCGACGCTGACCTTGCGGCTATATTCAAAGGCCTTATCTGCCTCCCTACCCTCGCGCATCTTCGCTCGTCTCCTTTCCTCGTCTTCTTCGGATTCTTCTTGCGCCTCTCGGCCCCGCGATATGCCGATGTATCAGCCGCTCGTGAACGACTTGAAAAGCGAATCACGGACGATATCGCGAGCCGTCTTTTTCCGACGCGCTCGAGCTACTTCCTGCTTGGCTCGCGCTGCTATTTCTGGAGGCGGGACGTCCCTTTTCACGGGTCAGCCCGTGAACTCCCGCGTTTCTCGCGATCCAGACCGGAGCCAATGAACTCGGCGGGAACCGGCAGAGTCTGGCCGGAAATGAGCTTAGGCGGTGTTGTTTGCTGGCGAATGCGGCAAGTTTGCGCTTTTGGTGAAGGTTACGGAAATTGGGGAATTGATGCTCAGATGGACGGTGATGAAGCTGATTTTTTGAGTGGAGTGTCCAGAAAGTGGCAAATTCGCGGGATGTGGGATGGGAACTACACAGACGCGTCGGATAATTTACGATTGCTAACGACTCGATGTACTTGGATGGAGCTAATATTGTGAAGGGAAGATTCCGAAAAGTGGCAAATTTGCGGTTTACGGAATAGCGAAGTATGTAGCCTGGTCGGAGTATATTCGGTTGCTAATGGAAGGGTGTAGCTGGATGAAGCTGATTTTGCTTGACGAGGACTCAAGAAATTGGTAAATGCATAGTTTCAGAAAACATGAACTGATTTCGCTGGTCCAGATATCAGATTTGAATGTAAACGTTTGAACGCGTGTCTGCAAACTTAGCTACTTTACGTAAGACTTCAAAAAATAGTAAATTTGTGGTTTATGGTATAGCGAGCTATGTAGGCTGACCGGAGTATATTCGGTTGCTCATGGAAGGATGTGTCTGGATGAAGTTGATTTTACGAGGGCTCTAGAAATTGTAAATGCACAGTTTGGCAAAACACGAACAGACTCCGTCTGTCCGGATATCAAGTTTGAATGTAAACATTTGAACGTGTGTCTGCAAACTTAGCTACTTTACGTAATACTTCAAAAAGTGGTAAATTCGTGATTTATAGCAGAAACAAACTGGCCCAGTCTGTTAATAAATCAAATTCGGATGCTACTATTTGAATGCGTTTACGCAAAATGAGTAGCGTCTGAGTACCACTGTGTGAGATTTCAGCAGAATTTCTTCTATCGCGGAATTTACAAAGTAGCAAATTCACATAAATAAATGAAATAAAACACTCACCGGAAGCGCAAAGCAGACTGGCTTTATTAGAAATATGCGTACACGATTTTCTATATTAACGCCTAGAGATGTTGAGGTTAAAGTCGATGTAAAATTCGCTTTTGGACGGAAGACTCTACAAAGAGAAACACAGTAATTTATAAAAAAAAAAGGAAATCTGTCGAGAATTTCCCTATATGATATTCGATTACTATGTAAATGTATCTCTACAGAGTTTTGGCATGGCATTCGTTTTCCTATTAATTACTATAAAGTATGAAATTTATAAATTACACGTCTGGATGTAATTACATAAAGCGTCGGCCGAAAGTCTTTTCTACTGACAATCTTTTCTACCGAACTAGAGTAAAATAAAGCAAATTGTCAAGCTCCAATAAATAAATCAAATTGAAAATTCACCGAAAGCGCAAATCCGACTGACATCCTTCCGAATATGCGTATTTGAATGTCTATATCAACGTCTACAAGCGTTCACGTGAAGTATCGGCGTAAAATCTGCTCTTCCACCGAAAGCCCCATAAAATGGCAAACGCACGGTTTCCGGAAAGCGCCAGTCCTGCCCACATCCGAGTACTAATAGTCGCGAGCGAGGTGCGGTAATTACCCACTACCTGCCTCGCTTAATGAGTGAGTATAAATTAACGAAACATTAGAAGATTCAACATTATAAATAAATATCTCGTTAATCACTTTGCCGAGGGAATCTACGATGTAACGCGTAAAAATTCACATGTTCAAAGTGATTACCGCGAAGATATCTGCTGTCTTCCCCCGTGCGGTAGCAACGTTCGTTAAAACAGACACCAGGATACGGCGCGCGGGAAACAAAAATAATTAACCCTCCGCGCACGCGTAATTACGAGCAGCAATTGGGATCTGTAAGAGTCGTGTCAACGCTCCTGTGTCGCTGTGGGCCGTCTTGCCAGATTTGTCTTCGGCCACTTAACACGCTGAACACCGTGTCGCCCATATATGGGTGACGGGCAAGGCAGGTGTTTGTGGGACATTTTTCATGGTAACACAGGTACTTACTTGGGACAAGACACGCAAGTATATGTAAGTACTACTAAGTGGTTATAACTAAAAATACATCTTATATTCTTTATCCCTCTATGGGCCCGCGTGACTGTGAAGTCACATATCAATAAATCGATATTTTATTAAATAATTTATTTTTTTTTTACTAGATGGCGTATACATCTTATTATATAATGTCGCGTTAGTAACCAATAACATGCTGTAACTTGAAATGTCAAAGTAAATGCTTTTGCAAGTTGTCTGAAAATAGAAGCCGAAAGAACCGTCTTGTGCAATTGCCATTATTTGTTCTTCTATCGGTGTTTGTTAAACAAAAAAAGCGTACGTAATAGCTTTTAGTTTGTATATGAATAATGTCTTATTTGTTTGCATTTAAAGAATCATTTTATTACTATTTTCATGTGATATAGCTTTGTGACTTTCAAGACACAATGGGCTATAATGGTAGGGTTCGGTGTATTTGCGATAACGTTTGTTTTCTTTGCTTTTTAGTTTTATATATCAGATAATCAAAATGTGGATACAAAATCATATAAAAATAAAAGAGGAATAGGAATAAGAAGCATTAGCAGTAATAAATTCGAAGATTCTTTATCAGATTCTGCTTCTGACGAAGATCATCTAATAGGATTTGCCCGACGACGTATAAATATTATTGATAGCAACGATGAATTTAGTAGTAAAAAATCATCAGATAAGGAAATGCACCGTATATCTATGTTTAATGCCAGACGCCAACTGTTTTATGGAATTCCATACTTAAGCTCTTATACACACAAGTGCAAACATTGTAAGCCGTTGTTACTTCAAAGTTACAAAATGTATTCGTTATAATAAAATTGTTGAAACTGCTGAATTCATTGTTAATACGTATTTCGAGGTTGATATTTGTTGATTTTACGTTGGATAGATTTTGTATAGCCACCAAAATAATTCGGTCCATACAGGGTTATAATGTACTTCGAAACGACTCAGGCAAATTGGTGTAATTAGGGGAATGGGTTATAGTTTCCTTAGATTTCTCTAGCTATTTTTCGACTAGGAATTTGTGTACTTGCCTGTCAACAAAAAATGCACGTTCGCTTATTTTTGTTCTTTTTTTTGCGTGTAAAAAATGTGATAATGACCACCGCAAATAGAGTGTGTTAATGAAATTGTACTTGGGTCGAAAATTATGTAATTGCTAAGTGTGCTGATTATACGGCACCGCGCACTCGATCTTTCGACACTTTGATCGTGTTATCATTGGGAGCACTGAGTTGAAAAGAAAACGAACAGAACTGAAATAAATTTTATACAAATAGGTAAAATAAGTTCTTTTAAGTAGAGACTAGTAAGAGTTCCTACTTCTAAAATTTCACGTTTTACTACATTTATTTGTATTAGCATCTATTCAAAATATCACCTACATCAATGTTTAAAAAAATTTATTTTCAGTTTAAAGCAAATTTATTTCAGTTATCTTCGTTTCCTCTACCACTTACCCCAATAACTAAAACTGAAAAAAAATTATCTCCTAATGACTTAGTGATTAGTTAGATTTATTAATTCTTTATCAAAGTATAGCCCCAGTTTCATCCTCCCTTCTTCTCAAATTCTGCTTTACGCTCTTATGTACACGCTTTCATGCATTATACTCCTGTGCATACCGTCACCAAATTTGCATGATAATTCGTTACCTGCAACTTCGCCAAATCCTGTGATTTTAACACTAAACGTACCGGTACTTTACACGTATCTATCCTTACCATGAGGGGTAATTTGAAATAAACGTCGATTTTCAGATAGAAAATCCCAATTTATTAAAGCGAGAAATTGAATAATCAGATAAAATAAAAATTTACAGAAAGTCAAACGAGCGAAAGGAATATCAATGAATGTTTGATTTTAAAGTAAATGTTGAAAGGGGTAATTTGATCCCGCTTGGCACGTTTAGTGCTAATCTCTCTCCAAACAGCAATCGTATCAATGCGCTTTACAGATCGTCGTCAACTGATTGTGTGTCAACGACTGCGCCCCGGCGAGAAACCCTGAATCCGTGCCAGGTTATGTACGTGTTAAACGTCACGGTGGAATTCGTAGCGGAACAGTCGAAGTAAACTACCGGTAATTTGAGGCTAATTTGGCGCGGCATGAGAAAGTACGCGCTGCCGTGGGTGGTTCCCAAATCATTTAGCCATCTTGCGAGCCGACCACGTCGAATCGTTGGCACACACGATTAAGTACGGCTCGTTTCCGCGTCATGGGAACGCGGTCCAGGCCGACGTACGAGGCCCGCTCCAATTCTAATCGCCGTGAAAATTGTTCTGGCGCGGGGTCCGCACGATTCGACACACTTAATCGCGGCCTGAGAAAACGCCGAACGTTGCAGTCAGCAGGTGAGTTTCGAAACTAACGCATCGCGCCGAACTCATGTGGAGGATCAAGTTATCGGTCATTTCTGTTGGGATAAGACCTGCAAAAAGGAGCGGACGCAACGATTAACCCTTAGCGCTCCGACTTTTAATTGTGAATATCGCCCGCAAGTCCAACTTACTCTCATCATTCTTCGACTTGCACGTTTTTAAGTGTCAGATTTTAAATGCTACAATGACGGGTAAATACTAATATTAAAGTCATTCAAAACAATCTTTATACATCTCAGGTGTAATATATAGTTTTGATTATGATATTCATGTTAACCCTTAACGCTCCGACTTTTAATAGTAAATATCGACCGGCAGCTCCAACTTATTCTCATCATACATCGACTTGCAAGTTTTTAAGTGTCAGATTTTAAATGCTACAATGACGGGTAAATACTAATATTAAAGTCATTCAAAACAATCTTTATACATCTCAGGTGTAATATATAGTTTTGATTATGATATTCATGTTAACCCTTAACGCTCCGACTTTTAATAGCAAATATCGACCGGCAACTCCAACTTATTCTCATCATACATCGACTTGCAAGTTTTTAAGTGCCAAATTTTAAATGCTACAATGACGTGTAAATATTAATATTAAACTCAATCAAAAAAATCTTTATTCGTCTCAGGAGTAGTATAATTTTGATTACAATATTGATAATAATTATGATTGAGTAATCTGTTGAATTTTTTGAAACATTCATTGGGATGCAAATTATTGATTACTGTATTACTTCCTTTTGGTGAACAAACAAGACACTTCTTTTTCCTTTTGGCAACTGATTTATTATATGGAGTTTCCCATCTAAACGCTGTTCCTTATCTGTTCCAGAAGACCTGCCATATACGTAATTAATTTTTCTTCTCGACATAATTGAAAAATTGTGTATATGGGTTTACAATAAATTTAAATATACTTAATTTATAATATATTTTATTTATTAATTATATTATAATATAATGTATCATATATATTAAGAATATAATTCATTTTCAATAAATTGAAATATACAAAAAATTGAATATATGTGTTTACAATAAAACAGGTTCAGATCTGACTGTCTTTATTGACCGCTTGTAACTGACTCCGAATTATATTCTGTATTTGTAAACAATTACCGATGACGACCTAAAAATACATTTGGAGTACAGCGTCGCACATTATGCAATTGGAAACTTTGTAGTCTTGAGGTGTTATCAATACATTGCGGGGGGGAACGAAAGAAAAATTTTGTCGACCGCTGGCTCCTGCAAAATTTATGACGTTTCTAATCGATCAGGTGGGAGGTAAAGTCTAGTGACTGCGAGGACACGCTTTTTGTGTGGAGGCAATAGGCTGAACGACGAATTACGTGTTATACGTGCGGGAGGAAATAAACGGGAGTATATTGTGTGTTTAGAAAGAGAAAGTTAAAATGGAAAACGATGCAGAAGGTGTTAGTGTGATGTTTATCTAACCGAAACCGCGAAACATATTCCAAATTCTTTTGTGCGTTACCACATCTTAGAAACATGTAAGGTGTAAAAATTAATTTTACTTTTATAGAGTATATATATATTGGTAAAGTTGTATGCGTAATATAATTTAAATAGATTAACGTCCCAAAATGTACAATTTTATTGAACACAATGTGTTACTCACTGCTTTGTGAAGAGACGTATTTGAATTGTTAGTTACTGAATAAAACCTGTGAGTGCAAAATATTAACCTTTATAGCGATGAACAACGATATATCCTTTTGCACTTTATGGGAAAAATTTTAGTGTAATGTTCTGAATAGAATTTTCAATTAAATAATTTGTCGTTCTGCTGGGGCTTTAAAATGATCAGCTAATGAAAATATCTAAAAGTATAATAAAACGACTAAACACAAAAGATTACAGTTACCCTCCATTACGTATACCTTTCATCTAACTTGCAACATTTTCCAAATCAGGATCCTCAACATTTCTTTGGCAATTTTACATGTGTACACACTACCCTCCTCTTCTTCAGACAGCTATTTTCTCACACATGTATAAAAATATGAAAAACCACTTACCAAGACACTTGACATTGATCATCGCCCGAACCGCGGCACCAGCAAGTTAAACCCACCCTGCATAAGAAGATCTTACATAAACGCACTCCTTCTCATTTCCTCATTATACGCCCCGATTAGCGAAACTCCCTCCATCACCCCTCAACGCCACATGTAAATCTTCCGCGGCAGTTAGCGCATTAACAAACACCCCGAAAACAGTACTTGAACGACCGCGGGCAGAATTTTCACACGCGTGCGTCGGCAGACATAAGAGGACAGAGTGATCCGCGGGGGTGGCCGGTAGGACAAGGAAAAGACGTGAGACAGATCAGATAGACTGGCGTACCGCTTGTAGCGGGATCTCTTCCGAAAAGAGCAACAAATCCAGTGGCTTTATCGGCCATCGCCGGTGTAATCCTATAGGTGCTTAGCGTGAAATCCCATAATCGATAGTTTGCTTAACCCGATGCCACGTGGCGCCGCGTGCGGGCCTCCATTAGAGCGCACCTATCCTAAAATATATACACTCACACAGGACCGCGTAAAGCCCGGGCATCGGCGAAAGACCGTATCTCTATGTTAATATGGGAATGCGAACCCACCCTCGGAGCGCACGGGGGAATTCGACACGCCTCGCGCAACGCATCTGGCCCGGCCTTTTCCCTCGCACGATTTTCACCCGCACGATTTTCACCCGCACCCCACGCGCAGGTATCGTTAGAAGACGCCGTATCGCCCGATCGAAATTGCGCAAACGTAATTCGCTGCGAACGCCCGCCGCGGTTCTTTGCGCGGATCATAGGCGTCGGATCATAGGCGTCGGATCATAGGCGTCGGATCATAGGCGATGTGCGCTTGTAGTTTGGGATCTGGTCAAATGTGACAGGAACTGCTCCATTTAAAGAGCGCGCGGAAAACTGAATTTCTAAACAATCTATTTTTTTGCATTGGTACAACCTTCTTTGACACCCGTGTGAAGTTTGAGGTGGATGCGGCAATTAACACTTTGATTGCCGTGATGGTTACCGATGACCCTCGCAAGACATTTTATTGAAGATCCAAAATATTTGCAATGAGTAGCAATAATTATTTTATAAATGCAGTTATTGCACATTATTTACATTTTGCAGAATTCAGTAAAACGCACATAACGGCTACTGTCAACTAAACTACGGTAACTAAAATCGTCCCAATTTCTCGTTATACCTGATTTTTTGCTTCTGGCGTGCTAGTGTGCGCAGGGAACCCTTCTATGGCGCCGTATGGTATCATCCGGTTTTGCTATGATTCTTAGATGTTTGCGGGGAACCTTGTGTGAAACTAGAGTACGGTGTCATTGGAACACGGTCAGAAATTTGGAAAACAGTCGTGTGATATAGACGCGCACGACGCGTCTTGTAAGGAAGTGACGTGTTATTTTGTTATTGGATGAACACGATTCATTGATAGTTTGATTTGATGGTTTAGTTGCGCAATTATTGATAGTTTAGATAATTGTGTTACATAAGATAGATAAGGTAAGTGGGCGAAAGTGACAAAGAAAGCACTGCTTACTGTCGCGTACTAAGTTGAAATATCTCTTTTCCAAGTTTTAATGAAATATCTAAGTTTCAAAGTACTCGTAGTTTTCTTCATCGTTCTGAAGCTTCTGAAAAGGAAGTCGGTGGGTCCAGTGCATGCATGCATGCCCACTTTCCGCAAAGTACTCTGTAGATGATTGGCAGATGTCAGTTGCCATTATTATTGTTGCCTACAAGAGAAGTAAAGAAATTGCAATATACTTTCCCTGGACGTATCTACTCGAGATAATATGGAATTCCAGAAGAATCTAGAACATTTTTGCTTGAATGCAGACGCACTCGTTGAAAGAAGCGTAACATTCAAACGGTTGTCGTAAAACTGCCTACATGCAATGCTATAAAGTTTAGAACGACCTTGTAAGAATCAGCGAACAAACAAAAGTTTTTAACAAACGAGACTTTTTAAGTAGGACAGAATACGAAAATGTTGAGAAGGATTCATAGAGTGTGTTTGTACCTAAGAGTGACAAGGAAAAAAATAGAGTTAACACTATTCAAATGGAAGTAGTTATGTTTCGTTTCTTTCCGTTTTCAATAAAAATGAAGTTGTTTATACGGATATAAAAGAAATTGCCTTTAATAAGTTCTCGGAACCTATCCCCTCTTTTTATACTACTTCTGGGTCTCATATAACACGGTTTCACGTAACACGGCATTTATTAGGAGCCTACCGACCGTCTTATAGGAGGATTACCTGTATTACTGTCTTACGTATGTAGCAGACCTTCTCCCTCAAAGTTAATTTGGTTGTTCGAAACTTCATGTACCAGAACTGTAAGTGTGCTCTTCGAAGGTCCATCCGAAAGTAAATTGAATATGTGAAAACGTTACTTTAACCTAACCAATAATCCAAACAACATTTTTGTGTAATTAAAATATCGGTTTGTTTCACAGTAACAGATCGAATAAGTGTGAGAATTAAATTGATCTGTTGTCGTTTCTCTAGGATAATAACGTGAAAGTATGGAAATGTATATATGTATACATATAATGTTATATAAAATATATATTATAATAAATTATATAAAATAAATTTAATAATAAATTAAATTTAAAAGAATAAAAAAAAATGCCGGGCTATGGAGATTTTCAAATTATTCACATCAAAGTAGAAACACAAAGTTACAACTGTCACATAACAGGGCTCACTGATCTATGGTGTAGCAAAATCCACATAACGCAACGGTGTTCAGCGAGGCCTTTATTTCTCGCTGTTAAACAGTAGAGGTAATGTGACGTGGCAAGAGATTTTTTTCGGGACAATTCTCCCGGCAACGCTGTTGTCCCTAAAACAGCCAGGGTCCACATTTGCAGCGACAAGCTATACATGCGTCCGCCGATATACTTTCTCGCCGAGAGAGGCGAGTAACTGAAAAAGTGGCCTAGACGTGACTAATAAAGTCTATGGGCTGGATGCGCGATGTAAAGAAAATGAGCTAAACGTGAATTGTGGAGGGAAAAAATGAAACTTGACTCTAGCGCCGCGGCCGTAAAGAAGCGTTTTTTTTTCGCCACGAATGATTTAACGAGTGTCCTCCGCAGTGTTGCTGTCATCTAACTTAGCCGGGGGAGATAACCTTTGCGTTTCATCAGTTGACCCGAACCACTGTTTCCACGCTCCTTAAGTAGGCGAGTCGGCGGGGGTCATCGATCGTTCGAAATTTGTTTGAGCCTATCGGTGGTCATGGGTTCACCTGGCAAATGGTGAGAATGTGCGACAGGATGGTGGGTTTATGATCAGAAATGATGCTTGACGCTTCGAGAAGAGGTTGTGGGAGAAAAATCAAGAGGTGGAAATAAATTATGCAATTTTCGTACTGCTGCTATGGCGGCCTTTTGTTATAATGCGAATAGTGCGTATTGAATTTTTTGTTTAATTTATTGTGGAGAATACTGAGGGTCAGAATGCAAAATGCTGCAATGCAAATACGGTTTCAATTTATTAGTCGCTACGGGTTCAGTTACAATTTTGTTATTAAAATAATTATAGTGAAAATTAATGTAGTTCTAAATTGGGAACGTTGTATATGAATTTGAGTATTATTATTAATATATATAATATATATATATTATATTAATAGTAAATGATTGGATTTACTTCGACAAGTAAGTGCTAGGCATATGTGGCTTTAATTACTATATTTCTTAGTACGTTATTAATTTACAATTCAGCGTGTAAGTTAACATTACCACATATCTAATACGGTAAATGCATTTTGTGCTAATATAATAGCGGGAAATGTTATTTCAACATTGGTGTCAGAGGAAAATATTTTAGGCAAATATAACAAGATTTTGTTATGATAGCATATTTTTATAATTCAAAAGAAATATAGAATGTACAGATTACATGGCATATTTATTAACTTGAAACATGCAGTAGTATTATTTTAAACACTAAGCGGCCAATTCGAAATATATCTATAATAAAACTACTCGTAAATATTACTCGGCAAAAATCGAAAACAATAAGCCTTTACTATGCGCAGCACCGACAAATCGCATAAATCAAGTACAAAACGACGTGAACTATGGATAAATGTGAAATCAGTGTAGCTGCAAGAAATATGCATAAAAAATCGACTCGCCGCAACGCCATGTTTTTCCGCGTAACGTTTAAATCCGGAAAAATTGAGAAAAACTCGAGAGCATCGCTTCAAACTCTCGTTAACACAGTCAGCGAACATTCGGGAAGCGTGAAATAGGCAGAATAAATATCTCAGCAACAAAATATTTTCAGTGGCGCCGAAGACTACAACGTTGCAAAAAATGGCAAAATGATCAACGGTACCAGACGATCAGTGGAAAAATATTTGAATTTCGTTTTTTACCTTCTTTGCGGGTCTTAGATGCACATTTGGTTTTTCAGCAACACATTGTATGGTGTAGAGAAAAAAAATGGCAAAGATAATAATGGCAAGTGCTTACCAGTAGATTTTACATCTACAAGTTTCCGATATTTATTGAGTTTGAAACATAATTTTCGGTGAAACTAGGAAATTTCGCATTAATACAAGGTTATTATATATATTGTATAATAGTACAAATATAATATTATATAGTATTATATAATATATATAACAACCTTGAAGTAATTAGAAATTTCGTAGTTTTACCGAAAATTATGCTTCAAACTCTATACTATTATAAATCTATCAATACTACTATATAGTATTATATCATATATATAATAACCTTGTATTGATGAGACATTTTGTAGTTCCACCGAAAATTATGCTTCAAACTATGTATATATATATATATATATTAGTCAAATTTATCATGTGTACAAGGTCACGGCCAAATGATAAAATATGTATAAAATGTCCAGTAAGTCAGTATTTAACTTCTCAAAGGCAGGCAACGCGGTAGGAATTCATTGGGTTTAGCGTTAAATATTAGGTGGAAATTCAAAATTGTGCTTCACTGTACAACGCCGCGGTCAGACGTTGAATGAAAAAAATATGAGCCTTCTGCGAACGTCATACTGAATTTATCCGAATAATCAACGCGGTGAGCCAATATTCAACTCTTCGAAAACGAGCAACGCAGTTTGCACGTATCGAGTTCAGCGTTGAATGACGGAGAAACTTATGAAATTGTGCATTACTGCACAACAATATGGTGGGACGATAAAATATATAAGTATGAAACATTTGTAAATGTTGCCGTGTTTATTTCAATAGTCAACGTGGGAAGTTAATATTCAACTTTTCAAAGGCAGGCAACGCAGTATCAATCCATGGGGTTTTGCGTGATTTTCCATGTAAAAATATGAAATGGCCCATTACTGCAGAACACCATAGTCAAATGATGAATGAAAATGACATATAATTTTTGCAAATTCAATACTTATTTTATTAGAATCTCCAATATGGTAAGCCGATGTTCAACCTTCCGAAGGAAGTTGAAAAAAATACAAAATTGCCCATTACTGAAGAACTCCACGATCAAATGACACACGAAAAAGGTGTAGAACTTCTATAAACACTACAGCGAGTGTATACGAATAATCAACGCGATAAGCCAATATTCAACCTGTAGAAGGCAGTAAAAATCCATCTGATTTAGCGTTAAATTTGTGATTAATTTAGTGTAATAATTTTTATTTATAACTAGCTAATATTTAATGTCTTAAATGAGAACACGGAATTTAAGACGTTAGATTTATCATCTACATGTCGGGGAAGACCGGTAAAATGTGAAAGAATATAAATACAATTAACGTTCAAAATAAGAAATATCACTTTTACATTATTTCTTGTTATTATTTATAAACAAAATTGGATGAATACAAATTGTATTCTAAGTGACATTTAATTTTTCATCATTGAAATTACTTTTACATTTGACTAATTATAAAAATGGCGTAAGTCCATTTACAGCCCGTTCAATATAAGAAAAACCACTCTCATATTATTTTTTATACTATCTATAAATAAAATTGAATGAATACAAAAAATATTTTAAGTGATATTCAATTTCGCATTATTGAAATTATATGATTCATACAATTGACAAATTATCAAAATGATCGAAGTCCATTTACAGTCCGTAAATATATATAATTTTAATTAAAATTCGCCTAAGAGAAATTGATACACTGAATTAACACATTAACAAATTCGCACAAACACTGCCTTCATATAATTAACTTACATTTTTCAAATGTCTAATACCCTAACCATCAATTTTCTCTCTGCATCAAAATATGCAAATTCGCAGAAACACTGCCTTCACCTAATTAACTTACATTTTTCAATCGTCTAATACCCTAACCTTCAATTTTCTCGCTGCGTCGAAAGCTGCAAATTCGCAGAAACACTGCGTTCACATAATTAACTTCGATTTTTCAATCGTCTAGTATCCTAACGTTCAATTTCCTCCCTGCATCAAAACATGCACTCGCTCCTCTTTCAAAGAAAACTGTCCATACAGAAAAATACGTGAACGCGTCCTCAACCATCAGCACGGGATACCGCCGCTGAAGATTTCGAAGACAGGCAGCTTAGTAGGAAACAGTGGCGTATGTCGTGGGTCTCGCTCCACAATCTACGCTTTGATAATCGTGAAGAGGCTGTCCCACGCTCGGACGACCATTAACGAACGATCTTCGAGGTCGACCTCACTTCCTTTGATAGCGGCGTCTTAAAGTCTGCCACGACCGAGCCAGCTGCGTGCCTCTGCTCTTCTTCTTGCCCCGTCCGTCCATCTTTCTCCTTCCGACGATCTTCTTCTCCTCTTCTCCTCTCTGCTCGCCGACCGGCTTCACCCTTCGTTCTGCTCCGTATAGGATATTAATTATACCGGGTGATAATGACCGCTCGCAAGTAACGAATCCGTTAATTGGCCGACAGACACGTTCACCGAAGACTTCTACGCGGACAGTGCAAACTCCACGGCGACATTTCAATTATCAACGCGCGGCCCTTGTTTGCATTTTCTGCGGACGAACGCAAAGCCGGGACAAAGCCTTCCGTTGTTGGCGGATGTTTACGACGCAACGCGAACTCATTTTTTAGTTGAAACATTTGTCGAGAAATTAAAATAATAAGAAATTAGAATAATAAGTAAGAAATCAAATAATAATTAAAATAATAAGAAATTAAAATGGTAATAAAAGAATTTAAAATAGTAATTTATGCGGTTTATGTGTGTTGTGATAAAGCGGACGTTGGGTTTGAGAAGAAATGTAAACAAGAAATGCATAAAACGGTGCTTGTGAAATCTCAGAAGTTTACAGAAGAAAGTGCAGGCGTGTGCGAATTATTTGCGGGTCGGGGACGTTATCGTTTTTTGTGAAAAATGTGGTATAAATATGACAATTTTTGTATTTTGTTATCAGTGTTGTTATACCTTATCGCGTTGAGAGTATTCAGATGAAGAGTTTATTTTGGTGAATATATTTCTGTTATTTTATGATTTTCTTGGTTGTGTTTCACGCAAATAGAACGTAATAAAAATGAACGTAAATGTCCGCAACTAAATTTTATTGAACGCCCATATGCACTCGGGAAAAATTATTATTGTACATTATCGGCGCGCATTTAAATACGCGTTCATGTATTTTTTCCGGTCTACTGCATACTATAGTGACAATTAACTCGCTACAAATCTAGCGATTAACTTCATTTCTAGATTTGTTTTTCATTTTAACGCCAAAGAAAATTGATGCTTACCTTTAAACATTTAAAATAAACGCAACACACTTTAAAACATACAGTAATATTATTTTAAACACTAAGCGGCCAATTCGAAATATATCTATAATAAAACTACTCATAAATATTAGTCGGCGTAAATTGAAAACAATAAGCCTTTACTATGCGCAACACAGACAAATCGCATAAATCAAGAATTTCAATTTATTTAAACATTTAAAATAAATTTCATGCGTAAAATTTTGTTACAATTTGATATCTAAATCGTAATTTTGGCGAAAAATAAACTATATTCGTACATTTTAATATATTTAAAACCGTCAGAGGTCATGACGCAATGAAACAAACAAATAAAAATTATAAATAATTTGAGATGGATTCATAACTTCCTGAGAACTAACTCGTGAGTAGTGCAGTAACATTGAATCTTTGATTATTTCGAATTTCATCTTGGTGTATCAAACCTAAAAAAGAAGTATATTGATACTCCATCTGCGTTGATGGATCTGCAAGAAAAAGACTAAAGAAATATTATAAACAAATATTTTTACACCTTTTAGATATTATATGTCCAAATTCATTTCTAATGTATAACAAGAATGGTGGAAAGTTGACACGCGTAAACTTTTTATTAGAGAACATTGAGGACACAATTGCATCGTATCCTATCGAATCGCAAAAATTACCACAATCTCGGTCAACGATATCTAATGTTTCGCGCTTGATCGGACAACATTTCCCAGATTATATACCGGGCAGTTAAAAAACAAATAATCCTTCGCGAAGGTGTGCACTATTTTATAATAAAAAGATCAGGAAGGAATGGCGGGTTGGTATCCGATGTGCAAAGTGCCATTATGCATCATTCCTTGTTTTCGAGAATATCACACGACAGCAACAGTTAAAATTTTGAAGTTTTATAGATATTTCATTCTTTTTTCGAAGTTTTCCGTTTAGTGTGTATATAATATTTATGTGTATATGACATACATACTGTATACATATTTATGTATATATGTGTGTATACAATATATGCATAAATATTGCGAGCTTTCCTAATCTGTGCAATATGTATATTATGTACACATAAGTAATAATATTTATGTGTATATAACATAGATATCGTATAAATATACATGTACATGTATGCGTATACAATATACACATATATATTGCGAGCTTTTATAATCTATACAATATGTATATTATATAGACATATTGTATAAATTAGAAAATCTCGCAATTAATATTCCGTTTATTATGTATATATAATAATAAAATTGTTCACTTTATAAAATAAAGTTGCCTTTTGGGCCAATATTTCAACAGCGTCACTTATTCTGTGTTTGACGACTATATCCGTCATCGCTTGATTATCGCAACACACACTGATGCGCGCTTTGCAAAGAGATCGCCACAGTTAACTGGTTAAATCGTCAATAGCTGCGAGTTCATAGGAACTTGTCGGACGGCGACCGGAAACTGAAGCTGCGCTTGCACTAAGATGGACGATATCCATTCGCGGACGATTCATCCTCGTAATTAGCGTTCGTCCCCGGCGCGCTTTCGTGCCACGTAAATACAACGCACGTGGGACCCATCCACCCTTTCCACGTCACCCTCTGCTCTCTGATCTCCGTAACCCTTCCGTCAACCACCCTCAACCATCCGACCACCTCCCATCATCTACCCGGTTATTCGTGTATCAATAAAAAAAAAATGATTGCGGAATATCGCGCAATCTTTTATTTTTCTGAGTAGTGCGGGTTGATTATAGAATGATAGGCAACCATGTACTTTTATGGCCAGATTTTGGTTATATAATGAGATAATTATTTATTATAATGATATTTATATTTATATATTTATTATGTTGAGTATATAATGGAGCGATTATTTATGTAATGATTTATATATTATATTTAGATATTTAGATATTTATTATTTTGATTATATAATGGGCGATTAATTATATAATGAGTATACAACATAATCTTGTGTAGAGTAGAGTGCCGGATTTAGTTTTATGAAAAATTAATGTAGACCCGACGAAGAAAAAGGGTAAGTAACTGTATCAAATAAGAAGAAATGGTTTCCATCTTGTTGATACTGGGTAAATAACTGATTAAAATGAAAAAAAAAGATTTTTTTATTAATGTGGAATATGTTTTTGTGTTTGTGTGAGTGAGACTGTGAATATATGATAGAGGGTAATCTGCGATCGTCAGTTTTTAATATGGCAGTATCAAAAGTGAACTGTTAATTTGGTAAGTGTGTTATGTGTGAAAGAGTGTGAGTGTGACTATTGCGTGGTTACAAGAATATGTTTAAGATACTGTTAAGATGTGTTTTGTAAATTATTTTTCATTGTATCGAAAATTCGTTTCTGTCAATTCTGTCTTGCATCACTCTATATCTTTCGAAGATCATAAGTCTCCTTGGAAGTGTACAATTACATAATATAGTGAATAGATTTTATGCAGTATGCAGGTGAAAAAAAAATCCACACATGTGGAATACTATCATTATAATATGCAAACGCAATGCACTTACGCAGAATTTGTATTAATGCATTAAAAATGCATTTTCTTTCCATTTCACCTTATTCATTCATTAGCGTATTGACCCAGGTAGCGGCCACTGCTAATTACACCAAGCAACCTCAAGACGTCTCATCCCGGTTGACAAACTCATCGTCAATTCAAACCGGATGCTAATTTCGTAATTGACTGATAATTCGCGCACACCGAATCATTAACGGCGCCCGTTTCAGAGACGCTAAGATGATGTATGATCGACGCGATAATTAATAGTTATAATGTTTAACGTCCCGACTGTCCCGTAAGTCACGCGTTTTACGACTTCACCGCCAGACGTACTTAACAACAAAGTTCGCCGGCCACTGCACGAGAAGGAGACGTACTCGCCACCTTATAATTTACACGCGAGTTGTCACTTTTGCCTTATTACCGGATCCACCGGCGGCCATGTTGCCGGCCAACCGGTTGTTAATTGCCTGCGTCGTTAATTCGGAGAAAGTTACGTCACGCGCAAACTCGAACGCGGCAACGCCAAAAACCGGTAAACGTCGATAAAGAGGGGGTTGGCAACCAGATACGCGTTCATTAACACGTTGCCTGCCCCGTCACCCATATATGCTTGACAGATATTATTTTACAGCACAGCCATATATTATACGATACGTATGTTTCCACAAAGGTCAATCGGGTGGATATTGTGAGGATAAGATTCTAAAAATGATATGTGGGCTTCTCAATAAAATCACTCAATCTTTATTCACTAAGAACCGTCTCCTTCACGGGCACATCGAACACTGATCTCGCTTGCAGCTGTTCTCACCTCCCAACTCGCTTCTCCGCAGTATCATTCGCGAAAACAAAAGATGCCGCCGACGGAAGAGTACCTTTGATGTGAGCGACCTACGTCTTTGTCGCGTACACCAAGGCACGTGTCCCTTACAATATGGATACATATTTTTATGTGTAATATACGTACATATTTTACGAACGAGGCTTTTTACGCTTGAATAGTAGAGTTTTAGAAATAATTCGCAAGCGTTTTGTACGATGATGTATGTACATTTTTCAACCCCTTCGGACCCGAACTTTTTTTGTTTAAGAAAAATTATTTTTTATACTAAAATTAAGTTAATTCATGTGAATTAAGGCAACAATATACTTTTTACAGAAATATTTATTTATTTATGATTTGTAAATGTACGTTTTAATGGACCTATAGTCCTTACGCAAAATTTGTAACATTAAGGAGATCCTGAGAAATATTTGCATAAAAAAATAAAAAAATAAAACAATTAAATACAGCACGAAAAGTATTATGTACATTACAATGTGCACAGGATCTCAACGGGTTAAGGTAACGGATGTGTACATTTCTGTGCGTATGTTTATGGGTAATTTGTGCATAAATTAAGGTGTTTAATGTTGCGGTTGCTTTTTGTGGTGTTCCTCAAAGCAGTGCAGTGAAAGTTACGGAGTTTAAGGGCAGGTAGCGCAATAAACTATGTATAGTTTTTTTTCATATTTCTTCTCGCTGTTTGGCGATGCAGAGTTTTTCAGGGCGTTTCGTAATAATACATGTGTTCTTCTTTCATTTAATTTCTATTTCATCTATTCTAATTCATCTAATTACTTTATTTTCAAAACTAATATTATTAGTTTTATATTTTATTAATTTGTTTATTAATTTTTAATGTTTTATTAATTATAATTATTTTCCTTCCAAAACAAATTTTTCCGGCATTCGTCAATGTTGTATTGAGATCGCTCGTTAAATTTTGAACCTGCACTTAAGCAAATTCTGTATGTTCGGTTTCTTCTGATGTAAATTGCTGCTTCGTCAGTGCTGCTTATTCTATTTATTTCTCTTATATTTCTTATTTTTTCTTATTCTTATCTTTCTTATAAGAAAACGTTTTCAAAATAACCACGCACCGTACGGTTCCTTGTCTTCTAACCCTTTGACTGCTGAGTACTTCCGGCCAAAACGCTCGCTGCGGACGAAATACTTTTCACTAGTGTGAGCTTTATTGATTCATTATGCAAGGCACAACTAAATTCTAATGGTAATTCTTCATTTACTCCAGAATAAATAATACAAGAAAATTGTTTGATAAAGAACGCATCTGCATTCATTTCATACATTGATAATTGTGGCTGCAATAGGTAAAAAATCGAAACGATTGGGAAACTCATATATGCGCCCATAGTCGACACCGATAGATTGAGGCGGACGCATATATGCGTCCATAGCAGGCAAAAGGTTAAATGTACCAAAACAATGGTTTCATTATATCAGTATTATGCATTAAAGATTTAGTATTTTATTTTATTCAATCTTTTATTAATCCACATTTTATTATTTTATTCCAAAAACCGGACAGAACTTTTCGGTGGTCCTAATATTTTAGTTTTAACTGAAACTGCAAAATTAACTGCCAACGGTCACTACTGAAGACGCATGACGAATATATTCGTCATGAAAAAATGGTAAAATGTTGTGTTTGGACGAATATATTCGTGATAAACAGTACACTGGTTAAGGGACTTGTAACACAGAAACAGTCGCTGAACGCGTATACGCGTCCACAGTCCACACGATATCGATATCACAAACATGCGTCTATAAGAGTGAAAGGGTTAATTCAGATGATTTCGAGGGTTTTCGGCAGGGCTCCGGCTTTGGTGCGAAATCGGGGGATGGCCGGCGCGCAGTGGCAGTGATTTAAAATGACAAGCGCTCGGGGCAGAGCGGTGCAGGGGTTATCCCAAGAGTGCAGTGCCTCACAGTTGGTTGCCTCTGGTATGCCGGTTTCATGCGACGCGATTAAAAAACTTCCGCCCCCGGCACTGCAGAGCCTCGCGAATTTATTAGCTTCGGGCTGCCTGGACGCAGCACGAAAGAGCGCACGACTCGCCCGAAGAACATCGGAGCCGCACAACGCGAATCGACGTTCCCTCTCCCGTGAAACATAGCACGTATTTCCGGCCACGAAAATCCAACTCGCCGTTTTCCAACTCGCCGTTTTCCAACTCGCCGTTTTCCAACTCGCCTGCCGCGCCGCCAACGAAAAAGCCGAAGTCAGCGAGTTAATATCGGTGGGTGGACGTTGAGCAACGACGTAATCTCCCCTTCGCAGCACGGCCCCGAACATACGAAACGCGCCTCCGCTTTTTTCGCGCAAATCTCATTCAATGTCTTTCAATCATGTTGATCGATCGCGCGAGATTCGAGGACGCGAGGGCGAACAGGTTTTCCGCAAATCGCCATAGTGCCTCTTAACCCTTTCAGCGCTATCAACCCATATGTGCGTTCTCACACAACCATTCGATTTTGGCTATGAACCCATATATGCGTTCTCATACAACCATTCGATTTTGGCTACGAACCCATATATGCGTCCTCACACAGCCATTCGATTTTGGCTATGAACCCATATATGCGTTCTCACACAACCATTCGGTTTAGGTTATGAACGCATATGTGACAGGCACTTACGTGATAGATATAAAAAAGTCAATAAGCGTTTAAATGTACTTTTATGCAATCGTTTATCAGTATTGTCCATTAAATTTGTGTGTGCATTAATTGCGCATTAGTTAGCATATCGCTGCCAAAGACTTTTGAGGTTGTCAATATTGCTAGTTTCTGAAAATCTGTTTTTTGTGTTTTAAAACTTCATTTTCAATTACCCCTAAAATGTCCGAGAATGAGTTTGAACGTATTAGTAATAGTGGTAGTGACATAGCCTATGAACATGAGATTGAAACACTTGAAATTAAAACATTTGAAAGAAAAAAGATGAAGAATTCGTCTTCGGATTCTGACAAGATATATAAGAAGTGCAAGAGATGTTAGAACGAACATAATCAAACCTTCTTTTATAGCTTCGGAAACCGAAGAGGCCGTTCCATTGTGTAAGCAAAGGAGAAGAAGAGTTCGAATATTTAGTTCATCTTCTGAAAAGGATGAAGGTCCACATGATGAGAATAATAAGTCGTCATCTAATGATACGAAAAAAAACTTTGTATGGTCTAAGAAAAATTTTGTACCAAAATTATATAATTTTGATTAATCAAATTCGGGGTTAAGGGTACACTTATCGAAAAATCCACTGTTTTGGGTGCGATAAATGGTTATTAACCCATTCGAGACGACGATTTTTTTCGAACACGGTCCCCAGGAGCGAAATTTATTTTTTTCATTATATTGTTCATTTTTAATAAAAAAACATGTTTACTATGGAAATCACCCAATTCGTAAGTGAATTCACATAAATAAGATCATTGCACACGAGGTGTGCAGCTCGCTCCTCGGAAAATTTTTATTGCGAGGAACGGATTGAACACCATGTGTGCAATGTAAGATAAAATGAAAATACATCATTAACAAATTTATGAACATTTCTTTCAAAAATCGTTAGATAATATAAAATCGTTATTTTGTTTTCAATAATAAAGAACAGAATATAATGCAAAGAAAATGTTTAAAAAGTAGTAAAAAGTTAAAAAAAGATAAGTTGAATAATGAAAAAAATAACAAACGAGAAATAAATTTTTAGAAAAATGTCTATAGATAAGAAAGTAATGTAACTCAGTAATAAAAAAGAAAATATAATTTGTAAATACACTTTTAGCAAATAGTACACTGATCGTAAAGTAATTACACATTAGTTGGTTGATGGTAGCGCTTGAAACATTCTCCCAAACATAATCCAGGATTACCGACACAAGCAGGACAAGAGTAATTATTACGTTTATATTTTCCTTCTTTATAGGACTGTCGGCAATTCATAGTATTTGACATGTAAGAAAGGCTTCAAATAATTTTTAGATTTTTGGTACACAGTAAAACCAATGGCAAATTTTGTTTTCCTGTACCTTGCAGATTTCATTAGTTCAAGGAAAATCTTATTTCGACGACTAGTTTACTCAGAATAACTGATAATTGCACATTACTGTTATTGCAGACACGGTGTGCAAGCCGTCTTATAGCCTCGGAAATGAATGGGTCTCGAATGGGTTAACGTCGGGCAACTTAGCGCTGAAAGGGTTAAACGTAGACATTCGGGGATTCGCTAATTTCATTCGCGGGACCCCGACAATGAACTCTGCTCGTCGATCAGAGCAGTTGTCGCAATATTTTCGACGCTTCGTTCGTTGAATGGCGGCGCACGTGACTTCGTCAACGTTTTGACAGCGTTTAGCCTTTTCTTTGGCGTCTCTTCGGCAGCTTCGAACCCCGTAAAGGGATGATGGATGCTTGGCACGCGACCGCCACGCCCTCGACGGCCGGACGGCACAAGTAACTGCAAGAAGAAGGAGCGGGGAGTGTATCAGAAGTCGATGGATGTTTAGGACAATTCATCCGTCTCCCGGGGTTGTTAACACCAGCGGCGCGCGATATCAAACAATTCATATATCTCCTGCGCGACGTGCCGAAATAATAGGGAAATGAATTCGCGCGAAAGATGGAAATCGCACGGCTAATCGAGACGGCGCGCTAAGTGGACGAGGATGCTCGAGATCATCAGTCATCGAGCCGGCTACGCCCAGAGATAAGAAGCCGCTGCAGCCGATAATGTTCTTTTTAATGAGAGACTCAGCGCCGTACGGCTTCCTGGATGACGGCGAAAGTGCGTAGGCATTAAACCATTCGCTGAAGAGGACGAGTACGCTCGTCTTTGGCAGAGTGCCATGCATTGCTGGCAGTGATTTTCATTCAGATATCTCTTGAAATAATAAATAAAGTATCATTTTTGTAAGAAATTTTACTTGTAGTATTTCTTCAAGTTTTTTGTATTTCTATATTTATGTTTGTGGCCATAAAAAAATTGCTAATTCAAAAACCTGCACGTTATAACATATTTAAAGTAGGACGTGTATACTTGTAAATGATTATGTATGATAATGTATGTGCTCTTACCAATAAATAACAGAACGTTGGTAAACAATACATTCAAAATATAAATAGTAATGGGAATGACTTCGTGTAATTTAGGCTTAGCAGCAAATGGATTAACACGTTGAGTGCCACGCAAGTTTATAAGAAAATCTTTGTGAGGTCACGCGTGCTGCTATATTATGCGCGAATTATTTCGTAACATAGCAGAAGATTACTCCATTTTGAACAAAATGCCTCCGGATTTCCATCTAGTTGAAAATCTATATTGGAAAATCCTACTGGACCTATTGTTTCTTATTGTACCAGAAGATAAGCACGTTTACATCGGAACATGCATCGTGTGTGCTTCAAAAATGATTTCTTCTTTTTCAAATATGTTTTCTGTAGCGACGCATGGTTAAAGTTACTTTTATAACAATTTAATAGTGTTACTCTATCCTGCGAAATATCTTTCCTAATACCTACTAACTCACCTCAGAAGTACTCGATCGCCCGTCATCTGAATGCAGGTGACGTGGCCTAATTAATTTTTTTAGCAGTCACCCGAATGAGGGTGACGCGGCCTGAGGAAAAATTGTAATCACCCGAATGCGGGCGACGTGGCCTCACCTAAATTTTTACAGTCACCCAAATGCAGGTGACGTGACCCGATCGCACGTGTACCGTCGCCCGAATGTCGGTAACGCGGCAGTCAGCGTGTTAACATATTAATCCGGTTTCTGGGAGTGCGAGCACTAACGTCCCACCGCACGAGATGCGTAGTGGGCGGCAATAAATTTTTACGCCATGGGCGCACGAAGGGTGGCACGCTAGACAAGCTTCTAAGTATCAGGAGACGCTACTTCGTTTCAAGTTTGCGCTGGGGTGAATGCGAACGCGACTGCGGTTGTAACTGGGGTCGCCTCCGTGATTTTGGCGCACACAAAGGCCAGACCACCGTGGCACGGGAGGAATGGCGTTACACGAAGCCGGGAACCCCATGGCACGAGGGCGGCAACCCGGACGCGCCCCTGCGACAAGAATTATATTTGGATTACAAGCATTATCGCCGGGGAATAAACTTGACTTTTATGGCGACGGAATTGCCTGCAGCTCTCGCTTGTTCGGCCCGATGATCTGCGTTCTGCGCCGTGGGACGATGGAACTGGGCCACGGAGCCAGAGGTTTATCGACAGGCGATTAGAGCTTTCATTTTTGCTGCTTGTTCGGGCGGGAGGGGTCGGCGGGGTGGGTCGGCGGGGTGGAAAGTTGCGAAGTGATGGGAGGTGATAGTATACGGATGTCAACTTGTACGTAAGTGGATTTGGTAGTAACGCCAAATTTATCAATTTCACGAGCATAGTTACAGGAAATGTTACTATTGTTTTTTAAGAACTTCCGCTGACTTTGGTTAATGGTCTAATACGAATGTATATGGAAATTCATTTCGTTCATAGGCTTCCAATTTTCAGATTCTGCATGCCCTATATCTGCGTAATTCTCCGGAAAACGTCGTGTAACAAAAGAAATTGTGGCGACATTTCGCTCGGAAAGAATAATATACTCCACGGTGCGGTCATCATTTATTTTATACTATATTCTATTCCATCTATGTATATGACATATAAATCTATATATCTATGTACACTATGTGTATTTCTACGTATGTATACTACGGCAAAAACAAGTAACATTACCAAGCGTATAGCTACCAATTCTTTTATACATGCAATACCGTATATCCACATATATGTTATATATTATTATATATATCACATTACTAAATGACAAAAATAAGTAGAATATTCATATATCTGTATATATTTATACACATTACACACATAATATTTATACACTATACATATGTGTATATGTCTATGTTACGGTAAAAAGAAAACATTACCCAACGTATAGCCCCCAATTACTTTATACATGCAATGTGTATATCATATTACTAAATAATAAAATGAAGTAGAAGACCATGCAATGAACCGCCTACACTGCCACTTCTGTTTCAAACCTACCAACGTTCATTCCAATGTCATTAACGACAGCAACTTAGCAAAGAAAATCTCCGACATCTTTTTCCTGTACTTCCATACCGCCATCATGACAATCGACGTTAGGAATGCTTAGGTCACGAGTAACCGAACGATCCACTACATTGTATATATAAAGGAAATCTATCTATATGACCATCTATATATCTCTACATGTGTATACTACGGTAAGAACATGTAACATTACCCAACGTATAGCCACTAATTATTTTACACATTCAATGCCGCATATCCACATATATGTTATATATTACTATACATCACATTACTAAATGATAAAAATAAGTAAAATATTTGTATATCTATATACACTATGCATATCTGTATATGTCTATATTACGGTAAAAAAATAACAGTACCCAACCTATACATTATACATATATATATATATATATATATATCCACATACATGTCATATATTAGTATATATCATATTACTACAATCTTACAATGTTACAATAACATAAATAAGTAAAAGACCATACAATGAACACTTCCACTGCCGTTTTAAACCTGCCGATGACTGTTCACTTAGCAAAGAAAACCTCCGACATCTTTTTTCTGCACTTCCATACTGCCAGCACACAACTGACGTTAGAAATGCTTAGGTGACGAGTACCCGAACGATCCACCATGCTGCATACCGCGGAGGGAAGGGCCATCGTCAACGAGTATGCTACGCCACTGGTCGACGTCTGGCGGCGTGGCTGACAGCCAAATAAAGGACAAATAAATTAAGTTAATATGCTCGACGCTCGACGAGCACAATCTTCCTCCCGGGCTCCGAGTATTAACGCCTCTCCGCCCCGTAACCCTCTTTCCACGACCTATTGTCCGATGGAATTTGTAATTTAGATTGATACGAGGCCGCCTCCTCTCCTCTCGATTCATCACCGTACCTCCCTCGTAGCGATCGGCCTGTAGACGTGCGAGTGCTCGGAGGATTTCGAGAAACGCCGTTTTCGAAAGATTTACGAGGCGCGACGTCGATTGATAAGATAAGAAGATAGAAACATTCGGTTGGCCGCGGCTTCTGGCGAATGACGTCGGCGTCTTTGAGGCTGGAAGGGAGAGTATCGGGAAGTTTCGTAGAATGGCAGCGTCTGGGATGAATGCGACCGCGGAGCTGCGGGAATTGAGTGTTGGGAGCCACGATACCGCAGATGGTTGACGATGTAAGCGGCGCTGGTGTCATTAAGACGGAACCAGGTATGACGGCAATGCGCTTCAAATGGGAGGGAATGTCGCATGTGTGGTGATGTACCGTTGTCGGTATTAACACTTTATCACGCTTTCACTGCTAAGCGTATTTTATTTTATCAAAACTGCGACGTGATGAAGTAGTACAAAATATGATTGAATTGGCTGAAATGAAAATAATGCGAAGGTATCGGAGACCAAAGAATCGAATCACTATTTAATATTAATTGTATTTACAAAAATATAAATCCTATTGATTGAGTATTTTTTTAATTTTTCGTGAAACCTTTTGCGCCAAATAATATTGAAGACAATATTATTCGGCGATATAATAATTTTTAACGAATTTATATTCTGGCATTAAATTTGATACACCAATATGCTCAAAACCCATGCTACTGTTGAGAAGTTTCCAAGATTTAAATATCTAAGACACAATATTATTTGGCAATGTAATTATTGTCATCGGCACTAATATTTTTGCATCCGATACGATAATATCAATTACCAATGAAGTATCACTATCCATAACTATTCTAGAGTTGAAGCACTTGACGTGAATGATCATGCTCACGCCTGCGGATATTATCACAGCAATCGTTATTAATATCCTGCTATCCCGTATAATTTATCAATACCGTTTAAACGCATGGTAATCAAAAAAGTGATACTATCGCAAACATCTCTAAAATTGCAACCTTTGCGATAAACGATATCGTACTTGCCTACCAGTATAATCATCCTTATTGTCATTAATGTTATGGCATCGGCTATGATTTAAATTACTAATGAAATATCAGCATATGGAACTTTTCTAATATTATAGGATTCAAGAGAAACGTTAACGCGAATGCCTGTCGTTATTTTCAATGCTATAATCATTACTGTCAATACCTCGTCTATAACTCCTAATTTAAGTATTAACCGTAGCGAAATTTTTACTTTTGGCTGTACGCCATAGTAGTTCAATGCATTCAAACGAAATATGAAAAAAAATACGAAAATAAACCCGCGTGCTTTACAATATGACATTTAGATTGACGAATTGTTTTGGCGCGTCCGAAAAAGTTCCTGAAACTGAAGAGTGCCAATAAAATAAAATTTAAAACAATTAAAATTTATTAAAAATTGAATACAATAAAAAATAGAATAAAATAAAGTGATTAAAAATCCATAATAATTAGCAAGTAAACTTATGCATACATTTTTCTTAGCAATTAAACATTTCATTTTCATTTCATTTATTTGCATTTTTTAAACATTTCATTAAAAATAAAAATTAATACATATATACTATTTTATTTTTTAGTTATTCATGAACCTATATAATAATCTACATATAATAGAATATTTTACATTTTCCTTTGCAATTAAACATTTCATTTCCATTTTATTCATTTGCATTTTTTAAACATTTCATTTAAAACAAAAATTAATACATGTATACTATTTTATTTTGTATTTTTTCATAAACCTATATAACAACGTACATATAGTTAAATTCTTTTGGGTCAAAATTCAAAAAGCATGCATTTAAGGGTTAATATCGTTCCATCATACATGATATATCAATGCCGTTTAATCGCATGTGATCGACGAAGCGATAGTATAGCAAACGCCTGTGAAATTGCAGCCTTCGCGACAAACGATATCATACACGTCTGCCAATATAATCATCGTTATCATCATTAACATCACAGTATCTCATCGCTTTATCAATTCCGCCGAAATATACAACGTTTCTCAGCGTCAGTATTGCGCAGTTCCTGCAATAACATCGTCTCAGATACATGGGTTCGCTGAGATATTTGAGTGGCACGACATCGCCCATGCCTGCCAATGTAATCCACGTTATCGTCATTAATATCATGGTCTCCCGCGCTATATCAATCCCGTCGAGTACATAATGCTTGATACGCTACAGCGCCAAACAGCCTCCCACAATTACATCGTCTCAGATGCATACGTGTACTGAGGTATCTGATTGGCAGGATATCGTCCGTGTCTGCCAGTGTAATCATTGATATCGTTATTAAGCAGTTAAGCGTGGAATTTAATTTTAGAAATCCTTCGCAGGCTGCGGAATTAAAATCTAGCAGTGACGCGTGTACACGTCGAACGCAGGATAAATGGTCCTATTATAAATTTCGATAGTACTGCTGCCTGAAACACTCATCTGGAGGAGAAATTTAGCAATTTATTGTATCAACATTATTAATACATTATATATATTTAGCTATTTTTCATACCTTACGCTTTAATTGGCAATAACTGTGGAAATACGCAGGTTTACCTCAGATGCTTCAAAAGCGGGGAAGAGAGATATTTTGGATCGAATGCTTGGGATTTTGTATTCAATTCAAGAATGTCTAGGACTCTGCCTCGTAGAGCAAAGGGCCAGTATTAGCCTTGTTAATTGTTTATGCAATTTCTCCGCAAATCAACGCTTGCCATCCAAGACGCGGCTTACGTATGTAATTGGTTTCGCAATATAAAATACTTAGCAGTTCTATTTAAGGTAATAATAATTACCGTAACATTTAAGGTGATATAAAGGAAACATACCACCAAATAACATTCTTATTATATTTGATCGAAGTTTTGAGTTTTTTTAGTCAATGGTAATTTTTTATTTTACGCGACGAGTATACACGTCATCCGTACTGCAATGGAAATTTGGTCTTTTTGGTTCTTATGTCTTTTCTCTGAAAATTATCTGTTCTAACAGCAGTTGCTGAGTATTATAAAATATTCCGACGAATTCACATGTTGCAGGATTTAGTGCGTATATGTATATTGAGGTTGCTGGAGAGTGTTTGGTATTCTTATAATAGTTCAAATTTAAAGAAAATTAAATTTCCTTGAATATTGACAAAAAACAATATTAGTTTGTGTAACGAAATGAGTTTTCTGGAGTATTACGCAGTACTTGATACATATTGAGCTTGCCGAACAGTGTTTGGGATTCTTATAATAGTTTCAACTTAAAGAAAATTAAATTCCCTTGAATATTGGCAAGAAAGAACATTAATTTGTGGAACGAAATGAACTTTCTGGAGTGTTGCGCAGATGATTTTTTGGATATATCGAGAGATGGAGGGACGGTGATTTTATTACTAATTATGAAGACTATGAAAAAGAAGTGGAACAAGATATATTTGTAACTTTTGTGCTGAAGCTTTGCATAAAGGGACTTGCTTTCAAAAATATCATTCCCTACGGTATTACGAAAATTATTTTAAAAGCTACCTTCATAATATATTAGCTATAAGGTTAATAAAGATGTGGATTTTAAGTTTCCTATAGGTAATTGTTTTTAATTGCCAAACGAAAAAAATCGGCGGTCTGAGAGTAAGCCGACAGAAAATAATATACAGTTATTTAAATGTTAATATTGTGGATACAATCGTCTCGAGATCGCTATAACAATACTACCGAAATACATAATATTTGGCATGCCAAAGCATCCCATAATAACAACGTAGCAAATAATAAAGTATAATAAGTAAGTAAATAAAAAAAGTGTGCACTGAAGTATTTGAGTTGTACGACATCGTAGAGAACTCCTAATATTATTCTCGTTAATGTTATTAATCGTTATATCACTATTGTTTGCCAAAGCGTAATCAATATTTTGGGTAAATTCGGGTAAGCATCGGGTAAATATTATCAATTATTAAGAAATATCAAGATCCACAACTTTCCAATAATTGAACGACTTGAGACGAACATCAATGCACACGATCGCTGATATTATCGCCACTATCGTCATTAATTACATATCGTAATATGTCAATGCCATTTAAATTCATGGTGATCGACCAAGCGATAGTATCGCAGCATTGCAAGGCATGATATTGCACACGCCTGTCAATATAATCATCGTTATCTTTATTAACCCTTTGCATACGTGCATCCAGCCTAAAATATTTGTGTGAAAAGACCTGACAGAGCTGAAAGACACAAATATGCATTCGACGAAAATAAATGACAGACGCGAAGTAGGTATGTATGCATTTTACAAATGGCAGGTGTTAAACGTGAGTTGGTACTTCCGACAACTGTCATCGGCCTCGGAATTCTCTGTCCACACAGGTTTTACACGTTGACTTCCATGGAAGTTTATAAGAAAGTCTCCGTGAGGCCAATTGTTTCATATCGTAGTAGAAGATTATTACGTTTTGAACAAAATGCCTAGATAATGCCTGATAAATCAGTAGAAACATTGCCAGACCTTATATAATTTGCCTAAATTTTTTAACAGATATGCTAACCTTTAATTTTCTCGAAACACGAAAAAATGGACTTACACCACTTTCAAACTAAACGATCCATATAATACTTTATCAGGCTCTATTTTTAACCTACATAACCTCCTTTCGATACCGTAGCCAAAGCAGCAAACATCGACGCATCTTCATTGTCGCCCAAACAACCGAAAGAGACTCACGACCCGTTATTTTCTTGGCCGCTTGCTCAAAACACTTTGCGCGTCGGTCATTGGCCGATAAACGTGAGCAACGAGCGAACAAGCAGTAGGGACAGGTACGAGTGCAATTCATTTAATACGCGCTCACAGTAACGATAATTCCTGTGGGAGATTGGATCGTTACTCACGGTAGCTAGTTACTACTTGTTCGGTGAGAAAGAGGGACGCCGGTTGAGCAACGAAGAATACGCGCGACGTGCTGATAAATACATGCGCACCGTGAGCCAGCGACTCGTCGGTTAATTAATCTTTTCACGTTCCCCGAAAGCCCGCTACGCGCGTCAATTTATGTTATTTATTACGCATTTAAAGCGTATTGATATATCATGCGCGGTGCCATAATATTAATGACGATAACGGTGATTACATCGGCAGGCATGTGCGATATCGTGCCACTCAAATTCCTCGCTTCTGGCGGGTGTGCGCGCCTACTTATGCATTTGAGACGATGTAATTATGGAAAGCTGTACGACGCTGGAGCTAGACGGCGTTACGTATTTCCACGGAATGGATATAGCGACACGTTGCCGTGATGTTAAGGACTGTAACGATCATTGTATCGGCACATGTGCGATATCTGCCAGTCAAATAATTCAGCGTACGTGTGCGTGGCTCTGAAACGGTGTTATTGTGGGAAGCTGTGCATCTGCTATGTCGAATATTATGTGCTTCGGTGGTATTGTTATGGCGAAACGTTGTTATTGCCCGTCACCAGAATTTGGGTGACGGTAAAAATCTTGAAACGTGATGTAACAGTTATTGAGGAGTCTATTTTATAGTAAATGTTGAGTAAGTAAATGCAGACCGAGGTATATTATGGGTAATCGTATTTTAATCAGAAAAAATTACAAAAATGCGTTATAAACGTTTTTAGATAAAAAATGTAACTAGGGGGGCGACATTATTGTATCATCGAACAATTAAACTGGTAATTCTTATTGAAGGAAATATAGTGTCTCGCGTGTCGCGTTAGGTACATTACATTTTTGATTAACTGCTTAACCATATAACGGTGAATAAGGAGTATATTCTTTGTAATAGAAATTAATTATTTTATGTAATGTGCATTCGTCACGCGAGGAAATTTAGTGGAATCTATAGCATAATGCTAAATGTGAGACGAGTTAGAATGTTTTGGGATAACAATGATATGGAATATAAACTCTGCCTATGTCTTTTTTAATTGATATTCAATTATCTATCTACTACTCTCCAGGTGTTTGCTCCATTCTTGACGAAATAAAATTCATCCAGAAGAATGGAAACATATAAGCACTGCTCTTTGTCAAAGTCTTAATTTATTTTCTGTTTTTTTTTCTAGATATTTAATTTTTTGGGTAAGAAAATAATGTAGGTTTTATTAATAACATAAATAAATTTGAACAATAATTTTATGCAATTTCATGATAACCATACATACTCTATGTTCGGCGATTATATTTATCATCTATATATTTCGCACACTTTCAAATGCGGTTTCCACATTTAACACGTTGACTGCCGCGTCACTATAATTCGGGTAACAGTAAAAATCTTCATCAGTACGCGTTTGGGTACTTCCAAGGTAAGTTAATAAGTATTTGAAAAGATATGTGTAAAAGGCTAAAGGAAAGAAAACATAAGCCGTAAATATACAGAATCCTACAATTCTAGCTGATTGTGACTTGAAAATCACAAGGCTACATCAAGTGGAAATAATAACAAGATGATATTTCAATGCAAATAATAAGATGTTATTGATATACAAACGATAAATTACATACGAATATAAAATGATATACGAAAAAATAATACCAAGGTAATAACAATTACCAAAGCAAAATTAAACAAAATATAACAAGATGCACATGGCAACTTCTCCTAAAAAAAGACTAAATTAATTAGTTATCGATACATTAGGACGTGACTTCAAAGTCACACCCGTCCACAGAGGATTAATTTCATCAACCGGCCATTTTTGCATCACTTTCCCGCGCCGTTGATTTCCCTCCGCGTCTCGCGTCGCGTCAGCGGCAATGATTTTCATTATCCCGCCGTGCTCATAAATTCGCCGGCGCATCGCTCATCCCGCGTCTACTTCCGTAAACGCGAAGCGCTTGTAGGAAAATCGCGATCCCGGCCGGCCGGAGAATTCGTACGGGGCGCCATATTTCAGTTAAAGCGCGCGGGGGTGGCGTTCGATGCCTCCGCTCGGCGTTGCCATGGCAATTAATTACCTTCATCCCTTCCCGGGCGTAGGTACGCCTATAACGGGTGTACTGATCACACCCGGAAGATACACGAATTTGTCTCCTCGAGATACAAGCCCGCGCCACTCCTCCGATGCGCTAACTACAAATGAGATCTCGCCGCTTGATCAACGCGCTAATGAGCCTCTCCTTTACCGCCACGACTCCTTCACCCCCCCACCCCTCGAAACCCGCCGCGGCGATAAGTCGTAAACTCTTAAAATTCCGCTGGCCGCCAGGGAACGCAGGCTTTTTCCAGCCAACTTCCACGACGCGCATCGTCAGGCGCAAATAACGAAGAAAATTAGTGCCCGCACGAGGACATTCTCCGAAATTACTGAGGCGGGCGGGTGCGATACGCGAAGTCCGCTAATGAGTGCATCCCTTGAGTGCCGCGTAACTCGGGCACACCCGGTGTAATCCGGCTGCGCCGGCAGATACGATCGTGTTTTCCCGTAGTGGCAACTACGGATAATAGTGTAACTGATAGTAGTGGCTAACTAGAGGCCCTCAGCCTTCCGCGTCCCCGTGTGGTCGTTGGCGTGCCCACGTCGACCCACGCCTGTCCCTACGACGAGCGCGCATTTTCGGCTTCCCTGGGCTATCATCATCGACCAAGGAAATCGGCGCACACCCTTCGTTCAATCTCGCAAGGCCAAATGCTCGGAAATATATTGAGGCCACGCGCGCCGGTTGGGAGAAGGATGAAGATTTCGGGACAAAGGTTTATTTGGGCTGGTCATTGCTGGATTCAATTGTTTGCGGATCCGGCAGTGAATAACACGTTCACTGCCAAGTATTTTTACAGCGTTTGACTAAAGTATGCAAAATGCAAATAATACGCAGGTATTGGAGACCAAAGGATCGCATCACTATACAAACAATAACTGCATTTATAAGGTAATCATTGCTACTCATTGCGAATACTATGAAATACTACAGCGTTTGACTGAAGTAGTATTTCATAGCATCGCCGTTCTAATATAATAAAATACGCTTGACAGTCAACGTGTTAATGCATTGAATATTGATGTAAATATTTAAATAGACAATATAGATACAATGTATCAAAATAAATGACATCTAAAGATAGCGTGTAGAAAACACAAGGAAACTCGTGAGCAGTCCTTAACAATTGGGACACGAAACACGAGAAAACTCGTAAGCGGTCCTCAAAGCGTTAAGAATCGGTGTCAAGTGAATCCGTGAAATACGAAATATGTGAAATAACTGATCGCGGACGTTTGTCCGGAAAGCTGACTAACGTTTGCGGCCGTCCACGTCATTACGTGGAAGCGTAAAATCGTAATCCAATTTGTCCAAGGCGCCGCAATGGATGCGGGTAGGTCAATGAAGTCGTCGCACCTCGGCCGAGCGCAGCGTTTAATCATCATAAATTTTGCAAGAAACCACAAAGACTTTCCCTCGCGGCGGGCATTATTGCGAAGCTGGCCGAATCTGCGTGGACTTGGATCTGACGGCGGGAAGTTGAGGGGCGAAATTTCTTGCGATGCTTCGGAAAGGACGTGAACCTGGCGTGAGTGATTTGAGATGGTGACGTTGGACTTGACGTAATTCATTTGCGAATTGACTGCGTTTACTAGTGAAGTGTTGGAAGGTGAAAAAATCTTGATGCATTACGGTGTTCATGAATTAGACGTTTTCTAGTGGACATTCGGTGTGTTGGTGCAATTTTATGGTTCAATTCATTTTCTGACATTAGAATGTTTATCAACGGTGTATAGTACTTGAACATGGAAAATTTGCTCTTTTTCTTGTTTCGACACTATTTATTCTTCTCTTTTTCTTGATTCGACACTATTTACTCTTCTAAGTTAAACTTTTTCACTCAACATGTTTCGGAGGCATAAGTTCTTTCTTCAGGAGTTTAACATAACGCCTACCTCGTACCTTTGACTTTCTTTTTTTTCGTTCAAACTTCAACGAAATTCATTTCGTTCTAAGTTGCAATGATTTTATCTTGAGTATAAGTTCAATTTAACGTACTCAGCTATTTATGTTTCAGTTGTAACAACATTTATATATATTTTAAATTATTTTTTTTTTTCAGTTTTGATATTCGCCCAAATTAATTCAATTGTAAATTTGAAACATTTGGTTTAAAATTAGAGCTCAATTTAAAGTACCTATCTATTTATACTTCATTTCCAATGTCGTTTATGATCATTCTAAATTAATATCAATTTAACTTCAACTTCGTTGAAACGCATACGCATTATTTTGAATATATTGCATTTGTATATACATGTATTATGTATATATGTATATGTATATATTTTTTGTATATACGTTATTGTATATATTGTTTTCTGAAACCCGAGCCCATGATTCCAAAGCATGCAGAAGAAAAAGCATAATTTCAAAAGAATAAATACAGTTTCAACGAAGAACACCTGCAATTTGCCGTATTTAAATGCTCTTGCTGCATGATGCGTATCCCATATCACCGACCACACTTCGTCACACAGGCAGCTCTGATTATTTATCAGCGGACCCCGTGAAAATCTTCGATTATCGCCCGTGTCCCAGCTGTGAATGGAACGACGCTGCAAAGGCGTCGAAGAGTGGAAGGCACGGTGAGAAAGCGGCTCGTTCTTCTTCTCGTCGTTCTCGTTCTTCTTCATCCTCTTCTTTATGACGCCGCGGCCGAAACGCTTTTTTCCTCTCGCCCTTCGCTGTGCGTCCATGAACGCACACGCCTGCACCGACGCGTAGACACGCACATATACGGCCAACTTGCTGGGGTACAGAGAAATAACAAGGATGCTCGCCATAATGAAGACCTCAAGGCGCCGCGCCTCGGCGATAATTACAGGGAGCCAACCTTACAACCTTCTAAAGGCTTAAATGTTAAACGTTATACGTCCCGGCACCACTACGGTAGCTTTTATGCCCGGCAACGTGCGTCTCTTCCTTTCTCTTGCCTCACCCTCCGCCCTGTTCCACGGTCTCTCGTTTTACCCGTTCAATTTGCTCGCCTGCCGGTGTCTATCTTACTCGCGCCTGGGTTCCTCGGAGCGCAGCCACGTTACGAGCTTTACGCCGAGGGCCCTGGCTTTTCGCGGATGCTGAAAGCGCGCATAACACTTTCAGTGCCACGCGGCTTTCGTAGGAGTTTTCGTAAGGCCACGTGCGCGGTCGCATCAAGTGCATTATGGAGAAGGAGACTTGCAATGCAATTGCGGAGACATGGGTCCAGGGTGAAGAATATGTATTGTGACGGGATACGCTGGTCAAATGCGTACATTTAACACGTTGACTGCCACGCAAGTTTGTAAGAAAATCTCCGTCAGGCCACGCGTGCTGCTATACCATGCGCGAATTCTTTCTTATCGCAGTAGACGATTATTACATTTTGAACAAAATGCATACGGATTCGCATCGTACTGGAGAATCGTACTGGACTTATTGTTTCTTATCGTAGCAGGAGATAGGCACGTTTACATCGAAACGTTTCGAGATATGCATTCAGATGAAAATCCTTCCTCAAGAACGAAGTATCTAAGAAAGTGTGTATGAGCCGAAAATGATTTCTGCTTTTTCAAATATGTTTTCTGTAGTGACGCATGGTTAAAGTTACTTCTATAAGAATTTAATAGTGTTATTCTATCCTGTAAAATACCTTTCCAAATACCTACTATTTACCTTGAAGTACTCAAACGCACGTCACCCGAATGCGAATTACGATTTTTGTTGTGTTTTCTACACGCTGTCTTTAAGTTTCATTTACTTTGGGACATTATATCTGGTTTGACTATTTAATTATATACTCATACATCAATATTCAATGCATTAAACTCGATTGCGTTCATGTTTTTTTCACTTATTTATCGGTTCTTCATGCTTTCTGTCACTTTCATACAAATTTCTTTTTTAAGTAAAAAAGTTATGATAATGATTAAAAAACATAATTTTTTTAATAATATCTAAAATACTTCCAATTATACAGATTTCTATATTTTCTATAATTATAAATATATACTACAGATTTGTGTGTTTCTTAAAGTGTTAAGAAGCGAGGTCATGGGTAATCCATGGGAGAAGCAATCGTTCAATTAATCGAATGAAATAGAAGTGAAGTGAAAGTTGAGAGGTATGTTAGCGATTTATAATTCGTGAAAAAAAAATTTTTGTTATATTAATGAATGATGCTAATTTTAAGGTTTGTACTCTATTTCTTTGCAACACCAAAAAGAACAGATGAAGTATCGTTCGTTATTGAATCATAGAGCCAGGAAAAATAAAAAAACATATAGAAAGCGAAAGAAGTAATAATTGTTTTCATATTATTATCCTAATAAGTTAACACATAGTATCGTCACTGATCAATATTTCTGTTACCTGCATTCTGGCGACACTGTTAAGTCAGAAGTCTCGCCGTCAGTCGAAAACGGGTGACGCAGCAAAGTGACAAACGTGACCAGGCCACGAAAGCGTCGTCCGTCGGCGTCCTTTGGATTAATTTTACGATTAAAGCGCACGCCGCGCCGCGTTATAAATGGACCCTAATGCGCGGCCGGCGTTGCGTCAATTAAAACGAATGTAAATTGACGGAACGGTTCTTGATTACTCGCGCCGACAGTGGCTAAATTAATATTTTTACGCGCGGACGGAAATTTTGCAGTTTCTTGCGCGGCTGCGGGCCGCGGCGAAGTAAATGCACGCGCGCACTTTAATGCATATAAATGAGAGCGGTAATGGTCGTGCGCGATTAAATACGCGGACGCGCACATCCGGCCTAAATCAGTCACGGCCGAGTCTAAATCGCGCGATAACTAGAAAAACGCCCTATTAGCGTACCGGGGCGTCGTATGCTTTACGAAAAACGCAGGACACTGTTTCCAGCCTGCGCTTCCTCGACGCTGAGTGACGCCGAACGGCGCTTTTATGCGCCGACTTTTTTGCGTATTAACCCTTTTAGTGCCGGACGACGATATATCGTCGTTCGCAACACTTGCGAAAAGTGCCAACAACGATATATCGTTGCGCATCCAAGAGCGCCTTGCTATTCGCATTGCGAGAGAACTCTGTCTCAAAATAAATTTATAATACGTTACAAATAGTCTAATTTTATTAGGAGAGAATTAAAAAAAGTAGTTTTTCGGTTTAACTTTATATTACCTATAACAATTACTTGCTTCGGAAGAGATAATCCGGCCGGCGCTTACCATGCACCTTGGAGTTATTCTTTATTTTTTATATGCAATTTTATTTATTTTGTTACTATATGTTTTAGAAATGCAAAGCATATACTTTTTCATAAATGGTCTATATAAAGTTTTGATGGAAAGATGACTTTTCGAATGTGGTAATACATTTGGAAAGAGAGAACTCAATTTTTATTTTCTTTATAATAATTTATACCTTTGTTATTTGTATAATTTTCAATGAATACAGAAAAATTAGTGCTATTGTTATTGTGTTAAAAATTAGTGTTATTGTTATAGTGTATTGTTATTGATAAGTAATGTTACTGTTTTATTCTCTATTTCGTCCTTAATACATTGCTTTTTGAATTATATAAATATTGTTTTTTGTTTGGTTTTTATGAACCTTCTTCCAAACCCTAGTAAAACCGTGAAATTCCGCCAGTTATCTTCGCATAGGCACCTCCTTTTCTTCTCTTTTCTCGCGGACCCAAATTTTACTGTCGGCGCACCAAAAATGTAACTCGAGTAGGTCTGTGCATTGTCGATTATGTATATTTACAGAGCCTTCGACCCATAAAAATTATATATTTTTTAGTTCCGACATAAGCTTATCGGTAAGAAACTTATTTTGGATTTTGAAACGATTTTGGAACGATTTTGGAACGATTTTGAAACGTTCCACTTCAGTTATCCCAGATCATTCAGTTGAGAAGCATACTTTTTCTGAAACGCACATCAGTCATTTTTTATCCCTAAAATGTTCATTGGTCGGCGGGAAAGTACAATTGAAAGTGAGAGTAGTGATGAAAACGTTGTGAGTTTTAGAAGAAAAAGTAGAGTGTAATTTGTGTATTTTTGATATTTTTATGCTGTATATTCTGTATTTATGAACACTGAACACTGAACACTGCTTGTTCCATTAAATTTATTTTTAAAATGCAACCGAAAATCTAATTTCACTTGAACAACAAGAGCGTCAGCCACATATGGGTGATTATGACATATGGGCACGGAAGCATGCCCGTCACCCAAGTACGGATGACGCGGCGCCGAACGTGTTAAATCCTGCGCGGCTAATTCGACGCACTGCCGTTCGCCGTTCGCCGTTCGCCGTTCGCGGACACTCGCGCTGTCGCGAGTGGCCAAGTATTCCATCAGTGGGAAATTACCGGCAATCGGCTCCCTTGCAAGAAGCGCCGTAAACCGAAAGCGGCACCTTGCGCACCATCTATGGCCGCGAAAATGCTTAAATACCACAATAAAATTCGTTCTTCGCACGAAGCGGCGGATGAACGATCGCCGGGATGCGAGAGAGAAAATGTTGCGAGCGGCGCGAACTGTAGGAAGACAGTAAAACGGAAAATAAAGACGAGTGGGTACCGTATGAAAGGTGCCTCGGCTCGGTACGATGATGATCGTTATGACGCGCCGTATTGCAAGCCGAATCCGAAAAGTCCGTGGAACAAAAGAGGGAGAGGAGCGAGCGTCTTTCGTGCTGCCGTTTATTTTAATTTCCCGGCCACGGAACGGCGGGCCGTGCCTTTGTTCTGCCTGAATACGCCGCTTTTATTTCTCGCCTCCTACTTCGCGCCGCTCGACTCCCCAGATTTCAACGCGATCGCCGGCGCGATTAGGGACGAGCCTTTGTTAGCCTGGACTCCTTGATGTACTCGTGCGTAATAATGTAATGCGGGGCGGTTTGTGTACGATCACGGCACTTTCATTAGCACTCTCTCGCGCGTTAATTAACACATCGAAGGCGATGTCAGCGGACCTGAGTAGGCTGCGATGTGATTATCAGATGATTTATAAGTGTGCGTGAGCGATTGTGTTCGTTTGATGTTTCAAATCCTTGTTATGTGGCTTTTACAAGATCTGCGAAAGTAGCGTGAATTGTATTTTTGCGTGTTTACGCCAACACGGGGATTTATCAGCTAATTTGTTGACCCTGGCTTTTAAGATACTGCGCGTTTTGGGATTTGCTTGCAGGGTATTTACTTATTCTGGACCTCGTTTAATCCTTTGATCGCTGAATATTCCCTCCCGGATAGTTTGAACTCTATTGATTCATTATGTAAGGCGTAACGGAGTTCTAATGGTAATTCTTCATTTATGCCAAATTAAATAATACAAGTATATTAATTGGGGTTGCAGTAGGTAAGAAATCGGAACGATTGCAAAGCGCATATATGAGCCCATAGTCGACACCGACAAATTTCGACGGACGCATATATGCTCCCATAGTAGTCGAAGGACTAATAAATTTATTTTTAGAAAAATGTTATATGCGACGTCTGCGGATATTTTCCCGTTCGCTTTTTTCTAGTAGAAGTAAATGTTTAGTAACAAAAATCGCTGGATTTACGAAACGATTAGGTCCCAGCATGTAATTGATAGTCCATTGTCAGCTATTTGTTTGAAGACGTTGCTTCGAAACCTCACCCTGGCGTTTGCCAAAGTTACACTTACATGTTAGTGAAATATTTGTTGGATTCGTTGTATTCAGACGAACGCCTTATTTTGGTTTACATACCTTATTACTTTGTGATTTTCTTCACACGTTTCAAAGGAAAGGATATAAATGTTTAAACTGCCAATCTGAAGACGGATTATCGGACAGTTATGGCACGATTCCGACAATAAAACAACCCAAACTGTAAGTTTATTATACTGCTGTAATATAGTGTATTAGACGGCTTTATTATACTGCTATACACTCAAATTAACACGCACTTACTAACAAGGTTCCTGAAGTCCAAGTTCCAGCGCTCCGATACATTACAGAAAATCACAATCTAACAAGATTCTTCGTTTTCAACTACCGACTTCAACGTCGATACCATATCTATATGACGAAAGCATTTCGAAATCACGAAAATTCTCTCCGTCTAAAACCTACCGTTCCATCACCAACGCCTAGCGACTGAAACACAGCCTCGTTAGGCCGTTGAAAAAATTTGCGCACGACAGAGGTGTGGGCCCGGCCGACAGCCGGCACAGCCAGCGGTTATTTGGCATGCGTGATAAAGGCATCCGACGACGGAGACGATGGAATTCAGCGGGTAATATCAATTCAGGTACATGATTCACTCGGGACTCACGGCGCGAGTCCGGGCATCGAGATGAAGATAAAGCCGATTCCCGGTCGGCCGAGATGAAAGCGCAGCGTCCCGGGGCGTCCGACACCTTGTTAGACGAGTTGGAGCACGGCACCCCTCGAGGAGACGACCATTTGTTACACGCGTCCTTCCCGTCCAGCCCTCCGCACACCCCGTGTATCTTCCTTAGCCCCGAAAGAATCGAACGCATTTACAGCTAATCGACCTTACCGCCCTGCCACCTCGCGGCCGACTTGCGTATACCAAGAGGGCCATCCAGACTAAGCAAAGATTGTTGAGTAACAGTTGAGCAACGGTTGAACAACAGTTGATCAGCTGTTGGCCAATTTTACGTATGAGAAGTTGATCAACTGTACGTAAATATCGACCTTGCTATATGCTTTAGTGTTGGCTCAAAAGTAGTTGTAAAGATGAACGACGAAGAAGATGTTTTGCTTGCGTGGAGTGCATTCGTATTAACAAAAATAAAATTATTGCGAGAAAACCATAGAAAGCGGGCGACGGTGGCAAAGAGGTATTTACGCTAACAGAAAGCGACTATTTTTACCAGAATTAAGGAGTGAGGACCAACACTGGTTCAAGAACTTTACTCGAATGGATACAACTACATTTGAAAATCTCATCGTAAGGATTGGTTCTAATATTGCAAAAAGAAACATACAAACTTCCGGGAAACAATATGTGTGAAGACGAGATTAATGATAACTTTAAGGTTCTTAACCACAGGAGATTCGTATCGCAGGCTAATGTACCAGCTTCAAATATCGAAACAGTTAATTAGTACTATAATTCAGGAAGCTTGCGAAGCGCTAATAGAATATTGGCAGATAATTGACACTCTCGTCTAAATTGAGTTTGGAGAACTTTCCATTTTCGCTCAATTTCTTTTCGCGAAGTTCCTAGAGTTGAAGCTATGTTTTTGAATGCGTCAATATGTTTATTTTTATTTTAGTACGCATTATCTTCGGGATTACATATATTGGGATATTCCCTCATCAACACTGTAAACTTTAAAACTTCTTCTTCAGTCCAATCATAAGACATGTTTTAAGGCAAAGTGAAAACCGGTAATAAAATAATATGTCCGAATATTATGAATGCTAGAATTAAACTACGCTCTCTCTCAGGTAAATAACAATGATGGAGTGTTTAAAGAAGGCGTTCCCACTAGCGACACTGTTGGCAAATTGTTTGACAACATTTTCTTGAAAGTACCGCCTTAAGAGTGAACATAGCGCAACAGATCGCCAACAGTTGCACAACTGTTAATCAACACGTACACACGGCGCGAACTTGTGTATTAACACGTTGACTACCCCCGACGCAAAAGATTTTACTAGACATGCAAAAAAATTCGTCATAAAGCCTATTTGCAATCTTGTAAAAGCAATTGATATTGGAACGGTGCTTCAATACTTTGGTTTCTAACAACTCTGCGTTCCCTTCAATTTGCACGATTTAATCATACTTTGCAGTATTTCATCGCATCGCGGTTCTACCATAGGAAAATTCGCTTGGTAGTCAACGTGTTAATCAACCGTAGTTCAACAATGTTCGCTTACTCTGGCTGCACCTGAAGAAACGCTCCTCCGTCGATCGCGCCCAGCTTCCAGCGCAATTACGTCAGCGCCGGGCGCTCATAAAATAATAATTACCCCGCGAAAATTCGCCGCTTCGCGGAACCGCGCCAATCACCGCGCGCAGTGATTACCGCAGGTACGCGGCCGGGGTACCGAGATTGAACGGAAATAATCCGGTTAGCGTCGGCCCCGCGTATTTCTGCGGCGCGCGACAAATAAACTGCGTCCGTCGGCGTTCGCGGTCCAGCACGCACGAGGGTGGCTAGGTTCGTACTCGACGTATTCGCTACGTGCGAGGACCGATGCGCTCGCGAATTTGGGGTGGCCCATTCGGACAGGAGGCAAACCTCGCGGCAAGCCAGTGAATCAGTGCCCAAGGCAGCCGTAAATCTGTCCCCCTGGAACACAGGCGCGCCCCAGGATGGGAGGCAGGGAGGAAAAGCCGTTTCCACCGACGACCACCCTCCGACCACCCTCCGACCAGCCCTCCAGCGCCGCTGCCTACGCCAGCCTGCGACTACCAGCCACGCAGAGCCGTGTAAGGGCTCATAACGCCCGACGGACAAGTGTTATGGTATGGCTTATAAGTGAATGCCACCCTCTAATCGGAAAATACGAGCTCGATTGTCGCAAGGGAGACCTGCGCGCTCGCTCACGCGCGCGTGCGGTCTCTTTCTACTTCGCGCGCCCTACTCCTTCGCGCCCCGGCTTTTTTTAAACCACTCAGCGGCAACCGACCGCCTCTAACGCGCGTCTTTTATGGCCGAATTTGTAACTTTAAATTGGCCGGTTCGCCGTTGTATCCTGTCAACTCGAAACGCCCTTCCCGATCCCGCTCACGCACACCTCCGCACGCGCTTTTATTGTCCGCTTTACGGCGCCCTTCGCGCGACTGAATTCGCGCGTTTCGAGCGGTTAAGGCGCCGCGCCTTCGCGTAAAATTTGACTGAATTTCGCATCCGCCGAAATTGACTGTGATAACGCGAAGGCAGCGTTTAGCGGTACGTGACGCGCAAAAGGCAGGGCTTAGCACCCTCGTTCGCAGCCGCGGGTAAGCTCGTTGGGGTGATTTGCTAAGCCCGCTAACAAATAGAACGATAGATGGCGACGTTTCGACCCCTGCCGCAGCCGCCCCCGCCTCTCAACGAAATACCCGGACGAATTACACTCGGATAATGGGCTCTTTGAGCTTTGATTCGACACGCTCGATGATGCCGTTACGCGAGACGGGAATCTTGTCGTGATGCGATAGGCCGAACGCTTGCGATAGCGTAACAGCGCATCAAATCAACTGCGGTTTTGCGGCCAGCAGCTTTTTTATTGGGAAACGTTAGCACGTTTGCTACGAGTGTTAACACTTTGCCGTGATAGTCACTGCTGACCGGCACAAGAGATTTTACTGAGGATCCAAAACATTCACAGTGGATAGCAATAATTATTTTATAAATGCAGTTGTTGTTGGAATAGTGATGCGATTCTTTGGTCCTGCACATAGTTTATATTTACCTGCACATTATTTATATTTTGTATAATTCAGTAAAACGCATATGACGGCTAACTGAAAAGTATTTCATTATGACGATACAAACAACATAAAACGTATGCAGCAAAATTGGAAATGTATTTTTACGCACGTGTGCTAGTATACCATTGTACTTTGTTATTTTAATACAAATAACACACCGAAAGACTTCGGATTTTAAATCGCGTCTCTTGTTAAATATCTGTGACGCATTGATTTCTATCGAGAGGTCAGTGTCGCGTATGTATGGCGGCAGTAAGTTTTTATGTGACCTCCGTATAAACGAATTAAGTGTGCATCAATATTTTCAGGGCGTTTTACTCTTCTTTGTGGCGTTAAACGTCCACATGAAGAACTATAAGACGTCGAAGTATTATGACAGCGCCTATTGAATACGGGATAAAATACAACTAATCAGTTTAAACTTTCATTTACAATTATTTTATAAATGCTCGCAATGTAGCATATTTACAATTCGAATTAGCTAACTGCTAGTATTTTACGGGATCTGCCTTTTATTACGCCACTTTCTATGAAGGCAAAGAATGTTCGCCAGAATTGAAAGGTAAAAACAAATGGCATCTAATTTTCAAATCACTTGCGCTCGGCTCACTAACTTTTGTACGTGTTTTATTTTCTTAACACGTTCGCGGAGATGAATGCTATAGCAAATCTTAAAGTCAATTATTTTGAATTTCATTTCATATAATCTTAAGTTTTTGTAATTATTATACCTATCAAAATAATGACTAACTGTACTAAAGTATGATAATCTGACTGCCCTTATAAAATGTGTTCAATTAAATTTTCGGATATCACAACCAATTTAAAAATAAAATGACTGTCAATTTTTGCACCTCGCTGAAACTATTAATACTTAATCGACTGCTATTGACTGAAGATGCTACTTACTAACGACCGACACGGTTGGGTGCTCTGTTTTGGATATCACGCAGGAATGTATGTACCTGTTTGTAAAGCTGTATAACTCAAAAATACTCATTCTGTCGTTGAGAATCCTTTGGTTTCAAAGCAGTGTAATTTTATTGTTATTTAGAATTGTCATTATGTCATTTGTAAACTAATATCGTAAAATACATTAAACGTAATAGTATTCTTTAGGAAATTAACACATTGTTGACCGGCAATTTTCGGCAAAAGCTGTCTCAGATCACCGGCTATTATTTCGTAATTGAACATGGAAGTGAAACGATGTAAATAACCTTCAATAAAGTTTGTTCGTGCATAATGTTTAACTGTAGAGCAGCCATTTACGTGTAGATCTAGACAAGAGGTTTTGCACATATATCTTGTTTCATTGCGCTTTCTTTTTTTTAGATTTTACTAATTTTACTAAGATTTTACTAAAAGTGCAAAAAATTTGGAATGAAGCCTATTTGCAATTTTATAAAATCAATTGACATTGGAACGGTGCTTCGACACTTCGGCTTCAAATAACTTTGCGTTACCTTCATTTTGCACGATTTAATCATATTCTGCAGTATTTCATTGCATTGCAGTTCTAATATAGCAAAATACGCTTGGCAGTCAACGTGTTAACTCGTGACCGGTCAACAATGTGTTAACAAGAGAATACTGAAAAGCCGATTAATCGGCTAGCGGTCGATAATGTGTTAATGCCCGCGAAAGTGTTAAACGATCCAGTAGCGTTGAAAAGGTGGTGAGCCATGGACTGTCCACCGAAGATCAGAAAACAACAATACATGAGAACGGCATCGCCAGGGAAAGCGTTGTTTCTCCGGCGAAAAGGCTCGGCCCCTTTCTGCCATTCGGCAAAAAAATGGTAACGCTTAGCTGCCAGTCGAACACGTGGCAGGCCGCACGACGTGCAAACCATGTTATTCTTGTAGAGCCCAGAATTTTTCCAGCTCGCCGCATCACGAACCGCGATGGCCGGCCCGCCTTCGCTCACAGCGCTACACTCCGACACACCATCATGCCTATGCTTCGTAGTAATAATTTCCATACTCTCGGGTCATTTCTAGGCCCTATGGTGGTCGTTGGCATTAAATCATATCCGTGTGCGTGTAAACACGCGGCATAATGCCGGGTAGCGAAACGCAAATAGAGCGAGACCACGGCCTGCCTCGAACTTCTTCGTCTCGGGGCTTTTCTTCCTCCGCCTTCAGTCGTCCTATGCTGCTTTTAACTCCTCGTGCGTCTGCGGGCACGGTGCGAGCGTGAACGAACGTTTTCTTAAAAAGTCCCACCTCGTTACCGGTTTCCAACCTCGAGTAGAGGATGGCAAGCAGCCAATTACGAACACGCGATCCGCAAGAGACCAGCGAGAACGCTCGTTGGGTTTCCGCGAATATTTCATTCGCGATGCTATCAGCGCGGAGGCACCTCGAGGTGCAAACTTCATCAGGCGCCCGCGGAAAAATAGTTTCCGAACGATACCGACGTTCGACGTTCCGCGAGATAATGCGCGTCGATCAGAAAGAAGAGAGGTTTCCTTCACCGGCGCTTATCGGAGGAAAGTCTTCTGCCCCGGACAACAATAATTCAGACCAATTAGCCGCGACACGATTGCGCGCAGGCAATTAGTGACGGGAATTAATTAGCCCATTATCTCGCCGAGCGGCCGAGGGCGGACGTCAGAGATTAAAGTAACAAAAATGACTCGGCTTCTTCGCGCTGAACGGAGAGTCTCGATAAGCGATAGCCCGACTTTTAATGCCGCTACCTCTTGCGCCCGTTGAGCGCGAAATTAATAGACCCGCGCAATTTATGTATCGCCCCGCATTGTTAGTCGGCGCGGTCGATGAAAAAAGAAACACGATTATCGTTAAGTTCCGACACGCCCCGGGCATGCCGACCAAGCGAATTCAACTTGTGGAAATCCCAACAGATTGCTGCGGGGTTTGTCGCCCAGGCCGGGTCCCTTTTCATGGTGGTTTCCTCATAAATAAAAATAACCATCGCACCCCTCGAGGGATACGTATACGCGATATCGCTTTCGTGTCTCCCCGGCAGTGGGAAATCAGAAAGAATCGTTCTGTAACTCCTCTCCTTCTCGCTACGCGTCTGCGTTCCTATAGCTGGTCCTCTTCTCTGCCGTCAACCTAAGCGTCGTCGTTGAACACGTACCGACTATTTCGTCTTCTTTCCAAACGCTAACGCCTCGAAGTCTTCGCGGTGACCAACGCGAATATTTTCGCGAAATTCTTTTTGCGAAAGGGCGAGCGCGCATTTTGTGCTGCGCCAGAATAAGATCGCTTCGTGCATATGGCGGTGCGCGGCGGCGATAACGTTGAAGGGTCCCCACCGTACTGCCGTCCAGAGGGTGGAGACACCCGGTTATGGGACCCATGGGACTTCGGCCGCGGGCTACGCAACGAATTTCAACCCCAACTATGTAGATACACGCATTAGGATTTTTGCCCGCCACGTGGACTTTGCCCCAGCTCCTATCTGCGTGTCACCCTCGCTCTTGCGCTATCGCGCTCTTCGACGTCTGTTTCGGCCTTAATAAACACGGACTGCTTCGGTGTGTAAGCGCGAGGAAGGACCTTCGGTATTTTGCCATTTTTATTAGGGCGGTCACGCAAGAGTGGGTCCTGGCGTTTGCGGTCAACGCGGTATGGTGTTTGCTGGTTAGAGTAAACTTGTAATTTGCTGGTCAATGCTTGTCAAGTGCAGCGCAGTTAAGCAACAACCTCAAACGTCCTTGAGATACCCGGTAAGTGTGGAACGATGTGGAAATAAGTGGATATAATTTGGTACTGTGTTCTACTGTTGTTAAGGACGGAAAGAAGTATGGCACTTATTGTTATATCGAAAAATGGTTGTAACGGCTACCAAACTGGAGAATAGTTGCAAAATTGAATGTTCGGAAGGAAGTAGACATTTTTTAAATCTTTGCCAAGTATGTGTCATTGCAGAAAAATATTATTTTTAGCCCTTTATTTAATAAAATTATACACATACCTACTTCACATCATCAGAATCGGTAAATGTCTCTATTCGGGAAAGTTAAAGTTCTCAGACTTACGTTGATATGACCTTTTTCCAATCTCAATAATAAAAGAACACTAAACTTTGACCCTGATTTCTATGTCACCCTGCAAATGTGATCTTCACATTCAGATTTTTCGCGTCGTAGGTGGCAAAAATGTAAGTATCCTCAACACTTTCACTTTATTTTGTAAAATACAACATATACTAAAAACTAAATATATTCACTTTCGAAATATTCTCAACACTTTGACTTTATTTTGTAAAATACAGCATATGCTAAAAACAAAACATATTCAGTTTCGGAATATCGGCTCAATGCCGCAGAACAAATTTTGCTGTATTTTTGTAAATGCCGCTATGCAGAAGACACATGAAAGAGCATCTGCAGAAGACATGTTATTACGTTCAGTATCAAAACAATAGTAATGTTTTCCGAGAAATATCCCACCTACAAAATGCAAACCAAAACCATCATAAATATCATACGATGCGAAACTATTACAAACCATACCCAATATAACGTTTATTCCGTCTACATTTATTTAAGCAGCGCGACTGTAAGTATTCCTTCCCCATAACGCATTCGACGTTTCCATAGAAACCCTTTAAACTAACCGGTACCAACCACAAATCGGTTGGGACGAGTACGTAACAATTAGCTCAGTTAACACGTTGACTGTCGAGGATATTTTGCTATGTTAGAACCGCGATGCGATGAAATACTGCAAAATATGATTAAATCGTGCAAAATGAAGCTAACGCAGAGTTGTTAGAAGCCAAATTATTGAAGCACCGTTCGAATATCAATTGCTTTTACAAGATTACAAATAGGCTTTATGGCGAATTTTTTGCATATTTAGTAAAATCTTTTGCGCCGGTCATCGGTGACCACCGTGGCAGTCAACGTGTTAAATATTTTTAAGATTATTTTAAGGTAAAATAAGTTCCGTGTAAGACCACCCCCGCCAGTGTGTACACCGCTCAGAAGGTCCATACTTTCCTCCCGTTTTCGACGATTTTCCCCTCCCCCTTCTCGTCCGCTTACGAGGTCGAAGGCCTCCAGCGAAGACCGCAAGGATAACATTCCCTAGAGACCCGCCTGACCCAAGAGGGAGAGAAAGAGGGCACACCCTGCGGTCAGCCGCCGACGGCACATACACCCAGATCAGGGAATTTGCCAAGTTGGCGAAAATATGTTTGGGACTCGACATCTCGCGTTTCTCCCTTTTCATTCTCAACGCATGAACACTTTCAGACGATCGCCCGAGCGCGGGGAAAGAAATCGTCGTGGAATCAGTTTTACGAGCCAAAATATTGGGTCGTTTGCCGTGCTGAGATGTGGGAGCCGTGACGATTTAAGCAGGGGTCTAGTTTGCAGTCCGTTAGAATAGGTTTCTCGCTGGAATTTTTATTGATATTTGAAGATCATCCCTGAATTTTCATACGTTCATGTAACTGGAAAAATATTTAAGCGGGTTTCACACCTTTATTTCGTAGCAAAAACGTTTGCACGCACGGCATTAACGGTGGTAAGAATAAAGTGGGGCAATATTCCAGAATTCTTGCAATACAAAAGTCCATTTCGGATTCATTAGATGCCAACGTTACGCCATTACAAATATATATATATATATATTATTATAAATATATATATTTTAATTGCCGTAAAATACTAACTAAAACTAATCGTTATGCGAAACAAGTAATAAGAGAAAATGGTCGTGGATTGATAAAATTTGGAAGATATACATATGTTTACCGCAAAAGATACTATTTCGCATGTTTTGACTGCATAGATAAGAAAAAAAGCGTGTAATTTGTCAACAGCTCTAATATTTTCGTTTCCTGACCCACACTATGTATTACGTTATTGAATAAACAATAATAAGCCCTCTTCTTTTTGCGTTCAGAGTACGGATTTACCATATGTCATATTCAAAATCTAATAAGTGACTCGTGCGGTGCGTAAGATGAGTACCAGCAGTTGACAATCCATTTGAAAAAAGCCTATTATTTTTCATCCAATCCGCAACAAGATTGAAAAGCGTATCGCCCAAAATACATTATATCACAACACCCTTCGTCAGACTCCCGAAGAAGCGCCCTCAGGGTACGAACCATGCAGAACAGTTCAAGAATTCCATCAACTCGTCAACCGACATAAGGCGCACTCCTACATAATCCAACCACCGTTGACTCTATTAACACTTTGACTGCCCATCGTATTTTGCTGTATTAGAATGGTGATTCTATGAAACACTACAGCGTTTGACTAAATTAGAAAAAATGTAAATAATGTACAGGTATTGGAGACCAAAGGAACGCATCACTATTCTAACAATAACTGCATTTATAAAGAATGTATGTGCCTATTTGCAGAGATCTATAACTCAAAAATATTCATTGTGTCGTTGAGTATCCTCTGGTTCCAAAGCAGTGCCATTTTATTGTTATTTAGGATTGTCATAATATCATTTGGTATTCATTTTATCTAATATAATATATATAGTAAACTAATATTGTAAAATACATTAAACGTAACAGTATTCTTTACGAAATTAACACTTTAACGACCGTTAGCCGATTAATCGGCTTTTCAGTGGTCAACGGTTATATTAGATAAAATAAATATCGGATAACATTATGACAATTCTAAATGACAATAAAATGACACTGCTTTGAAACCAAAGGATTCTCAACAACACATTCAGTATTTTTCAGTTATTAAGCTTTACAAATAGGCACATATACAATTCCTGCGTGATATCCAAAACAGAGTCGGTCGTTAGTGAGTGGCATATTCAGTCAATAGCGGTCGGTAAAGTGTTAACAAGAGAACACTGAAAATAAATTTCCGATAAATAACAGTCGAAACCGAAAAGCCGATTAATCGGTTTTGCGGTAAATAACAGTTGTAACCGAAAAGCCGATTAATCGGCTTCCGGTGAATAACAGTCGGACCCGAAAACCCGATTAATCGGCCCTCAAAAAACCGTGAATTTCATTGAACCCACACGCTCCACCCCCCAAGTCGCAGAGAAATCAAAGTCGCCCGCCCAGAAGTCCTCCAGGACGAAACCGTCGAACGAATTCACGCAGTCTTCGACCCGGCGGGATCGATCTTCGAAATTCCCGCGCGTTCTCACGCGCAGCGCTGGCAGAGGAAAAGGCAGGAAGGGCGGAGGGCAGGAAAGCCCAGCCCTGGAAGTCCATTGATTCGCGTATCATCGTAATTTCACGGCGCGTTACCTACGCGAAATAACTCGGGGGACCGCGACCTCGTCGACGTCGTTTCTGCCTTCGGCTTTAAACAAGCCACGAAATTGGTTTACTTTTGAGCCCGGGAGCCACCCTCGTCTGCTCGCCAACGACTGAAAGTGCGGGCGGAATCGAGGGCGGAAGAGATGGAGGCAGCGCAAGCGGAGGGATCGCCGTAGATTCGAAGGGTAAGAGGAATGGGGCGCGCAGAAGACGTGAAGTGAAGGAGGTTGAATTACGCCAGCGCCATCTGACCTCCGTCTGGCCGTCTGCGCTAAAGGTGCATCCAGACTAAGCAAACATTGTTGAACAACAGTTGATCAACACGCAAGTTTGCGGAGTGTGTAGGTGTTGATCAAGAGCTGCGCAACTCTTGGCGAACTGTTGCGCTATGTTCGCTTTCAAAGGAAATGTTGCCAGAATGTTTGCCAAAATAATTCGCCAACAGTGCCGCTAGTGTGGACGCCTTCTTTAAACACTCCATCATTTTTGTTTACCTAAGGGAAAGTAGTTTAATTCTAGTGTCCATACCATCAATATTTGAATATTCATATGTTGATGTTAAAGTTATGCCTTTATAAATAGTAATGGCTGTATTGAAAGAAGATTCTTTGGAAATTTTAGTTAGAAAAACTAATTGTTATGCAAAACAAGTAATAAGTGAAGATGGTCATGAATTGATAAAATTTGGAAGAGAAATATTTACCGCAAAAGATATTATTTCGTAAGTTTTTTATGCGTAGATAAGAAAACCAGCGTGTCATTTGTCAATAGTTCTGATATTTTCGTTTTCCGATTCACGCTATGTCGAAACACATACAATAGAGACAGAAGACGAAAATTTGCATCTTACTTTTTACAAAACTAATGTTTATTTGTTTCGCTATTGTGGACGCGTTCTTTAAACAGCGCATCGTTTTTATTTACTGAAGGGAGAGCATAGTTTAATTCTGGCGTTCATAATATTCGGACGTATTATTTTATTATCGATTTTCACTTTGTTTTAAAACATGTCTCATGATAGGACTGAGGAGGAAGTTCTAAAGTTGATAGAGTTGATAAGGGAATATCCCAATACATGGAATCCCGAAGATAATGCGTACAGAAATAAAAAGAAATGTATTGATGCATTGAACAACATAGCTTCACCTCTAGGAACTTCGCGAGAAGAAATTGAGCGAAAATCGAAAATTCTGCAAACTCAATTTAGACGAGAATATCAATTATCTGCCAATACTTCTATTAGCGCTTCGCAAACGTGCTTCAATATTTGAAACAGGTACATTAGACTACCATACCAATCTCCTGTGACTAAGAACCTTAAAGTTATCATTAATCTCGTCTTCACACATATTGTTTCCCGGAAGTTTGTATGTTTTTTTGCAATTTTGGGACCAATCATTACGATAAGATTTTCAAATGTAGTCGTATCCATTCGAGTAAAATTCTTGAACAACTGTTGGTTCTCACTCCTTAATTCTGTTAAAAATTGTCACTTTTTGTTAGCGTAAATACTTCTTTGCCACCATCGCCGCTTTCTACGGTTTTCTCGCGATAATTTTATTTTTATTAATACGTATGCACACCACGCAAGCGAAGCATCTTATTCGTCGCTCATCTTTACAACTACTTTTGAGCGAACACTGAAGCAACTAGCAAGGTCGATATTTCCGAACAGTTGATCAACTTCTCGTACGTAAAATTCGCCAACTGTTGTTCAACCGTTGCTCAACAATGTTTGCTTATTCTGAATGCACCTTGACCTCCGTCTGGCGGTCTGCGCTAAGAATCTAGCGTCTACTTCAGAGTAGCGTCCATCTGTGCGCGCAAAAAATGGAGGCACGCCGTCGGAGGGGAAAAAAGCGGGAATGAGAGAGGTGTATTACGTTAGCGGCGACGACAAAAAAGCGTCGAGCCTAATTTCGTGCAAGTTCTCTTGGTTTCTGTCGCTCCCGCGGCCTGTTCGCCCCTCGACGTTCGTACATCCCCTGCATGACGCCATCCCACGGGCTTCCGTCCGGGAATTAGCCTTTTAAATTGGCTCACCTACACCGACCGGTCCCGCGCTCGCAGGTTTTCGTGAATCGAGAGGGTTCGCTTTCTTTCCGCCACTCTCTTCGCGCGCGATCCGAGTTAAATGGGCCGTCCGCATTATTTCTGCGGAGTGGTGTGCCTCGGTGTGCGCAAAGGAAAAGTCGCCCCTTCATTTCGGGCGACGGCCGCGCGAAACTGGTTTGCCGAGGACGGCACGTTCCGCTGGAAATGCCGGCGATCGGTGCTAAACGTTTGCGGATGCGAGATGCGTGCTGCGTGGGGTCCAATTGTTTCTTGGAGAGTAATGTAAAGAGTTGGAATAGGTTGAAAGGAATGGGGTTTAACCAGTTAACTGTTTATCACGAATATATTCGTCATGCGTCTTCAGTAGTAACCATTGGCGGTTAATTTTGCAATTTTAGTTAAAACTAAAATATAAGGTCCACCGATAAGTTCTGTGCGGTGTTTGGAATAAAATAATAAAATGTGGATTAATAAAAAATTGAATAAAATCATCTGAATTAACCCTTTGACTCTTATAGGCGCACGTATGCGATATCGAAATCGTATGGACTGCGGACACATATACGCGTTCACCGACTGTTTCTGTCTTATAGGTCCCTTAACCCGTTAACTGTTCATAACGAATATATTCGTCATAAAAAGATTGTGAAATTGTGTGTTCTGACGAATATATTCGTCATGCGTCTTCAGTAGCGACTATTGGCGGTTAATTTTGCAATTTTAGTTAAAACTAAAATATATTCCTAAACTGCAAGAAGTTTCGAATATTTTGAGGCCATGTCGAAAAAAATGTATAAATAATTATTATAGAAAATAAAACAGTAAATTAATTATTGTAAAAAATGTTAAAGTCATTTCGTTGTAACCTAATTTCATATCAAATATACTCTGTGTTTGACGAATATATTCGTAATCGCTTAATTTGTACGACGCACTTAGGGGACACATTTTCCAATGAGGTCCAAACAGTTAACTGGTTAAGAAGTGTCTACGGCTTGTGAGGAAGGATGCATGTTTATGCATTGGTCAATAATACAAAAGGAGAGTTGGAACTCGATGAAATAAAATACGTTCAAAGATGCCTATAGCTTCGGTGGAACTATTGCATCTTTGTGCTTTGGTAAATAATACAAAGAAGAACTGGAATTCGTTAAAAGTAATAACATTAAAGAGTACATTCAGCTTCGGACGAACTAATGGATTTTTATGCTTTGGCAAAGTATGTAAAGAAGAATCGGAACACGTTAAAACAAATAACATTATAAAATACCTGCAGTTTCTGAGGAAGTAAGGATTTCTTATGCATTAGTCAAATGTAAAGAAGAATTGGAATTCATTGAAACGAATGACGTTAAAAAGTGCGTACAGCTTCGGAGGAACAAATGAATCTTTATGCATTGGTCAGTGATATAAAGAGTTGAAATTCGTTGAAACGAATACGGTTAAGAAATGTCTCCAGATTCGGTGGAACTAATGAATCTTTATACATTTTTCAATAATGCAAAGAAGAACTGAAATTCGTTACAATGAATAGCCCTGGAGAATGATTTCGACTTCGAAGGAATTAATGTATTCATTCAGCAATGTACAGTTGAGGCATTGATCAATAGTGTAAAGAAGAATTGGAATTCGTTAAAAAGAATAGGGTTAGAAAATAACTTCGCGTCCGACAGTTTTGCAATTGCTGTGCAATAGTAATCTGACTTCGTCTTATTTGCAAATTGAGTTTTAATTTGTCTAAATCTCACGTATTATTATGTAAATTCCTGATAGGGGAAGTTATGCTTCTGAACATGTAAACAATGAATACAATTTTACCGTATATGAAGGGTATCCATACCAAATAATACATATCGTTGAGCACCATTCTGTAACATCATCATCTTACGATGATAACCGTAGGAATACAATAAATGCAAGTCTACGAATTTCCTCGTTTTCATGTTAATCACCAATGCCTGATGATACGAAATTAAAAACACTGCATTCTTACATTATACGACCTATTCTCAGACCAAAGCAATTGACTCCTCTTTTAGCACGTATCGCAACTTTCGCGCCAGTAACCGACGCTGATCTTTTAACAGTTCAAATAAATTTAATACTTTCTCCTTTGTGGCGTTAAACGATTTGACAAATAGGCTCATTTATCGGCTCACGCCAATTGTAGGCCCGTTCGCAGAACTTCTGCGTTAGTCTCTATCAAAGTCCCCGTGCCTGTCGTTCCAGCCATCAATGGGACCGAATGCGCGCCGTTAAAGCGTGTCGCATTACGCAGCATCATCGGCGATAATTAATGGTCGAGCACAAAGCGAGTTTCGCGGCTCTATTACCCGACAAAACCAGCCAGACCGCCGTCGGGGGGTCGAAATCGGAAAGAACCACTCGACTATCCCATTTCCTCAGCAAACGCTCGGAGGTGTCACTCGTGACTGCCAACAATGGCGACCACTTTGACTCCGGCACACGCCCGGAAGTCGGATCTAATGTGTTTGATCAGGTCCCCGGGTCGCGCGAATGCTGCAGGGCGAACTCGATATCCGGTCTGGACACTTTTCTCACACCGCTCGCCAGGGAAGTGACATCGTAGGCATTTCTCGAAACAGACGTTGCAGGCGTGAGTTAGAATCAAGGGAAAAGATCAATTGCGAAATCTTTATTTTACAATAACCGGTCAAATAAATGCGAATCAATATGCGCATCAAATGCGAATCAATCCGATAAAATCAATGTGAACTGAAGTCATATTAGAACAAAAAACACCATGGTCTGTGTAGCCAGAATTTCTTCTCAAGGCCTGCTAGCAAACGAGTTAAGTAATGTAAAACAAAATTAATATTACGTAAGTAACAACAAAAACGGAAATGTTTATTCAGAATCTGAACTGTTTTCAGAATGATAACTCATTGATGTCAAATCAGTATCGTCAGTGTTTTCATTCACGCTTTCAGCTTATTTTTTTATATAATTTCAATGTTATAAATATCTATACTGAAAATCAATGCGACCTGAAGTCATATTAGAAGAAAAAGCACCACTTTCAAAATAAACGGTCGAATTCTTCGGTGGAATGCCGATGTGCCAGGGAATACAACACAAACAAAAATTCGTAGCGGACAGGTGCGCATCACAGGTATTTCAACAATGACTACTTCAGTGCCGGACTACGCCTAAGACCCCTGCGTTTCGACTGGATGAAAATTCACACGCGGACCCGCACGGTTCATCGGAAAGCAGCGTTGGCAAACGGCACAGGCGGGGTCCGCGAAGGTGTAGGTGGATGAGTAAGGGCACGACGAGCATTCCGCCATTTCTCTCCGCGTGTATAACTTCGCATGCCACCGTCTTTATCGCACTCGTGGGAAAAGCGCGTTGGCCATAGATCACTGGCGCAATATTGTGCAAAACGCGAGCCGCGCTCTCCCGCCGTTTTCCTCTCCTTTTCTTTCCCGCGCGTAGCTCATCGTGAAATTTCCTCTTACGGCGCGGTCTCTTTCGCTCGTGATCTCTCGCGCTCGCACGTGGGAGTAGCTACATTCAATGTCCCAGCCATATCTCAGCTCCGGGAGACACTTTAATGAAAAATCATACCGCGAATGCACGTACCGCCGGGTATAGCCCGATATTTCAGCCGGAATGAGATTTTAGACGGGAATAAATAAGGAGTTAGAGCGGCCGCCTACGCAAAACGCGGACGAGACGATCGACTCTTCTGCCTTTTTTCTCGGGCGTTCTCGCGTTATGTCGGAATTTTCTACTCTCGCCAGGCGCCAATTATTTCCGATGCGAAAGAGTGCGATACGGATATGCGCACGGTCGCATTGACGTGTTCGCTAATTTACGATAAGCTCGCCGGAATTAAAGTGGAACCACTTCCGCATGACAGTGAAATACACGGGGTCTTTATTAACCCTTTCATTCCGCATAGACGTCTTTGGCCTAGTGAGTGCGGTCGTTGTGGATGGAATACTTTTTCGCTAGTGTTCATTTTCTTGACTGAGTACACATGACGCATTTCAGTTATTATTGTAATTCTTTTACGTCAAATTAAATAATGAAGAATGTAAAGTTATGTCTTTTTTGTTAACCGTTCTCGGGAAGAGCACGTGTATTCATCCGGTGTACTGATAATTATGCATATTATTACATATTCCACGCTGCTAACTTTTATCATATATGCGCCCATAGTATTCAGAGGGTTAGCGTAGATTCTTTTATATTTATTTCAGTCGTTTACTCAAACAACTGTAAAGATTACGATCGGTACGTTACGGTCTATAATAATAAAGCGAATCGAAATGATTAAATTGTTTGAAAACACGCATTCTAACGCGAGCTTATAGATTTTTCTATCGAACATTTCTACATTTCTACATTACCATTATGTATCGGTCTGTGATAATAAAGCAAAACAAAATAATTCAACAGTTTGAAAACACGCATCCTAACGCGAATTTATACATTTTTCGATCGGACATTTCTACATTTCTAAATTATAGCTATGTACTGGTTTGTAACAATAAAGCAAATCGAAATAATTTAAACGCACACATTTCCGAAGCGTGCGGCTTCTCCCTTTCAAGCTTTTTAAAAACTTGAATACACTTTATTATCACAGCCCGCTACACACCACTAATAGTCGTTACCTTCAAAGGGTTAACGGCCGTTTCTGCGTCCGGTGCAATTTCTGCCCCATTGTCGATGACCAACGTCAGTTTCCGCTGCTGGCGCCGCACTCATCTTTTTCAACTCCCAGCCCACGGACGTACTAATACGCGAGCGGACGTACTCCTGCGTCTCATTATCATTGTTATTACCGTGGCCGTACCTACGTCGTTTTCCAATTTTCCCCGGGGCCTCGCGGTAAGAGGGGCGCTGCGGGGTGAAGGGGAGAAAGTGGGAGAAAAAATTAGCTTATCGCCCGGCGATAATCCGAACTCCCGTGGGGCACCCAGGACATCGGTGGCCACGGTGGGCGTGCGCTCGCGGATTAGGGAACATATTTCGTAATCCACGGCAGATACGCGCGGCGCATCCAATCAGAAACGCTCTTCAAGGGTTAGCCGGCAGGACGCAGATACGAGTTATTATTACAAAGATCCTCATGTATCTCAATGACGTATCTCGCTTCGCACGGGACTTAAGATTTAATGGACCCCGGCACCCCTCGTGTCGCTCCCGATTTACGTGTCGCTCCCGATTTACGTGTCGACGACACCTAACCCAGACCTAACGCAGAAACGCAATTCCCCCGCACACGCGGTCAACGAAATGATCATAGTTACGCAATTCGCGCTCTTGTCCGTGCGTGTTCGAAAGCGTAATTTACGAGCGGCCAACAGCGGAATCCCAGTTAAAGACTCGGCGTTGCCAGTGGGCCGCCAACAACCGGTACAGCCAGCGTCAAGTTATTATTACGCGGATTCTCATGTATCTCAATGACGCATCGCTTCGCACGGGACTTAAGGTTTAATGGACTCTGTTTGTTCCCTACCCGGCCGCGCGCACCCCCCTTTTACTTTTGCCGGAGTTACGCCCCCTTCCCTCCCACTTGCCCTCCTCCGGCTCACGTGCGAAACGCAAAGCTTGCCGGTATTTTCGCGCGTACAAGATGTACGCCATCGAGGAACCCGCCCGTTCGCGCCTCAAGAAAGGACTTCGCGCCGCGAAAATTGCACGTCCGCTAATGAACGCTAACGGACCCCGCGATATCGCGGCTACCCGGCGATTAGTTCGCGCGTGCACAAGCGGCGGGAGTCTCTGGGTCAGGCAGACGCTCGTCTTAATTAACGAGATTTTAAAAATGCGATGGCAATTTCAATCCTGCCCGACTAACTTCAGCTCAGAGAGTAATTCTATTAGGCAGTGGCGTAGCGTCGTAAAGGGTTGCGCGCGCGCGCGCGCGCACTCGACAGAGAGAGCGAGACGACGTCGGCGTCGGTGGCAGGGGTGTAGTGCCCCCTGGGGCACCCTCACGCTAACTGGCTGCGACTGTGGCACGGACCCCTTTACGATTCCGACTTAATTTATGTATCATCCGAGAGTTAAGTAATTTCTCCTCACGAATTACCTCCGTCCTGCTGCTCGGGCGAATTTCTTAGCGGTTCTCCCCCCGCGCGGCGAGGTCCGAATGTATTTTAGTCGACTTAATTCTGCCGCGTACGCTTTTTCGGACGGCTCTGCGGCGGAAGGATTATACGTTGCGCCGGGGCAATTAACAGTTGAGTGCGACAACGGAATCACATGTTTCGAGCAGAACGCGACGAAAGTATTTTTAGTATTCTCAGACTGTAATGGCAAAAATTGTATTTGGTACGCAAATTTTGCAAACAGTGTGACCGAAAAAATGTTGCAAGCTTCGGAACGCAAAGAGGAAAAGATCGGATCAATACTGTCACTAAGTACTGCCAAGATTGCATTGGCAAGCCATACTTATGTTTAAAATGCTTCAATACAATGCATTGGTACATAAAAGATTCGGTAGAAATTTCGTTATTTATAAGAACACGGCATAAATTGCGAAAGAAGGAAGGGCCAAACTTATTTGGTACGTAAATTTTGCAGTGTTACCAATGAAGTGTTGCAAATTTTGGAACACAGAAAGCAAACATTCGAACCAAAGTTGTCACTAAATACTGCCAAAATTGCATTGACAAGCCACACTTTTCTTTAAAATGCTCCAATACAATGCACTGGTACATAAAAGATTCGATAACAATTTCGTAATTTATAAGACACGGCATGAATTGCAAAAGAAGGAAGGATCAAATTTGCTACGCAAATTTTGCAATATTATCAATAAAATGTTGCACACTTCAGAACACAAAGAGCAAAAAATCGGACCAAAGATGTCACTAAATACTGCCAAGATTGCATTGACGAGGTACACTTATGTTTAAAATGCTTCAATACAATGCACCGGTACATAAAAGATATGATAAAAGTTAATTTTTGATTTTCGATTTAATAAAAACTTTTAATTTTTCAATAATTTTTTTTCAGTGCAGATTTTATTTCGAAGAATTCTCTAAGTAGCAAATTTTAATTGAACTTTACAGTTATAAGTATTTGATGCACTCCGATTACTGATTTGTTGACTACCTGGAAGCGGGTCACATTGTTCTGTACACATCGGGTGCTGTTACGAAGAAGTGAGATTGGGGTGCCGGTTAAAAATTTCGTTTCGTTTATATTGCCACGCTGTATTTTGTGCAGGAAAATAAACTTAGTATTTTCTGCGGTTGCACGTGTCAGTTTTCATTAAGAACGTGAAATGGGAAGCAGGAGTGACGATGGGTTTGCATTGACAAGTTGCATATGGTGAAATGAACTTAGTATGTTCTGCAGTTATACATGCAACTTTTAATTAAGACCGTAAATTCAGAAGCGACGGTGATGATAGCTTTGTATTAGCAAGGTGTTTTATGTATGGTCAAATAAACTGGGTGTATTCTATATAACACATACAAATTTTATTTAATACCGTAAAATGGGAAGCGGCAGTGATGATAGCTTTATATTGGCAGGTTGTATTATGTGTGGAAAAATGAACTTAGTATATTCTGCGGAAGCATGTACAAATTTTAATTAAGACCGTAAAATGGATAGCGGCAGTAATGATAGCTTTATATTGGCAAGTTGTGTTATATATGGTAAAATAAACTTGGCACATTCTGCAGTTATACATACAAATTTTAATTAAGAACGTGAAATAGGAAGCGGGAGTGACGATAGCTTTACATTGGGAAGTTGTGTATCGTGAAATAAACTTACTACATTTTATATCAGCACATACAAATTTTAACATATAAACCACACATAAATATATAGCTAAAATGTTGAAATACATAAAAATTGTAATAAATAATGTATACATATACATTTTTTCAAAAATTGGAAGAAGTAGTGATGATAGCAAAATTGTTCCTTCATACCTAAAAAGGAAAAGACGAGCAATAATAATTGAGATAACTTTTTTCAATGATTTCGTTCGGTAGAGAATATAAAAAGTACATTGATTGTGTTTGTTATAAAATTCAATTTGTTTTATAACGGTAAGTGGTGAATGATGTCAAGAAAGAGCACTGATTTGTATAATGAAATGAATTTTCTGGAGTGTTATGCAGATGATTCATCCGATATATCGAGCGATAACGACTATAGTTCGATTACTGATTCTGAAGCTAGTGTGTATGATGGTCACCAGTTAGAAAATTTTGAAGGATGTCGGAAATAGTGATAGTGATGACGAGATTATTGTGCGCAAATGTAAAAGTATGCAACTAAATATAAATTTAAGTAAGTCCATTCAAGTAAAAATGAAGATTTTTGGATAAACAAGGACGAAATTATAATCACAGAAGCTTTTGACGGCATTTTTGGACCAAAAATGTTATTATACCTAGATGTATTTGTTTTTTATTTCCAAACGAGAAAGTCGCCGGTCTTAGAGTAAGCCTACGAGAAATAATATGTGGTCATTGAAGTGTTAATATATCTCCTGTCGATGACACGTTTAATACCCCAAAATACTGAATAAAAGTCCCGCGGAAACCTGTGATAAATACAAAATTCTGACCTAATATTACGCGGAACATATGTGTGTTAAACAAAGTGAAATTACTCGTTAATTAATAGACTTACGACTCATACAAATCAGTACTTTTTTATTCAAAATATCACGCTCTTTCTAATCTTAATGTAAAAAATATAGGGTTCCATTAAAAAAAAATGAAGTTGCATCTAATAATGCAGCCCTTGGAACCATCCAAATATAAAAAAAAAAGTTTTTTCATACGATGCGTACTTTAGAAATAAAACAGGTGAGCATGTTACGTGGGACACCCTGTATGGTTAACACCGTTATAAAACGTTGTGAAGGTAAAAAGAATGTGAAACAAGACATATGAATATAGTGGCGCTTCTTTGAAAAATATGACATCCGCGAAAGCCACTATATTTGACTAAAGATCCAAAACATTCGCAATGGGTAGCAATAATTATTTTATAAATGCAGTTATTGTTTGAATAGTGATGCGATCCTTTCGTCTCCAATACCTGCACATTATATACATTTTGCATAATTCAGTCAAACGCTGTAGTATTTCATAGCATCGTCGTTCTAATAGAGCAAAATACGCACGACAGTGAACGTGTTAAACTCGCCGAGTGTTCCGTTCGCACGAAATCCGGCGTGGGTCGATTATTTTAAATTTCCGCGAAATCTCAGTGCCGCGGACCTTGACGAGTGGCGGCGCCGTTCGCTAATTAAAACGCGAGAAAGTTTCGCGGCGGCCCCGAGGAAACGAGTTTAAATCTGTTTCAGACCAGTTTCCAACGAGCGGTGCCTTAGTGGCTCCCTCGTGGACCGTTTCCGCCATGACTGCACCCCCAGCACTTTATTACGAGTCTAATCTGTCTCGGCGCGAAGCTCTAGCGGCGGTCGGACCGGGGGCAGGTATTTAACCCCGAAGCTAATTGCGTACTTTCGACTTTCTCGACGAAAGAAAAAACTCCGGGAAAGAAGAGAGATATCGGGCTGCCGAGATAGCGGCTTCTTTTTCGTCGGTCGCCTGCGCGGCAGTGTTCTTTATTTTCACGGGTTTGCGAAGACTAGAGTTCTTTGCTGGTTGCGGCTGCTTTGTGTGGTGTCCGAATTTTGTCGGTGTATGTGGAAGGAACCTGGTGAGACGAGGAGAGAAGACAGAATGCGTGGTAACAGTTTAAGGAGCGCTCACGAGTTTTGTCGTGTTTTCTACACGCTGTACTTTCATATATTGTATCTATTTTACCTATTTAAGTATTTACATCAATATTCAATGGAAAACGAAGCGAATCACGATACACATGTAAATTTCGTATGGCTCCTGTTCATAGAGAAAAGTGCTTTACGCAATATCATACTTTAAAAAACTACTAGAAACTCTAATAAAATTTACTTTAAATCAAATTTTATGATATTTTCTTTAAATAATTTTCAACCATTTTTTCAAATAATACTTTTATTAATAATAAAAATAATTTTTAGGATGTTACAATTGAATGTTACAACAACTATCCTGAAATATCGTCAATGATGGGGTCAATCAATTTTTCTTGAAAGATTCCGTTCATTAAAATACTTAAATTGCCTCGAATGTACGCATGCAGACTTCACGCATAACATAAAGGTATACCCGAAATGACTCTCTATTCGTCCACAGAATACCGTCATGACATCTCGTCGCCCACGACAAACATTTCGCTTAAAACCCAACAGCCACCCAGCTAATTTCCCCACGAATCCCACGTAACCCCACTTTCTCCCCCTCAGGCACCTCAAACACCTCCACATCACCACCACCCAACGTCTCAATATCTTAGAATCTCTGCCCGTCCGTTCGCGACACCTTGTGAACCTTACTTACTCACCGGCTCATGAAATGAAGACGCGAGGCCGGCATATTGACGCTCACCTGCCGGATTAAGTTATTTAGGGCGGCACCTCGCCGTCCCTTAAATGATTTAGGCGCGCGATCGAGATGGGCAAACAAAAGGAGGACGGCGAGGTTAACTTGATGGAAGAGACAAAGAGCGAGAGATCGGGATCAAAAATTGGCGATCGGAGGAGGGAGTCGGTGGATACCGCGAGACATGTGGCCGACGCGTTCTGGCAGAAGGATACGGTCGGCGCCTGTTACACACTGTAATTGCATCTTACACCAATGAGCAACGTATTACCGGGTAATATATTACCCCAAATTATAGGTGATAACCGACGGGACATTACGATCGCCACTCCTGACCAGATGGGTCGGGTCGGGCTGGCGGGTCGGCCTGGCGGGTCGGCCTGTTGGCCTGTCGGGTCGGCGATCGGCAGGCTCGCTTTTCGGTGGCGATTCGCGCTGCGGCATATGGGACGCAATAAATATCGGTCAGCTTCCTGCCTGACGCCGGAACGTCGAGCTGGAAAGGTTCTGCCGGAGAATGTGTTAACTTAAGAGTCAGTGAGGCGTGCGACGTTCGTTTGACGGGTCGTAATGTATAACGGCATTTTAATTTTTCTTGATCGGAGATATTGTATTTTGGGGGTTTGGGGGTACGTAAGTGTAAGTATAGTACAAGGGTGATATAATATATTACACTTATACTACAAGTGTAATATAACCCTCTATGGGTCCGCGTGACTTTGAAGTCATATATCGATAAATTGATATTTTATTAAATAGTTTAATTTTTTTTACTAGATGGCGTATATATCTTGTTATATAAGGTCTCCTTAGTAACCAATAACATGCTTGATGCGGTTATCAGCTCTAACCAGAAATGTAAAAATAAATGCTTTTGCAAGTTGTCTGCAAATAGAAGCCAAAGGAATCGTCTTGTGCAATTGTCATTATTTGTTCTTCTATCGGTGTTTGTTAAACAAAAAAAAGCGTACGTAATAGCTTACTAAATCAGCAATTTTCTATCTTACGCATCGCAACACAGATAATTCACCCTTATACTATTTTCCCCGGTATCATCCCATCTTCTCTTAATTCCGCCGATCTGCCAACGCCGATCCCGAGTGACAACGTCAGAATTTACCGTCGATGGCGCGCCTTCCGAAATTCTCGTGCGCATACGTGGCGGCGTGCATACAATGCACCGTAGTGCGACTTTATCTCCCGGCGATTATACCGCAAAGCTAATTTCCAACGAGCTTAACGCCAGCTCTCCTTGTCGCGGAAACTAGTGCGGCCACATTGTCGCACGTACACAACACACGCACGCTGTCCCACTCGACCCTCTCGCAGTGCCGCTAACTTCGTTAATGTATAATCCAGGGTGGTTCCCCGGGGCTGCGTTGGCGTGATATAAAATCAGTAAGCTTTAGTAAATTTCGTTTAAACAATCCAGTAAACAATTTTCCGGCGCGGTGCACGGCAAAGTAACGGCACCCAAGTGGCACCTGTGCACCTGCAGCACTTCTATCTCGACGCGTTTATCCCTATCGTTGGCACGTCCTATGCACTTGGCCCTCTGACCGTCTTCGCGCCGATAATTCACCATCGATGAATCACGTTTTCGGTATTGAGACCGTCACGTCACACGACAGCAAGGGCTTCGAATAGGCTTTACCCGTTTACAATAATTACGATGATAGAATGATGCAATTGCAAAGATGCTAGTAGGTATTTGGAAGAATATTCAGCGGGATGTGATAGGCATACGTTAAGTTGTTGTAAGAATAACATGGGGACGCAGTTATTGATTCTTTCAGTTTCTATGACATTCTTTGATCTCAGAGCTTTATGTTTTACGGACAAATGACGCGTCGACTTTTCGGGGGAAAAGTAGAGAATGAACTTGAGGTTTATACCACTCGTTAGCAGAGTAAAAATATACCTTTTTTTGAGGAACGGAGAAAGAATTTAAGAATTCTAGAATTTAGAAATTCTGGACTTTAGGAATTCTAAAATTTAGGAATTCTAGAAGTAGAAATTCTGGACTTTAGGAATTCTAGACTTTAGACATTCTGGACTTTAAGAATTCTAGAATTTCGAAATTCTAGAATTCTTCAATTCTTTCTTCGTTCCTCAAAAAAAGATATATTTTTTCTCCGCTAACAAGTGGTATAAAGAATTCTACAATTTAAGAAATGAAGATATTCTCGATTACAGATTTTCAAATGACTGATAGTCCCTGATTGTTTTGGTATAAACGCACTTAACATCGGCTTTCAAAAGGACGGAAGAATCGACATGCATTGGGCAAGTCTCGCCGTCAGCAAAGGCATCTCCCCGACAAAAGACAGCGGCGCATTTTTCCGATTTGCCCGCTGCGCAGCATTTTTCTCGTGCGGCCTGGAACACGGCGCGCCGAATGGCCAATGGCAAAATCGTTCGTAGCTTAAAATTCCGCCGGGGGAAAAAAGGGTGGTGAAAAAAAGTGCACAAATCATCGGACGCGCTCTCGGGGCGACGTATCGAACGCGGCCATAAATCGCAAATCAAAACGTGTCAAACGGCACTGCCGCGAAATTAAAAGTGACGGGCCGGAGCGCGCGCGCGTGCACACGTCCGTGTACTTCCCACACGCAAACACGCGCACAAGCCGGAACACAAAGCGCGTATATCGCCGCAACGAAAACCGCTCCGCCATAATTGTGAGTTACGGTGATCACGCCGGCATTTATTTATTCGCCACCGCTGCTGTTATTTATGACGAAAATGCATCAGCGCTTATATCTGGCCCGGACCGCGGGATGTCCCGATATATTTTACGGTATCGATGACGCGTCGATATTTCATCGAAAAATTTCGAAACGCAACTTCTCACTCGGCCGCCCCCGCCGACCCCCGCCCCCCGGCCGTGTCTTGTCAAATGGCGCGCGCTATAAACAAAATTAGTATCAAGAACGACGCGTACCCGTCGGCCAGAGTTGTGAACGCTGTTTCCCGGTAATCGCGCGCTTCCGAAATTCGCCGCGTTCTTCTGTATTCCATTTTAGAGCCGCGCGGCGTGGACATTTGTTCGCGTTAAAACTTCCCGGCGAGCGGTAATATTTAATCTTAACGGATTACGATAACTGTATCCGCGCGGGAGGCATTGGGCGGAATTTATCGGTGGAAGGCGGCGAGGCTAAATTTTTCATGCGCCTTCGGCTTCGGATGTCGGATGTGTCGCGGTGCCGTCTTGAGGCCTGTTTCTAAGAGAAAAGGGTCCGGAACCCTTTAACGAGGAAACTTCGTCGGGAAGTCGGCAGTTGGAAATTTTCGAGGGTCGCTTTAAATATCCAAAAGCACGGAATCTCTCTCTCTGTCTCGGTCACTCGCGCAGTTCCCTCACCCTTCCCTCCTGGACGCCATGATGGTTCTAATTTAACGCTAGCTAACCGGCGCACGAGGCGCGGGGGTGAAACCCACCCCCTAACACACATTCGGACTAACGATGGACTGTTTCGGGACAACGTATAAACAAAAAAAGCGCCGATTCTCCATCAGCTTGATTGGCAGCGCGCCGGAGGAATTGCGACGTGGATTTTTGAAAATAGAGTCCGCAGCGACGCGTCGCCTCTCTCTCTCTCTCTCTCGCACGCTGAACTTTACAATTTTTCGCCGCTCCCCACGGGGCACGTTGTTAGAGCGAAAATAATGCCTAAACTGGCTGCAATTACCCGCCACCCGGATAAATTTGCGAAATTTTATTTGCGCCCGAATGCCCAATTATAAATCGCCCGCTCTCGGCGGGGGTTTCAGCGGATCGTTCGCCGCTTCAAGCCGTACGGGATATCGTCGGGCATAAATCGTCCTTCGCGAACAAGAGACGCCTCTTACCGTTCCCGGCATTATTCCATTAAGCACGGCGTGCATTATATACGCGCCCATAGCCTATATGGCGCGCGGCAGCGGTTCGCTAATCCCTATACGCGGCCGACGCGAGATTCGAAATTCCATTTCGCGACTACCGAGGCGGAAGGTACGCGTCCGTGTCCGGCAATAATGAAAATTTTCAAATTTCACGCTCGATTATCCGCCGTCACTGCGGCGCGACCGCCATTTGGCGCGTTCAAAATCGGCACGTCGAACAATGACGCGCCCCCCTATCGCCGGGACCCCCGGAACCCCCGGAACCCCCTGTCCACCGCCGCCGATTTAAGAAACGCTAATGCCCGCGTTTCGACGCGCATCAATATTGACCGCGCAATCTGTTACCGGCGCGCTGCTCATCAATCTTTCAATTAGTTTTATCCGGCGGCCGAGGAGCGGCGCGAAGATGGCATTTCTGATGAGAATTAATAATGAGCGCGGAACCCGAGCGTCCGCCGATACGTCGACGCCCCGAATTTCACGGCCGACCGCCTGCCATTTGGCGCGTTTAAATGATGTCGCGAGACAAACGTCAAGTTCGGCCTGGCATAATCTGGCGTCGGGAATCAGGTTGCGCGCGGGGTCCGAATTATCTTCCGGCGCATCGTCGCAGTGTGGCGAATGGACAGATGGTGCGTCGTCTCGGCAAGGACCAACGACAGGTTGGACCTGGGCACCGGCAGCATTTCGTGGTTCATTTGCGGTACCCAGGGGTGCCATCTATTATCGGGGGTGCGCCTGCTACACCCGAAGTCTCTCCTTCGCTCGCTCGTTCGCTCGCTAGTTTACTCTCCCCTGCCCTTTGGCTGCCCTTCCTATCGTGCGTGTCGAGGACCTACTCTTCCAGGGGGTTGTTTACACGGCGCAGGCGGCTCGATTTAATTCGGTGATGATTTTTTAACGAGAGCAACTATGCGCTGTGACGCTACGAAATTCAACCCCTTTGATTTATCGCCCGCGCTCGAGAATGCACGCGGCGGGCTTCTTCAGAAGACTCACGGGTTTTATGACAAAAAGGGTTATGTGTGTGAAGTGTTGATCTTAAGGCATTGGCAAAAAGGTATTGCGAGCAATTGCGTTATGTTGAAAGGAAAATGCTGTAACTTTTCAACCGATTAATATTTTCAAAGGAGATGTTTGGAAAATTTCATAAACGTATAAATCACTGCTTGAGTTGTTGTACCCGTATATAAGAAATCATTATGTATATATATATATAATGTGTGACTAGTATTCTGAATTGCATAGTTTTTATGAAATATACATATATATATACATATATTGTGTGTGACTAGTATTTTGAATTGCATAGTTGTTACCAAATACACATATACATATATATATATTTAGTGACTAGTATTCTTTTATGACTACTATTCAGAATTGCATAGTTTATGGCAATATTTTCCAATATATATATATGTATTAATGTATACATGACTGCCTTACATTTACTTTCCATACTACTTTGTACTATTTAACCTACCATTACGAAAAGTCCCCCACCTTTTCACCCAAAAAGTTAAAAATGTAGCATTTCAGTCACGATTACGCATTATCTGAGTTAGTGTTTTTATGTATGATATGCTCGGAAACAATTGTCATGATATAATCTCGAAATAACCTACAAACTAGCAAATGTACCACAAGAGGGTAATAAATCTAAACATGCACATATGCGTCATCAGAGGCTGGTGTGTAAACGGAAAAATGCGCCACGTGTCCCGCATGAAATTCATATTGGCAGACTGTTGGACTTTAAGGAATGCATTTCAATGTATAAATTATACGACATATACGAATAGACGGTAATGTACGTTTACATGCTGCCGAAATGTAAACCGACCGCAAAAATAACTGCGTTGGGGTTTATACAGATTTTCGGAAGGGCAAAGATGGGACAGCCGCACTGTGGAGGGAACGTAACACTTCCCTTATTGACTCGATGAAGAAGAATATGCAGGACGTGCAGGTTTATGGTACTCTGACTGTATTTCTTTGTGAATGTGCCGAAAACGGTCGCCCAGGCCATTGTTAGCCGACAGGCCAACTGGGGTGTTGAGAAAGTGGCCAACTAATTTTATTGTAGTCGGACGTGAAAGAGCAGCGGTGGAAATTTTTGATTGTACGCTTCAAATGACCTGGCGTTGAATAGCAGGAGTCTTGCGCATAATAACAGTTTGTATTTTCAATGAATTCGTCAAATGCTAGTATTTTCAATCGTTTAATCCATCCACCGAACATCTGTAAAACAAGAAAATCAAACGGTTGGAATTTTCGTAATGCAAAATTAGATGAAAATTTGATAGATTAACAGAAATGTTTCTTTGAAAAGTATTTTTTATTGGAATATTTGAGCTATTTGCACATTTAAACAAATCAAAATACAAAATAGTACATTTAGAGAATAGACCAATGTATCACTTCAATTCATACATCATTGTTAATTTCTACGTTTAGGTTTAAGATTAAAAATTATATACAAAATTTCTCCGACATCCTTGAGACAACCACTCAAATTTAAGAGTATATCGCAGCAACATACAATTAATTATGCAGCTTTTTTATAACATCACTTATTCACACGTTTCTGTAAACTGCTTTAACCCTTTGACTACAAAATATGTACATATACACCCCGATATGTCTACCAATATTTATAAAAGACGTAACTTACAAATTCTTAATTGTGGTTGGTATAACACATTTATAGGTTTACCGGACTGTTCTAACGTTAAATATATTGTTGCAAATAACACAGCAACTGTAAATGTCTGAATATCGTATACAAACTTATCGCTTCCCTGCACATGTAAGTGTTTATTGATTTCACCTCATGACTCGCTTCACAATTTTCTCCCTGTTATTTTTCTAAATAATATAGCGCATAATATACAATATACTGTCTATATAATAATAGATAATATCTATATAACGATAGATAATATCTAAATAATATAAAAATGGAAAGAATTTTTTAAGAAAACATAATTTCGATCTTTTTAACCGAATCTCGCTAGCCGAAAAAACACGTTATCCTCTTATAACCGAAATATCCATTTCCATATATAGAATATAATATTTGCATATATAATTCGCATAAAATAGAATATAATATCTATATAAAGATACATATTACCTAAATAATATAGAAAGGCAAAGAATATTTCAATAAAACATCATTTCGATCTTTTTAACCGAATCTCGCTAGCCGAGAAATCACATTATCTACCTATGACCGAAGTATCAATTTCCATCATTGACCGCAATAATATACAACCGACCTGCCAAGATCGTGCCGTAAATATATATGGTTCCGCGCGAAAGTGTGCCTTAGTCGAAACGTTGAAAAAAGCACGGAAATTCCCGTAGACGCAGTTTATTTGCCGTGGCACTCAATGCGGCAAACGCATCAAAGTGTCTAATCGGTGCGTGCCAGGGGCAGTAGCCTGCGCGCGACTTCAACGCTATTTCTTGCTTTTTCACCGATCCCCCCGTGCCTTTCTTCCCCGTCATTCACTCGCCGGTTCACGCACACAATCCGCCTCTCCTTTCGGAGGCCCCTTTTTACGCGCGTTCCTTTCTCGCGCTCGCCGCCGCCTACGGGCGTTTCATTAATCTCGCGTCTCTCAATTTATTTTTGCGTCTTGTTAGGTGCGGGGTCCTCGGGCTGCCCGGACGGTTACGTCTCACTCGAGAAGGCGCGATCTCGTGCTGGGTGATAATGAAAAGAGCAGGAAAAGACGAGGCCCGCGAGGAGGAAGTTCGCGCGGAGAAAAGAAGGGGCCCCGGCGAAGAATGGGCGTAGGGCCCCGGCGGGGTCCTCCTTTTTTCGCCGCCGACGAAATTGCCTGCGCGGCTGCGTCCGATTTTGATAGAGCCAGGCGACGGATCGTGTCGAATTATTTTTGAGCCGATCGTCGTGAAACGTCTGTCGTTGGACGCGCGCGGACCCGCAGGCTGGGAATCACGTAATTAACGGCCGATCATCCGGGCACCCCGTAACCTGATGTGGCGACCGATCAAAAACAGTCTTCTTATCCGTACGATCGATCTTTCCGAGGTGGTTGCTCGCCCGGCACTCGTCCCAGAGGACCGAAAAGGGGAGAATTCGACGAAGCGCTGACGTGTCCGATGTGACGAGCCCCGACAGGGACGTGTTCTCTTCTCTAGCCTCCGAGTGCTAAGTCATTGTTCCGACAACCCCTATTCGCTGCCGTTTACGTATCGCGCGTATGTTGCGGTAAACAACGCAATGATCGTGGCGATAGTTATGGAGTGTTAACATCGATTCGAGAACTCTGTTGGGATCCTGTGACGAGCGGCTGTTAGGCAGAATGCGAGTGTCAGAAATTCTCGGTGCAAGGGAAGGGAAGCTTTATTATTGGTCAACGCTGATTCCTGCGTTGTCAAAGCAAAGCGGGTCAAATTTAATTCTTTGGAAGTGCGCGTTGTGCTCAAACGATGGCATTTTTTCGATTTATCGTGTTTGGGTGGCAGTAAAAATTGATGAAGCCGCGTTACCTGCATTCGGGTGACGTGCGTTTGGTAGTTCCGAGGTAAGTTATCAGGTATTTGGAAAGATATTTCACAGTATATAATAACACTATTTGTTACAAAAGTAACTTTAATCATGCGTCACTAGAGAAAACATATCTGAAAAAGAAGAAATAATTTTCGGCGCATACACGCTTTCTTTAGATGCTTCGTTCTTGAAGAAAGATTTTCAACTGAATGCATGTTAAGAATGCATGATAAGAAACAAAAGGTACAATACGATTTTCAATATAGATTTTCAACTCGATGGAAATCCCGAGGAATTTTGTTCAAAATATAATAATCTTCTACTGCGATAAGAAACAATTCGCGCATATTATAGCAGCATGCCTGGCCTCATGGACATTTTCTTATAAACTTGCGTGGTAGTCAACGTGTTAAACAAGTAGTAGTGGTAGTGGTAGTGGTTAATAATGAAGTATTTTTCATTTAATTGAACGGTACTTAAGAAAAAATGAAATTCTCGCGTACGTTGCATGTGAAGTTGCATAAGTAGATGTATGCCATAGATTGTATGTGAAATCACTTATGTGGGTGTTGACGATTGTTTTTAACAGGAAACAATGTCGCTGGATACACCTACTCGGAACTTCTTTTAAGAAGAATAGCTTGATGATGGTGCGTTCGAAGCAGAGTGTTATTTGATTCCCGAAGTCTCATGGGGTCTCGATGCATTTGCGGTGGCTAGGAGTCGATCAGATACTGCTGACAAAACGATGTTGCCCGCAGGTCTTTTGTCATTACCGGGAGACAGTCGAAATAATTCTGCGACGGTGACTTTCCAAAATGCCGTATACTAGATACAAGAACGATACAATGCTATATTCGTTGATATAGTGCAATAAATCGGATTTATAGTATCATAGCATACCATTCAGGTTTTATTGAAAAACTTTCTTTTATCGTTGCCGAGAGACCATTGAAATAATTCCTGTAAGGTGCTGCTTTCCAGGATCTAGAGTTTTTTGACGAAACACAAGTGGCTTTTCATAATTTCGTACAATAGATGCAAGAATAATATAGGGTGATAATGGATTGGTGTCTTTTATGGCAATGTACAAAGTATGAATCGTATTTATAGTATCATGGCTCGGCATTGAGTTTAAATGAAAAAATGTACCTCATAGCAATGAAAAAAATTATATTTTTACCCAAGTCTTTGTCACTGCCGGGAAATGTTCAAAATAATTACTGTAAAGCACCGGTTTGAAGCATCTTCAATTTGCGGTTGTGCGCAAGTGACTTTCTAAAATTCCGTACAACACATACAGGCTCGCGCGTGTTTGTTTTGTGTATGCGATAATTATTTGGTGTCTTTCACAACAATTCTCAAAGTACAAGGAAGACCTCTCCGCTGGAAATGTTCTCATCACGTTATATGAGTCATTCATAAACTAAAACAATTAAGTTGCTCATTAAAATTTCTTTAAATTATAGTACCAAAGCACTTCGTTGATGTTTAACTTTCAACATTTAAAGCCAATTTAATACTTCTTGTTTTGTAAAGTTAATGACCCCGCATTAGCCTAAAGTACACACTTCTGTTTTCTAATAAATATATTGGAAAAGGCATATATTACATTACAATATTTAAAGGAAATTGAATACGTTTTTTTCAGAAGTTAACGACGTAGCCTCAGCCTAAAATATACACTTCTCTTTTCTAATAAATATATTTGGAAAAGCATATATTACATTGCAATATTTAAAGTAAAATTAATACTTTTCTTTCAGAACTTAATGACATAACCGTAGGCTAAAGTATACACTTCTCTTTTCTAATAAATAAATCGGTAGAAGCATATATTACATTACAATATTTAAAGTAAATTTAATACTTTTTTTCAAAATTTGACGACAGAGCATTAACCTGAAGTGTACCCTTCTGTTTCCTAAAAAATAAATTGGTAGGTGCATATATTACACTTAGCAGCATTATAACGTGTCATTAATTTCCCCAAGAAAAATCATCTCCTATCTTCCACGACCAGTCAACCGCCTTTCAATCAGACTTCCGACCCATTCAAAAAGTACAACTTAAAAATCCAGCGTCACGGAATCTCATTAATTTCCGCCCCAAGAGCGTTCTCATATAAATCGCACTCCTTTACACGCTTTCCCCGGCTGTGCGCGGCGAATACAATTATCCAATTTCCATGCTAACACATCCTCGCAAATACTCGCAAGAAGCCAGGCACAGCGACGCCGCAGGATCGTCAAATTCAAATGCGTCGCGACCCCGTCAAGGCCCACTGACCCCGGCGATAAATCGGTGAAACTTAAGCGATCATTAAACGGGGCACACGAGGTGCCATTGTTATTAGAGTTCGCGACAGTTCCAACGAATGCCGCCAATTAATATCCCGTGACGCAAGCCGCGCGTCCTCGGGACCCGCGTAAGAGCGAAGAAGGGAGCGTATTAATTCGCGCGCGGCAAAATGAGGGAGAGAATCTCTATCACGACGTTCTGGATATTCCATTTCCACCTCGTTGCGCGCTGCCGTGGTGATATAAATGCTAATTCGTGACGGGCATTTCCGATCGAGGCCGGAGGAATCCGTACCTAATTTTCCTGCTGCCAAGGGTCGCCGCCGTGGTTAGAGACAGGCCTCCTACTCCGCGCGGAAATACGAGTAACACGTTCCACTTTTCGTTCAAACTTTGACGTACGCGGCGCGTGCACCGGTTTAATTGCATCCTCCACCGGCGAGCGATACGATCGTTGTAATTTCGTCGGATCAAATTTCGCGAAATTCATTCAGCCTTTTTGGGAGGGTCGACGGCGGGCTCCTTCGCCGCGGGAGGAGAGTCCGGCGCGCGGTACAATGGCGTGAAAAATGACTGCGGGCAATTAACTGTTCGTGTCGCTGGAATCAGTACGCGAGGAGGATCGGCGCGCGGTTAATTACGGTGTCGCTTACGTCAGGTGATTTAAGAGTCATTGTGGCATGGGGGAAGTGGGGGTGGCTTTGCGGAAGACGCGTATGAGGGCGAGAGAGAGTAACAGTTAACGCTTTCAGGAACGTTAAGAAATATGAAAGAAACACGCCGAGGACCGCACGTTTTTCGGAAACTTCTAAGATACAAAAAATCATAACATTCTCACTTATAATAAGCAATTTTTCTGAAACTTTCAGAATTTCTATAATTGCAAGTACTTTAAGTATTATTAAAAAAATTATGTTTTTTTCATAACTGTATCGTACTGATATCGTAATTTTTGAATTTGCAAAATAAATTTTTATGCAATTTAGGTATTATTTAAAAAAAATTGTTTAAAAAATTATAGTAAGATTATCATAACATTTTATTTAAGAGTCAATTTTATCAGAGTTGCTAGTAGTTTTTTAAAGTATGATATTGCAGTAAATAAGCGAAAGAAAAATGAAGCCAATCGAGTTTAATACATTGAATATTGATATAAATACTTAAATAGACAACATAGATACAATGTATCAAAGTAACTGACATCTAAAGGCAGCGTGAAGAAAACTCGTGCGAGGTCCATAACAGTTGGGACACGAAACCCAAGAAAACTCGTGAGCGGTCCTTAAAGTATTAACGTGATCGCGGTTCCTGTGACATTTTGTGCGGCCGTCGGTATGCGATGATAAAAGAAGTGGTTAACACGCGTATAGAGGTGACGGAGAAGTTACCATATGTTTGCGACAGGTATTTAATAGCAACATCGCATATATGTATGTATAAGTCAGATAGCGAGCCTTCGGTTTATTAAAAAATATTAAACGCTGATGTTGATTGAATGGCCTGTTTTTCAGAAACTCAAAATGTTTCAAAGTCCTGATACTTAAGCCTCGGAAGTAGTTTTATATAATAATACCGGACCGCTTCCTGAAAATAACTTTCCTCAAGTTGATAATTTAGTAATTGACAGAAAGCATCTTCCAGTAGTCTTATATAATAATAAGTTCTTCTTCTGGAAGATACTTTTATACAATTATTAAATTATAAAATTGTAGAAAAGTATCTTTCAGAAGAAGCCTTATATTATTATATTATACTATTGTTGAAGTAGAACCCTGATGACTTTGAAACATGTTGAGTTTTTAAGAAAAAACGAATTAAAATTCACAATATACCACTTTATACATTAAAAATATAGAATACTGCAGTTTCGTTTTGTCACAGTCTTTTTACATTTCTTCTAACCGTCTGTTAAATTATTTATTCACGTACCTATCTGCCAACATAAAATACACATACTTTTTTTCTAACTGCCGAGTTGTATATTATACGCCGCTATATGCTGCCCGCCCTTTACTTTGACAACATAATAAATCTGCGAGTAAAAGTTTCCTAATTCTCGTCGTGTCACTTTGTTCTCGAATAATGCTAATTATATGGGGCGAACAACTAAACTGTTGTGAGAGGCTTATATATTAGTCCGTTGACGATTTAGACTCCGCAGGAAACATACTGAATTTATACTGGGTGATCAACGTGTTAACATCAACGCGCGGTGTAATCTTATGGCCGCCATAAAGCTGACATTTCAAAGTCGCCGACGACGAAAATGCAGCGAAGAGACAAAACCGCAAAGCCTTCCAAAACTACGGTAGATTCGTGACTATCGCGTGCAAGTAAACGTGTCATCGGCGGTTGCGTGCGTTGAACTCGTTACCGCTTTTGTCCCGGCAAATTAATTATCATTCCGTCGTTTGCTTTATTTTCATTGACTCGCTAAGACTATTCCGAAAAATGAAGAGAAGGCGGAATGTTTTTGTGTTGCTCTCGTAATTTTCGAGTGATTGATTGCCTCCGTTGATTACATATTAACGTTAAAATTCCACACCGTCACAGAATGGAAAAATTTGCGTCGGCAGCGAACTAAGAAAGGTTTGCTTCGTTGCGATTATTGAAAATATATGTGTAACGAGAACTCTGAAGCTTCATCAGTTCGAAAGTATCTACATGATTTCCTCCACAGACGTCTGTATACAATAAGTTAAGTGAATATAGGTATAAAAAATTACTTATGGTCGCTTGCTGCTATGTGCAATAATATACAAAAGCTAGGATGCAACTTATATATATAAAAACATAGCAACAATATTATAAGACACTAACGCGAATATACAATTAATAGTAACATACAATGTGGTAGCTATTTCACTGTTTTTATGTCAAATTAATTCAATCCCTGATGTCTTAGCTTCCGTAGTTGAAGAACTAATGAACTAGTGCGATAAGTTAAAATAATTTGGATAGGAACTTAAATGTCATCACTATCTTATCATGACATCCTATCAGCTACTCGAATCGCAATAGTATCCAAGATTACGTCTAGTTATTGGAGTTAACAGACAGAACGAAATTCATCCACCAGTGCAAACTTCAATTCCCCGTAACATTAATCTGTTTTCTTTTTACACCACAATCAAATCATTTTATATTATTGCAGTGTCACCTGCCAAGCTGTCAACTTATAGAAACCGTATTCTGTCTAGAACTCGATAGTCTTCGATTAGCACTGTCTGTTGATATAAATTTTTCCAGAATATTGTTTCTATTCTGTTTATTTTAAGAAATAAAAGAAATGATGACGAGTACAGTATCACAGATCCGACGGTCAAACGTTGGGCTGCAAAATCCACACAATATGTTATCACTTAGGCATTCGAATAGGGAGACCTACTATTTGCTTAGCAGAGGGTTACCCTTTAGTTTCTTTACTATTCTTTTTGTCATTGAATCAGTCTAGAACTGAACTTATTCCAATTTATGAAATCTGTTCAATAGGTTCAGTTAAATTTAGTCGAAACGAGTCGTATTTATTTTGCTCCTCACCGCACTTTAAAAATCATAAAACACATCATTCTGCCACAAATGACCTAAAACAGCCCGAAACTGCCCCAAAATGCGTCATTTATTTTTAATTCCACATCTAACCGACATAATTTATGTTCAAAATTTTGTGGATTTGCATAAACTACAAAAGCCACTAAATGACATCATTCCCTTTCAATTTCATGTTTCATCCAAACTTGACGCACAATCATCACTTTTCTATCATCACCTTCACCGCTCTAAACCACCAAAGATTTTCCGCCGCTCTTCCAAAATCATCCACCACGAAGATCGTCTTTCTTTATCCCCCGAGCTCCGAATTCTCCTCTGAACGATCTGGCGCGCGTGAGGTGACACGTGCAGGGGCAGCGGAAACTGAAAAATCGCGAGGCGCCGCCCGCTCGGCGTGTCGGGGGTAATAACGTGAAATTAGCAGCTAATGTGGATCGATGTGGCACGCCGCTCGGCCGCTTTAAGGGCGATAATAAAAACGAAAGGCGTAGGACGAGCGCGGGTACCCGGGGTTCCGCGGGGGAAAGACGGAGGCGAGCAGGAAGAGGCGAGCAGGAAGAGGCGTTTCCAACGAGTGCAACGAGACTTCTTGGCCCGACTTTCGCCCCGCCTACGCCTCAGCGCCGCCGACCCCCACTGCCGCCTCCCGAGAGAGGGTTGCTCCCCACCGACTGCCTTCGATTGCCGACATCGCCGGCCGACATCGCCGGCCGACATTGCACGCCAGAGGACAGAGAGAGCACCACCGGCCGCACTGACACACGTAGTCATGGTGACCGACGAAAAGCGTCGCCCGGGATTGTTCGAAACAATTATCCGCCGCTCAATTCCACTCGTGCTACCCCTATGTCGGCTCGCAGCGACTTTCCGCCACTTTCGCCGCACGTTCCGCAAACAGCGCCGCGGCGGCGGACGTCGGAAGCGAAACGGGATTGTGTTAATGGCACGCGTGAGATGAGCGAAGGTTGAGGTGTTTCGGAGCAGCGAAGGTAGCGATAGACCCCTCATGTAATCGGGGGCCTGCGTCGCGTGGAGCGCATAAATATCCTTCGCCGAAGCTTTATTTTGTCACATTGCCGAGGGGAGCGGGAATATGTAGGAGCGGGAATATGTAGGAGCAGGAATATGTAGGAGCGGTTGGTTAAGGGCACCGTGGTTTGAGCAAATGTGTTTCACGCTCCGCTAAGCGACGGCGCGATTGGAGATCGGAAAGATGTACGGCGGCGCGAGTGCCTTCGCGGAATATGAAATCTGGCGTACAAGCGAAATGAAAAATACTGGAGGTGAAAAATACTAAAATCTTCGAAATTTTTTTCGGGCTTAATCGACCTTCGCTGTTGAAACGTGCCAAAACCTGTAATGCTTGCGTTTTCTTTATTGCACATGAGTGCTGAAAAGAGTTTTTTGCCAATGAAGTTGAAGAATGAACGTAGAAGGTGATTTGTCCTGGCGGCGGCAGTCATCGCAATCCTCGTTTCTATTCCATTTCCTTGCGGGCTTCGTCTTATTTCTGCGTCCCCGTGACAGTAAAGTGGAATGGAGAGTGTCAGGCTGATCTTCCTTTTCGCAGTTGCCTGCTAAGCACAGATTTTCTACGAGGACTGTATGTGAGGGCTCTGTTATTTTCGCGTACATCCAGATATCGTTTCCGCATCACGTCTTTGCTATTCGCCTCGGTTCACGTGGAAATAAATATGTTCCCCTTATCGTTCCTGCCCAACCGATCAAGGGGCAACGATTCTTGAAGCTTTGAAGCACCGAACGAGGGATACGCTTTACAATGCCTTTCTCTGATAATGCATGCATCGACATAGTTTCCTATCGCGCAAACGAAAGATCGGGCCGCGTGCAGTTAACGCGGATATCGATACTTGCCCGTTTTTATAACGACTTCTAAGAGTACCTTTACACACCCTCCGTGACGTTGCCTGCACCTAGGTGTCTTTTTACACGGTACTTGCATGCGTGATTCAGGTTTGAAGCGATTATTTGAATACGTTTTTCACGTGTTTTACTTATCTTTACGTATCACGTACGAATATTTCCAATCCTCTTGTTTTCAAAATGACTTTCTTTCAGTAGTACAAATCAATTCGTTATACTGCGATCATTTGTTTACTGTTTTTCGCGAATGGATTTCTACGTTTGAAATTATTGGTTGCACGATTTGTGTCTGTTTCCCAAGTTTGACGTTTTGACCCAAATCAATTTTAGCATGATTTCTTTAAAATAAGCCGCAGTGCGGGTGTTTTTGACCGTCCCGAAAAATGCGGCTAATTTTGCGCCTGCACCGAAAACACGCGTCGGCGAGCCACTTGTTCACGTTACCTGGGCGCGAACGACAATTAGCTTAATGATCGCGGAAGAATCGAGAGACCCAGCACGAGTGTGCGAGCCTTACCGAATGATTCGTCGGCCGATGGCAGGAAGCTGTGCACTGGCCAGAGCATCAATAACGTCTAATCACCCTGGCGCAGAACCGATCCTGCCTCGGTCCTCCGGTGCAATTTCGTCCTCTAAGCGTTCGCCACAAATCACACGCCGACGCGATTCGGACCCCCCCGTTCGACATTTAAACTCGGCCGGATTATGGAGCACAGCCTCGTGCGCGACCGATAATTAATCGCCCTCGATCCATTTTACGATCGGTTGCCTAAACGCACCCTCGCGAAGGTTCACAAAAAATCGCGAAATTATTTGCATTACACATGGACTGCCCTGAGTACGATATGCAGTCCGCTGGATTCTGCGGTGGAGTGATGGTTCTATGAATGCCGGTTGCTTTGTGTAGCTAGAATTTCAGTAAATTTGGAAATCGTGCTGGAGTAAATAAAGGCGTCAAATGAAGACTGTCTAGAGGAAATTAAGCAAATTAAGAGTTTCATATCATTTTCTGCAGCGAAAATATACCAGTTGACAGAAGGTAATACGTGTTAAGAAATCATTTGGTTTGTTGAATTTGCAATCATTCCAAATAGCCGTCGATTTTTTAGAGGCAAATTTTTGATGATTTGAACCATCGTCTACTAACATTAATTTCATAGGAAAGTATATTAAGAGAAACTTGAGAAACACTGTATTTCACGTGCGTGCATTAGTTGTCACTACGCTTCAAATTTTGACCACTATTGAACAAATATTCATCCACCTTGACCATTTTGCCCAAAAATGCAATTTTCCAAGAAAAAATTTTTCTAATAGAAAAATGCGCCTTTCTCATGAATTAAAACGTTCAGACAATATATAGATTCAAAAAGAATATACGCATTATCTTTACATCCGTTTGTAACAAAACATATCTAGAGATACAAAAATATTATTTTGTAATAAAAAATACGCCATTTCTCGTTAATTAAAGCGTTCAGGCAAGATATATTCAAAAAGAATATACGCATTATCTTTACATCCGTTTGTAACAAAGCATATCAAGAGGTACAAAAAATGTATTTCCTAATAAAAAAATATACGCCAATTCTCGTTAATCAAAACGTTCAGAAAATATATATTCAAAAAGAATATACGCATTGTCTCTCCATCCGTTTGTAAGAAAACATATCTAGAGATACAAAAAATGTACTTTTCTAATAAACAAATGCGCCCTCTTGCGTTAATCAAAACGTTCAGACAATATATACCCAAGAAGAATATACGTATTATTTTTACATCCGTCTGTAACAAAATACATATATCTAGAGATACAAGAAATGTATTTTTTAATCAAAAAAAAATGTTATTTTAATCTTTCTCGTTAATTAATTAAAGTTCAGAAAATATATATTCAAAAAGAATATGCGCATTATTTTTCCATCCGTTTGTAACAAACCTAAGAAAACATATCTTGCATTTCGAACTATCCTGCCAGATTTTCGAATTCGCCCGCGCGCGCGCCGGAACAATTTGCGTGAAAAATTCTCATTCCCCGGCTATTTCATCCCGCGCACCTCAGCTCCAGAAAATCGACTGCGTGACATGAACCCGCGTCGTTACGCGCGAATTACCGGAAAAGCACGGCCGTAATGTCCGGCCGTAAGTTAATTTCGGACGTTTGACGGCCGGAAAAAGAAGAAGCGCTGCGCATTGCTCGTCCGAATTGTCCGAGCGTCATAATTCTCTCTTAAGCGGGGCGCCGGGTAACGAGGAAATAACGACAGAAACGGCCGCGGATAAATATCCGCAACGCAAGGCGCTCGGGAGGCGGGAGAAGAGTGAAAACAAAATCGCCCGATGAATTAATTGCGGCCAAACGAAAATCTACAGCGGACGCTCGCTAATGCGCCGCCATAATCGGCAATTTATAAACCTGCGCGGCGTTAATAACGGGCGGAGGTATCGGCGGGCGGGAAAAACGTGGGCGCAGTTTTATCGCGCGACGCCGGATAAATTCGGGTAATATATTTCGGTAACGGGCGCGGACGATGAGCTGGATAGGAATGGTGGGTGGCGGTGCGTGGGCGGTGCGCGAACCGTGCCGGTGCGCTATGCGAAATTGTGTCGCAGATTAATTGTAACTGCGTCGCGACCACCGATTTGCCTAATTAATTCGGTTACTAATGGCTGCCGCGGCGTCCTCGACTTGGCGCCGATCGAACCTGCCGGCCTGGCAACAGTGACCCCCGGATCGGCTGAAATTTCAGACGGGAGGCGAGGATCGCGGAATTAAATCGTCAGAAATCTCGGCCGCCGGCACTTCCTGCGCGACTCGATTAATTCCGATCGATCGGCGGGGCTCGGGGTTCCCAGTCCCGACTTCTGCCGGGCGCACCGGCCCGGAACGGCGGCGTCTCGCGATTAATAAAGGAAAAGTAGTGATTTATAGTCCGGCCGTGCCGATTTCCTTTCAGGTCTATTTATATCGCAACGCAAAAACGCACAGCTGCGGAACGCGGACGTGTCATCCGTGCGCTGGATACATACTATTTCATCAAATTTTTATCTATTTTAATACGGCAAACACCTCAACGGCGCCGCGTCGCCCGCATTTCGGTGACACGCATTTCTGTAGCTACGAAATAAGTTAGGCCGGCCGTGCCGATTTCCTTTCAGGTCTATTTATGTCGGGTAACGCAAAAACGCACCACTGCGGAACGCGGACGTGTTATCCGTCCGCTGGATACGTGCTATCTGATCAAATTTCACACGGACTGCTTTTAAAAAAAAAACATTTTTATGTATTTAACACGTTGACTGCCGCGTCACCCGCATTCGGGTGACATGCATTTCTGTAGCTATGAGGTAAGTTAGTAGGTATTTGGAAAGATATTTCACAGGATATAATAGTTTTTACAACATTTTCATGATAATGCAGAATGACATCAATAGCATTCAAATCTTAAAGCCAATTATTTGAATTGAATTTTACATAAACTTAAGTTTTTGTAATTATTACACCTGTCAAGATAATAACTAGCTGAACTAAAATATGATAATCCGACTACCCTTATAAAATGTGTTTAATCACATTTCGAATATCATAACCAATTTAAAAATAAAATTACTGTCAATTTTTGCACCTCGCTGAAACTTTTAATGTCCGCGAACGTGTTAAGTCGTTACAGAAATAATTTTCGGCGCACACACGCTTTCTTAGATACTTCGTTCTTGAGGAAAGATTTTCAACCGAATGCATGTCTCAAAACATTTCGATGTAAACGTGCTTATCTTCTGCTACGATAAGAAACAATAGGTCCAATACGATTCTCCAATATAGATTTTCGACTCGATCGAAATCCCTAAGCATTTTGTTAAAATGTAATGCTCTTTTATTACGATACGAAACAATTTACGCATGTTATAGCAGCGCGATTTTCTTATAAAGTAGCGTGGCAGTCAACGTGTTAATACGAATCTTGATTATCGCCTTTAAAATAGGCTTCTCTTTAGTCAATACAGGCGTGCCAACGGTTAATCCAATTTTCCATACAATTTTTATAGGCCTCAGCCCGGATGACCTTTACTTCTTCCAACGAATTTCTTTTGATGGCCTCAATCGACTTATGGCGGCTTCCCCAGAGCGGATATTTGTGTCTCGAAAACAAAAAAAAAGTCACAGGGAGCCAAATCTGGCGAATACGGTTTCTGAGCAATGACTTTTGTTTCGTGTTTGGCCAAAAATTCAGTCAAAATCAGGCTGGTATGTGACCGCGCATTATCGTGGTGGAAAATCCATGAATTATCTGCCCACAAATACGCCCGTTTACGACGAATTGCTTCACGTAGACACTTCAAAACGGCCAAGTAGTATTCCTTATTGACCGTTTGATCCTCTGGAATGAATTCGTGGTGAACCACACCACGGTAATCGAAGAAAACGATGAGTATCACCTTGATTTTCGACCGACTTTGTCGTAATTTTTCGGTTTCGGCTCATTTTTGGCGCGCCATTCACTAGATTGTTCGGCAGTTTCGAAAATGTAGGGTCGTCAGCTACGTTGGCAAGCAAACTCGTTGTTCAATTTTCTTTTCCATAGTAGAAATCGCCAGACAAACGTTTCGCGTGGTAAATAAGTGGCTGCCAAACACACATTAACCCTTTGACTGCTGAGTACTTCCAGCCGAAGCCCTCGCTGAGGATGAAATACTTTTCACTAGTGAACTCTATTCATTGATTATGTAAGGCGCAACAAAGTTCTGATGATAATTCTTCATTTACGCCAATTAATCAATAAAATGAACAGAACAATTTATTTTGATAATTATTTTACAAGTGTAAATTTATTAGAAAACTCAAAATCTAAACAAATCAATGCTTGTGGCGTTGTTAATAAAATTAGGAAATATTTGCCATCCTTCGGTATATATAGGAAAAATCGAGGTGAATATCAATCATTTATAAGTGATGCAGGAATAATGGCAACACAGTGGATAGACAATAAGCCCGTCCTCTTTCTTTCAAATTTTCGCAGTCCAAATCAACATTCCATAATATTTAGAAGAAATTGTATGGGGATTAAAAAATTGATCACTTATCCTTCTTTGATCGCGGTTTATAACGATAATATGAATGCAGTGGATAAATTTGATCAATTAATGTCTAATTATAACCTTGATCGTCGCAGTAAGAAATGGTGGCACCGCATACTCTTTTATTTCCTTGACGCGTGTGTTGTTAATGCATATATTTTATATAAACAATTGGGTAAAACAATCACATTAAAAGCATTTAAAGGTCAATGTGCCGAAGGATTTATTAGTCAAACATTTATAGATAATAGCGCACTAACTATGTATACCAATAACTCATTGTCAATCCAAATACGTAAACATAAAACCTAACGTTTCAATAGAAATAAGAAAGTGAGATTCAAAACATTTACCAAAACGTTCGTATTTCGTAAACGATGTGCACTTTGTAGTACAAAAAAAAGGAAGTTCGAACACTCTGGTCTTGTACTGTGTGCAAAGTGCCCCTGTGTTTAGGAAAAAGTATGTGTTTTAACAAGTACCGTTCATAAACCTATGTGGCACGGTGGGACTATTTGAGCCGCGCCCAATACCAACAAATTTAACTAACTATTACTATTTTGTTATGTTTTTACATGATATTATACCGTTATTAATAAAAATATATCAATTTTGTTTCATTTAAATCCCGATCAAATTCCTGTGCAACATGGGTCAATTTTTGACCTGAAATCCTGTGCCTCAAAGAGTTAACACGTTGAACGCCCGGCGTAAATTGGTGGAGTTTCTCCTGGGGCCCAAATCCGAAACTCGGAATATAAGCAGCGCGATAAGAAAGAGCGATATCATGCAATGCATTATTGAAATGTAACCACAGTTTATTTTGTGATATATTAAAGGACCTTTTTTAGAAGACATGTTTTTGATAAGTATAATTTTTATTTTGAGAATACACTTTTTTTAAAGAGGATTAAAAGGTACTTTTGTGGAAGATGCTTAGAAAGTATAAAGGACCTCGAAGTGAGAAATACGATAGGCGTTTCGAAAAAAAACACTATGAGAGATCTCGTTGCACCAGAACTTTCAGTCTCCTCAGACCTTTCAGTTTCTTCAATTCAATTAGTCGTGCAGTATTTTTTGCATATTTTTAACATCTTTATTTATCTTGATCCCTATATCTTGATCCCTAAAATGTTTGTTAGACAGCACAAAAGTGGAAATATAAGTATATTTTTAATGTTTCTTTTTGTTTATGTTATAGTTTATTGTCGAAAAACCTGTTTTAATTGAACGCAGAACGGTGTCACTTGTTTACGGGTGACCGGGCCCCTTGACTTGTTGAGTAAACATGGACCTGCGATTCGCCATTTTCCGACTGGGCTGAGTCGGCCTGCCGCAGAAATCTCCTAATATCCCGTTCTTTCTCTTTCAGGCGCCTCGCGTGCAATTGTGTTGGCTGAGGCACGCATCTTTTCTTTGTTGAGAGTCTTATAATTGGCCGGCGGCACGCTGACGAAATCGCCAATGGGACGCTAGCCGCACGCACGGCGTGTTCGCGATCGCAGTGCTCGCGTATGAGTAAGAGCCACTTAAACATTTCTCGCGCATTTAACATTTTATGGTCTGTAATGTGCAGGGACAAGTATTTATCATGTAACAAAATCGCGGGGAAGAAAGGTATCTACCGGAGGAAGTCTTCGGCGGTAAAATATTACTCTGAGGAGCAGGTCCTGGGGACCTCGGAACACGTGGAGTTGCACAAACCGCGGGTAAAATACGTGCAACCGTGACAGGCGTTCGAGAAGTTTTATTGCGACGAAGGTTGAGCAATAATTAGAACTAAGTAATATGCGGGGGGAGGAAGTGTGAAGAAGTGTGTTGAGAAAAAATTATTTATGCGGAAAGCTCGAATGGTGGCATGAATTTTGGTGTCCTATGGTCAAATATGTGGTAAGAAATGACGACAAAGTTTTTAGATCTGAAAGATTTCGACAGGTGATGTGCGTTTGTTCAATTGATTAAATAAATAATCAATTCTGAAATTATTCAAATTGTTTACGCGATGTATATAAGCGATTTACACACGTGGAGAATTTAATGCCAGACGTATAAAGAAATATGTAGGTATATCACATTATCAGGAAGAATATGTAGGTATATAATACGTAATTTTGAAAATGTTGAAGCTTGATAAGGAAATAAATTTCGATACATATGTATATCATTCTATTAATAAAGTCAATAAAATTGGTAGAAAATAATATTAATAATTTCTTTAATTCGCGAAACGCGAAACGCGTCAAATTTACGAGTTTCGTAAATTTAATATTAACAGTAAAACTAACAATATTTGATGTATACCTACTTCTACCAGAGGAATGAAAACTACTTGTTTAGGAAAAAATAATTCACTTCATAAGAAGACATGCATATTGACTTGCATGTTTGATGCATGATGCATACTTCATAAGAAGACTTTCATAATTACTCAATACTTGAACGAGTAAAATTATTTCTACTTATCCGGATGCAAAATAGGATTCCATTTTTCGTGTACGCATTATGAACAAAATTTTCGTTTAGAAGTGTTTTACTTCAGACTAAATTTGCAGACCATCGAAAACACTAGCATATCGGTTTGTTAATAAGCGTACGATATGCAATAGCGTACCAAAAAATTTGTCCCATATTTCGTAAGGTGCCAAAATAATTCATCCCGATATACGTAGGCAGACTACATATGGATTTTACAGAAAAAAACGGAACAAAGAAAACGCAATTCATTTCACAGAATTGATCATTTCAGTGTTTCCATAAAAATAACATAAACCCTTAAAAAACAATTACTTACCCATATTTCTCAAGGTGCCAAAATAAATTGTTCCGATATAAGGAGGCACATTACATATACCTTTTACAGAAAAAAGAAAACGAAGAAAACGCAAATTATTTTACAGAACTAATTTCAGTGTTTCCGCAAAAGTAATATAAACCCTTAAAAATAACTACTTACCCACACAATTACCGTACTGAAAACGAGTAATGATTCTCGCAAATGCCAAAACACGTGACCCCACCCCACTCGGTACGTCTTTTCGTAATTCCTCAGGAGCGTAAACGTCAGAGTACAAAGCCGTAGGTGTCGCTGTGCGCAGGCCTTCCTTCTCAACTGGCCGAAATCTTTCGAAGATCCCGGTTCGCTCAGACAAGCCACACCGTTAATACTCCTCGCGGCTCCGGCGCATTATCAAATTGTCCGGCGCGGCGATGTTCGGGCAAGCCGTGTCGGGCAAGCCGTGTCGGGCAAGCCGTGTCGGGCAAGCCGTGTCGGGCCGATCGATATCTACGCGAGGAAAGCAGTCGTACGTCACCGGCGAGAACTTCATTTTCGCCTCGTTGGCCAGACCCCTTCCCCCGACGAATTATGGGCGCGATGATAATGGATTTTTCACAGTACGGCCACGGGGTGGTCGAGAAGCGAGTCCGCTCGGTAACGACTGCACAATTACGGAGCCGACAAAACGGACAAGCCGATTGTCGGGGGGCGAGACAATTAAAAAAGGACGGAAAGTGGAAGAATGAAGCGGACGGTCGCCTCAGGAGTATTCCTGAAAGGAACCTCGTCCGATGAAAAGATATCGGCGCGCTGGAAGCCTCCGCTTCTTCTTCTTCTTCTCCCTCGCGGACCCCCGAAAGACCGGGAGCCGTGACAAAAGATCCCTCGGTCAGATATCGACAGTCGATTCGTTTTTCCCACTGACCGAAATAGCTCCGCGGTCAACTGCCGGTCCGGGATTTTGCGCGCGATAATTCTCCGGCGGAATTTCGGGCGGGTCGTGAAGTGTGTCGGGCGGGGGTTCGGCGATTATCGAAATGAGCGGACGGAAACGTGGGCGCGCCCCGTAATGGGCGCCGGGAAAAATTAAAATAACGAGTTGATTTATCGTCCGAGTTCTCACGGTCGCGGGAGCGAAAAAGTTTTCCGCGGCAAGAGGGGTGGCCGGAGGTGCGGCATTCGCTGCTCATCGTCGTCGTTACCGCGAGAAAGGAAGTTACTCTCCCGCTTTCTTTCTCTTCTATCTCTCGCCCGCCGGTCGCGCCGTTCTTTATTCAAAGTTGTAATAACGTTTGGCAGATGTTTCTGATATAGTGGCGAAGCTCAGGGCCGCTTTATTCCGCGAACTTTTATCGAGTCAATTTAAGTTGCGACCGGGGACTACAGTGGCCCGCACTCCGGGCTTCTCTCTCGTTTCGACGCTCGTCTGCCGCGGGTGAACTTTGTATATTCATTCTCCTGTAGCGGCTCCCCCTTTCTTGGCCGTGCCTTCTGCCGAAATTCGCCGGAATTACAAGTCTCGTCAGGTGAGAAGAACTAAGCGGACCGTCGCGCGGTGAAGAAATCTTCTTCCGAGGGAACCTCGAAGGCCCGCGTTATTATCTACCTGCTGCGGTGACTAACGATGCGCGCGGCTATGTATTGTGATGTACGGATATCCTATATTCTTATACGCACCCCTCCGGGATAGGCAAATATATTGAGCTTAACGTTGCAGATGTAACTTTATTTCAGCTCACGTGCGAATCCAATCCAGACATGATTTTCCATTTCAAATCGAGCGTATATCAAAAGTCGAGCCGTCTCATCCATATCAATAGAAGAAGAAGGCATCAACGCGCTGCTGAATTACGGCGATTCTTGGCTTGCGACCTCTGCTACTTCGTTGGAAAACAAGTCGAGATGTTCGAGTTAATGATATTGTTAGTCTGTTGCGATAATTGTGCTTAGCGACGCGGCGAGGTCAATTGTAACGCTATAAGTTGGACGTTGACAATTTTTCGCGAATTACGGGCGTGTCAATAACGTTCAACGGCGATATTATTCCGTGACTAGGCAGGATAAGCCGAGCGTTGCTGAAAATGTAACGGCGATATTTTCTGCGCGTACGCGCTGTCGGTTGGCTTTATTTTACGACGTAATTTACGCCACGCGGTGCTTAAAGGCTATTTCGTGTTAATTTTATCAATCAATCAGCCTCTTCTGTCCAACCCTTAACGCTGCGCGATAAGCGGACGATAATATCATCAACGCGTGGCCTCTTATCAAAATTGTAACAACGTTCGATAGACATGATTGGATACATTTATGACAAAGTATACATTACGAACATGCCAGCCAGTAATCGTGAAGTAAATAAGACAGCGAACGATAGAATATCGTTTCTACATCGAAGTACGATAGGTATTGGCTTGGAGTGGTTTTTCGTATAAGAATAATGCGTAAAATTGCCTTATTCGCGTCGTATCCAGCATATATGCACCACCTACCGATAGCTGAATAAATTTGCTACCAGTAATAAAAGCTTTTAGGATCCAGAGGTTCAAGTATTATAAAAGGGTAACTGATTTCCTACGTGGTATACCATCAGAAAAGTACGTGGACGACTTACCAACTTACGAAAATGTATCGCTAACGAACTGAAATACCGACTTCGTGAAGAAATGAACTTGATCGACCGCACTCTACGTGTGAAAACTTTGGAAGTAGAAGGTGCTATCTACCTTCTCCGGCATCGGTAACCAGAATCCGTTGTTGGAAATCCATGTAAATTTCACAGCATATAACCGGAAGGTGGTATTCTATGTCGATGCCATCCGGATTCAATTTTTTACTATATATAAATATTTGGGTTTTCCATAATATCGTTTTTTTTTCGAATTATAGGTAATTTTCTGATGAAATATACTTTATTGAATATAGTCGTGCCCAATTTTATCTTCTTTCAATGCTTTGTGACCGGTTGCAGGGTGATTTAGTGAACATTTTAGTACATTATTAAAATACTCCTCTGCAGTTAATTTGTTCGTGAATTCAATTTGCCGATCGATATAATCGATATAAAAATTACTCATCGATATAAACATTGAATCGTAAAAATAAGATATAACTTTTTTATGAAAAATTTCGTTCGCGTTTTAGGAAAAATGACAATATATGGTAAATATTTGCACACTTTGATACAGTTGTTCATTGATAGATTATTTGGATTTGACAATCGATTGCATATTTTTTTCTGGTGTTCTGTAAACTTAATACTTTAAGAAAATACGGTTATGCGGTTTTACCAATAAAAGGATATGACAATGTTTAAAGCATAAGGATATGTAATTAGTATTTTGCGTCGATTGGTACGGTATAATTGTTTATACTTTACAAAACACTTCTAATGTTTTCCATTACAAATCATAATGTACTAATGAGACTGTTGCTTTTTCTTGCAGAATAACAAACGTACATTGTGAATACACAATATAATTAACAACAATTTTGATTTTACTTATAACAGAACCACACGAGTTCACTTATAATAGAAAAATAATATGTCGCATTTAATTCAATTATTCGTTGAAATTAGTATTTCTCGGTAATGCTTTTATTTTTATACAATTCATTAGGCATTTGTTAACTAGACAAATAATACTTAAAAGAGATCAAAGTAATAATTGTCTTTCACCCGATTCCTCAATTTTGTAACTGAATCAAATTTCAAAAAATTTCTACCTTCCCATTGTACTATATATGTAACAATCAATTGCTATCATTAAATTTAATAACAATTCCAGTCTTGTGTAGCGTTGCGATCTGACACCAAATTCAGCCGATAATATTCCATGTGATACAAAATTCAAGTGGTTCATGGTGTACCCAAAAGGTGGAAAAAAATATGCATGGGACAATGATATATTCTTATCTCATCTCTGGTAAGGGCTATGTATTAGTTATCATTGTGTTTTTTTCCCATTTTGATTACTATTCAAATAATCGCTCTATTTAAAAATGAAGCTGTCGCTGTACATTTCCGTCCAGTTATCTTTTCTATTACTTTCCCATCATTAGCTTTTGTTGGCATGCAACTTTCTATTCTTTATCCAAAGCTGATCGATTCTGGAACACAAACGTGCTGCGATTCGTTTATACATAGTGCATATAGTGTGCTTCTCTGTTCTTATTCCATTTCATTCATTTTACCCAAATGAAGAAAATGTAACCGTAATTAAAATGCAAAAAATGCCACGTGCCGAGAGAATAAATGTAAAATCCGCCGTATGCATGAAACGACTAAAGGTAAGTAAATCTTCTAATTCGTAGTTAATTCACACAAATATGTCATAATTTCCTGTATTAATTTTAGCGTAATGGGGGAAATAAATGCAATAAAATTTGTGATTTCGTTATTTTCATATTCTTTATTTTTACCTTTTACAAGCAAGTAAGGCAATGAGTTTAATAACAATTCTCATCGTACGGTGCGCTGGAATCTCATACGCATCCGGCCGATAACATTGGATGTGAATCAAAACCACCGTGGGTCTTCAGATTCCAGAATGACGGGTCAAAAATAGACATTCACGACAAGTCTACCTCATACCTCGTCCATAGATTCAATCAGCAACCACTTCGTCCACTAATCGTTAAATACCGTCAGTGATGAAAGGCGAGAAGAACAATTTCACTGCAGAAACGAATCTTCCTTTCACCCTCACGAGATACATAACTATTTTTAGTGTATTTTCGGTCAATTATAATCGCACTTCGTATCTGATCGGCTCCCAGTTTCCGATCGTTCAGTACTTTCAACGCATTCTTTGGGCGCGCGAAGGTTGTCTTGTTACACGAGCTGCGGCCGCTCGTGAAATAGAAGGAACGGTGAATGGGAATCTATACTGCATTACTTGCATACCAAAGACGTGATAGCGCGGTTGGTCTCATTATCGCGGAGTCCGACCAGCGGTGAATAGTCTTTGCGGTATAAACAGCCTCGTGTGCCTCTGGCAACTGCGCCCGTGAGGAATGCGCGTTCGATGTAAAATTCTAATTACCCCAGTCGCCCCATTTGCACCAAACCCGCAGCCTCGGATATCCACGTTCATTCATGCATGCCAAATATCGCCGCACAACGGCACTTCAGGCGTCGTCCCAAAAAAAAGCGCCCATGCGCCTCATCATTCACTGGCCACTGACCCTTATCCGCGGCCAGGCCTCTCAAGCGGTCTAAACAAGCAATTAGAAACCGCGCCGAATGGCCTGGCGACAAATCGCTGCAATCGCTCGCACCGTAACAATCCAATTACGCCATGCTTTCACCGGGAACCGTTTCGCGATCGACCCTCGGAACTTTCTTAATCACCCGCCGAACCCGACTGCACGTTTTCGCGCACCCGTGCAATTTCGTAAGCACGTGGTCCGCGCGGGGTAAGAGGAGAAAAGACGGCGAGGAAGACAGAGACCCGGTTTCTGCGAAAGTGAGTAGGTCCAGTCGCGCGGAAAGAGAAGCAGGCCCCATTCGGCCGAGCGGGTCCCGTACGGGGACAATGGCCGCCGATTAGATGACCTCTTTGGGGGTCCCCGTGCCAGCGCTCTCCAATCGGCCAAGCATATTTGGGGGAAACGCAGGTAGTACGCGGCATGCACCTGCACACCTGTATAGTCGTACACCCAGGCATTTACACCAAGCCGCCTGTGCGTCCTGTACAATCGCCAACGCAAACAGTGTCAGCCCTGCTGCGCGACGCACTACCAGAAACCCTGTGCATTAAGATTGGTTATCCGGTTAGCCGGATTCCCCGTTAACACTTTAAGGACCGCTAAGAAATCTGTAAGAAATACACCTGGGACCGCACGTTTTTGGAAAACTTGTACGTTACAAACATGATAACTTTGTTATTTATGAAGCAAATGTTATGGAACTTTCAGAAATTGTATAATTGAAAATATTTTAGGTATTATTAAAAAAATTATGTTTTTCAAAAATTATCATAACCTATTTACTAAAAACTGAAAATACGACAAAATAGATACACTGTATCAAAATAAGTGACATTTAAAGACAGCGTGTAGAAAACAGGAGAAAATTCGTGAGCAGTCCTTAACAGGTTGACTGCCGAGCATATTTTACTGTATTAGAACGGCGATGCTATGAAATACTACAGCGATTGAGTGAATTATGCAAAATGTAAATAATGTACAGGTATTGGAGACCAAAGGATCGCAACGCTATTCTAACAATAACTGCATTTATAACATAATTATTGCTACCCATTGTGAATATTTTGGATCTCCAGTAAAATTTCTTGCGGTGGTCACTAGTGACCATCACGGCAATCAAAATGTTAACACTTTGACTGCTGTGGTAGTCATCGGTGACCGGCATAAAAGGTGTGACGAAATATTCAAAATATACCCAATCGGTAGAATTTATAATTTTGTAAATTTAATATTAATTGCATTTACAAAATCATAAATGCTACCGATTTGGTATTTTTTGAATTTTTCGTATCGGTATAAGGTATCGGAGACCAAAGAATTGAATCACTATTTAATATTAATTGCATAGTGATTCGATTCTTTGGTCTCTGATACCGCATACCGATACAAAAATTCAAAAAATACCCAATCGATGGCATTTATAATTTTGTCAATTTAATGTAAATGCAATTAACATGAAATTTACAAAATATAAATGCTACCAATTGGGTATATTTTGAATTCTTTGTATCGGTATCGGTATATGGTGTCGGAGACCAAAGCATTGAATCACTATTTAATATTAATTGCATAGTGATTCAATTCTTTGGTCTCCGATACCTTCGCATTATTTTCAATTTTGCTCAATTCAATCACATTCTGTAGTACTTCATCATGTCAAAACTGTGCGCCGCGCCAAACTACGCAGACGCAATTCCTTTAATTCTCTGACTGACTATCATTGTCGCGTAGTGTTGCGACTTTCGGACCCACAACAGCATCAATTCCTCCGAGTGTAACGGCCATAACGGTACAGGTAAGGCGCGTAGAGTGGCGCCGCGCGGTGGCGGCTGGAACTAAAATCTCTTAGGCGAGGTCGAGCGACCGCATACCACGATTCGGCATCGCGTGGAGAAGGCAGTCGTCGGTGTCCGATCGTCTGACAAGTCTCGAAGCCGTCTCGTCAGGCGGAACGGTCTGAGAAAATTCAAGGGGAGCCGCGCGCGTTCTCCTGCCTCGTTTTCGGGGGACGTGAAATGTGCACTGTGTTCTTCGAGGGAGGGTGATAGGGATCGACGCCGGTGATACCACCGCCCCTGTGCGCACTTTCTTCCTCTCGCCAGCGTGCGTTCTGCTCCGTCTCGTTCCAACGCCCACTGTCCTTCTCGTACTATCCTGCAGGCAGACTCTTCTTCCTCCTTCGCCGTACACTCTCACGCGGCTCAACTCTCCGTCCCTCTTTAGCGCTTTGGTGTTTGCTCGGGGATCCACGAGGATCCGACGTGAACGCGCGCACTCTCCGTCTCGAAGTTACTCGTGCCGGAGAACCGGAGAAACCGGAGAATTTTGAACGTCGAGAGGGTCCCAGGATTCACACGTTCGTCCGACGCGGAGGAGACTCGAGGAAAGCGGAGTAAGTGAAAAGTTGAGAGTCCATGTTGCCATCGGAGACATCGATGCCTGGTGGTCAGCGGTCGCGAGCGATGGATGGCATTCTTCGCTGTCGTCTCACGAGAAAACGGGTCTCTGTTGTACAGTGCCTGCGAAAGCTGACGGAATGAATCGAGACTCGTGCGACGGGAGTACGTTGAATGCTTCGCGTGGATGGGGACCTGAATGCCAGCGGTGCTTTCATCCGCTGCGCACGGATGATCGGTTTTAAGATGGCGCGTGGTGCACCCTGAGATTGAACGTGCGCGTGACTTTTACAAGTGTAAAAGTATCTGCGCTGTTGTGTACTTGAAGATGGTTTTCGACAGCCTTTTAGTTAACATGTTGACTGCCAAGCGTATTTTGCTATGTTAGAAACGCGATGCGATCAAATACTGCAGAGTATGATTAAATCGTGCAAAATGAAAGTAACACACAGTTGTTAGAAGCCAAAGTATTGAAGCACCATTTCAATATCAATTGCTTTTACAAGATTGCAATTAGGCTTCATTGCGAATTTTTTGCATTTCTAGTAAAATGTTTGCACCGGCCACCGCGATAAAATACTGTAGAGTATGATTAAGTCGTGCAAAATGAAAGTAACAGAGTTGTTAGACGCCAAAGTATTGAAGCACCGTTCCAACATCAATTGCTGTTACAAGATTGCAAATAGGCTCCATTCTAGTAAAATTGTTTGCACCGGTCACTACCGTGACAGTTAACGGCAGAATGATTGTTGAATCGGCGTAATTTTGTCGATGTGCAACAAGTTTCGGTCTGTGCACTTTCATCTTCTGACATTCGCCGAGGCCTGTAAACTGGTGACTTTTCGGATAGATCGCATAAGAGTCACGGCAGACGAGCGAATTCTCACGATCGCGCTGAGAGATTTGCCGGACGACCTCGGCAAGATGCGAGATATTAATTTACAACCGCAGGCTATCTTATCTCACTCGCACTTGTGCATAAATTTTGCTGTACCAAAGGAACCCGTCGTCTCTCATAGTAGAAATCAATGTAAAGCATTTAGTTCTCCGGGAAGTTCGTGCCGAATTTGATGGAAAATTGGAACGCAGCACATTTAAATTTTGGTGAACGTGTATTAAATGACACAGATGCCAGACTGTTCCACAACTTTTCTCCGTCTCTCAGGCAACTTGAAAGTTCCGTCCGGTTGTGTGGCATTTTTACTTTTCTACTGAAAGTATAGCATTAAATGCCCATAATGCGCTTTCTTTGCTTCCATATTCAAAGCATATAAAACTGACAAAATGAACGTGTCGGAATCGCACATTTTTGCAAATATGCCTAAAGTACCGTCTTCTAGAATTTGTCCGCGTGTCGTTTGTCTTCAATCATTCCGATATTCAAACCCGTCCTCACATCACCTACCGAAAATCGAACCAAACATTTGGGATGACCCAATATTTTGCGCCTATCCCTTCTCATTTAATCCGTCACATGGTACAGTTTCCGTCAGCTTACAGTCGGGATCCACGAAGGGATGCCTTCGCATTCGCCGACATTTTCTAACGCTCGCTCTCTCGCGAGATTAAAGTGTCGCATGCAGATGCGTGCTATTAGGCGAAAGTATTCAAGGACAATGTATCGCACGACCTCTGGCAGGTTTAGTTGGGGAAAGGCGTAGTGTCCCGTTATTAGCGCTCATTCATGTCACGTAAGAATTTGGACACGCGGGGAATCATTAGCGCTGCGAGATTTAACGATTCGCTCCCGTATACAGGCGACGCGTACGGATAGCGCGATCGAAAACGCACGCGCGATCCGGTGCACGTAGCTTCATAAATGCGCCTTATTTGCGAAGTGACTAAGTCTTAAAAGCTGCCAATTAAATTGATAACGGTATGACGGCGCAGGGCAGTGCACTGGGGGACTGTTCGCTTAACGCGAGTCGCATAATTTATGCCGGCATGTTTAGAGAGCTGCGGCGATCAGTCGCATCGTCGTTAGCGCTAGATTTACGGGGGCCGGCAGTTTGACGAGCGAAATTGCGGAAATTCATTTTCACGCTTCTTTACACGAGCCAAATTACAGAAACTGTTTTTTTCGGTTATTTACTTTAATGCGGTGACTGCCATGGTAGTCAATGGTGACCGACGCATAACGTCTCACAAAAATTCAAAAAATACCCAATCGGCAGCATCTATAATTTTGTAACTTTTATATTAATTGCATCTACAAAATTATAAATGCTACTGATTGGCTATTTTTCGAATTTTTTGGATCGGTATCGGAGACCAAGGAATCGAATCACTATTTACTATTAATTGCATAGCGATTCAATAGCATTCAGATTCGGTAGCATTTATAATTTTGTAAATTTAATATTGATTGCATTTACAAAATTATAAACGCTACCGATTAGGTATTTTTTTAATTTTTTGGATCGGTATCGGTATAAGGTATCGGAGACCAGAGAATTGAATCACTATTTACTATTAATTGCATAGTGATTCAATTCCTTGGTCTCCAATACCTTGGCATTATTTTCATTTTGCACAATTCAATCATATTCTGTAGTACTTCATCACGTTGCGGTTTTAATACAGTAAAATATGCACGACAGTCAACGTGTTAATTTGTCTCTTGCTGTACGAAATTATAGAAGGCACGGAATTATAGACATTAGTTTTTTCTCTTCTTTATACGTGCGAAATGATAGAAATTAATTTTGCCAATTCTTTGCACCAGCAAAATTGCAGACACGAACTCATTTTTCCTCTTTTGTATATAACATAAATTGTAAAAACTAATTTTTTTTTTTTGTCCTTTAGACCAGCAATATTACAGATTCTATTTTTCCGCTTAGTTACATGATTAGAATTACAGAAACTAATTTGTTCTGTCTTTAATCTTAACGAAATTACAAGAAATAATTTTTCCTCTTCTGTACACGAGCAAAATTATAAAAATTAATTTTTGCTCTTCTTTATTGGCCTTATTTTACTTTATTGCGTTTAATAGTATAAAAGGAAGTGCAATGTCGGCTGAATTTTCGAAATTCCTACGTTAAAGAAAAAATCATCCCTACATTTTCATGAGAAGAGCTCGTACATCAACCCGCAGTTCTCACAATAAAATAAGTGATAATGTAAGCGCATATATGCACCCATACTTTCTGTCGTGTGAAAATACCACAAACAGTTTTGTATTGTTATTAATGCAGACTCCTAAAGAAGAAGCTTAAGTGCATCGAAATGTGTGGAGGAAATTGTAAATGTAATAAAAGTGTATCAACGTTAAGCTTTCTATTAAACATGTCAAACTCAGTTATAAAAAATTCTTTTATTACTTTCTAGTAATTTTTGCTCGTCTTCAAAATTAAAATAATTCAATTTTGGGAGACATTCTACTTAAAAAAAATATGATAAAATTGTGGTAACACTTTTATCCGATTTCTTGCTGTTTAATAATTATATCAGACGACCCTTATCGTGAAGCATATCGCGTATATTACGGAATAAAAAGTGCCCTATTCTAGTGAACTACAGTAGAGCGTACTGTATTAAAAGTACTGTATTTAAACACACTCAATCTCGTAGTCTTCTTCGGACAGTTATATTAGATAATAATTTTCCCATACTAGTAGGGAAATATTCAAAAACATTTATCAAGAGAGTCGATTATCACTCGTGACCAGCAGCAAGATAAATGCACCATTGATAAAAACATGACAATGTGTAACCATGTTTCCTATTATTTCTCCATTATATGCTTAGAATTTTATAAAAATGGTAATGGGTACTCCAAATCGATTGTACCAATATAATTATGGCGATACTTCAGTTAAAAAGTGAATTCATCACTAAGTGTTATTGAATTAATTATTTTCTGCTAATGGCATGTCGTGTCGAAATATCGAGGTATAAGATTGTGCGCAATCAGCAGAATTAGTAATTAATTCATTTGTTGACAGAAGTACAGTCACAATTTCAGCTATGTAAATTCACTTATAATAAGAAGAATTCTCCTGTGGTCCCCTAAGCGTAACATGTAAATCTTGCGTGGCGGTCAACGTCTTAGCACATTGGCGTCGGAGCATTTTATTGAATTGCGCGACTTTAAAGGAAACTGTTACTACTATTTAACCAATTAACCAATGATTTATGTTTTTATCACCATATCATATTATCATAATTAGTGTTTTCCTGTAAGGTATGCATGAACACAATTGCCAAACTGTACCTGTATTCCACAATACTTATACATCTAAAAGGTTTTCTGACGAAACTTGAATCATTAGCGTCGAACTCATCTTATCGCACCAACCTAAATGGAATTCCAGTATTAATCCCGAAATTAAACAAAAAATAGCAAGCATATTAACACGTTCGCAGACATTAAAATTTTCAGCGGAATACAAAAATTGACAGTCATTTTATTTTTAAATTGGTTGTGATATCCAAAATTTAATTAAATACATTTTATAAGGATAGTGAGATTATCATATTTTAGTTGAGTTGGTCATTATCTTGACAGGTAAAATAATTACAAAAGTTTAAAAATTACAAAAACTTAAGGTTATATAAAATTAAATTCAAAATAATTGACTTTAAGATATGAATGCTATTCATGTCATTCTGCATCATCATAAAAATGAATGCTACAGCATTGACATCCGCGAACGTGTTAAGTGAATACAGTCAAATTCAAAATACATGCTCACTGCAGTGATAAGAGAAAAATGTTCCAAACACGATATTTGTTTTTCGTCGTTTCGCTTCGAAGCGGTGAATATCACATCCCCCTCCATGTCGGTTGTGTTGGAATCCTAGCAACGTTTCTCCAGCCAGTCGATCGTCAGATGTTTCGTGTTAAACTAATCTATCCGAATACATCCGCTACGAAATACACAAAAAGAAATGGAACGATTTACACCCTTGTTCTCGTTCATTCGAAGCCACAGCTATGAAAAGCCATGGCGCATATATTTGTCAACCGCCGCCAATGCCTCAAGAATGTCCGTTGACTCGACGTCGCCTTCCTCCTATTTTTCCAGATAGAAATCCGCCGGCAAACGTAACCCGTTCCACTCGCGTCGAGCGGCGCACGCGTGGGAGGGGAGTTTGTTATTCCAATAAACATTGTGACCCACTAGCGTAACCTGAATCTCACGGTGGCACGTGGAAAGGCGACAGGTGAATTTGTGAAAAGACTCGCGCCTCGTCGGTTTCCGCGGTGCGAACCGAGTGACGTCTTCTAACCCTTTGCACTCGACTGTCCCCTCCTTGCACTCGACACGATAACACTTTGTGTTATTACCGAGGAAAATGTATGTACAGAAAATGTTTCTTCAAATATTTCTTTCCCTAAGATATTTCCGGGGAGTTACAAGTTAAATTTTTTTTATTACATGATATACCATACCGAAATTTCGTTTAAAGGCGTTTAATGTGCATACTTTAATGTATAAAAAAAAACTCCTATGTTTTTGCTTCAAAATGACGGCGCTGGAGCCCTCGGAGTAGAAGTGCATTTTTGGATATGGCCTAGGCGGCTTGCAACAGAAGTGCCGTACACTTTCACAAAGCACAAAAAAGCAACATTTTTTCGTAATCCATATTAAATTTGTTAGAGAAGTACACACGTATATGGTTAAATATTGATTTTTGTAGAAATGGCGGGCATGTGGAGAAAAGTTCTAATTTCCATCAAAGAATTCATCGAAAAAATATTTATAATAACGAAAGTTTTTAACCGATCTTAAAAATCATGTGTACTTCTCTGGAGAATGTAGTTTAACAGCTAGAGTAAAAATTTCAAGTGAATCGGAGAAAATTTGTGTATGTTATGTTGCAAGTCAATTTGAAAAACGTAGTTTCGAGAAAAACGCATTTAAAGTTTTGAGTAACATTATTTCATATTATTTTACTAGTTTTGCCATATTTACGATTGTTCTGCAATGCCTGCACCATATAGGTGTCCTTCTACATTAATATTTTCTTCTTCTTTTTCTTTCCTGGAAAATGTGGAGGCTCTAGTCAGCGAGCGCTCGGAAAACTTGATGCGGCGTGCATCAGTTTCGATGAAGAAATTGTAACAATTACGACCCATAATCAATTGTAACACCTGCATCATTGCCATTATGCTTTCAAATCGATCGTTAAAAATAGAAGACGCAATATTTATGCCGATGCCGGGCAATTCTCGTGTTGCGGCACTTCATCCGTCGAAAGTTTATGGTAAAGAGTTGCCAAAATTTCGTTTCGCATTTTTTCGTTGGAATCTGGATTTCGGTTGGTATTATGTCCCTTCAGAATCTTTAGAATCGGTACCATGTATTTTGAACTGCTCAGAAGCATCATGACTTGCTTCATAAAATAAGCTGTAAAACCACTTTAAAAAATATTTTTGCGTACAAGACAAATTGCACCTTATTTTTAAGAGTCCAAAGTATCATATAAGGCAAAAAAAAATGTTTTCGATTTTTTGAAAATTTAAGGTACATGTTACCACTTATGGCAATGAGATAAAATTAATAATCTGGGTCCTGTTTAACGTTTATTAATTTGTGGTCAATATACTAAGAGGTGAATTCCAGCAACTGCGAGAACCTTCGACGCCATATATCTGCAATAGGCTGAATAACAAACTGCAAATGATTGTATGAGCATTATATATGTTCGGAAGAAAAAATGTCACATGAAAGACAATAAACAACGTATTACTGCGATACGTGTTGAATAAACTCGCAATGCATATTGGTGAATGAACTATGACACATTCGAAAAGAATAGGCTATAAAATTCCGATTTTGTTTCATAATAAACGTATCAGCAAAGTTGTATGCAAAACATGATTTCAGCAGAGTATTTTTTTCAAAACTATACCATTTTAAAGGAAACATTGCGCTATTCGCTACTTCGTGAAGAAACATGTCCGAGCGCAAAGGGCTAAGTTATCGCGTCGATAGCAGATCTGCCTTTGTCTTACGCATTACTTTCACCGGTGATCGGCCTGGCGGAATACGATTCACCCCTGTCATTACGTCTCTCAATAAAATGTCGCGGATTCTTCGGGAAACCGCAGTTTCGCAACCGCGGGGACCGATTGAGTCGATCTGCTGGGACGCCATTTGCAAGGGACAGTCGCCGACGTGTCTCGCTCCATTTTTGTAACTCGCTCGATCCCGGAGCGGTTGCGAAACGAGTCCTTCGCAACGCAGGATCAGCGCACGAACGATTAATCTCCCTCGCGGCTCTTTTATTTCGATACGCGTACGAGAGGAGCGCGATTATGAATTACGTAAGAGGCTTGTATCACCGCTGGCGAGCTGCTGCTTTCTCTGTCTGACCTGGATATTTCCACGACGAAAGCCCGATTCATCGCGGATCCCGGCGACGTTAGATCGAGCGGTCCAGACGGGTACGGGTATAGAAGCACGTGCTGCGACAGTTTGACCCTTTTGAGGCAGACGTTTTGTGGACAAAGTATCTGCAATTTACTTTCAGCGTCGCTATTTTTATTTTGATGCAACTTGAAGGTAAAATCAATGGCAAGATGGTTTTGTGTGTAATAGTTTTCATTGCGAGCTGTTAACACTTTAAAGACCGCTCACGAGTTTTCTCGTGTTTCGTGTCAAAACTATCATGGACCGCTCACGAGTTTTCTCATATTTTCTTCGCACTGTCTTTAGATGTCACTTATTTGGATACATTGCATCTATTTTGTCTATTTGAGTATTTACATTACAGTATTCAATTACAGTATTCAATGCATTAAACTCGATTGCCTTCATGTTCTTTTCATATTTTCAGTTTTTAGTAAAAAATTTGTGATAATTATTAAAAAAACATAATTTTTTTAATAATACCTAAAATACTTCAAATTATACAATTTTTGAAAGTTTCACAAATATCACTTCATAAATAACAAAATTATAATCTTTTGTAACATCCAACTCTTTGTAACTTTCCAAAAACTTGTGGTCCCAAGCGTATTTCTTACAGATTTCTTAGCGGTCCTTAACATTTTAATACTGGTCTCCGCGTGACCCATATGTTGAGTCATCGGCTGATCGGTGAGGTATTACATGATATGCTCTGTTCTTCGAGTCGGAAGTGTTAGAGTCATGCGGTTTGAACGTAAAATCAATGGCAAGTTGGTTTCTGTGCAATAGTTTTGATCGCTGGCTGATAATACTGGTCTTCGTGTGACCCACGTGTTGAGTCATGGGCTGATCGGTGAGGTATTGTAAGTATGATATGCTGTGTTCTTTGTCTCGGAAGTGTTAAAGTCATGCAGTTCGAACGTAAAATCAATAACAAATTTACCTTCGTTATACTTTTCTGGTTGCTGACTGATAACCGCTTTATAATAATGACTTGTGTATGACCCATATGCTGAATCATCGGCTAATTCTTATTCATTTCCAAAAGGCTAAAAATCCTGCGACTCGAACGTAAAATTAATGACGAATTCATTTACTATATACAATATATACTCCTTATATTCTCTGTACATTTCTCCCCGCGTTCTGTTAACCGATTCATAATATTAATCCTTACATGACCCATGTTCTGAGTCATCGGCTAATTCTTATTAATTTTCAACAAGGTCAAAATCGTGCGACTCTAACGTGGAATTAGTGGCAAATTCATTTACTATATACGATATATACTTTTTATTTTCTCTTCACTTTCCTCTCCGCGTTCTGTTAACCGATTCATAATATTGATCCTTACATGACCCATACGCTGAATCAATCAATCAGTGAAGCATTAGACGACACACATACTGTAGCTTGGTCTCGGAAGGCTTTACTTTCAGATAAACTCTGTAGTAAAAGTACCATTGAGCCTTTCTGTTCTGCGCAAACAACACACACAAACGCACGTATACTTGCACGCCGCGGAATGCATTTCACAATCGTATGTTAATTCAGTTAGTCACCCTCGATCGCTCCGCGGTTTATACGATGCATCTCGAGTCGCGCTTAGTCGTTTGCTTCGTGGAAATGGCGTAGGCACGAGGAGAAGCTACCCGTTAAGGACAGCTGGCGAACAAAGGCGCTTGCAATTTGGCCTTTCGACACCATCGATTGTTCATTGTCCCGCGGAACGAGTCTGCTGACCAGCGTTGCCAGGCGAATTCGCTCAAAATTCTTTGTGACATTACATTAGCCCTTCTATCAAGTAGTTAACTACGTCACGTGACATGAAATACGCGTTGGACGCCATCTTGCGGCCGTTTGATGGCATCGCATAGATTTATTTAAATAAATAATGCATTATTGTATAGATATATCTAAATAACCTATGCATTATTGCATAGATTATTTTATTCCATATATATACATTCATATTATAGAATGAAATGTGCTGAAACTGGAAACTTTTTATGCAAATCCGTTGAACAAGATAAATGTAAATTTGCAATCTTGTTTAAAGGTAAACTAAAAGGCGAAATGATATTGAAAAAATAATTTATGCGTAGAATTACTTCGCTAAATGAAAATGCCATCCTTTGTCGATTGAGAAATATTTGATGCTAATCAACCTATGTCATTAGATGAAACAGGCTGTAATATAATAACATATACTCTATCGTAGCGAAATTCGTCTGATAATATTGCTGCGCTCTATATTTTTTCTATATAAATAATTGTACTTTTCTTGGTTGACCTTTATTTCGTATTAATCAAAATAAATGTCGACCATGTACAAGGGTGATTATTTATACCGGAATAGTAACTAACGTCGACCAATCTTTGTCTTTTTCGTTTTACCCATTGTTGCATTCAATGGCGCAAATGAATAAAAATCAACCGTTTTCCAATACGTTAGTGAAACGATTACACAAGTAAATGCATTTCTTACATTTACTCCCCGCTTTCTTTCGCATTTAATCAAACCGCCAAAAGTGCCACCAATTTCACTAACTTAAAATGCCTTCCAACAATATATATCCAATAAAAATCAAATGTTTTCCAGTACGAACCGGATTTCCACTTACTGAAACAATTTCACAATGCACTTCTAATGCACTTCTTACATTTACTTTGGACTTTCCTTTGCATTTAAGTCTTTAAGGACCGCTAAGAAATCTGTAAGAAATACGCTTGGGACTGCACGTTTTTGGGAAACTTGTATGTTACAAAATTCGTAACTTTGTTTTTTACGAAGTAATTTTTGTGAAACTTTGAGAAATTATATAATTGGAATTATTATAGGTATTATTAAAAAATTATGTTTTTTTAATAATTATCATAACATTTTTAATTAAAAAATATTAATTAAAAATTCTAGTAGTTTTTTAAAGTATGATATTGCGTGAAGCATTTTTCTCAATGAAGAGAAACCATACGAAATTTACATATGTATCGTAATTCGCTTCGTTTCCATTAAATATTGATGTAAATACGTAAATAGGCAAAATAGATACAATGTATCAAAGTAAGTGACATCTAAAAATAGCGTGTAGAAAACACGAGGAAACTCGTGCGTGAGCCGTCCTTAACATGTTGACTGCAACGGTGGTCACCGGGGTGACCGGTGCAAAAGATTTTACTAAAGATGCAAAAAATTTGCAATAAAGCCTATTCGCAATCTTGTAAAAGCAATGACATTCGAACGGTGCTTCAATGATTACCTTAATTTTACACGATTTAATCAACCTCTGCAGTATTTCATTGCATCGCGATTTTAACACTTTAACAACCGCTAGCCGATTAATCGGCTTTTCAGTGGTCAACGGTTATATTAGATAAAGTAAATATCAGATGATATTATGACAATTCTAAATGACAATAAAATGACACTGCTTTGAAAGCAAAGGATTCTCGACAACAAATTCAGTATTTTTCAGTTATAAAGCTTTACAAATAGGCACACACATAATCCCTGCACGGTATCCAAAACAGAGTCGGTCGTTAGTGAGTGGCATCTTCCAGTCAATAGCGGTCGGTAAAGTGTTAACATAGCAAAATACGCTTGGCAGTCAACGTGGTAAACTGTTAATGAAACCTCCAAAAGTTCTACCAATTTCCCTAACCTAAAATGCCTTCCAATTCCACGCCATTGCATAGAACATCCGCGAAAGAGCGCGCATGGCATAACTCCTGCCACCCGACGCAAATTACGTAGACGCAGCGTCGCCGGCCGTCGTTCGACGTCGTGCGGAATTTTTGCAGAAATCTCATCATCCTTTCAGAAACGGCTGTGACTCACGACGTCGTCACGCCAATGCCACAACTCACATGTCCCACAACATCTACCTTGCGTCTCCACAGTTTCCAGCCTCCACTTTGCGGACCCTCGGGTCCCTCTTGCTGACAAACTATCGATCCTTCCCACAGGTTGATCAGCCGCGTAATGCGCTATAAAAATGACGCAACGCATCTCGGAGGATCGCTGACGGCAGAGGCGTTATATCAGAATCATACGCATTGTTTCCACACGCGAATGCGGTGCCTGGCTTGCGACACTTCCGCTGTTTCGGAAGCCTGGCGATCGGTATCGAAGCCTCTGCGCGCGGAAAAAATACGCTTTGCACAATGACGGTCAACGCGTCGCGCTCTCTCGTTTTTTGCCGCTTCCTTCTGACTCGAAGACTCGGCCACGCACGGGCGTCTCGACAACATTTTACTCGAAAACGACCGCGGCGCATTCGCGGGATCCGCATTCCGAGTGTCTGAATAAACTTTCAAGGTCGCGCCACCTCGGCGATCCTAGAATTCGTGAACTCTGCGCGCCGGTAAACAGCCTTGTCGGTAGTGTGCGCCGTCGCGTATGTCAAAAACGGACGGTACGCTGAAACGAGAGATTTAACCCTTTGGGGTCGGCAGATTTTCCTCTTAACACTTTAACCGGTTAACTGTTTCGACCTTGTTCGAAAATGTGTCCCCTACGGGCGTCGTACAAATTAAGCGATGAGGAATATATTCATCAAACATAGAGTATGTTTGATATCAAATTAGGTTACAATGAAATGGCTTTAATTCATTTATTGTTTTACTTTCTATAATAACTATTTATACATTTTTTTTCGACATGGCCTCAAAATATGCCAAACTTCTTGCAGTTTAGGAATATATTTTAGTTTTAACTAAAATTGCAAAATCAACCGCCAATGGTCACTGCTGAAAACGCATGACGAATATATTCGTCAGAATACAAAATTTTACAATTTTTTCATGGCGAATATATTCGTCATAAACAGTTAACTGGTTAAGGACCGCTCACGAATTTTCTTGTGCTTCGTGTCCCAACTGTTATGGACCGCTCACGAGTTTTCTTGTGTTTTCTACACGCTGCCTTTAGATGTCACTTATTTTGATAAATTGTATCTACTTTGTCTGTTTAAGTATTTACATCAATATTCAATACATTAAAGTTGATTGCCTTTATGTTTTTTCGTATTCTCATTTTTAGTAAACAAAAGATACGATAATTAAAATGTTAAAAAACATGATTTTTTTAATGATATGTAAAACACTTTTATTATACAATATCTGAAAGTTCCACCACAATTGCTTCATAAATAACAAAGCTATAATTATTTGTAACGCACAAGTTTGTCCAAAACCCAGGGATATTTTCTACAGATTTTTTATTCTTGCAGAGTGTTAACACTTTGAGGACCGCGCATGTGTTTTCTCCTGTTTTCTACGCGCTGTCTTTACATGTCCCTTTGATACATTGTATCTATTTTGTCTATTTAAGTATTCTCATAAATGTTCAATGTGTTAAACTCGATTGCCTTCATGTTTTTTCGCTTACTTACCGGTGCTTCACGCAATGTCATACTTTAATAAACTACTGGAAACTCTAATAAAATTGACTGTTATATAAAATTGTATGATAATTTCTTGAAATAATTTTTTAAACGGTTTTTCTAAATGATACCTAAAATGCATCCTATTTTACAATGTCTATACATTTCATACAAATTTATTTTTTAAGTAAAAAAAGTTATAATAATAACTAAAAAATATACTTTTTTCATCGACACATTTTTAAGCGTACGCATTCATTTTAATTATTACTTTAAATTAAATGATTTTTTAGTTCAGAAACAGCATAGTTCTAAGCATATGATGACAAACTAATACGCAATATGATTGTTGGGGATCATGTTTTTATTCATTATGCGTTTATCTTTATTTCACCGTGAGTTCTTGGTGTATTTAGTCAAAACGGTTTTTGAATATTTTTTTACAAGCATGGGAAACTTACTGTTTAGAATAACTGTTCCATCAAGATTACAACATAAAATACGAAAGAAGGAAGGATCAGTATATCTACTGCAAACATTTTGCCAACCACGTTACTAGAGAATCAATGCAAATCGTTTAGCATTCGAAAAATGCTAAAAACAGAATAATGAAAATATACTCCGTTAAAATGACCAGCTTCATTTATGCTTAAGACGTTTTTATACAATGTACTTAACTTTTTCCGTCCTTAACTTTGTAATGAAATCCATAATGTTTCCCTTAAAATCTTACTTGTTGAATAGTATATTTTTATTTCGTGATATCATCCACTTAGTAGTGATGTTAAAAATTGTTTACTTAACAATATTCATTTAATTTTAAATATTCCAAACATTTGAGGCATTTCGGTGAGTGACTAATGTGGTTCCATCGAGAAATCTGCGGTCACAGGCGACCAGCGTAGTAGTAGTATAGACAGTGAACTTGTGACATGATCTATACTGTATAAAACTGGTGGGGCGAGGCTTTAATGTATGTGCATCCGCAAGTGGAATAGTCCGCAGATGAGAGCCAATTATCATCCAGTGGAGAATATGTAATCCGCAAATGTGAGACATTCTACGACCATCTTATGAGCAGCAAAAAGCAGATAAGAAATTCTGGGCTTTTAGTGCGCTGCCTCAAGTTTTGCCTTTTTCATTGTTGTTCGGACAAAAAGGACGTGATATAATAAATTAGCTGTTAAATACATGGTGGTTTGGGTTTACAAAAAAATTCCATGACAGGCTCATTAAATTGAATGTTTTTCAATAGAAAAGTTTCGACAATATTTTTATTTAGTATAACATCTATTTGAATAACTAATGTTTTTAATCTTATTTCGTGCTTTCTTTTTACGTTTAATTGAAATTGCAAATTTATATTTGTTTAAAAAATATGCTAGATATTTTGCGGAAGTTGACCGTTCCAATGGAACATTGCGATAAAAGTAACAAAGGTCTATATAAACGCAACCATCAAATATCGGATGTGCTCAATTTTTGATGATGTATTTTAACCCTTTGTGCACGAGGCGCTTTTCTCTCGGGCGGACCAGCAACTCGAGAGTAATCAGCCGCTCTCGCCGGTTTGTATTTTGTGAGGGTATTGTCTTGAGGTGAAGTCCAAAAAATATTTGACAAAATCTTTCTTCGGATTCTGTGCACACTGTCCATTCTGAAGGTTCAGTCTCTTCTGTACAATCACTTTGGCTTTCAGATTCACTATCGATTATTCGGATTTTTCGTCTTCTTACACCTCTAACGTCGTCGCTATCTTCATCACTTCCGTCTTCGTTCTCATGGGCAAGCTGTCTATGTAGTGATGTAATTTCGTTCGTTATTGCCGAAAAATTGAACTTATCTTCACTAGAAGTCATTTCTTCGTCGTGTTCCATACTTATTGGGCTCAGTAACTTTGAAGAAATATTGCGATTGCCAAGAAGGTTGAGTTCGAACTAATGTCGAAGGCAGAGTCCAACCCGCGGTCGCAAGTATTTTTGAGATAAGCCATCTTTATAGTTATGTAGATACCTCGTAAAATGATTTACAAAAGGCCAAGTAGACTTGTCAAGCGATATTCGTTAGGCCAAACACAAACAAACACCGTTACCGCTCAATTTACCGCATCGATTGGGGTGGTGCCCGAGAGGCACCGCTCGAGCGCAGAGGGTTAAATCTTGGGAAGTGAAAATATTTCGTGGAATTTGACTGTTCCAATGGAAAATTGTGATACAAGTAACGAAGGTTTAAATAAACGCAACCATGAAACATCCGATGTGCTCAATTTTTTACGATGTATTTGAAATCTCTGGAAGTGAAGATATTTGGTGGAATTAGATCGTTGAAATGGAAAATCGCGTTGAAAGTAAGGATGATCTAATAATACAGATGATCGAAGAATGGAAGGCGCGAGTGCAGTTGCACAGGGCGGAAGTCATGATGCAGTTAGTTGCGATGTCACACATCCGTTACGTTCAGCTGACTTATAACCGTTTCTGATCACGAAGTCGTCAGAAATGGTCATACGTCGGCCTGCTGTTGTCGTATCTGCGTCGAGACGATTTTGCAACGGCCTGCGCAGCAGTCGGTGTTCTTACGTTTTTAACAAACACTGTCCCTGCATGTGTCTGTAGACACAAATAGTGTATAAGTGTGTATACAATGTTTGTAAAGTAGTGCGTAAATATGGTAAACTTACAACTTTGTTGGAAAACAAATTCTTTGCGGGGTACTATGATGATGTAGGTCTTTCCCATTTTCCGCTATCTCTTTGACTTTCTAAACATGTAGAAAAAAATTACAAAATAATAATAGTACACGAACCGGAATATGTCTTTCATCTCAACATAAATATTCAATAGAATAAGTAAAGTTTGATGAAGAAGAAGAAAGATTGATTATTACAAACTGCATGAAACTTACATAAATGAACATTTTAACGGACACGAAACTTTCCATTACACAACAGTAACAAATTTGACAGACAGCACTTTGTAAATCACGCAATACTAAAAAATTTCTTTACACTCTCTAAAGCGTTTTATGCAAATGTTTTAAGGAAACGTAACATTTCCTGCGCACCGTTTCACATTTACATACAAACGCCTTTTTTGACATTGCCAACCGAAAAGTCAAATAAAATCGACTGCGCGTTCAACGTCTTCAGTCGGAAGTCAGAACCGGTAACGGCGGCGACTAAAGTTGAATGGTGTCGCGTCACACTTTTCTTCGCCGAGAGTCAACAGAAGATTTTTCGCGAGCCTAGTTCAACCGCGGCCGGTCAGTACTTTCACCTCAAAATCGCTTCGTCGCAATGAGAAATTTACGATTTCTGGAGCATGCGAGCCCACCAATTTTCAGCAGGAGGATCGCGAGGCTAATCGTACGATTTCTCTTTTCTTCGCAGGCGGGCGGCGCAGACGAGGAATTCGGCGGCCAGCGTGCAAAATGACGGCAGCGTTTGTACGAAAATCATCTTAACCCCGCCTCAAGATGTACTCAGAGTGGCAGAAGGTAAGCATCCAGCGTATACGTGAACTTTCAAAATGTATCCTGCGCTGAACTTACCAAGCGCACGCTTCATTTTATGTAAATAAGCGAGGTTCTTGACATTTTGGGTGCTAAGCGTATTTTGCCACTGACCCTACAGAGTCCGAATTTCTTCACTTGACTTTATTAAACGTGGTATTAGTTCATAGAAGTTGAAGCTAATGACGGTGTTAGCTTGCAGTGTGGGAAACTAGTTTGACTTGTTTGCAACTTTTGAGGTAATGAAATTGTTTAATTGCGTGTTTCGGTTGAATGCGTTTCGTTTATGGTTTTCTTAGGGTGAATCCGTATGGGTAGGGTGGAAGTGTCTTATTTAGAATTTCGGTTTTTCTGTATTTTATACGCGAGCACATCGCCTTTATATTTATATTCGAATATGTTGTCGAAGGATATTTTTTGCCTTCACCACCTTCTCATCAGTTGCCTGGCCGAAAAATTCGTGCATTTCAAATGAAACAGAAGTTCTTCATTTTTTCCATTGCCTTCACCTGCAATGGCTCAGAACAACCTTTACCACCGGTTAATCGTTTTGAAGCAGATTTTTTTTTAAAGAAAATAAAAGAGACAGGTTATATTTCTAATACTTCAGGTGAAGAATTCATTAATTATGATACGGTAAAAGAAAAAAAATGAATTTTTCTACATCAATGCAAAGTTAAAGTCTGGGACATATATGCCCTACAAGGCCTGCGTACTGATGCATATATGTCCCATTAGCCGTATAAAGTATATATTGTATGTAATAGCAAAAGAAGTACACATCATGTTTCTTCGTTTTTCAATGTTACCGCGCCGATATTTTACACTTAACCGACTTTTTGACAGCAAGAAATTGTGGTACTAGGTTTTAACGAATGTAACAATAGGCGCCTATTTACAATAAAGCGATGTGCTAGAAATTTTAGTACATTGATGGTTAGAATCTACGATTAAACTTGCCTGGGACATGTGTCCCAGCACTGTCGAAAGACTTAACACGTTGATTGCCGTGCGTATTTTGCTGTATTAGAACGGCGATGCTATGAAATACTACAGCGTTTGACTGAGTTACGCAAAATGTAAATAATGTGCAGGTATTGGAGACCAAAGGATCGCATCACTATTCTAATAATAACTCCACTCATAAAATAATTATTGCTACCCATTGCAAATATTTTGGATTTTCAGTAAAATCTCTTGTGCCGGTCAGCGGTGACCATTACGGCAGTCAAAGTGTCAACACGTTGACTGCCGTGGTGGTGATCGGTGACCGGCGCAAAAGGTCTCATGAAAAATTCATAAAATACTCATTCGGTAACATTTATAATTTTGTAAATTTAATATTAATTGCATTTACAAAATTATAAATGCTACCGATTGGGTATTTTTTTAATTTTTTGTATCGGTATCCGTATAAGGTACCGGACACCAAAGAATTCAATCACTATTAAATATTAATTGCATAGTGATTCAATTCTTTGGTCTCCAAAACCTTTGCATTATTTTCAATTCGCACAATTCAATCATATTCTGTACTACTTCATCACGTTCCGGTTTTAATATAGTAAAATACGCACGGCGGTCAACATATTAAAATTGTCTGTCCTCTAGTCTCTCTAGTCCATGTGACCATCCCGCCAATCAAACTGTTAATGGAAATCTCCCCCAAATTACAAACACTTACGCAGTACCCTTGAAAATAAACTCGCGTCGTCCATAAAAATTCTCAAAACTCCTCAATCCTTGGAATCCCTCCCCACAATCTCCAAGTCCCCACGGGACCCAAAGCTGTGATCAAACCTCGCCTCCCAATTTCGCACAGGTCCCCCAGAAGACCCTTCCCATTTCCGCCATACGTGGTCCGATCGTTCATTATTGCATCGCTCAGAGTCTGGCAGCTGTTCGTTCGCGGGCGCCAAAAGTCGGTCAGCCTCGATTTTGGGCGAACGGAGTGTTTCAGGTCAGCGTGCCGTGCCGCGTTGCACAATGTTTACGTGGTCACGTTCGCACAGGATGGTTGGCTGACCGGCTCGAGTCAATGATCTGTGCACACGCAATTGCGTCGTACGAAGCACACGACACTCCGACGTTCTACAGACGGCGTCCACTTTCGAACGGCTTCGGGTTACTTCGTTCGGCAAGTACTCATCGGCGAATATTCATCGGCCGGCGAATAGAATGCGCGCCGTTCTCCGTCAAAGCAGCCTGGAATTCCGTGCGCCGAGAAACTAGCTGCTCGGATAGATCGTGGCATGAGATGTGGAATATTTTCCGTTGGAAGTTGAAACGCGTTGACGCCTTGAACGCTCGCGTTTTTCGCCGCTAAATGCCGGGGACGTTATGTAGAAAGTCATGAGATATTGGAATGGGATGTTACGCCGGCAATTTCCCGTTTACGATATCTCTTCCGTGATCGACATACAGTTGGTGTAGAAAGTATTCGGCCGGCGATCGATTTCGGAGAATACGGACGTCGGGGCACTGTGGTTTAGTTTATTAACGTTAAATGTACTGGTACTTTACACGTAGTTATTTTTAGCATGAAGGGTCATTTGACTTCTTATGAAATAAACATCGATTTTTAGAACGAAATTCTTAATTTATTAAAGGGAGAAATTGAATAATCAATGATATCAACGTCTTATTTTGCTTGACACTCTTTCATCCCTTGAAACTTAGTTTACATATTTCGAGTATACAAAAATCGTATAGAAAGTTACAGGCAGTGAAATTGTGCAAACCAAGATGAACTAATCATCCAAATACCCAATACTCAACAGAATACCACAATGTTGCCCAGGAAGAAAAACTTAGAAATACGTTTCACCAAAATACCAGCCACAATTTTATATATCCACTCAATCCGTTGCATCCACCATCACACTTATCACATTGTTCTTACACGTCTCCCAACATTTCGTATTTTTCCACTAACGTCGCTACGTAGTTTCCAAAACCGCCTATAAACTCGCCGTTTACAAAACCGCGTGCATAAACGGCAATTTCGCGTGGTATCGTTCGAAATTGATCAGTGTGCGAATACTTTCTGCGCTAACTGTAAGTGCACGCTCGTGCGCAGAGACAGCTATTGCGTTATATCACATTATCTGACCCAGATCGTGGTGCCACTTCTCGACACACCGATCATAATACGTTTGCCAATGATGCAGCGTTAACGCACGGCGCGAAATTGAAATCGCGCGTCGTCGAATCAACGACACACATCTCAGCAGCCGCGGGTTTGGTCAATGCGCTCTCGGCCGCTGACATTGATAAAAGTGAAAATCCGCAAGGCGCGCGGTATCGGCAATTTAAATACGCAGGAGCGGAAAGTGCGTTTAATTATCCGCCAATATGCATCTCGCGGCGAAAGGTTCCGAGGCGTATCGCGTGCGGCCACCGAACTTGGTCGGAATTAGTTTGCTGCGAAACTTCATTATCCCCGCGCGTCACGTCACTTGCGTTTTCTCGAGAACTTAACACGTTGCCGCAAATGTCCGATTTTTGCTGATATGTAGGCAAACGGCGGCTATAGCCGTCGTGCACATTTTAATCAATAAAAAAAGGAACACATTGAAAAAAAAAGGTATAGCATGCCAGACAGCATATCAATTGTTCTTTTATGCGTTTTCTCATGCCTTACCGGAAACTTATTTTTTTACGTTGCAGACAATGTTCGACCAACTGAATTAGAAAAGAAACGCCATATAGATGTAAAACTTGTCTGCATAAACCACCATTGTGTACAAAATGCTTCGAATCCTATCATTTATAATGCTTTCTTGTATGTATGTCATTTGTTTCCCGAATTAATTTTTATTTCATTTTTACTATTCTATATGCAAAATAAAATACAAATGATCTTGTGTTAAGTTTACACCTATTGCTCTGGGAAGAGAAAGAATGACATGATGAGCAAATGACGGTTATAGCCGTCGAGAGTTTTTCTGGAAAAACTGTGGCCAAATATGATAATTTTCACTTACATTCATACAACATACAACTTACATTCGATTCCATCTGGCAGTCATAAACAATTGAAAAAAAATGTGTTTCTGAGCACGATCATCAAATTAAACCTGTGCGGCAATGGGTTAAGGGGGTATTCAAAAGTGAACGCCTAAAAAAGCAAATTTTCAACATTTTTTTTTTCTCAGAAACTGTTCCATATAATTCAGCAAACTTTTTTTCCTGAGAAGGTATAGCTTAGGACAACAGAGGACATTTTTTTATCGTTTAAAGATATTTGTGCATTTAATTATATTGGTGGTTTTACACCCATCAAAAAAATGTTGTGCTGGCGTAAAAAATTCTGGCTCTCCTGGACATCTGAGACAGAAAATCGAAAGAGATTCTTAATCTGTATGAATGTGGTTGTCGCATGAACCTCTTAGGTTTCAAATTGCCATGAAAATTAACAAAATTGCGGCGTTTTGTAAAAAAGTGTAAAAAAGCAATTTTTTGTGCTGTAAATAAGGCAAAATCATGTATTATTGTTTTAATATTGTGTTAAAATTTGAAGTTGATCTATAAAGCCGGTTTTGAGTAATCATCTACGCCACTTGCAAAAATCTCGTTGATTCGCGCGCAGTTACAGCCTCTGCTTTGAAACGTTATTACTAGTAAAAAAGGGCGGTATCACCTAAATCGACTCTGGGATATTAATTCTATGACTATAAACTATCAAAAACCGCCAAAAAAATCGATTTTTTTCGACCCGAAATCACGTGTTTCGCTCAGAACGCCACAAAAATATTTTTACTATTCTGTGCATGCAATTGCGTTCGTTTTTTGTTATTCCGTTATTTATTAGAAACCGGCATGAATTGCAAAAGAAGAAAAGGCCAACGTGTTTGGTACGCAAATTTTGCAAACAGTACTACCAATGAAATTATACAAGCTTTGGAACGCAAAGTGCAAAAAATCGGATCAAAAAGATCACTAAATACTGCCAAGACTGCATTGACGAATTACACTTATGTTTAAAATTCTTCAACACAATGCACCAGCAGATAAAAGATTCGATAAAAATTTCGTTATTTATAAGAATACGGCATGAATTGCAGAAGAAGGGAGGGCCAATATGTTTGGTACGCAAATTTTGCAAATAGTACTACCAATAAAATGTCGCAAGCTTCCGAACGCAAAGTGCAAAAAATCGGACCAAAAAGGTCCTTAAGTACTGCCAAGATTGCATCGACGAGCCATACTTACGTTTAAAATACTTCAATACAATGCACCGGTAGATAAAAGATTCGATGAAAATTAATTTTTGATTTAATAAAAACTTTGTTGCAGATTTTATTTCAAAGCATTATCTAATTAGCGAATTTTTATTCAACTTTCACAATTATAAATATTTGATGCACTCTGGTCAACGATGACCACCATGGCGCTGTAGAAAAAAACAAGTTGCCAATCGATGACGGTATTTTAGTTCGATAGTTCGATTAATTCGTTCGAAACTATTGGGACACGTATGTCACAGTCAAGTTTAATCGTAGATTCTAACTGCCAATCTATCAACATTTCTTGCAGATTGCTTCATTGTGAATGGACCTCTATTGTTACATGCCTTAAAATCGCGTACCATAATTTCTTGCTGTCATAAAGTCCGTTAAGCGTAAAATATTAGGGAGGTAACATCATTTGTAGGTAGTTGTCAAAAAGTCAATACGGTATATAGATAAAATGAACCAGAAAGTTTTTCGGTTTGTATTTTACTAGCGCTCTATTGTATATGTTTGTGTAATCAATTCAAATTACTTGGTTCTTTATGTACAAAAGCGTTGGGACATATATATCCCAGCCATCTTTCAAACCGGGATAAATATATGCCACCAGTTCTTATATTATTTTTTTTGCTATTACATATAATACATTACATGTGTATTAATTCAAAATAATTTTTGTCACAATCTTTATAAGGCTAATGGGACATATACGTCTCAGGCTTTAACTTTGCACTGATGTAAAAAAAAAAAAAAAAAAAAAATTTTTTTTTCTTTTACCTTATTGTAATGAATAAATTCTTCACCTGAAGTATTAGAAGTGTAATCTGCCTCTTTTATTTTCTATTGAATTGAAATCCTCGAGAAGTTTGAAAATGGAAATTCTAATGTCGCGGCACCGTGTGAAAGGAAAGGAAATTTTTTTAAGTGCCGAGAGGCTTCACGGCGAAACGACGAAATATGATTAGTGTAGAAAGTGTTCGTATACTGACTTGTTTTGAACAGTGGTTCGTGAAATTGTGGTTTATTAACTCATTTTCATGGACGGCGTGTTTGTAGATACTCTTGGAAATTTCCATAGTAGATGCATTACAGAAGATTAGTTGCAAATTAATAATAATGTTTCTTTCTTCTACACAATATTTTGGACTTTATTGACGGTAGTTATAATGTTTGCAAGAATATTGGCGGTGTTAATCATAATGATATGAATACTTGGAAATTGACACGGTATGAATACGTATTTTTTATAATTTAGTCAGTTTCTTCATTATATTAATTTATTGCGACGCTAAGAAAAAATTACAAATATACGAAGTTATATATAATCACGTTAAAATGTTCTGTACTGTAAGCATTCAAGTCTGTTATATTCTGTCTAAAACGTGTATCGTACTCTTTGCCATTTCCTGAACGTAGAGAATAGTGGTGGGAGAGTAGTAAAGAAACAGAAGGAACACAGATGCCAATTATTGAAAGATGGCTACGATACATAGGGAAATATATACTGGGGGTTGAAACGTTAACATACCTTTAAAAGAAGAATTCAAAACATTGCAAAAAGTCTGATGTTTTTGAAAGACGGAAATATAAAACACAGTACGTAACATTCTGCCGCGTTAATTAACATGAATGGTTTCTATACACACAAAAACGGAGAATCGCCATTTGTAGGTTTAATTTCCAGTCTTATCAAACACAAGCAGCACTAAAATCTACCGCATAAACGCGCGCGCTGCATAAATTTCCATTTTCAACAGATTCCATTTCTGAAAATCCATCATTTCGAAAATCGCCCGAAGAAAGTATCGTCCAAATCCGGGGTTGTAAATGCGTTCGACGATTTTACGACGCAATCGAAAGGTGCATTTAGCAACGCTAAAGCATAAACCTGGGTCCGTTGAGTGCCGCAACGCAGCTCACGCACCCGAAATCGCCTTCCTCCTCCCTGGACAAATAAAACAACGCTCGCCGCCGATTGCAAAGCTGCCTTTGTGCAACTGGCGCGCGCGCAATCGCCTTCTACATCGACAGCCCGCCGCCCATAGATACGTATGCGGCTCATTATAATCGCTTCCCGTTCGCGGGCGTTCTAATGCCTATATCCAGCGCGGTCTGCACGTAGGCGTGCTCGTATTTAGCGCGTAATTTATATAAGAAGAGAGGCAACGCTCGGTTCCACCCCAAAGCACTTCGATCCACTGACGCCGGCATGCCCGCGACTTCCACGCCCTCGCATTTCGTCAATTTTCGCCGAACATCTTCGCCGCAGAGGAGCTCCGGGGGTCCCCGACGGGGTCCCCGACGGGGTCCTTGTCGCAAGAATTTAGCGACACCTCGCCGCGTACTATTTTACGCCGTGTAGGTGAATGGCGCGCAGGTCATTTAACTCAGGCTTTAATTAAAAGCGTACGCCACTGCGCACACGAAGCAATTGTTGCGGAGAAGAAACCCGCAACTTCCAGTGCTGCATCGAACATCCTGGCGTCCGGATCGCGTTGCGCCTCTTCCGCGAGCGTCCGTTTGTTCCTCGGGTCGTTTTCGATTCGAAGGACAGAGGACAGTAGGTGCCTTCACGCGTCGAGAGATCGACGCTGGACAGGCGTGGGATAATCCGTAGAAAGTGACGCCCGCCTTCCGCTCGATCTCGTCTCGGCAGATCGATACCGGAGAGGCAGTAGATCCTCGTGGCGCGGCGGACATCGGGGACACGCTTAAGAATGTCGGATCACATTCAATGGGCGTCGCCGGTCGTGACCGTTAACGAATTCTACGCGCGCATCACGGATTTTTCGAGCTCGCTGACCCAATGAGCTTAATAGCGCTGGTACTTCGTGGCCTCCTAACTTCCTTAGGCCGAATTTAGCATGCCAGACGACGAGGACGGCGACGTCGCGAAACGAATCCAACGGAAACGTGTCGAGATTGGAGGATCGCGCACGCGAGTGACCTTCGACTGCCAGGGGCCTCGGCTGCACCGCTAAGGTGGAACAGGATCGTGAAACAGGATCGAGAAGCGGCACCTTGATAGTGAATTCTTTTACGCGCATAACCTGTGCCGAAACCCGCTTCGCGGCATTACGACTTCGATGGAGTTGAAAGTCGCGCGTTATTTGCGGGAGCAGCGCTGCAAACCTCGTATCGCACATAGTCGCTGGTACCGGGCGCCCGGATAGCAAAACGGGACCAGGTATTCGCTGGGAGGATTCGAATTTTTTCTGACTAACGGGGTCACGGTGTATGACCGCCGCCGAGTCTGTCCGTCGGCAAAGAGGAAACGCACGGGAAATCTATGTGGATAACGGCTGATGTCTGCTAAGTGAACGCTGGCTAATTGACCCAATTTTTCCGGAGTTGCCGGCGTCCCGGAACAAGACTTCAGGCTTCTTTGCGTCTCTTGATGGCAGCGCGACGCATCGGCCGCTGATCGACGAAAGATGGACGCCGGCAGAAAGGCCGAACGCGGTTCCTCGAGGAGAGCGTCGACCTCGAGGCATCAGTTTTCGTCACGAAACGCACGCTCGGAAGCTTTCTACGCGAGCGTGGAACCGTTATCCGTTCGACGCGCGTTGCATAATTCCGCCGGCCCAGACCCAGATACGAATAGCGCTCTGGATTCCAGCGGAACCGCGGAACATGCCATCAGGAGGTACGCCACTTCCGGGCGGCCGCGTCCGCAGGATCGCACGTCCGGCGAGAAGGAATATTCCCAGGACCCCAGGCCTGAGGGCTCCTACTACACCGTCCCACGTGGACCGCCGACGATCTCGCGTCGCGACATAATCCGCCGCAGATGCGCGAAGGAGCAGGACGAGTCTGCGAGATGCGCGGAGACCCTGCGTTGCAGAAGGCGTCGTTCGACGGATATGAAGGTGGAGCAACGCGAGCGGCCGAGAACGCTGCCATCGATGGGCAAGCGGTTGCACAAGGAAGCGGAAAAAGTGGCCGCGACGTCGCAGGTGTTTCGAAAGATCTCGCGGCAGGATATCCTGCGACGGAGAGCCAGCGTCGAAGTGGACGTGCACAGAGATTCCGGGAGGGTCGAGAAGCCCGAGGGATACGAGGGGTCCCCGGGGTCTCTGACGAGGAACGTTTCCGCGCGTCCTACTAGGTCGAGTGTGGCGGCGTGGGGCAAGGAAGAGGACGAGGCCGAGTCGAAATCAGTCTGTGACTACGTGCCAGTGGCGAGCAGACTGCAGGACGCTGGCAAAGGATCCCTGCCGAGACCCGCGACCTTGCCGAAGATAGTTCAGGGGTCCCGGGGTTCTCGGCTGACGGATGAGTGGGCAGGGCTCAGACCGTTGAAGGACAGTGTGAAGAAGCCGGAGCCGCCGATTTACGGGAGGATACGTCGGAGGAAGACGTCTTTGCCGACGAGCACAGGAAATCTGAGTGCATCGACGCCTAGCACCCTGACGAGGTACGCGAAGGGGTCGCAAAGTGCTTCGAGTACTGGTGAGCGACCGCGGAGACATCTGAGGGACCCTGTTGCGGATCCGCCGTACGAGGCGAGGTCTTTGGGGCACAATGACATGAGACAAGTGAGGAAAGGCACGCTGTACGCTAAAGTTGAGCGCAGGGGCTCGAAATGTCCGGAACCGAAGAACGACGCGGCGAAAGGTGAGACGGGCAGCATGCCGCGGACGATGTCGAGGCGCAGGATAATCGATAACGTTAAAGATACGGATGGTGAGAGGAAAATGGGCACGAGGGAAAAAACCGCCACGCCGGATCCTGCCAGCAGGACGTCGACGGGGCGAAGAGCGAGTAATGCGAAGAAAAAGGACCCGCTGGACGATGTTGAGATCGACCGCGCGAGGACAAAGCCCCCTGGAGAAGCGAAGTTCGATTTCAAAGAGACCAGGACGAGCTCTACGTGGGGCGCGAGAGAAATGGCCACGAGGTACAGATCGAAGTCGCAGAGCAAGTTATGCGAGGATTTTCGATCGGAAGAAGTTCAGCCAACGACGAGGCTGTCGACTACTTTGCCGAATTACGTGAAGAGCGCAAGGAAGATATCGGTTGTTTCGAACCCTGCGAAGGACGGGCAGAGAAAGCTCTCCAGAGAAACCGGCGTGCCGGCCAAACTGTCGAAAGATCGCGCGAATTACGTGAGGAAATCTGTCGCCACGCATGTCAGAGCCTACAGCGACGCGAACAGCGCCCGATCGAATTCTCCGGCGACGACTTCGTCTATTTTTGGATTCTGCACAGGCAAGCGGAAGGTCCACCCGACTGCGTTTAGCGGTTCAGCGAAGACAAACGTCGTCTCTCAACCCAACTGGAACATAAAAACGGTTGGGATACATTTTGGACACGGTCTGACGTGACGCCGTGAAAAAGTGAATCATTGATGAAGCGTTTGCTCAATAAGATAGCGCGGGCGTCTGCGAGCGTAAATTAACGGACCCGTGCATAATGCATTCTGTTTCCTTTCAGGGTGAACTGGTGTGGTTCGACCCGGGGGTCGGCCACGTTCTCCCAGGCGAAGTTTTGGAGTATCACAGAGCGGCGAACGTTCTCTCTGTCCAAGCAGTAATCGCCGGCAAGGTAAGGCGTACCGTTATAATAAGAATTTCACGTAGTAAATACAGTAAACTCGCTTGCGTTGTCCTGGACGGGAATTAATTGGGACAGTTTGGGAACAGGGTTGTTTCTGTGGATTCGCAGCTGGCTTCTAAGTTCACCAGACCGTAATAAGGGTACTGGAAAAAATTAACGATGTAGTGAGAGTCGCGGCAAACGAGATACTTAAAACTAACGTACCAGTGCTATGAAAACGCCGATGCTTAAGTTATTGAATTTCTGACTTTGATTAGACGAAAATGTTTGTAATGCATTGCTGGTAATATTATGAAGGAAATAACACCAAACATAATAGAATTTGATCTACGCTTTCTGCATGCTTATTGAGTAAGTTGTTTCTTAATAAGTATTGAACAAGTCAACGTGGTCGGAATTGTATCATGTTTGATCTTGTTTTAATTGGAAAAATGTCACCAAATGGTATGCATGTGTCTCAAAAATTATTTATATTAAGATGAGTGTTTTTTCGGTAAAAATTGTGATAAAACTACAATTTATACCACTAGTATAATTTAGACCGGAATACTAGCCTCAACATGATAACTTCTCAAATAATCATACATCGGCTCAAAACCGGTCACTTACATACTTATGGAAATGACCAGATCCAAGAATCAAGTTAAAAAGTTACCTCATTGCATTATGCCTTATCAAACCGTGAAACTCTTGTCAAACGCGTTGCGTACCGCATTAAATACATTGCACGCTCGGCTGACTCCGGTTATGCGTAACACAGCCACCCATACACCGAGCCGGACACTGTGAAGGAAGGACCGCTAGAGACAATGCCTTCGAGTTTACTGCCCCGCTCGTCACAGCTAAATAGCGTGAAAGTTTAACCAGTTAAGCGCGGAATTTAATTTTAGGAATCCCCCACAGGGTGCGGAATTAACGTGTATACACGTCGAACGCAGGACAATTGGTCCTATTTTTGTGAAACTTTCAGAAGTTGTATGATTGGAAGTATTTTAGGTATTATAAAAAAATGATGTTTTTTAATTATTATCATCACTTTTTTTACTAAAAAATGGGAATACGAAAAAAACATGAAGGCAATCGAGTTTAATGCATTGAATATTGATGTAAATACTTAAATAGAAAAAATAGATACAATGTATCAAAATAAGTGACATCTAAAGACATGGGGTGCCATGTTACTTCGTATTGAACGAACTCGCTTAACAGAGTGATCCTTGCATCATTGGAAACTCAAAGCACGCAGCAGACTAAATGTCGTATCGAAAAGATATTCGAAAAAAAAATCTTGACTTATTAATATTTTATTTTAACGTGAAGCCTTATATTGTTCAACTCAGACTTCGTTTGAATAAATTGATTTTTGAATGTAAATACGTATTTTCGCCTACCCGTCAATTTGACGGGTGTTCGTAGAGATAGGTATATAAGAAACGCCCGTAAATCTAGTGTTAACTAGCTATTGACTCGCCAAACGGCCGAAAGTCATCTCCCTAGCAGCCGTCCGTTCTCTCGCCAAGACGACAACCACGCGCCCGCCAGGGAACAATGCTCATTGTTCCGATCGTCCGTGTCGTCTGCTTCTTGAATGAACGTGAATCCGTCGTCCGCCGCAACATATCGACAATGGCCGCGCGCCACGCATAAATGGCTCAATGAGAAAATAAGAGACAGCCAGGGTGTGCTAGCTTAGATCCTCTACGCGACAATGCGTGCCTAGCCCGAGGCCGCACGCGGCAACCGGTTATTCTGCATTTCCTTAAAACGACGCCATCGCTCGGTCGAGGTGATCGCTCGATACTCCTGTCGTCGCGGCTCCGTTCACCGCTTCAAACTCCTCGCCCCGAAACATCAAGCGTCTCCACTCTCCACTCTCCATTGTGCGCCGCACATTTATTACGCTAATGACCCCCGCCGAGGGGGCAGCTTTCTGACATTGCGGTAAAGCGCACTTGAAACTGGCACCCGCCGGAGACAAAAGCCAGCGACTGGGAAGGCACCACGTAAGAACCCGAGCTCTCGTTCTCGCGTAACGGAGTATTCAAATGCACGGTCGGATAGAAAGTCGGGCCGGACCATTCGAATGCCGCGGCGCATAGTCGGCGGGATACCGCGAAATGCTTCCGCGAAAGTGGCCTGCGTTATATCGCGCCGAATTACGTCCGCTCTAGGTGATAGACCGACGTATCGATGGCGGCGTGAAAGTGCATATCGAAAGTGCACGAAGCAGTTCGGCTGGACATCCAGCGAGCGGTGGGTTCGCGCAGCCAAGGACGCGGGAGAAGAACGTGTAGAGGCTTTCCAAGCTGCGAAAGGTTAGCCTTTGTCGTTTCGAGTGGCGGCCATTGTCTGAAGGCGAAATAAAATCGGCGCTGAACGTCGATGGAACCGCTGGGAAGATGGCGCCGGGACGTCTGAACGTCTGAACGACGTCTAGACGCCCACTTCTGCTCGCAATTACGTCGAAGAATAGGCGGATTGACAGCTGGATAAATCGCTGCAGTTTCTGCAGTTGCAGACTTTCGACATTGTGCGCGCAATAACGTATCGGCGCGTTTTCTCTGCTGGTTGCTAAAGGCGGTTCGCGGAATTTCATTTGGAACGACAGCGCATTCGCTCGGTTATGAATCATTTATCCGAGCGCGGTGCAACGGATTAGCGCGCGTAATTTCCGTAGAGAGCGCGGTTATTTGGTTTTTGAGGGGGTCGCTAGGTGTTTGGAGATGTCACTGGGGTTTTATGTTATGGCATTTCGGATTGTGCTGCATCGCAGAAGGTGCGCAGAAGGGGTGTCGTGTTGCAGATGACGGCACCCATGAGCGTAGAATCAAGGGGGTATTCCAATACGAACGACTAAAAAAAAAGCAAATTTTCAACATTTTTTTCTCAGAAGCTGTTGCATGTAATTGAGCAAACTTTATTTTCCTGAAAAGGTATGGCTTAGGACAATAGCGGAAAATTTTTTTATCGTTTAAAAATATTTGTGTATTTAATTATGTTGGAGGTTTAACACCCATCAAAAAAGTTTTATTGTGCTGGCGTAGACAATTCCGACCCTCCTGGACATCTGAGACAGAAAATCGAAAGAGGTTCATAATCTGTATGAATGTGGTTATCGCATGAATGTCAGGTTTTAAATTTCAATGAAAATTAATAAAATGGCGGCGTTTTATAAAAGAAGTATAAAAAAAAGTATTTTTTTTCGCTAAAAATAAGGCAAAATTATGGGTTATAATCAAAACATTAACACGATAGAGTTTCATGCGATAGCCATAGCGATTTCAATATGATATATTATACAGATTAAGTATAGTCTGTTGTATTAAAACTTTTAACACAATGCCAATGGGTAATGTTCACTGAAAATGGAAATTGTCATGGAAAATTTGATGAACAAGCGCGGATCAAAACTGTCATAATTCTTTTTGTAATTATCATATCTTATTCAAATTTTCGAAAGTTGTGAAATTGAATCTTTCGGCCAATAGTCTCAAGTTTCACTGTTTTTTTTTTATATAATTATATATTTTTTTATATTTTGTTTCTATTGTAGTCACGTTACGCTACTTTAATTGCTTTTAGAACCACGTAGTTGTGTTCTTGTTGATTATGGTATGAATGTGTTTATACTATATAAATGAAGTACGGTGTGTTGCATTAAAACCCTTTAACACAATGCGGATGGGTAATGTTGACTGAAACTTTCTTATATAACGGGGTATTGTTGCGGTGAAATTTTTTTATCAAAAACCGCAGAAAAAACTGTCATATTGCTTTTTGTACTTACTTTATCTTATTCAAATTTCCGAAAGTTGTAAAGTTGGATCTTTCGACCAATAGTCTCAAATTTCACTGTTCTTTTTATATGACCCATTGTAATGGTAGCCCTAACAAATCTTTGCTTTCTATTGTAGTCGCATCACTCCAATTTAATCCCTTTTAGAAGCTTGTAGTTGTGTTCTTGTTGATTATGATATGAATTTGTGTCCTGAAGTAGACATGACGGAAAGCCACCGGTAAACAACATCTCAATTACATCAGATACGTTTCTTTAACTTCCTTACATTAATTTCATGTCTGAAACACTTTAAAAACAGTCCAGTTTTTGTGGTGTATCAAAATCATTTCGATCAAATATTTCCAATCAAATTCCATTCAAATCGTTAAATTGCGGTTCACTCTCAATATTCGTATTCTCTACTGCTTCAAACGCAGAATGAATACCTATTTAAAAAAATACGCAAACATATTTTTTAACACGAACAATATAACGAACATTAACAGATACGCATTTTAAGTAAACCCATTACTTCAGAATTTATTAATAAAGCCCCAACTGTTCGCAAAACGAGAGTTCTCGTGCTGTTGGCAACGCAAATTACATACAACCGAGAACCCTCGTTTCCCATCGACAGTGTGTTAAGCCTAAATAAGGCTTTCCATCACAATCTTCGCAGTGCGTAGTGACATTCTTTTCCAGTTTTCTGTAATTCCGAACCATGATTTGCAGTATTCCTTTTAGTAACATTTCAGTTTCATGACGTACACATCGCAAACACTCATTTCCTCACGCACGTACAATACAATTTTTAAAAATAATCATCAAGACTACCTACGTATCTCAAGGGGCCACGGCGGTTATACACTCACTAGCAAACAAACGCACTGAAAGGGCATTCTCCTCTATAACCACATCCCCCATTATCTTGTCATTATGTGCTTAGACTAATGATAAATCTCTTATGGCCCCCTGAGAGTATTATGTAAATCTTAGGTGGCGATCCGCGTATTAATGACTCCTGCCGTACTGTCTAACCCCCCATCTATCCGATAAGATACCGAACAGATTGCGGCAGATGATGCTCCGAAGATAGTTCGCTCGCCTGACCTCTTGCGGAAACACACTTTGTAGCTAAACACGATTTTTATCGAGCAGCGTTCCCTCGGCCGTGCGACCCTCCACGCCAATGGAATCGCAACTGCAAACTCAGATAGGCCGGTATCCGGTTAAGTCTCACGTGAGTGGCTCCGGCGTCTTATGTGAATTCGCACGAATCCTTCTTTTTTGTCGGACATTCTCCCCGGAGACCGGGTCGCCACGAGAAAACGTCGGAAAAAGTGCGGACGAAAGAAGACGCGCCGTCAAGAAAGTTGCAGTGCGCTTTCAACCTTTTCCGAAGAAGGCGCAGGCCACCTCGAACTACGCGTTATTGACCTTTGCGAATGAACGCGACGAATGCTTCGAGCGAACACGTCGAGTGGGCGCATCGAACGGTCAAAGAGTCGAGCAGAGGCCGTGCCTGACTTTTGAAGCCGTAAAAATCGCACTCCCTCGCATTTTCGCCAATTTCCATCGGCGGTATACGCGAGACGATCGTTAACACTAGATTTACCGACTATTTAAGTATATCTTGTACCAATCTATATTTGTACCAATCTATATTAGGAAAAATGCTTAGTGGTGTTTCCAGTCTTTATTTACTTTTAAAAAATGACAAAACAAAGTTGAATAATATTAATCGTAATACAACTTTTTAAATTAAAAAAAAAATAATTAGTTAGTTTGGCAATTTTATTTATTTCTATTCAAAATACATCCCTTCCGCATCGATACTTCGCTGTGCACGTTCGACCAATACTTGCATAGATTTTTTTAGGTCATTTTTCGGAATCGCCTCAATGACCCTCGTCACGGCGTTTTGAACTTGTGTAACATCGTCATAAAACGATTTTTTCATAGCCAATTTTAGTTTCGGGAACAGGAAATAGTTACATGGTAATAAATCAGGGGAATGCGGAGGATGTTGAAGAACACAGACTTGTTTTTTTCGCCAAAATTTCTTGAACAGCGACGGACTTCTGAGATGGTGCATTCGAGTGCAACAAGATCCTCGCCCACAAACGTTCCATAACACCCAGATAATATTCGCCAGTGATATTTTAATCCTGTGGAACGAATTCCCGAAGTATAATACATTTAGAGTCGTAAAAGCAAATTGTCTTCTCTCGTGATTTCTGGAAACGCATTTTTTTTTTTATTTTGGGGACGATGGGGACTTCTACGTAACACGTTGGTGTTTTCTTTGGGGATGGTACTTGAAGCATCAAGTTTCATCACCAGTTACAACAGAAGTGTGAGGAACAAATCGAACACAGACTTCCCGTTTGTTTAAATCCTTCGTCAAAATTTCGTGAACCATGTCTTTGGTCGTATTTAATTCCTCCGTTATCCACCTGACAGGCAAATTTGCATCGTAGGCGATCATTTCACGCACTTTTTCTACCAACTCCTCGCGATTTTGGTTTTTTCGTGGGCCTGGCTTTCAGTCGTCTTCCAAAGCATCACGTCCGTCCTCAAATCGCTTATACCACTCGAACACACGTGTACGGGATAAGCAATCATCACCATAAACTTTTTTCATCATTTCAAATGTTTCTGTAAACCTTTTACCGAGTTTGAAACAAAATTTAATATTACCTCTTTGCTCCATCGTGTTTTTGTGACAAAGTGGCAAAAGGTACTCTGACTTTAAGCGCTATAACCTAACAATCCGTCGATCGATAATAATGATTGCGCGTGCGTTCTGTCACGGAAACATACAGCTTTCAAATTATTTATTGTTTTAGGAGTTGGCGTTAGTAATTTTCCGTAAATTTAAAAAGTTCCGTTATTTTTCCGACATACTGTGTATGCGCTTCCCAATCGTTGCGATTTCTTATTTACTGCAGCCGCAATTATTAGCATATGAGATAAATAGAGTTGCGTTCTTTATCAAATAAGTTTCTTGCATTATTTAATTTGGCGTAAATGAAGAATTATCATTAGAACTTCGTTGCGGCTTACATAAGCAATCAAGAAAGTTCAAATTATTGAAATGTATCTCGTCCTCAATGAGCACTTCGGCCAGGGATATTCAGTAGTCAAAGGGTTAAAAAGTTAAGCACGTTTGACGTGTATATACGTGCGACTAAATCTCAATTGCGGTGCGTATGACGTGTATACTCGTCGCATAAAATAAAAAATTACCATTGACTATCAGAACTCGAAATTTCGATAAAATACAATAAGAATATTATTTGGTGGTATTTATACTATCAATAGAACTGCTAAGTATAATATTTAAAAAGTTTCCTTTATATTATCAATAAAACTGATAAGTATTTAAAATGTTTATTTTATATTATCAATAGAACTGCTAAGTATTTTATATTGCAAAACCAATTACATACGTAAGCCGCGACTTGGACGGCGAATGTTGATTTGCATAGAAATTGCGTAAACAATTAGCCTGGCCAATACTGGTCCTTTGCTCAACGAAGTGAAGTCCTAGACATTAATGGATTGAATACAAGAATCCCAAGCATTCGATCCAAAATCCCTCTCTTCCTTGCTTTTGAAACATCTGAGGTAAATCTGTGTATTTTCACAGTTATTATCAAAATAAAGCATAAGGTATGAAAAATAGCTAAATATGTATAATATAATAATAATGATAATTGCTAAATTTAGCCTCCAGATGAGTGATTCAGTCAGCAGTAGTAGCGAAATTTATAATAGGACTATTTATCCTGCGTTCGACGTGTATACACTTCATTGTTTGATTTTAATTTCGCGCCCTGTAAGGGATTTCTAAAATTAAATTTCGCACTTAACTGGTTAAAAAAACAAAAATAATGCTTTCGCAACAGTGCGGGTCAGGATGAAATTTAAAAGGCGTCGATCTTGCTCGCGTTCGTACAAGCAATGCGAATGTACCAAAAGTACAAAAGGAATCTAGAAAGAATGATTGTGATGTATTAACTGGACGATAATATATTTCAGCCGCAAGTGTTCACGCTTACCAATCTAAATGGCGTCAAGCCAAGGCAGGATCTGGGCCAGAATGGAGTGGAGGATATGATACAATTATCGTAAGTGCCGACACTATAATTTCGCCAATTTGCATAATTCGAATTATTACTTAACGATAAACTTAACGCGCAGTGACCTTAACGAGGCATCTTTACTATGGAACCTGAAGATACGTTACGACAAAGAACTCATTTACGTAAGTTAAAAAGGATTTTAATTATATTCAATTTATTAATTTAAAATTCTATTAATTATTATTCAATTACTTATTTTCAATTTAAATCATAATAATTATTTTGACAAATTTCAGACGTACACCGGGAGTATTCTGGTCGCGGTCAATCCCTACAAAATGTTCGACATTTATGGGTTAGATCAGGTGAAACTCTACGAGGGTCGAATACTTGGCACGTTACCACCGTACGTATTTCCGCCCAGTAAATTATAAACGGTGCACGACAATTTGTATCTACTTATTAATATGCAAAAAATGTCTATAGGCACTTGTTTGCCGTGGGGTCATCAGCGTATAGTCAGGTAACGGCCGCAAACAATGCCAGTGCCAATCAAGTTGTCGTCATATCCGGGGAGTCAGGCTCCGGAAAAACAGAGTCAACAAAGCTCGTAATGCAGTATCTGGCCGCAGTAAATCGTGCGCCAAACAATCTCGTTACCGAACAAATCCTGGAAGCTACTCCACTTTTGGAAAGTTTCGGAAACGCGAAAACGCCGAGGAACGACAACAGCAGTCGTTTCGGGAAATACTTGGAGGTCCATTTCAGGGAGTGAGTACATTGAACAAAATTATTATCAGGTCTACCGGAAAGTTCTGTCCGTTCTTCGAATAAAACAAATTACAAATTTTTATTACCGTCAATAAACTGTATTGACACTTTGAACGCCACGTCGTCCAGATATGGGTGACGGCTATGTTTCCACAGGGGCCCAGTGACCCGTAAACGGGTGACACTATTCTGCGTCCAATTAAATCAGATTTTGAAACAATAAACTATCAAATAAATAAAAAGAAACATTAACCCTTTGCACTCGGACATGTTTCTTCATGAAGTAGCGAATAGCGCAACATTTCGTTTAAAATAGTGTAGTGTATAGTGTTGAAAAAAATACTCTGCTCAAATCATGTTTTGCATACAACTTTGCTGATACATTTATGTTCAAGAAGGGCTCGATTTTGTTCCGAGCAAGCAAAGATGTGCATATGACGACTCGATCAGCCAAATTCTTCTGACTTAATTCATGTGGCACCCATCTTGAATATTTTCACACCAATCCTATCTTCCGAATATGGTCCAAAATGGTTTGCTGAACTGAATTAAGCCTTTCTGCGATCTCCGATGCTATCGGAAAACGATCTTGCTCCAACATCGTCTTAACAACATCAAAGATGGTCGCTGAGAACGTGGCTTATCAGAAACGTCGAAATCACCTGTTACAAATGTTTCGAACCATCTTCTGCATGTCCTATCCGGAACTGTACCTTCACCAAACACTTTCAATAAATTTCCACATGCTTCGGTAGCATTTCTACCTTGTTGAAATTCGTATAAAATACAGTGGCGTAAATGCACTTTATCAGTAGCCATGGTTACAGTATCGCTTCACACTTAAGACTAGTGTGAATCAACTTTCTTTTCGTTAATTTGCTGCGTCAGTATGTATACATTAACATGTGTCGAAACATGTTCTTACGTGTCGAAAATTGTTGTCATTGAAACGGACAGAAGTTTCCGGTAGACCTGATATATTCACGGCACGATGACTGCACTCACCATGTACTTTCTTAATTTAGCGGAGTCATTGTGGGTGGCCGAATAACGCAGTACCTTCTAGAAAAGAGTAGGATAGTCACGCAGGCCTCAGAGGAAAGGAACTACCACGTTTTCTATGAACTCCTCGCAGGACTGGATCAACAATTAAGAGACAAGTACGGTCTCCTCACCCCGGACAAGTATTTTTACCTCAACCAGGTTCGTCAATTCGTACTGGCGCGGATAATTTCACTCCGGTCATGCATGAATGACCCTAAGAGACATTAATTCGCAGGGAGGAAGTTGCGAAATAGAAGGGAAGAACGACACGCAAGACTTCAAAGCTTTGTTGTCGGCGATGCAAGTTCTGGGATTCACATCTGAGGAGCAGGATACAATTTTCAAGATCCTAGCCAGTGTCTTGCATTTGGGAAATGTGTATTTCCACAGGAAACAGATGAGGCACGGTCAAGAAGGCGTTGAAGTCGGTTCTGATGCAGAAATTCGGTGGGCTGCACATCTTTTGCAAGTCAACGCTGATGGCATCATTAGAGCACTAACAACCAAAACAACGGTACTAATTCGTAGAATAAAAAATTATAAAGACTAAGACTAAAAAATTATAAAAATTATATAGACTAACGGATATTTCGTAATGATGTTTTCTAGGAGGCAAGAAACGAAAGGGTGTTCACTGCTCTAAATATTGACCAGGCGTTGGACGCCAGAGATGCATTTGCAAAAGCTTTGTACAGCTCACTTTTCTCTTGGCTAGTAGCGCGTGTCAATCATATTGTTTATAAAGGAACGAAGCAAACTGCGGCCATTTCGATTCTGGACATATTCGGCTTTGAAAACTTCACCGAAAACAGTTTTGAGCAGTTATGCATCAATTATGCCAATGAGAATCTTCAATTTTATTTTAACAAGCACATTTTCAAGCTCGAGCAGCAAGAGTATGCCAAGGAAAAGATCGAGTGGGCCACCATCAATTATACCGTGAGCCTACAATTCAGTGATCAATTAAATCAATAAATCAATTTTACAAGAGCACAACGCTCTTATTATAATGTTCGTTTTTAACAGGATAATTTACCAGTCATTCATCTCATCGCCAAAAAACCAGTGGGCATTCTTCATTTGTTGGACGACGAAAGCAACTTTCCAAAAGCCACTGATCTGTCATTCCTCGAAAAGTGCCACTACAATCATGCTTTGAGTGAACTTTACTCGAGGCCCAGAATGAACTCTGCCGAATTCGCGATCAAACATTACGCTGGTCAAGTATGGTACAACGTTGACGGTTTCCTTGACAAGAACAGAGATACGTTGAGGCCAGATGTGGTGGAGTTGCTTATCAGCAGTAAAATTTCGGTAAGTTGCCCGCGCCATAAAAAATATATCAAATATTTTTAACCCTTATAATGCCGAACGAAAATACCGTTGCTATGCGAAAAATGCCGGACCAATTTGACGAATTCGTTAAGGTTTGGAAAAAAGCTCATAAAAAAACAAAATAAGAATGATGTTTACAAAATTCAAAAAGAAGCATATTACGGAATACAGAAAGAATAAATTAATGTCAATTTAATTTCAAAATTTGTTGAAAATTATACGAACAATATAAGTATAAAACATTATGAAAAATAGAAAATTCAATACACTTTTATAAACGGTATTTGCAGATAAGAAAAATTTTCGCTTGATCATAGCTTTACTTAGATCACGTACTATAAAGTGTAAATATTGCATTTTTAATCATTTTTAACGAAATAACTAATATCGGACCACGAAATTAAAGGATAATGCAATGATGCACGGTAAGCGTCAGAAATATTATCTACTACAAAATGAGTGATTCATGTAGCTAGTATTTAGTTATCCGGCTATTGAAAATGTGTAATATGACTATTGGAAAATATGTAAACGACAACCGCAACAACAAAGATGACGTTTTTCGGTCACTTACTACTATGAAATAGACACGATTTTTAGAACGGCCTAGGAAAGACAAAAAAAATTGTACCCTAATCGTATCGATGCCACATTCTTTTGTGAAAAATAAGGAGATACTCTGTTCTGACAGCTATCTAAATCCTGCATTACAGTATCAATAAAATGTTCCGTGTCCAATTTCTATTTTATCGCTCTAACGTATAACACGGTCCCAGCATACACCAGCATGGAATATAACAAATAGTTAAATCCATAAACGATATTATCAATTCGTTTGCGGAGATATTATATTAATAACAAATTCTATAATTTATGTTATAAAATAGAAATATTATAACATTATAAAATATATTATTATTTATACCGAATAGTAAGGCGTGTTCGCACACGCAACAATATATCATCGTTGGCACTTTTTACAAGTGTTGCAAACGGCGATATATTGTTGTTCGGCACTCAAAGGGTTAAGGAAAAATTCGTACTGCAGTATAGCAATGCACTACTAACAGATTGAAATTTACTCGATACCGATATGTAAACATATTAGGGGCATTGTTTCTTATTGTACTAGACGATGTTTACGTTTAGAATGAAATGCTTATGGACATTCATTCAACGCATAATGCGTCAAATCTGTTTTGTCTTGTTTATCGTTGGCCCAGTAAATAAGATTTCACTGAAATCGACTTGCGGCCGGGGTTGTGTTTAGGTTGTGACAATGTAATACATACATTTTAGAAATGCGACACAATCTGGTAGAGGAATGGCCAGAAAAATGACTAAACATATTCCCACATTTTGTGACACATGCGAAGGGCAACCGTTTTTATGTTGACCGTGTTTCCATAAAATCCATTAAGCTTTTTGATAGGATATATGTAAACGCATTAATGATATGATCCTGTAATAAATAAAACTTAAGTAAATTTTAAATAAGTTTTAAATGAGAGTTAACCACTGATGGCTGACGTGATTCTCAACGTGTTAAAAATTCGATTAATTTACGATAGATGGTCAGCAAGATGTTCCAACACGTAAGAACCACCCACGAAGCCAATAAGACTGTTAACAAACCCAACGGCAGGTTTGTGACAATGAAACCACGGACTCCCACCGTTTCAGCAAGATTCCATGACAGCCTCCAACAACTCTTGGATTCCATGTCTCAGTAAGTCGTAAGACACATAACAATAAGTTTCACGTACTAAACGCAACTTTTAAAATCACAGGTGCAACCCTTGGTTCGTCCGGTGCATAAAGCCGAATACAGAAAAAGCCCCGATGAAGTTTGACATGCCATGCGTGCTAGAACAATTGAGATACACAGGGATGCTAGAGACGATACGCATCAGAAAAACGGGCTACCCGGTCCGCCTACTTTTTGGCCACTTTGTGGACCGCTACAGATATTTAGTTCCGACTCATTTGCCAAGAGGGGCACCCAACAAGGAACTCTGCCGACTAATTTTACTGAAGGCCGCACCGAAAGAAGCGCAGTCCCAGTATCAGCTTGGCTTAACAAGAGTTTTTCTGCGAGAGTCATTAGAAAGGACTCTAGAATACAATAGGGCACTGATTTTGGAACGCGCGGCCATTACAGTACAAAGGTGAAATATTTGTTGCAAATGATCCATTACTGGTGACTCAGCGTGTCTTTTCTAGACCGATTTTTGTTGAACCATTTTCAGCCGTTATATATATATTTATATACATACATATATACACACACACATATATATATATTTTTTTAAATTTTATATTTAATTTTTTTTATAGTTTAAATATATTTTTTCAATTTTTTAATTTTATAATTTAAATTATAATTTATAATTTTTAATTATATATATAAATTATAAAATGAAAAATTTAAATTTTTTAATTTTTTATATTTTAAATATGTTTTTTTCATTTTATGATTTAAATTATAATATTTATAATATTTATAAATATTATAAATTACAATTATATATATATAATTAAAAATTTTGAATTATAAATTATAATTTAATTTTAATAATTATATAATTTATATAATTATATATATATATATATATATATATATATACAATTCAAATTATAAAGTTAAAAAAATATATCTAAAAGATAAAAAAAATTTTATATATATATATATATATATATATATATATATATATGTGGGATATATATATTTTATATTTTATATTTAAAATTTTGATATATATACATAAATCTTAATAGATAATGTAAATTTATACATATAATTTTGTATATATAAATATCATTTATATATACGATATTTTATGACCAGGTACACGCGAGGATTTCTAGCCAGAAGGAGATTCCTCAACATCGCACGAAGCACCGTGCTCATCCAAGCGGTTTACCGGGGATACCGTGAGAAGAAGAAGTACAGGGAATTAAGGAAGGGTGTCTTGATGGCGCAGAAACTCTACAGAGGCAAGAAAGAACGTGAAAAGTTTGCAGTGCTCAAGGAAGAAATGGCGAAGAGGGCGGAGATCGAGAGAGCCAGCAAAGAACGAGCTAAAGCGAAGCAACAGAGAGAAGAGCAAGAAAGGGCGTCCAGAGCTGTGGCCGGTGTCAATCATCTGGAAATTCCAGCGGAACTCGCGTTTATCTACAGCAAACTTGACGGTAACGTTTCTAACATTTATGAGAAATAGATTAACACATCACTCAGAAAGTCTTCGGGATGACACATACATGGCAACACTGTTGACAGACCCATGTGATTTCTGGATAGTAGCATCCTTCTAATGATAAATGTCAACATTTCATGACATTCTGATAATGAGTTTACAGGTTACACTCGTTTTAATGAGCCCAGTTTTGTAATTTGCAAAATAATGGCTAAAAAATAATTTTATGTATTGATTAAACGTTGTTCTTTGATGGGGAAAAATATTGTTGAAGACAAACAGTGGCCTGATAACAAACGAAGGCAAGGAAAGAAATTCGATTCAAATGAAGAAGTGATTACCGAAACTGAGACCTATTTTCAGAATAAGTACAAATCCTTCTATAGAAAAGGCATCGAAAAGTTAGAGGAACGTTGGAATTGATGTGTTACTCTTGAAGGAGAGTAAGTTGACGAGTATTGTCGAATTTCTAAAAAAAAATGTGTTTTTCTTATCTAGACCGGAGACTTATTGAGTGATGTGTTATATTGAGATTTGAGCATTATTTTCATTTTGCATTAACTGAGAATTATTTTCATTTTGCACAATTCAAGCATATTCTGTAGTACTTCATCGTGTTGCGGTTTTAATATAGTAAAATATGCACGGCAGTCAACCTGTTAATGTCGTAAGGGCGTATTTCGTTGGCTCTTATACTATTTATTCAACAATGAACAATAATCTGTGTGGTCACCTGATATGTAAGCACCCCATATTCTTGAACTGCAAGTTTTTTTCAAGCGACTGTTATTATGAATTCACCTGACCATCGCATTTAGAGTTACAAGTTCAATGAAAACGGTCACATGTTAGCATTAATTATTAACACCACAGATTACTTCTCATTTTTTTAGACTGGCAACCCACTCACACAGAAAGAAATCTTCTGAAAGTAGTTGGTCAAGTAATTCCACTGCCACTCACCTACAATCTTCCGCCTGACATCGACCAGCATCAATTCTCAAAGTTCACGAACATTTATTTCAAAAGCCATATTTTTGGTATGAAACGTGAGCCGATTAAGACGCCGTTCTTAGCGAAAGCACGAGACCAGGATTACACGGATTCGCTAATGATCTTTAAGATGATCCTGCGTTTCATGAATGAGAACAATTTAAGTGGCAAACGTGAACAAGCACTGGGTGATTATATCGTGAACAAAGGTATTGTTAACGAAAAATTAAGAGACGAGATTCTCTGCCAACTGGCCAATCAGACCTGGAAGAACGAAAATGACGCCAATAAAGAAAGAGGCTGGCTCTTACTCTCCAACTGCCTGTCAGCATTTCAGCCCAGCATCACACTTTACAAATACTTTTTGAAGTAAGTCTCCATAATTCTTCCCAACGCAATTTTCGCCTGATGTAATATAATAACTTCTTTCGTGTTAGATATGTTTCGGATCATGCCTACGACGGATATAAAGCCTACTGTCAACGGAAGCTACTGCAAGGCGAGAGAACAGTGTTCCGCATGATCAATAACAACCAACAAGTCGCTGCTCATCATGTGCCAAGAAATTATCCTCCATGCGTCTTAGAATGGAGAGCCAACAGAAACCGAGTAAACATGGCATTAAACGTTGGGTTCTACGATGGTGAAACAACCACGTGTGGTATCGATTCTTGGACAACGTGCGAGGAGTTAGCCAACCTTGCCGTGCAGAATCACGGTGTAGAAAATACTGGCTGGACCATCACACTGTGGAATCAACTTGACGGTCCAGATGCTATAGTAACAGAAACGAACGGATTCGATTATGTCCTTGACTTGATTTCGGAGATGGAATTGGCCCCTGCTTTCCCAGCGGCTAAGCACATGTTCCTGGAGCAGAGGAAGAACAGTTTTCCGCCTATTAAGAAACGAGAGGTACTTATTCATTTTCTCAGTCTAGTACGGATGTGTTATTATATCCATTATTATTTATGTATTATTATTACGAGGGCTATTTGAAAAGTTTGCGGCCATTTATGTCGAAAAGGCCGGAAACTTTTCAAATGGCCTCGTATATTATATTTATATATATATTTTTTTTATTTTATATTAGTTTTAATTTTTTAATTTATTTATTAATTATTTATTTATTATTTATTAACACGTTGACTGCCGATCGCATTTTGCTATATTAGAACGGCGATACTATGAAATACTACAGCGTGTGATTGAATTATGCAAAATGTAAATAATATGCAGGTATTGGAAACCAAAGGATCGCATCACTATTCTAACAGTAACTGCATTTATAAAATAATTATTGCCACTCATTGCGATATTTTGGATCTTCAGTAAAATCTTTTGCGCCGGTCACAGGTGACAATCACGGCAGTCAAAGTGTTAATTATATTATTTTTAATTTATATTATATATGTATTATTATACGGACAATTTTGTAACGTTTATTCGTATTTGACAGCATGCTCAGGTGATTCGGGAGCTCGAGCAAGAAATGGAACCGCCCGTTCTCAAGACCTTCCAGCCACTGGAGAGGAAAACAGTGCCAAAAGTCGTAGACAAGCCTGTTGAGCCAGAAATTCAATCGCCCAGACGACCAGCAGTTCCTCCGCCGCAACCGCCGGTCGCTAAACCACCTGTGAGTGTTTAACATTTATTTTCTTTCGTCCGAAAAGTTTTAAAATGTATCAATTTCCCGTTGCATTCGTGAAGTTCCCACAGGCCAGAAAACAGTCGCACGAAGCCATTTTGGAAACAACAGCCGAGTCGGGTCTGTCGAGAAAATCTGCGTTGAACGACCGGTACTTCGAAAAAGAGAAGCAGCGCAGCAGGAGTCTCGATAATTTACTCAATCCTGACGTTGTGCCACCGCCAAATAAGCTGGCTAATCTGGGGCTATCGTCCTCGAAATTGAACGAGCGATACCACAGTTTAGAAAGAATTGGCGAGACAACTGCTGTGAGTAACGTAGAATACATGACAAGAAACGAAGTGGCACAAGAGAGGAAATACAGCAGAATTACGAGGACAACCGAACCAAATATTGTGGAGGAAGAAGACCTCACGATCGATTTCGAGTACCCTGACATTCAGTCAGTCAGTCAGACTGGACGATCGGAGGACGATAAGAGCAGTTACATAAGATCGCAGACTAGGTTTATTAAGTCTCACTATCCCGGTAAATTCTCACATACTTACGTCGCGTTTTAATTGATATAGCGTGCGGTTTTATAACGCTGTTATTTTTATGATCAGGTAAACGCGCCGTGCCAGGTAGCCAATCTAGTAGGGCATATATAGAGAAGAGTGAGTATGGCGTAAAATCGTCCGCGATGTCTGATACGAGTGAAGCTCCATCCCTCGCGTCTCACGTTAGAAGAGTGAGGGTCCCTAGTCAAGCATCGGACGTCGACCAATTCTTAGACGAACTTTTCATGCCCGTGTTGGACGGAAATCTGGACGAGTTGTCCGACGCCAGAAGTCTAGCTGCTAGCATCAAAGGTTCAACGGAGAAAAAACAGAAGGAAAATAGCAAGCGGATCGAGACAGTAGAAGATTTTATTGGGTCCCTAAGCGATTTGAGTGAACGTACCAGAATTAGTGGGAAGGAACTGTCGAAGAGGATAAAGGGTGGCGGGAATATGGACATTCCTAACCAAAACGCAGCCTTCAACTTCAACCCCATTGCTCCCGGAATGATGTCTCCACCCATGATGATGCCGATGTTCAGTCCGCCTCAGCAGGTCCCGCCGCCTCAAAACACGAGTATGAACATGGGAGCTGGATTTATGCCAATTCCAATTTATAGCATGCAAGGTTTAAGCTTGCCTCAGTATCCGAATTCACCTCCGAATCAGAACAACGATATGGCAGCTTATCAGCAGAACCTGCAGAGGGCCTTTCTCCAGAGTGCTATGGCGCAAAACATTCAGATCCAGCAGCAATTACTGGCGCAGAACCAAGCGTTGCAACAGCTGCTCGTTCAAAGCCCGCAAAACTCCGGCCAACAACCGGTAAGCGATTAACCATTCGAATGCGATCATTTCGAAGTGATGGAAATCAAGTGTTTGCGTGTAATCTTTCGCTTACATTCAAGCTTTCTTCTCACTGTACGCGTGTCTTTGTGACGTCCACTCTCCGTGAAGCGTTCCATCATCTCGAGCCATCGCTAATTAACAGGGACAAACGCCATGTACAAACCGCGCGAATTAATCACGTTACTAAATCTGTACAGAGAATCTAATGTCGGCACGTTCGGGAGTTCACTGTCCGCGGATTAACATATTGCGGACGTGCGGATTTCACTAACTGCGGTTCCGCCGATTTCCTCGTTCGGCACGACTGCGATTGCGAGCGTTACGGATTGAAACGGGCTCGGGCGAAAAAATATCCTGCCATAAGAGAAAGTGCGCGGTGTCTAACCGGTCCGCAATGTGTTAAGGTCGGGTCACTCCGCTATTGGCGGGCTCCACGGATAGCGGAGTCCTCATTTTCACTGAACCACGATCATGTAACTATCACTAACTCGGTCACTGCAAGTCGTCACCGATCGTTCGGTCCTGCTAACACTCCGGAGGGTCGCACATCCGTTCGCGGACGATCCTGTCGGGTGTCTGAGCCGCGTCGCGGCATGGGTGTGTGTTTCCAGGGCACGGTGTTACCCGCGGGCCCCTCCAGCATGAATCTTGTCCCCCCAGCCCCTGAAAACGGTGCCCAAATGGGGCCCAATGATTCTGTCGGACGCTACTCCAAGGTATCTACCGATTTCACCTAACAAAATAAAGTCCGAGCCTCGAGGCATCGATCTTAATAACGAATGAAGCATGCTTGAGCACGTGCCGAGAACTTCCTCAAACGCGTTCGCTTCATCAGGGCCTATTGGATAGAATGATACTGACGACTGTACAGTAGCTTTATCGAGCGAGGATGCGCGATGATTCTGCGACCAAAGTTGCTGTCGTTTTGCTAGGTTTCTTTCCGAGAACCCGAGGACGGCGAGCTTTGGTCAACGGAAAAACGGGGGGCGCCGCCTCAGACTGTGCCCAACGCGGTTCAACGGCAGGAGACGGTGACGGTAAAGGCGCAGATTCACAGATCGCAGAGTCCGCCGAGGAAAAATTCGGAGATCACGAGAAAAACGAGCGTGGACTACGCTGTGAGAAAGGTGAGCGTTGAGCGAAAGTCACAGGACAGGAAGTCGTCGGGTGCCAACGACGTTAAGAGGACCAGTTCGAATAAGAGCAATGTTCAGAGCAATTTCACGAATGTGCTCAGTGAGTTGAAAAATAGAAAAAGTAGCGTGGACAGCAGTAACTTGTCGAACTCCAGCAATAAAGGGGTGCCGCCACCGCCGCCTATGCCACCGCCTTTAGAATCCCACGATCCTTCAGAATCAAGACCGTTTCTCGACCCTTACGGTAGAGCAAAAACTGTCCGCATCGGAAAGTGGAGGTACGATTCTTAACCCAGCGATTCTGATTATTTTTCCTCACCGTAAGCTAATAAAATGGTGATGTTTTCTATTTAGGTGGCCACCGCCAAGCGATTCTAGCGAAGCACAAGGCCAAGATAGTTTCATAGAGTTCAAAATGCGTCAGCAGCAACAGCAAAGAAAAATAACCCCACAGTACCAAGAATACCAGCAGGGCGATATTGAACAAACTACAGAAGGAGGGGTAGAATGGGAGGAATTTGAGATAGAAAATATTGTAGGCGAGGAGAGAACAGTCGTTATTCATTCTACAGCTACGGTTACTTCCAGACAAGAAAACGGTTATAAAGAAGAAGAGAAAGAGAAGGAAAAGGAGAAGGAGAAGAAGAAAAAGAAGTCAAAGTAATTTACATACGTTGTATTGAAATTTCTCAGTAAGCACTTTAATTTCTACTCATGAATTCGCATTTAGATCGAGCCTGGAGATCGGAGCTCAAAGACCCTCGCCTGGCAGTATTGGAAAGTTAAAACTCAGCTCTGAAATGAGACAGAGACTGGAGAAGGTAACGGCCAATCATAGCGTGCGATCTACCAAAACGACAGAAAAACCAGCGCTGCCGCGGGAAGATGGAAAAGTGAAGAGGCTAGAGGACAATAGGAAGCTTTTACTCGAACAGCAGCTTGGTAAGTTTTTTTTTCAATCTTAACACTTTAAGGAACGCTAAGAAATCTGTAAGAAATGCGCCTGAAACCGCACGTTTTTGGGAAACTTTTGCGTAAGAAAAATCATAACTTTGTAATTTATGAAACAATTTTTGTGAAACTTTCAGAAATTGTATCATTAGAAGTACTTTAGGTATTATTAAAAAAAAATGTTTTTTGCTAATTATCATAACCTTTTTTATTAAAAAATGGAAATACGGGAGAAAAAATGATAATAAGGAAGAGCGTAGTTTAATTCTAGCGCTCATAATATTCGGACGTATTATTTTATTACCGGTTTTTACTTTGTTTTAAAACATGTCTCATGATTGGACTGAAGAGAAAGTTCTAAAGTTGATAGAATTGATAAGGGAATATTCCAATATATGGAATCCCGAAAATAATGCGTACAAAAACAAAAATAAACGTATTTGTGTGTGTGTGTGTGTGTGTTTTTTTTTTTTTTTTTTTTTTTTTTGAAATTTTAGGACCAATCATTACGATGAGATTTTCAAATGTAGTTGTGTCCATTCGAGTAAAGTTCTTGAACAACTGTTGGTCCTCACTCGTTAATTGTGGTAAAAATTGTCGCTTTCTGTTAGCGTAAATACCTCTTTGCCACCATCTCCGCTTTCTACGGTTTTCTCGCGATAATTTTATTTTTATTTATACGAATACATACCGTGTAAGTAAAGCATCTTCTTCGTTGCACACGTTTACAACTACTTTTGAGAGAAATACTAAAGCAACCAGCGAGATCGATATTTCTGAACAGTTGGTCAACTTCTCGAACGTAAAATTCCCCAACAGCTAATCAATTGTTGCTCAACCGTTGGTCAACCGTTGTTCAACAATGTTTGCTTAGTCTGGTTGCACCTTAATGTTATGGTGATATTCTAAAGGCGGACGATGGGACGATTATGCATCCACGGCTGATGACACGCAGAGCGTCACTTCGAAAGGTACAACGGACATGATGACACAAGCTCAGGTCGTCAGGACCCAAATTGAACGAATGGAGAGACCTGTACCACCGCCTCCACCTGTAACGCCACCTCAACCACCAAGTCCCAGAGGTGGAAGCATGTACAGTAACAGGTACTTATCCGGTTCTCTATTTTTAACCCTTTGACTGCTCTATAGCAGTATATATACGCATATATACGTCCGCCGAAATCTATCGGTATCGATTTCTTACGTACTGCATTCACAATTATCAACATATGAGATAAATACAGATGCATTCTTTATAAAATAATTTTCTTACATTATTTCATTTTGCGTAAATGAAGAATTACTAATAGAACTTCGCGGCGCCTTAGATAACTAGTTAACACGTTGACTGGCAAGCGTATTTTGCTACGTTAGAACCGCGATGCGATGAAATACTACAGAGTATGATTAAACCGTGCAAAATGAAAGTAACACAGAGTTGTTAGAAGCCAAAGTATTGAAACACCATTCTAATATCAATTGCTTTTACAAGATTGCAAATAGGCTTCATTGCGAATTTTTTTGCATTTTACCGTATTAACGCGTTGACTATGGTGCGTATTCTACTATATTATAACCGCAACGCGATGAAATACTAAAAAATATGATTGAATTGTGCAAAATGAAAATAATGCGAAAGTATCGGAGGCCAAAGAATTGAATCACTATTTAATATTAATTGCATTTACAAATATACAAATGCTATTGATTGAGTACTTTTTGAATTTTTCGTATTTTACTATATTAAAACCGCAACGTGATAAAGTACTACAAAATATGATTGAATTATGCAAAATGAAAATAATGCGAAGGTATCGGAGACCAAGGAATTGAATCACTATTTAATATCAATTGCTTTTACAAAATTATAAATGCTACCAATTTGGTATTTTTTGAATTTTTCATCTTAACACGTTGACTACCGTGCGTATTTTACTATATTAAAACCGCAACGCAATTAAATACTACGGAATACGATTGAATTGTGCAAAATGAAAATAATGCGAAGGTATCGGAGGCCAAAGAATTCAATCACTATATAATATCAATTGCATTTACAAATATATAAATACTATTGATTGAGTTCTTTTTGAATTTTTCTCTAAGACCTTCTACGCTTCGGCCGGCAGTATTTAGCAGTCAAAGGGTTACATTTCATTAGGTAACTGCAGAGAATAAGGAAACGTCGTCTTACTGTTCCAGTCAATCCGGAGTTCCACAACCAAGATCTCCGCCAGCACCAATTGAACCCAAGACGCGGGATTCGTTCAGGACGTCTCCGGATTCAGACACGTTCGATCATTTCCCCAAAAATCAGCGAGACATGTTCAGCCAAAGCCGGGACATCTTTGCTTCGCAGCAGCATTTGCGTGATTCGCACGAATATAGAAGCGACTTCGACAAACCCCGTTCGCAGGATCAGAAATCAAAGGACTTCTACGGAAAGGACAGCACCGACATGGCCAGTTCTGCGAGGGATAGAAGTTCGGATTTCGACTCGCGTCGTGAAATGAATTCGGATATCTTCGATCCGAAATATGCGAGGGATATGTTCGAAAATTCGAACAGTAAGCGAGATCCTTTTGGAATGACGAGGGATGTTTCCCCTAAATCGAGGGACAGCTTCGGAATGCCATCTCCTCGAGACTTTGGAGTGGTCCCCAATACCAGAGAATCGTTCGCTGCCGCCCGACAAAGTTTCAAGAAGTTGGATCGTGAAATAGACAGAAGATCGAGCGTGGCATCTACTCATCGAACGGACAAGATGGAGAGAATTGAGATCGAGGAATGGCCAGAGTTCCTCAAGCCGGTTCTCCCACCCGTTGATAAACCGGAAATCGAGAAAGTCCAGGAGGTCGTCAATACTAAATTATACCCTCAAACATCAGCGGCTCATTTCACGTACAATCGAGTAACCTGGACTTTGAGGGTGAAGAAGGAAGTATTTGCGCCAAATGAAACCCTCAATAGTCCCCTGGCGCTTCATTTAGTTTTCTGCCAAGTGGCCTACGATGTTCTCGCTACGTCGAGCATTAGAATCACTAAGGAAGATCGGCAGAACATGCTAAAAATGCTCGACAATTACGGAGTAACCCTGGACAATCTCCAAAGCACCCAGCATAAAATCACCATTAAGAAAAATATCGTCGATATGGCGAAGCAGTGGCCACTTTATTTCGCCAGGATATTTCCGGTCTCGGTAAGTATTTAACCCTTTGCACTCTGAACTATTCTGGAGGTTAGCTACCGACTACTCAGCGCCACTTTTTCGCAAAAACATGCATTTACGGACCCTCATATTATTCAGTATAGTTTTGGAACCAAGTAACGTATCATAATGATATTGAACTTATATGAATTGGTTCACATCGAGAAGTATATATTTTCAAAAGAATCAATATTTTATTTTTTATAATTTAGTACAGTTTGCTTAACTTTAAAACACTCTTCCATATGCATTGTAGGCTGATTTATGCGCTTTGCCAATAATAAGTCGTTTGACGCCTGCCATCAGGTGTTTTTCTGTCAGAACAAACAATGCAATCCCATTTTCTTTGTCCCACGTCGTTTTTATGGCCTATGGAGATTACAATTTTCAAGGTCCAGTGGTTCGCGAGTTGTAACAAAACCGGCTGATATTATTTTTATATATCTTAGTAATTTTACTATATTTTGATATGATTTCTCGTGCCATTTCAAGAGAAAACTTCAGGCAAACATGCACGTCTCAAAAAGTTGCGCTGGAATAAGTTAATTCCCTGTAATCCCTAATAAACTTTAATGTCTCCTGACAGGGGACAGCGGAGTGTAAAGGAAAATCCCTATAAGATACCATATTTCGCAGTTTTTACGTAACAACCAATTTCCAATACATACTACTGAAATTATGAAATCATTGTTGCAGTACATTTCGATAGCGCATATAGAAATTTAATGGTAAACACAGGTAGCCATATATGTTTGAAGTGAACATTTTCATACGTGTTAAAATTTGAGATAACATTTCGGGACAGAACTTTCCGGTAGACCTAATACTTCGAATTATACAATTTCTGAAAGTTTCACAAAAATTGCTTCAAAAATAACAAAGTTTTGATATTTCCTAACGTACAAGTTTCCCAAAAACGTGCGGTCCCAGGCGTATTTCTTACACATTTTTTAGCGGTCCTTAAAGTGTACACCCATTTGCATCATCGCTCTAAATTCGCAATCTTACTCAAAAATCCGACATCTGCACGTTGCCCATACCAGCATGCGCAAGGAAGACTTTTAGTGTTTATTCTCATTATAAATAGTGTTATAGGATTATTTAAATTATTGTATATTCCTCGCACTTTCCAGAACTATTTTTTGGACTAGTTCCATGTTGAAAAATAATTCCAAAACATCGCGCCTGCACATTCCATTGACGTTGATGGTTACACCACTTACAGCAGTAAAATCATGTAATGTTGGCATACAATTTCGTTTTTCCCATAAGAAATCTCCAGTTTCAATATTATCGGGCTGGTCATCTTCGCTACTATCTATTAAAGCTATGGCACGTTTACGCTTATGGGATATTTGCATTTCTATGCTTGAATCCGAATCCGAACTGTAATTTATTATGGTAACCTAATTTTGTTAAATTTTATTAACTATTATTTTTTTTAATTTTATTATTTTGAACTTACAACCAGAAAAGTAAGAAAAATAATATTTTACACAAAATTCTTTATTGTTTGTTTAGTGTGCAGACTCTAACGATTGCTGATAACCTGGAAACAAAAATTATTTTATGTGGATTTATCGGGTCCCAGTGATAATGCTCAGTTTTTATTTGCGGATTATACCGTCAAATGATGCAAATGGGTTAACCCCCTAAACTACGATTTACGTCCGAGAATTTTGGGCCGAAAGCATAAACAAGCTCGCCCAGTCTTTGAGCCATTCGCATGACTTGTTTAGTACGAAGTTTAGTGCAAAGTTCCCTTACATCTACTAGGATGTTTTGAATTGTATCACACCATTGCAGATTATTAATTTTGTATTACTTGCATCTACCACAAATTTCCATCATAACACTGAATGCCCAAAAATTATATAAAAGAAAAAATTCACTTTAATGTAACTTTGCATGATGATGGAAATTTCCATCATATTGTTTTTTTTGCTAAATTTATACTATAAATATATACTAAGATTTTTTAAACCATTTTTCCTTTAAACTTGAACATGAATTATATCACCTTGATTTATTTCACCAATAAAGAAAAAATCATGCAAAGAACGGTTGTTTCTCAGATTGGCCCGCAGCATCCGGACACTCAACATGTTGCAATTTCTCATCATGGGCTCAGACTGATAAAACGAACGGCGAGTGGTGATCTAGTAATCCTGGAGACTCTTCCTTTGGAAGACATCGTCTCCGTAAGTTCTGCGAGGTCAGGCGTCTGCGTCCTGCAAATTTCCTCCGGCGTGAGGCTGCCGCTGCACACAAATCGAGCTCCACAACTGGCGGACATGCTGGGCAAATACATCAGACTGGTAAGTGGAAAAACATCTGCCGAAACGAGTTCCGATAGGTCCGTGAATTTCTCCTACGTGAGTGAAAGGTTGCCGCGAACGTTTGTCGATACATCTTGTCACGATGTAGATTTCTCGGGAAATTAAGAATCGCGGGTAATTAATGTTCGTGATCGGTAATGAGGGTCTTTGGACGTAAAAAGAATGAAATCTGCATTGACACTAGCATATGACGGGCAGGATGTGAAATTCTCGTCTCTATGAGAGGTCGTTCAGAGCTGTCATACAAACGCCATTCTCGTCTTGTTACACGCCTGTGTAATGCCAACATGATCGCCGAAGGTCGCTGAGATCCGCGGCGATCTTGCGCAATTAATCGCACACGTACTGTGAGATTAAGTAACGCCGGGCGTGCCGGTAAAAACAATATGACGTCTAAGAAACATTCCCCGTTAATGCGTGGGCACCGGAATACGAACCTACGGTCACCCATGCATCACCGTCAGCCGCAACCCGAATCCTCAGTGAAAATAGTAGCATTCTAGATCCATACCTACGTCAATGTATTAGCTGTTTCGCTTCATGCAGACAAGACGCACGTTGTAGAAACACTTCGCAAAAACCGCAAACCCAAATTTGTAATTGATAAAAAGCTAAAAAAAGGAGAATCTATTTTTGCTAGGAATAGTAATATTTGAATGCAGAAATGGAAAGATAAACGAGAAGTCTTAACACTATCTATGAAACATAATGCATCATTCAAAGAAGTAAAGTCTAAAAATGGAAATGTAGTAAATAAACCTTCTGCAGTTCCAGATTATAATAACAATGTGTGGGGCATCGACAGAACAGATCAAATGATCGCTTATTATTCTTCCCCTAGGAAATCGTTACGTTGGTACATAAAACTCTTTTTCCATATAATGGACATTACAATTTGGAATGAATATTGGGTATACAACAAAGTTCATTAAATTATAATGAATTACTTAAATAAAATAAGTAATCTAAACTAGTAACTCTTGACACGTAATATGACACGTATTATAAAACAAATGTAAAATAACAGGCTCCTGACCGATAACAATCTGCTAAGCCACCTATCTCTGTAAATTCGACTTACACCACTTTCCTAATCAATGATTACGCAATTCCTTTTACCGACCAATTTTGAATTGTACAAACTATAGGCATTTTTTAAGAAATTAAATACTAACTAGTTATACATGCAGAAATTTAAATACGTGAAACTAGAGAGTATAATATTTATAAACAATAACAACACAATCAAGACATTTTCGTCTTATTTCCTAATCTTTCGTCGTTTCGTCGTTTCGCTCTTACACCGTTTCGTCTTCACGTCTTATCGTCAACTCACTACTGAGCAACCAAATAACACGATTCAACAAACTCGTCACCTATGATACATCAGTATAATAATTGAGGATCATAGGTGACCTTTCATTGCCAATTAGAGGATCCTGTATTTGAGAGCCCACATACATAAAGAGTCTACATTAAATTACGCATAAATTGAGTGATATCTCATTTTGATTGAAAAATAGACTTATACCACTTTCAAAATAAACAGTCCATACCGTCGTGCAGCACTAAAATGGTTAAACACAAAAAACCACCGTAATCATTTTCGTCGAAAGCACCACGCCACTTTCCGCCGTTTCAAGGACAACTCAAAATTCCATCCGATCAATCGCTCCGCTCTCTTCAGGCCGGAAACCGGCAGTGACCCGCCAGAGGAGCCTGCGCTCTAAACTTACATAAATTCCGCATTATCCCAAAAACGCCACGATTTTGATCACCGCCGAGCATCCCCCTGGGCTAAACGAACACCGACGATACAATTTCACCGTTATTTCGAAACTGTCTCTGACCTCCCGACCCCATTTCGCCTGCCACGAAATGCCACGCGTCGATATCGCCGCGGTCGGACGAAAATTTATACGGCGGCATCTTCTCATCGGCTTGGCAGAAACAATGCGAACGCGATCGATAGCGAACCACCGCGTAGGAAACATTCTTGCGTGACGTTTAACTGGGAGCAAAATACACGAGCGTCAGGTACCAGAGGCTGGCGAGCGCAAAAGGAAAAGGCAAAGGGAGAAGAAGCAGGCGTTGCCTAGCATATATGACCACTGAATGGAAACGCAATTTACACGAGCCGTCGACCCGAGGTTGCCGTCGACCCGAGGTTGCCGATCGCGTTACGTTGCGCCGTATCGTGCCGTTATAATTTCAACGCTGATCGTCGCTAATTAGTCGTGGACGAACGACGTCCGTCGCAGGAAGCGAAGCTCTGGCCAGCCGTGAGCGCGTGGTACGATAAGGGATTTCGCAGAAATCCCGCCAAGCGCGAAAGGCTACATTTTATGCCTGGAGAGCGCCGGGGTACTTTTTTAACAGTTTAAGGATTGCGAACTAGTTTTCTCGTGTTTTCTACACGCGGGCTTTAGATGTCACTTATTTTGATATATTGTATACGTAGGAATTTATTACGTGAAACTAGAGAGTATAATATTTATAAACAATAACAACACAATCGAGACACTTTCGTCTTATTTCCTAATCTTTCGTCGTTTCGTCGCTGCGTCTTTACACTGTTTCGTCTTTACGTCTTATCGTCAACTCACTCCTAAGCAACCAAATAACATAATTCCACAAACTCGTCATCTATGATAGATCAATATAATAATTGAGGATCATAGGTGACCTTTCCCCGCCAACTAGAGGACCCTGTATTTGAGATCCCACATATATATGTTGTCTATTAAGTATTTACGTCAATATTCAATATATTAACGCGTTGACTGGCGAGACGAGCGAAATTGCGAAATTTAATTTTCACGATTCTTTACACGAGCGAAATTACAGAAACAAATTTGTTCGGTTTTTTACTTTAACACGTTGAAGTTATGTACGTATACGTATAGTATACGTTTGAAACATAATTTTTTTTTAATAATACCTAAAATATTTCCAATTAAGTATACAATTTCTGAAAGTTTCACGAGAATTGCTTCATAAGTAACAAAGTTATGATGTTTTGAGTTTTCTTGTGTTTTCTACACGCTGTCTTTAAATGTCACTTATTTTAATAGATTGTATCTACATTGTCTATTTAAGTATTTACATCAATATTCAATGCATTAAACTCAATTGCCTTCACGTTTTTTTCGTATTTTCATTTTTTAATAAAAAAGTTATGATAATTATTAAAAAAAGATAATTATTTAATAATACCTAAAAAACACTTTCAATTCATTTCAATGCATTAAACTCGATTGCCTTCATGCTTTTTTCGGATTTTAATTTTTTAGTAATCGATGCTTCACGCAATGTCATACTTTAATAAACTACTGGAAACTCTGATAAAATTGACTTTTAAATCAAGTTTTATGATAATTGCTTTGAATAACTTTTTCAAATAATTTTTTTAAATGATATCTAAAATGCATCCTATTTTACAATTTTTATAAATTTCATACGAATTTATTTTTTACGTAAAAAAAAGTTATAATTATTAAAAAACATAATTTTTTTAATAATACCTAAAATACTTCCAATTATACAGTCTCTGAAAGTTTCACAAAAATTGCTTCATAAATAACAAAGTTACAATTTTTTGTAACGTACAAGCTTCCCAAAAACATGCGTTTCCAGGCGTATTTCTTAGACATTTCTTAATGGTCCTTAAAGTGTTAATTGTGGCCACGGCAATTAGACGAGCGCGGCGGTACCTTATCGCGGGCGACTTTTTTTAATGGATGCAACGCTTTCTCCGCAATCTCGCAAAACGTTACCGCAATATGTTATAATTCAGCGAGCGAGATGGCTTGCTAGAAAACACGGAGGCCGAAGAGGGATGTTATTGCGACCGAAGTTTTTCTCAGTGCGTTCGACGCTTTCCCCGCGGCTGAATGCTGGGAAGATCGGCAAACGTTCGCCGCGAGAGATGACTATCGTAGGATGTTCGTGATCGTTTCTTTCTGCGGAGATTTTCGAGGGCACGTGAACGGCCGGCCAAGCGGGAGCGGTGGGCATAATTAAATTCATTAGATTCATTAACACCGCGAACGCTGAGAATGAGCGTTTAATTGAGCTTCGTTACTGGGCGCGCGAGGTGCCAACGATTTCAAGATTCGTTTTCACGTAACGCCATAATTCGATCTTTACAGCCTCGATCATCTTTCGAGCGCGGCTATAAATAGTGATGGGCGTGATACCGGGCTTTCTCAGGAGTTTTAAGCAATGCGATACCTGGGCGCTCGTGCGCAAGGTTCGATACGTAACGGAATGTTGAGTAGTTCGTATCGATACTTGATACGAGTGATATTAAGATGAGTGTTGTAGCATTGGTATTGCTACAACAATGAAGGTATCGGTATTATTCGAAGTAGAGACAGGCACAGGCGGATGCCGAAATGTATCAGTTTTATCGAGTGATACTTAGAAATGTCTCAACAAAAATGGGTTCACTATGATTACATGCGCCAACGTGGCAACGGCAAATATGTATGTAGGAATTTAATACGTCAAACTAGAGAGTATAATATTTATGTTTATAAATAACAACACAATCAAGACACTTTCATCTTATTTCCTTATCTTTCATGACGTAAAGACGAAAAGGCGAAACGATGAACCGACGAAAGTGTCTTGATTGTGTTATTGTTTATAAATATTATACTCTCTAGTTTCGCGTATTAAATTCCTACGTGTATGATGCAGAAGTATGGAAGTATTGTTCGAAACATAAACAGGCACAACCGGATGCCGAAATGTATCAATTTTACCGAGTGATACTTAGAAATGTCTCAGCAGAAATGTGGCAAAGGCAAATATGTGTGATGCAGAAATTCTGTTAACGAACTTCGTTAATTTATGCCATTGCTTCGTAGTAAATAGTACCGAGTGTATCAATACCGTTTGTATGTATATAATATGTAACCGAATATTGAGTACTTGGTAGCGAAATTTGAAACGAATGGTATTATAACGAGTATTGAGACGATATTGGTAATACGACAGCAACAAATGTACCGACACTTTTCGCATCAGAATCGAACATATGCCGGTGCTGAAATACAGGGTTACCAAATAATACTGAGAAACGTCTCATTAAATTATGTCTGTTGGGACCAGACGCATTATCGTAGCAGCGGCAAATATCTCATATGAAAAATATAATCTCGCATAAAATTGTATATCTATTATGTCCTTTCGTTAAAATTGAATACAATATATTATAATCGTGAACGTATCGATATTTACTCCTTCAAAGACGAATCTATAAATGCTTGAGACTTTCCAATAGGCATAAATTAGACGTTAATTTTCTGGTACTCTACCCCCTATATCACTGCCGTTTCAGCAGTATCATTACTCATCGCTTGCTATAAACGACATACCACATTCGTCGCTTGCCAGAACGTAGGAAGCCACCGCACGTTTTTGCGCCGAACAATTGCACGTTGCGGCTAAAAAATTCAGCCCACAATTGTACCGATTCGGAGTGCGTGAGAGATTCGAAGCCTTTGAAGACATCCTCTATTCCGCCCCGTTCGACCGCAGGCGGCCATTATGGGAAGAAGCCAATGCGTTTCCTGCACAAATGTCGTCACCCCGATGCGACATAATTTATAGGCGCGTTGCACCTCCTGATATCCTGTGCTACGCTTGCGTTACTTTCACGATTTTACGGTCTGATCGCTCAATGACGCATCGTGCAAAATGACCTTGTGCAATTCGAATGCTGACATTTTGGGTTTAATGTCGACCGAAAATGGGAGAGACGCGGAACTTCGGGGTGGGATTCGAGAATATTGCTGGATCTTAGATAGTATTTGGTACAAGTACGACCTTGATCAAATAGTTTTAGGACTTTATTCATAAAATCGAAAATACAAGTTTATCCATTATAACTGATATCGTCTCCTTCAAAGTGCTCCCCATCGACTGTAACGCACTTATACCAGCGCTTGATCCAATCATCGAAACACCGCTGGTATTCAATTTTTGGTATGCCCATCAGAGCCGTCTTCGATTTTTCCATAAGATCCTTCCGAGTGCTGTAACGCGTTCCGCGAAGCGGTTTTTTAAGTCGGTTAAACAGAAAAAGTTGCAGGGAGCTAAATCAGGTGAATTCGGAGGCTGGTGAATAGTATTCGTATTATTTTTGGTCAAAAACTCGCGAATAAGGATCGCATTGTGCGACGGTGCGTTATCGTGGTGCAAAATCCACGAGTTGTTTGCCCACAAATTCGGTCTTTTTTGGCGAATTGCTTCACGCAAACGTGTCATAACGCCCAAATAATACATTTTGTTGACTGTCTGTTGCTCTGGCAAGAATTCATGATGCACAACACCGTTGTAATGCATGAAAACCGTGAGCATCACCTTCTTTTTCGACTGAAAACAACGTGGTTTCTTCGGAAGCGTTCGCGCCACCGAAAAACGTTTCACCTCGAAAGAGCATCGTTGCCGAAACACTTCTCCAACATTTCCAAGGTCTGCGCACCGTTAAATCCGTTTTCCACGCAAAATTTTATGCAAATTCGTTGATCCAAAGTTGATGCAATTTTCAAATATGTAAAAAATCGAAAACACGCACAAAGGTAGATGTACTCAACACGGTATAACTTTTACAAATGTCAAGCTATGACGCTGAAGTTTGGCGGGAACGTTAATGACAGATATGACAACCTAACAAAAAATACCCTTCTTCTATCCCGGATTTCTGTTTATTATTCGTCAAACTAAATCTGCCTTTCACACGGAACCATGAGTCCCTTCTTCCAGAGCTCGTGAAATCGAAAATGAGAATTGAATACAATTAAAATTACATTTAAAATTAAATTTATCCCATTATAACCTTAAATAAAACATAAAATCTGTTTTTAATTCAATTCCAATTATATCCAACGTGCAGACGTATTATGCAGACTACCGAAAACAAAACTCAGGATTTCGAAACACTTAGCTTTAGTTACACAAATGTAGGATTCAAATACGTGAAACTAGAGAGTATGATATTTACAAACAATAACAACACAAACACACTTTAGTCCTATTTCCTCATCTTTCGTCGTTTTGTCTTTACGTCGTTTCGTTTTTACATCTTATCGTCTTTACGTTTCGTCGTCAACTAACTACTACGCAACCAAAGAACACAATTCAACAAACTCGTCACTTATGGTATCTCAATATAATGATAATATTTGAGATCCTACAAAAACTTTAGTGTTTTGTTTGACCGCAGTTTTATAAACTATAAAGACATTTAGAAATTATAGTTCTGGAATTACATGTATATTATTTTCATAATGATCTGGCCATTTTAAGTAAATGTGGGAAAGGATGTAAAAGAAAATGTAATTTAGCGTGATGTTGTGACGTTAATTATAGTTTTTAATATTATGATTCACGGGGTGTCAGCCGAGTCGACGTGTGTAGGAGAAAGTAATGAGTCTTTTTATGCTCGCTGTACGGCGGGGCTGTAGAAAGATGATCTCTTGAGTCAAATTTCCGATCCCGATTTCAACATTTTTTCATACAGCACAACAGCCTAAAAAGTCTTCGAACGTTTAGTAAGGTTGCCATAGGGAATGACGCACAAATTGCAGTCTGAACGTTGAGCATTTCATGAATCCTTGTGAATTGGAGTTTTCCAGAATATAATTGACCTTACAATAACACGCTAATCATAATTTATCTTCACATTTGTAAAATACTTCATTTATGGCACTACTTTACACCTTTTCACAGCTTCAAAATACCTAATTTTCGGTACAATTTCCTCTCGTCAATTGGAGTTTTCCAAAATATAATTGACCTTACAATATCATGCGAATCATAAATTATCTTTTACAATTTTCACATCTGCCAAATACCTAATTTTCGGTATTATTTCACACCTCTTCATATCTACAAAATACCTGATTTTCAGTAATACTTTACACCCCTTTACATCTATCAAATACCTCATTTTCCGTTCTATTTTCACTAATTCCCACTGTTGACACACGAGAAACAAGTTACTCAAAACATTAATACCACCTTTTCCAATATTGCCATCCACACAGCCATTGGCTTCATTCCCCGTCAATTACGACGACCTCTACCATAAACAAGCCATATGACACACGATTTACGCGCGAGTGGAGAAACTCGTTGCCTTTTACAAAATACGCTTGCCCCTCAAAGTGTCAATTAACGTCCCATAGCGAGTCATGCCTCTCTGCGTCCATGAATGAATCTATTTCGCCGCGGGTTCATCGACTCATTCTCGATTCGTCAAAACTTCAGACTCTCACAGGTGCGCGTTATTCGTAAGATGCATCCAGATTAAGCAAACATTGCTAAACAACATGATGTTGTTCTTTAAACACTCCACCATTTTTATTTACCTAAGGAAAAGCGTAGTTTAATTCTAGCGCTCATAATATTCGAACGTATTATTTTATTACCGGTTTTCACTTTGCTGTAAAATATGTTCCATGATTGGACTGAAGAGGAAGTTTTAAAGTTGGTATAGTTGATAAGGGAATATCGCAATATATGGAATCCCGTAGATAATGCGTACAAGAATAAAAATAAACTTTTTTTTTTTTTTTTACAAGTTTAGGACCAATCATTACGATGAGATTTTCAAATGTAATTGTATCCATTCGAGTAAAGTTCTTGAACAACTATTGATCCTCACTCTTTAATTCTGGTAAAAATGATCGCTTCCTGTTAGCGTAAGTACCTCTTTGCCACCATCGCCGCTTTCTACGGTTTTCTCGCGATAATTTTATTTTTATTAATACGAATGCACCCCACGCAAGTAAAGCATCTTCTTCGTCGTTCATCTTTACAACTACTTTTGAACGAACACTGAAGCAACTGGAAAGGTCGATATTTCCGAACAGTTGATCAACTTCTCGTACGTAAAATTCGCCAACAGCTGATCAACTGTTGTTCAACCGTTACTCAACAATGTTTGCTTAGTCTGGATGCACCTGTAACGTAAAGCCGTTACGAGAAATTCGATCTCTCCTCTCGCAACGGATCGGCATGTCGGCTGCACAAAGAAAAACACCGTCGACTCGACGGGCATAATTATTACTCCTGGCGGAAAGAGGCGCGATCAAGGTTGTGGGTCAAATGTATGCGGAAGCCTGGCAGTGCTTTTACTCGAACGAAGTCTCCCGATTTCACTGCTTTGTCAATGTCAGCATGGATCGGAGATGTTCTCCCAATGGCACTCGAGACGATTATTGAATATCGCTTCTAGGCGTCTGCTGACATAAAGTTCCGAGACGAGTTAGCGCGTTTTAACTTGGCTGGAGGTGAGTGGGTATACCGTTAGCATTGCAGTCACGGTAAAGTCGGCGTTCGCCGATAAATTAATCCGAGGCGCGAACGTGGCGAGCATAAAAGTGCATATGGTGTAATGAGTGTAACGACTCGTCCATTTATAATCGACGGTGAGTCGTGGCTCCGTTACACGTTTTCATTCACGCGGGATAATTACTTTTCTCCCTGCGCGGACTCGCCGACCTGCTTACCTCGGTTATATATGATGAATGAAAAAGAAGAAATGGTCAAGAGGTATCTTAAAGAATTTGGGGTACTGTTTAATAGTAGAGGAATATGAAAGAACAATTGGTGTCGGTTATATATGATGAATGAAAAACAAAACTTACTCAAAAGTTATCTTATGATATTTGGTGTATTGTTTAATAGTAGAGGAATATGAAAGTACAATTGGTGTCGGTTGTATATGATGAATGAAAAACAAAAATTGCTCTAGAGGGGTCTTATGATATTTGGTGCATTGTTTAGGAAAATAAAAAAACGGGAAACGGATCATATTTAAATAACCGAGACAACGAGTAATGAATTTAAAACGAAAACGCAAATGATTACTGCTTTTCTTCTTGGATTACATAACAAATTGTAATTAAAATACTGCGAGCTTCGTAATTAAGAATTGACTTTATGTAAAAAGTCGTTTTATACTATTTAATGATTATTAAATGTAAATCAGTATATTCACTTACTGCTCCATTATCGTAAAATAAAAAAATGCGTCAAAGGTTTTATTAAACGAAACATATTTTTTTTCAAAATTATGTAAAACAACGAGAATTGTGTTACAAAAACGGTTAATCAGTTTAAAGTAACGTTGACACATACTCGATTTATTATCGCATAAATTTCCATAGAAGGAACCAGTGGTTCCGTAACATCCAAAGTTTTGGGCGTTAAAATCAGCCTCAACCAATTTACATAAAAAAAGTAGTAAATATATATTAATTTAGTTAAGTCCACCTAAAAGAAATTTATATAACCAATTGACATATTGAGTAATTAGGAGAAATATTACCAGACTTGACATAATTAATTTATATTTTTGAATTTACTAATATGCTAACCTTTAATTTTCTCGAAACAACAAAAAATATACTTACACCACTTTCAAAATAAACGGTCCATATATCTCTTACGTGTTTATGACAAAGTGACGATCTGCAAAGCAACTTAAAATCCATATACCCACGCGTAGAAACAGAAAAAAGCAACAAGCGCTCGAGGACGAAAAAGAATTTTCGCACCTGTAAACTCTATTGATTATGTAAGGCGTAACTAAGTTCTAATGATAATTCTTCATGTACGCCATATGAAATAATACAAGAAAATTATTTTATAAAAGAATGGATCTGTATTCAACTCGTACATAATTGTGGCTGCAATAAGTAAGAAATAAAGGGTGTCTCAAAATGACCTGACACTTTAAATGACGCGCCATTTTTTTTGTAGCGAACATAGACTACTAATCTTTGACAACTGTTTTCGCGAAGCATTGAGGTTTAGTTACGGACCTGTACTTTATATTAAAATAAAAACATTCGTATTTTTTAAATAACTAATACGATTTATTAATAAATTGAAATGTCTGTCCATTTTGACAAATGGTATCAGGAAGTATTGAGATTTAGTCATCGGCATGTATTATACTATATATTAAAGTGAAAACATTCGTATTTTTTTAAATAAATAATATGATTTATTAATCAATTATAATGTCAGTCCATTTTGACACACCCTTTTTATGCGTCCATAGTCGACATCGATAGATTTCAACGGACGCATATATGCGTCTATAGCAACCAAAGAAACGCATCCGCTTACATTTCCGGTTATTCTTGCCGGCAGAACTTCGAACCATAACTTTTATACCTGCTCTTTTTTACCGTCACCCCGAAGTCTCCCATGAAAATGCGGAAAAGCATACAAAAGCAGATCCCGTCTTAGATGCATGTCAGTGCAATTTCACTTTTCTCGCGAGCTTTCCGTCAAGTATTATGAGCACTTAACCGTCTTCTAAACCATTCGCCGTGGCAAAATGGTAACGTTAGTGTTGAAATACTTCGATAAAAAATACTGAAAAAATAAACTTTGACTTTCTCTGCGAGTAGGACGCCATGGGAGAATTAAGATTAATTAATTAATCTTTTCTTAAAATTTAAAATTTTTAAAAAAATTATAAAAAATTTAATCTTAATTTATTAGTTAAGACTTTGTTATTTCAAAACAGAGGATTCGGATGTTTCTTGAAAGACAATTCTATTCGTTATATGTAACCACGCAGCAAAGCCTAAGAATTGTTTTCCACAGTATATGCGCATGTATAATGGAAAAGAATTCTTGTATTTCATATATATATATGTATAATTGAATAAATAAATATTTGAAATATTAAATATAAAATAATAAATAATAAATATATATTAATTTAATAATATATACATTATTATTTATATATACATATTAAAAATATCGATTAATAAATAATTAGTTAATATAATAAAGCCTAAGAATTCTTTTCCACTATACATGCGCATATTCACACATAACCTCATAACTTAGCCAAACAACCACCAGTGTGATGTCCGGAAACCCTATGAATTGCAAATGATGCACCCGCTCACTATATTTCCTCCTTCATCTTCACAGCCCATTGATTCCCGCGGTAGCTTATGGAGACTCAAGAGTCAATGGAAACTTTCCTCGCATTATGCGCTACCATTATCCTCACCGATTCTGCACTCCTCTAGCGGAGTTATGCGAGTACTGCTTTTTCAGCGAGGCGACCGAGTTGACTCGAAACACGACTAACGCGGCGCAGAAACGTACAAAAATTCTGGCACGCGCGCTACTTATGTTTCCCTTATTGTGCGCTGGTATGCAGTAGACTCCAGGTCGCGGGCTGTTACATCAGCGACAGTGAGAGCACGAAAAAGGAGCTGCCGAAGAAAAATCATTTCGATTTCACCACACGTTGCGTAGACGAGCAGGCCTCGCGGTGCCGGAGAAAAAGACGTCGCTGATGAAAAATGTCGCCTGGACGCGAAGCTAAGGAGAACTGACTCGATAGGTGCGTCGGGCTGACCGGTCTTTCCGGTGACAAGGAAAACCTTTTACAGGGCGACGACGGGAAAAGTTTTCGCCGTAAACGACTTCTCACGTTTGTTGTCTTGATGCGTTGAGCGCCGGGGGTCTTTTGGTGTTTTGCCGTTTGTTGACCTTGCGGTGTGCGGACGAAGGAATTATTAGGTCGAGTTATAAAGTAACTTCTGCTTTTTTGTCAGACATTTATTTTCCTTTCATTGAATAACAAAATTATATTCATTTATTACGTATGACCTTCTGCCATATTCTTGGCAGTTTATCAATTCCTTCCTGGTGAAGTGTGGTTGGTTTGGACTCGAAGAAATTTTCGACAGGCTGGCTGACTTGCTCTTCAGAATTGAAGGTTTTTTCGTTCGGAAAGTTCTGTAGGGTTTTCATGGGGTTTTACTTGCACTTTTTGCAGCTGCTGGACCTATCTATCCGCAGTAATCGGTAAATTTGATTTCAAGAGCTCGTAATGAATTATGCCTCGAAAATCCCACAATACACATAGCAAAATCTTTTAGCCATGGATGTTAGCTTTCGGATCCTTATCAAGCCACTTTCTTTGCGGACAGTAGAGTTTTACAAATCAATTTCTAACTGCCCCATTAGTTATCAGCCCTTCACCGTATACGCTGCATATTTTTTCGTTTACGCTGCAACGCATTACATGTTGAATATGCACTTTTTAATTCTCCATTTCAGAGGTTAAGAAAAACAGTTGAATGTAACATGCACCACATAAAACAGTTGACAAAAGACTAAGGGAATCCACATCTATATAGTGAAAACAAGGACTCGTTCGTTTCGGTGGCTTATAGTGAGTAAATATAAACAAACAAATAAATAGATTCTACCTAGCTGTGTCAGAAGTTACTTGTGACTCGACCATATACGTTGGCTGATGTTTTTATTATTTTTGTTTTATTTTCATTTGGAAGAGATGTCGGCGCAGCTTTGGTCCCAGGATTATTGTCTCTTCTTCAGCATATGTTTGCAAACATGGGTCCGTTTGTGGATCTTCCTCAGCGGAAAGTGATACAATATAGTGTGAAAACAGGTTCGAGGACGTAATAATATTGTTAGTTTGAGAAAGGAAATCTATAGTTTATTAGAAGAATCAAATAGACGAAATAAAGTAAAAAACTGAGGGAAAGTGTGTTGTTAGTTTTGAAGTTATTGAAAAATATAATTGAAAAGAATTGTAGTTTAGAAATGATTTTTAGAAATTTATGGAAAGAGGTAGAAGAGAGGCCCTACGTTTTATAGTGAAAAACATAGCTAATAGAAGGTCAAATGTTAGAAAGAAGCGAAAAAAATGCGGCTAATAAGCAATAAGAATAAAAATACGAGAATTATTTAAAAGTCTCGAAAAAAGAATATTAGAATTTAAATAAAACAGTGGGGAAGGTTGGCAATGAAAATATCAGCGAACCGCGATGAAAATGATTTCGCTTGTTTTATTTTGTTAGATTTGGTCTTTACGGACAACTGTTTTATTTTGATTGCTATGTTTTTGGATGATACTCTCTTTAAAAGTCTCTGCTAATACAAAAATTTTGCGTGTGTGTGTGTTCATTTTTGTATACAGCAACACGTACGCATGACAAATCTTAAATTTATCTTATTCTATTCCCTGGATTGAGCGATAATCAACCAAATGTCAATATAATAAATATCGATCAACAAACGATCTTTTAGTTCTGCACTTCAGACGTTGGTGTTAGTTACAAAATTTTGTACTAATCTGAAGTTCTAACGTTTCGTACTAATCTAAGGTTCGAACGTTTTTTTCGTTCTAACTAAAAATAGAGTAATAGAATGTGACGACCAAAGTAACGTATTTATCTAAACACACCAAAACCCACCAACGTACTTTCGTAACCAACGTAATTTCCTCAACGTGTTTCGAAGCACCTAGGTTCTCTCTTCAGGAGAGTCTTTCCGTTCAGTTCACGATAAGATTACACGCAGCACTACGTAGGTTACCTTAGAAATGCTTTCTATTCTTCAGCACGTTAGCGCTGCTTTGTTTTCCGCGAAAGTATGAAGGATTTTTTTAACCATAATAATAACGTCTCAAGACAAAGCAGATATGAAAGCGGTTCAAGTGAAATATGTTTTCAGCGTCCTAAAAAATATGTGTGAGTTTAAATATTTCCGGCATTAGACGATGATGGGACGATTAACGGAAGTGTATAAAACATGTAAAGGAAGTAAATTGAACGATTAATATTAATAATGGTAATATTCAGCTGCATACTTCGGGTTTTATAATCTTACCACATTTTATTTTTTAATGTTAGAATATTATACATTGCATTCTCCATTATGTTAATGTGTTCACAATCGACTCGGACAAACGAGCGGGAAGTGCGTAGGATTTAGTTCCGTTGGAAAATTGCAGATCGAGAACGTGAAAGTTCGAAACGGAAGCATCATCCGCGTTCCTCGTGAATGGGAAATGTCAGAAGTTCAGAGCACAAGATCTTGCCGAATAAGCCTCGTTCATAAACTACCAGTTGAGTCGCTTAATTTTTAAACAGATTGATTCCACGGAATAAACAGTGGTTTATTTGAAATGCAAAAAGTTAAATAACAGTCAAGTCTTTTGACGTTAACGTAAAATAGAAAAATAAAAGTGGAGTTAATCAATAAGTAATCAATAGTCAATAAGTCTCAAGAATCTATTTTCACAGCGGAAATGTGAAAACCATTAAAAATATGTCATTAAAAATAATATTACATATAACCAATGCCATTAAAAATCAAATTTACCTAATAAAACATTTAAAATGTTCTATAAAACACAGATTATCAAAAAGTATAACTCGAACTTGTTCCATACACAAAAAGTAAAATTAAACAAACTCTTCGGTAACATAAAAAAAGAAATAAATTGAGAAGTTTAAATGTAACGCTAAACAGCATAAATTGTATCGATCCAAATTGTAGGCAATAGATCATTAATCTCACTAATTGACATTCATAACTACTTTATTTGACTCGTTTCTTAAGGATCCAAATTTGCCACGTTCTCCAAAATTAACGATCAACGATCACACATATTAGTAGCATTATTAAAAAATGGCACTACCGAGTTGCCAGCAGACAAACAAAATAATTACAGGATACGCCGACTGAATTTGCAATATCATTAATAACAGCCGTTGAAATAAGATAGTATATCACAAACGAGCGTAATTGTATATAATTGTAACGAATATTGCAATGCAACAACCGACGGCTTTAATTTCTGTGAATTAACACGGCCTACTAATAAAGATAAGACATGAAATACGATCCACGTACGAGCGAAGAAATTCGTTGACTTTTCAATCCGACAGGAAACAAACGCAAAAAAGATTTTTCTCTTTTCGCTCAAAGTGTCACATAGTCAGTAATACACTGAATGAGAAGATACGAAAATATTCGCGTCAAATTTACTTTTGTCGACCGTTGAGATGAAGGTCAGAAATGTTTCGATTTGTTCACCTGGTGTATATGTATAATCAAACTGGACGTGTTCAAATTTAATTCTTCAATTCCCTTAACTCCTTCAAACCCGAATTATTGTGAATGAATGCAACAATATACTTTTTACAGAAACATGTATTTATTTATTTATAATTTGTAAATGGTCCTTACGAAAAATTTGTAACATTGAGGAGATCCTGAGAAATACTTGTATAAAGAAATAAAATTCGTATTCTTAAAAATAATATACGTAATAAAATACAGCACGAAAAGTATTATGTACATTACAATGTGCACAGGGTCCGAAGGGGTTAAATTAATTCTGTGCATCGAGGACAATTTTTAACTAAGCAGGTCTTTATTCTCGATTGTATCCTTATTCTCCAATTATTTATTCATCGTCCATGCTTCAAAGCCTTGTGGCTTCTTCATTAGGATTCTGTATAATAATTGTATAAAAAGTGGCTAAATTAAAAAGTCCTTCTAAATTACCCGCCGCACTTAATCAACCTACGTCATCGCACGAAACATACATCTCCGTACCTGGCATTTGCATCTTTTAAAAATGTCAAAAATTTCCAATGTAAAAGTGCCCTACTTCCACCTCTAATTAAATTCGCAATCTCAATACTAATCTTAATCGCGGAGCTGTGCATTAATATTTACCAGTTTCCTTGCGCGGCTTCTTTATCTCCCCGACTTGAAAGCGTCAGAATGCGCGTGTGCTGCTGATTAGATCATCTTCTTTTACTGTCCCCGCAACGCCCAGGATTGGAATTTGCTCAGACAAGCTAGAATGTATAGACTTTACTCGTCTGTCGACACGCGATAAACTCGACTTTTTCCGGAGGAGTATAGCTATTTTTCGTTTAACACTTTAACACGTTAAAGACCGCGATTATTTATGAAGCGATTTTTGTGAAACTTGAATAAATTGTATACTTGGAAATGTTTTAGGTACTATTAAAAAAAAATGTTTTTCAATCATTATCACAACTTTTTTAATTAAAAAATAAGTTTGTATGAAATTCATAGACATTCTAAAATAGAATGCATTTTAGGTATTATTTAAAAAAAATGTCAAAAGATTATTTAAAGAAATTATCATAAAATTCTGTTTAAATATCAATTTTATCAGACTTTCTGGTAGTTTTTTAAAGTATGAGCTTGCGTGAAGCACCGGTAAATAAGCGAAAAAACATGAAGGCAATCGAGTTTAATACATTGAATATTGATGTAAATACTTAAATAGACAAAATGGATACAATGTATTAAAGTAAGTGACATCTAAAGACAGCGTGTAGAAAACACGAGAAAACTATTTTCACGAGTCTGACTCGTGATGAAAATTTTAGGCCAAACTTAAGTATCACGAATCAGACTGGTTGTTTAATTTCATGTCAAACGTGAATATCACGATTCTGGCTCGTAACCAACATTTCGGACCAAACATGCATTATCTGAACTTATCTCTTCTTTTCTCTTCTTTGTGTGAATTGGTATTTTATATCTTGTGCCCCAATGCACTTTACGTGCTACTTAGGATACATTGTCGTAGTCTAGATAACATTTGAAAACTAAATAAACATATGCATTCGGCGAAACGAAGAAAGCTTCAGTCGTTCTTCAGTTCTCACTATTCCATTACACGAGGTGCACACGATTCGTATAGTTTCCTTCATAAGAAGTCATATTCTTGACAATTTTTCATTTTGTCAAACCCTCCAGCATGTATAAAAAAAAGAACAAAATTACTAAAAAAGCAAGTAGTTCGCGTGGAAGTAAGAGTAGTGGAAAGGCTTCCAATATTTCAAGTAGTCAATCGATAGACATTGGAAGAGTTATAAACAGTGACGAAAATTCTAGTGACAGCAGTGTCATCATGCCAGTGATGAATCGCGCAAAGTTTATTATATATGACAGCAGTGAAAAACACAAGCGCGGCTATCTCGCATTCAGTCGTAAGATATCGTGTTTAATACGTTGAACGCTGCGACACCCAGATATGGGTGACGACTGTGTTTCTACAGGGGCCCCGTCACCCGTAAACGGGTGGCACTATTCTTCCTCCAATTAAAATAGGATTTTTGAGGTAATTTATAATAATTTTCTTTATAACACAATTATGATGAGTATAAACAACAGAAAGTAATAATAAACTATAAAATATATAAAAAGGAACATTAAAAATATACTTATATTTAAATTTGTTTTTAAAATATTATAATATTTGATTTGTTATGATGGTATTCATTAAAACATTTGAAACATAATTGAGGTGACTGTAGACAATCTGGACAATATGTTATAGTCTTTTGCACATTTTTTAAACCTCTTTAAAAAATAAATATCATCTAATATATCACAAAATAAATTGTGGTTACATTTGAACGACGCATTGCATTGTATCGGTCTTTCTTATCGCGCTGCTTACACCCCGAGTCGCGAATTTGAGCCCCAGGAGAAACTCCATCGATTTACGCTGGGCGTTCAACGTGTTAAAGTTCCGACCATTCGGGTGCATACGTTAAGCACGGCTTCTTCCGAATTTCAGCCTAGTGCAAGGGATTAAAGTGTTAACATAGACTCGGAAAGACATGATATTCCGCGGGTCGGCACTCCGTTTCATCGCATATTCGAAATCATCAATGATCCCATCGCTGGTGCCAGGACACGAGTGAGATGGGGGTCGCGAGGTCGCGTACGTGGAAACGTGGGAATCCCGTCGAAGCCAGTCCCTTTCGGGCGGAAAAGGAAGAGAGTGATTTTTCAACAGATGCAAATTAACCGCAGAAATGAAGACGTCCCGCTCGCCGTGCGCAGGAGTCGCTCGTACAAGCAGCCTCGTGAAAGGGGGAAGAAAATACGTATGATCGACGAGAGTGGGAGAGTGGCGGAGAAAATTGTAGAAGCGCGATGCGGCGCGCATTAAAACGGTACATCAAAAGGCAGTTTGACTCGACTTAGCCGCGACGCGGGGAAAGGACGGCGGACAAAAAAGCAGAAAGTGCATACGCCGTGTCGTTAGAAACTGCACCAAGGACCGAGACAATTACGTCGCTCATTAGCATAGTTGGAGTGGAATTAGGCGGGTTGCGGAGACTGCGAGAGGTGCCTTTTATATTTAGGAATAGCGGCCGGCCGAAAACGATGCGCCTTTCTCCTTACGTAAAAGTGCACGCTTGTGCGAGCAGGGCGACGGGAATGAATCCCACGCTGCTTTTCGGCAGACGGAAGCGTGGAAGTTAAGGGCAACGCGGACGGTTTCGGCCGCCATTGTGTGCGGGCCCTTTTCGAGGGTTTCGAAGTTAATCGCCCACTTCCGGACACGGCAGGTGCAACGCCTACTAGCCGTTCGCACGTTAAGTAAACGCAACCGCGCGTCCTTTGTGTCAACAACGCGGCTGAAGTGGCGAGGACGGGGTTTTCGGGAATACGGGACAATTGCACCTTGAAAGGATCGCTAAGAAATCTCGAAGAAATACGCCTGGGATCGCTCGTTTTTCAGAATCTTGAACGTTACAAAAAATCATAAGTTTTTTTATCAAGGGATTTTTGTGAAACTTTCAGGAACTGTATAATTGGAAGCTTTTTTAGATGCTTTAGGTATGTAGGATCTCAAATACAGGGTTCTCTAATTGGCGATGAAAGGTCACCTACGATCCTCAATTATTATATTGATGTATCATAGGTGACGAGTTTGTTGAATTCTGTTATTTGATTGCTTAGTTGTCAATTGACGATAAGATGTAAAGACGGAACGGCGTAAAGACAAAAAGGCGAAACGACAAAACGGCGAAAGATTAGGAAATAAGACTAAAGTGTCTTGATTGTGTTGTTATTGTTTATAAATATTATACTCTTTAGTTTCGCGTGTTTAAATCCTTCAGGTATTATTAAAAAAATTATGTTTTTTAATAACTACCATAACTTTTTTACTAAAAAATTAAAATACGAAAAAAACACACAGGCAATCGAGTTTAATGCATTGAATATTGATGTATATACGTAAATAGACAAAATAGGTAGATGCTTTTCAATTATTATCATAACTTTTTTACTTAAAATATAAATTTATATAAAATTTATAGACATTCTAAAATACAATGCATTTTAGGTATTATTTAAAAGAAAATATTTTAAAAATTATTTAAAAATAGTATCATAATATTATCAACATAAGGACAGCCTGTAGAATACACGAGAAAACTCGTGAACGGTCCTGTAAAGGGTGTCTCAAAATGGACTGACATTTTAATTTATTAATAAATCGTATTATTTATTTAAAAAGTACGAATTCTTTTATTTTAATATCATGTGATTCTCCATAACTAAACTTCAATACTTCCTGACACCAGATGCCAAAAATGAGTACTATATGTTTGCTACAAAAAAAAACATGGTGGGTGAATTAAAATGTTGAGACATGATCATTTTGAGACACCCTTTAGTTTGTCATAACAAACGTAGATCGTGGACATTTTTCAACTATGCCAGGTCATCGTATCTTCTTTCCCCAGAAATCTCTCAATGTTTCGTTATTTGCCCTTCTCGCGTGTTATTATTTGTTGTTTAACCCGTTAGGAACAATGTACCAGTAAAGTGGCTTCTGAGTGACTGTTTGTACCGGAAAGTTATTAGGGTTTTTTTTTAATTTTTTTATTTATATGAATTACGTGCCTGCCACGACAAAACTATTCATACAAGAAAAATTACTGAACCTTGATTACTATATTCGTATAAATAATTTGCACTTCTTCTTGATTGGCATTTATCTAACATTTAATGAAACTATATTCTGCCCTCTATATGTTTCGGAACTATAATTTCTCCCTTGAGAAGTCTACATGATAGCAAAAGAAACTTAATCAGAATCATATTTAAATTAAAAATAAAATAAACATTGGAATTAAAATAAGCATTTATATTTTGACGCGACTTGAATGTGAAATGAATAACAAATTTATTGTCCATATGCTACATGTAAATTTGACACTGCAGTTGTATAATTTTTGCTTCTTGTTTTACGAATAATCTTTTTTAAGAATTTCTTCTTTTTACTGCGCAAAATTAGAAATTTCGCGAACAAATCGGGTACAGTAAACATCGAGTGTTAAACCAAGTTGGCATATTATATAGCCGCACCGTCTAACTTCCGATGCAAACGTTTCGAATTCTCCGCGTCGCTCCCATCGAGTGGAAAAATTACAATAATTCGTCACATAATGAACTATCACTTCCGACTTTTCCTCCGCGGCCCGGCCAGATTTCTATTTCATTGCTGCTCTCCGTCCGCATTGTTGCTCGGAAAGAATCACTCGCCTGGGGCCAATTTCTCTTTCCGCCTCATCCTTTCCCATTCTCCTCGCATTTGTCGTGAAAAACCCTGACTAGAGCATGGGATCCTACGAACGCTACGTTTTTAAGTAATTCGCCGTTTGCGTGCTGGTGCCGGTCATTTCGTCGGCACGTCTTCCTTCTTTCATCATCGCTCCATGCCCTCTTCGTCGTTTTACCTGATCCCCCTCGCTTATTACCGAGAGTAAGAACCATTAAACAGCTGTCGCTAATGGAAACTTACGACGACCCTTTGCAACGATTTCTGCGATTCGCACATTATGCTCGACGGCCATTTATATATGAATTCTCTCATATTGTCACCCGCTCGAACGTGAAAGATTACAGTTTGTGCGACAGGTGTACTAATCTTGATTTATGACAGTATTAAATGTCTTTCATTTCTTGTATGTTAAAAAGTTACTAGCGTGTAGATGATTTTCTTCTGATAAAAATGAGACCAAGCATGATACAATTTTGTCCACATTCACTCATATTGTCACACAGCTCGAACGTGAAAAGTGATAGTTTAGGCGACAGATATACAATTCTTCATTTATAAGTGTATCAAATGTCTCATTTTTTGTATGTTAAAAAGTTACTAGGGCGACGATGATTTTCTTGTGATAAAATTGAGACCAAGCATGATATAATTCGGTCCGCATTCTCTCATATTGATTAACAGATTTTATTTTTTTGCCGTTTTTATTGAATGACAAATTCATAATGCTTACAGATTGAATAACAAATTCGGAATGCTTACAGATTGAACAAAAACTTCGGAATGCTTACAGATACAGCGTATAAAATGTCTTTCATTTTTTGTATGTTAAAAAGTTACTGGGGCGTCGATGATTTACTTCTGATAAAATTGAGACCAAACATGATATAATTCGGTTCGCATTCGTTCATGTTGATTAACGCATTTTATTTTATTGTCGTTTTGATTGAATAACAAATTCGGAATGCTTAGAGATTGAACAAAAAGTTCGGAATGCTTACAGATTGAATAACAAATTGGGAATGCTTGCAGATTGATTAACAAATTCGGAATGCTTACAGATACGTAAAATATCTTTACATGTTCCTGAAGAATTTAAAGCAGTAGGTCACATTTTATGGACAATGTTAAAAACGGTATTATATACGCGTACACCGTTAAAAATACATATATCACTTGCACAACATTCGTGGACTCATACTATATTTGACGGATATTTACGGGGTATAGATATAACTTGATAGAAAATGTTTGGAGGCAACGTATGCACATTTGATAGAGAATGCGAGAATCTAAAAATCCACATACATTTTACATTGCATACAGATGCCAATGTAAGATAATTCCTTGTATTGCGCATTGCGCTCCAATAGTCTTCATCTTACCACACATCGTGAACATAATTATTCTTTTAGATCGCGACACGAAAGGTATCGCCCGCGAGAAATATCAAAACCCCATGGGAACTCGCATAGGCGCCTGGCGGTCGTCCGTAAATTAGACGGTATCGATGAAAGTGTTGTACTGTTAATTGCCGGCAGGCAACAAGCAACTTTCCCGCGTCGACAAGCGCCGATACCAATAGTCTAGTCTCAAGAATCTGCATGCGTGTAAAGAGGTTCTTTGATACGTGATAAATTAACCGCTACGCGATATTTTCAATATTTTTCCACCTGTTGCTGGTTATATTTCAAACTAGTGCGTTTGGAACAGTGTAGTTGCGATGTTTTTGGGTCTTTTAGAACAGCTTTATTTGTCAACGTGGCAAGACCGTCAGGAGACTTTCATGTTTAACCTCGTTTTAACGGCATCTTTTCGTGTTATGTAATAAATTAAGCGTTGAGCGATATTTTCAATATTTTTATACCTATTACCGGTTATGTCGCAAACTAGTGCCTTGGGAGAGCGTAGTGGTTATGCTTTCGGGTCTCGTTGATATTTACTTTGATTCTCAAGGTGGCGAGAGCATCGTGGGACTTTCATGTTTAACCTCATTTTAAGGGTATTTCTTTTGTTATTGTTGTACGTAGTTCGGCCATACATCTTAAACGGCTCGAAGTATCGCAATGCAATTTACATAGATCGGCGTTTCTTTGGATGTTTTCTGCTAACCTAACAGGTAAAGATGTTGACTGTCGTGCGTATTTTTCTATACTGAAACCGCAACGCGATGAAGTACTACAGAATATGATTGAATTGTGCAAAATTAAAATAATGCGAAAGTATCGGAGACCAAAGAATTAAATCACTATGCAATTAATATTAAATAGAGATTCAATTCTTTGATCTCCGATACCTTATACAGATACCGATACGGAAAATTAAAAAAATACCCAATTGGTAGCATTTATAATTTTGTAAATGCAACAAATATTAAATTCACAAAATTATAAATGCTACCGATTGGATTATTTTTGAATTTTTCGTGAATCTTCCACGTTTTCAAATTTTCAAATTGTAGATATTCCAGGCCTTCATTTTTAAAAATAAATTTTTTTAATCCGTTCCCAAAACACCCGAAACATCGTCCAAACATAAATTATGAATCAAGTGCCACTGAATTTCACATAACCACCATATATCAAACAGCGCCGATTCGTCTAATCGCGGCAGCTATAAGACTTTCCATTAGCGGTTTATAACTCCCCTCAAAACAATTTCTGAAGGCAATTAGGTACGCTGGAGGACTTTTCACCGATCCGCCAATCAATTAACGCGGTGCGCCGCATCGTTTATTAATCCGCGTCTCACAATGCGCCGGACGCGTGTAATCGCAATTTAACTCACGGGGTGGTAATTGCGACGTAACCTCAACTAATGACGGCGAAAACACGCCGTAACTCTGCGCGCAAATAACACACCCAAGACGGACCGCGCGCAGGTACGCAAGCGGCAAAAGTCGTCAGAAGCCGAGAAAATAAGGATGTCAGTCAACCCATTCGCTGCCAAGCCTAAATTATATGAAGTCATTCCCATTGCCATTTATATTTTGTGTGTTATCGTTAAGAAAGTTCTGTTATTTGTTGGCAACAGCATGTATATTATCATACATAATCCTTTACAAACATAAAAGCAAAAACGAGTATATTCGTCGTTGGCAATGGAAGGAAACAGGACTCGACATCCTTTTTCGTATTTGCGTACGTTTTAGTAGAAAAACAAATCGGAAATTGCGCAGATGGATAAAATAATGAAAATGCAATAAAACAAGATATAACTTTCTGTAAATTGGCACAAGCTAGATATTCACTATTGTCGATTACAGTGTCTCGGCAGATAACTGGATAATGCAGTAGAGCGTACTTTGATTTAGCTTCGAACTGAGTAACTGCAACATCTCTTATCAGTAAATATAATAAAAAATTTGAACAAATTTTGCCCAGTGATACCACACATTGTTCTACATATTAGGTATACTTTCGAAGGGAAAATTCTCAGCGGTTATATAGCTTATTGTTATTTATTTTATCCCTTGTACAATTCAATTTAGTTATAATGCACGACGATATATCAACTGACAGTGATTTTTATTCGGAAGAAGAATATCTTTTAAATAATAAGTAAAGTATTATTTTTGTAAGAAATTTTATTTGTAGTATTTTTTCAAGTTTTTTACATTTCTATATTTATGTTTGTGACCACAAAAAATTTGCTAATTCTAAAGCCTGCATGTTATAACATATTTAAAGTCCTTGGCAGTGAACGGGTTAACACGTTGACTGCCAAGCGTATTTTGCTACGTTAGAATCGCAATGCGATGAAATACTGCAAAGTATGATTAAATTGTGCAAAATGAAGGAAACGCGGAGTTGTTAGAAGCCAAAGTATTGAAGCACCGTTCCAATATCAATTGCTTTTACAAGATTGCAAGTAGGCTTTATTGGGAAGTTTTTACATTTTTTAATGAAATCTTTTGCACCGATCACCGCTGACCATCGTGGCAGTCATGTTAAAATAATCCAGGACGTCTTTCACTCGGTAACTTCGCCTCGTTCCGTCCTGTACGGCGCCAGACGTCCAGAAAAACGCCGGGAGCACCTGCAAAAAAGACGATCAGAGACCGCTTGTCGAACGGGGCTGGACCGGTAGGAAGTGCGTTTCGTTCCGCACACGGAAAAGCACGGAAGCGAGAGGCCGCAGTGTGTGTGCACCCTCGAAACTGTACGATGTTCACCCTACCGTAAAAATTCTCCTGTGCCTGTTCCTTTCGAGCGTCGCACCGCTTGCGGCAACACGCGCGCACGGCCTGTCTTTAGTTGAGGCTGTTAGATGATGGGAGCTGGAGACTTTAACGCGCGGTCAGAGTAGTTAGCGGAGAACTACGTTGCCAGGTGAACACCGTCAAAAATCCCTTGCGACGTCACATTAGCGCAATTGCACGTGGCTGGTTTGTTTAACACATTGACCGGCCCAAAAGGTCCCACGGAAAATTCCAAAAATATCCAATCGGTAGCGTTTATAATTTTGTAAATTCAATTGCTATTAAATAGTGATTAAATTCTTTGGTCTTCGATACCTTCGCACTATTTTCATTTTGCACAATTCAATCATATTCTGTAGTACTTCATCACGTTGGGGTTTTAATATAATAAAATACGCACGACAGTCAACGTGTTAATGCTGTGGATTAATCGAACTCAAATGTTTTGGGGTATAATAAATTCGATGGCGTCTTCAGTTAACACATTACGGATGGTGCTCTTGCTCACGCAACATGTATTCATTTCTTACACATTTTTAAATATGGTAAAAAGTTTAGTACAATACATATGACCTATTTTTAATACTGACTGATATGTTGACACTTTTTCGACGTTCTAATATTCAGTTACTTCACAATTCTACTATAAAAAAAACGCCGAAAGGCTTCATTGTTTAGCAACGTACCGATCAACGTTAAAACGAAATGTGTTAAGACATTGTACGCTGGCCAAGTATGAGTCGCAGAGAGCATGAATGATGACATTGCTTGTCTACGGGGAATGGGCAGTTTGAAATGGTAACGCCTTCTACGTTTTTGCAAGGCAGTAGGTTTTAAATGAGTATTCGTTATGTACGCTTTAATGAAAATTAAAGGTGGCGTGCATGTCATAATCACTTGAATCGTCAGAATCGGTTAAATATCGCATTGATAATTTTCTACTTGAGCAGACATTAATGGCTGTATCTTCGACTTCTGTATCAGAATCTTCTGAGTGTATTGAATAATCCGATTAAATATCAGGAGCACGTTCATTAGTAGTGTTATGAAATAATAAGAATTATTACACTTTCCAATTGAAAGAGTTCTTAATACATTTTTACGGAGTATCTGTTGATCTGATTTTAAGGAGTAAAATAAAGGCAGAAAGAAATATACGATGATAAATCCGTACCTATCGACGCTTAAAACACGTATACATAGACTAAATTATGGAGATTGGCATAATATGTCTTAATAAAATAAATACAAATTTGCATTCGTGAAAAAGTGTAAAACAAAATATGAACAAAAAATTGTAAAAACGATTCATTAATAAAATGATTATATTAACATATTTGCACCATTTGGCTAAAGCCGTAAATGCGCTTGTATTAGAACGGCGGTGCTATGAAATACTACAGCGATTGACTGAATTATGCAAAATGTAAATAATGTGCAGGTATTGGAGACCAAAGGATCGCATCACTATTCTAACAATAACTGAATTTGTAAAATAATTATTACTACTCATTGTGAATATTTTGGATCTTAAGTAAAATTTCTTGCGGCGATCACCGATGACCATCACGGCATTCAAAGTGTTAAAACCGCAACGTGATGAAGTACTACAGAATACGATTGAATTGTGCAAAATGAAAATAATGCGAAAGTATTGGAAACCAAAGAATTGAATGACTATCTAATATTGATTGCATTTTCAAAAATACAAATCCTATTGATTCGGTATTTTTTAAATTTTTCATAAGACCTTTGGTGCCATTCACCGATGCCCATCACACCAATCAACTTGTTAAATTCAAATGCCGAAACTTTTCCGTTGCGAAACACCGAACCCCATTTAATCTGCGCCAGTGCACAAAACAACGTGTCCGTGACGTCACGCGTTCCCTCCTATGGCAATTCGTCCGTTAATCCCGCACCCCCACTTCGATTTTTCTACAGTCTGACCTATGACGTCGTCGCTGCACTATAGCACTTGCCCCTACCCCGCGATTTTCCCTCAATTCCTTGATTCCCTCGATCTGCCCGCTTGTAGAGGGGCTCCTAGCATCTAGCCACGGAATCGTGTGTCCGCCCGAAGTGGAGAACGCGCGCGTGGAAGGGGTTCGACCCAGATATCAGTCTTTCGACGGCACCGGCCAGCGTCAGAGTGCGATCGACTGCACACAATCGACAGAACCCGGGCGGTGGGCAACGTTCCGTCGGAAAGCGCAGTCAGTTCGACGTCTGTCGCCGTGTGATGTGCCAGCGGCGTCTTCTTCGGCGGCAAAAACGCCTGCGATGTCGTGATGAGTGTCAGTGAGCGCGAAGTTTAACGTTCCCGGAGCAGTGAAGTGTGCAGCAACGGTTAGATACGCCGAGAATCCTTCGGACGCAGCGTGTGCATAACGCGAGGATGAGCGCATGAATTGTGACAGGTCCCAGAGGCGCGGGGAACTTCATTGAAGGAAACAGACGCGTGATCATTTCTTTTTTCCCGGGTAATTGCGCGTCGTGACCCGTTACTCGTTCCGCGTCTTCTCACCAAGTTCAACGCCGTGCGATTCCTTCTCAGCGGAGTCATTTTGCGCAGGAAGTGCCTGGGGGACCTCGAATTTTTCCGCCGGAAAACGATCGGGAGGCGGGCGAAATTTGTGCGGGGGGAGTAACGATTTCAGATCGCGAGGAATGTCTAGCGGCGGCGGGTAACAGTAACAGGACAGCGTGAAATTACGAGGTAGACGTGTAATTAATAGTGCGTGACGTGGGATGAAACTGTAAGGTACGAGAATGCGATACGTTCCTCGGAGGGTAATCACTCGGTCGAGCGTAATTAAACGCGTGAGAAACGAATGTTGCCGCGGGTAACTTTACGGTGCCAACACCGTAGCACCTGACAATTCGGTTGTCTTAACACGGTGACTGCCGTACGGGTTTTGCTGGATTAGAACAGCGATGCTATGAGATACTGCAGCGTTTCACTGAATTGTGCAGAATGTAAATACCGTGCAAGTATTGGAGACCAAAGGATCGCATCATTAGTCTAACAACAGCATTTATAAAATAATAATTAGTACTCATTGCGAATATTTTGGATCTTTAGTAAAAACTCTTGCGTCGGTGACCGGTGACCTCCACAAAAGTTCTCACGCAAAATTGAAACAATACTTAATCGGTAGCATATATAATTTTTTAAATGCAATTAATATTAAATTTATAAAAATATATATGCTACCGATTGGGTATGCTTTGTATTCTTTATATATGTACATTTAATATTAAATTTAAAAATATTAAATTTACAAAAATATATGTGCTACCGATTGGGTATTTTTTGAATGTTTGTATCGGTGTCGGTATAAGATATCAGAGACCAAAGAATTGAATCACTACTTAACATTAATTGCATAGTGATTCAATTCTTTGGTCTCCGATATCTTATACCGATACAGATACAAAAAAAATTAAAAAATATCCAATCGGTAGCATTTATAATTTTGTAAATTTAGTATTAAATGCATTTACAATATTATAAATGCTACCGATTGGGTATATTTTGAATTTTTCGTGAGACCTTTTACTATCTCCTCTGTTATTATCAGTTACTTTTATCTGGAGTTGTTCACCTTACTGACGAATTGTTTCTATAAAGCACAGTATATAATAAAATCCACCAATCCAGTGGTAAAAATTACTTAAAAAGTTACAGAATCACTTGGGACTAAATAAAGTTAAAGCGGTATGAGGTGTGACAAGCAAATATTACAAAATGCACAATTCACTGTATAAACTGGTATGCTGTGAACGATACCATACTGTAAAAAAATATTAAAACGCATTACTATTTTTTTATTTCACGTTTAGGTCGTGCTATTTATCTTCAGTCATCTTTAATGCTCTTAGTTTTGAAACTTTGTTACCTATACTCTTTGGACAACCTACAAAAAATAATTGTTATACACTTTCATTGACTCAGCGTATGGGTCATGTATGTATCAATATTGACGGTCAGTTAGACAGAAATGGGGACAATTAACGGTGTAAAATTTAGAATGAAGTGTACAGAAAAAAACTTGTCATTGGTTTCACATTTAGGTCGTATTGAAATAACGCTGTTCAGTATATATACACGTACACCGATTAATTAACAGCCATTAAAGGATTGACTATGGGCTAATTGCCACTACATGGCGTTAATGAGAGTTTCACTGTACCACTGATTATATCGGAACATAGCGCAAGTTTCTGATACTTATACCGCAATATGTTTGGAGAGTCGTTGAGAAATTAATCAATCTGCCAACTGGAATTAGGCACGCTTTTATTATACGCGCTTAAGCTCATCGACAATCCTGAAAATAAGAATCGCGTCGCAGAAAGTAAGATGCATAGTAGTTCTGCTGTGAAACGTCGGTCTCGAAAGGGTTAAGTGACAGCTATCCAATTTCAAGTGCTACCATTTATTTATCGATTCATCGGAGATGTCATGTTTGTAACATGTTGAACGCCACGCCACCCATATGGGATTTTTAATAACACCGTATATAATTCAACTGAATTAAACAGTTTTCAATATTGACGTATTTAAACTTTCATACATAAGAAATACATAATATTGGAGTGACAGATCATTTGCTACACATTTGCGAGGATTTTTAATGAGACCGTGTAAAATTAAATTAAACAGTATTCAGTATTGACGTATTCAAATTTTCATATGTAACAAATACATAATATTACAGTGACAGATCAGTTACTACACATTTGCGAGGATTGTTAATAAGGACGTACAAAATGAAATTGAATTAAACAGTTTTCAATATTGACGAATTCAAATTTTCATACGTAAAAAATACATAATATTACAGTGACAGATCAGTTGCTATACATTTGTAAGGATCTTTAATAAGACCATATAAAATTAAATTAAATTAAACAGTTTTGAATATTGATGTATTCAAATTTCCATACATAACAAATACATTCAATTAAATTAAGCAGTTTTCAATATTGACGTATTCAAATTTTCATATGCAACCTAATAAGTAATATTCCAGTGACGAATCAGTTGCCACGTATTTGCGAGGATTTTTAATAAGGACGTATACAATTAAATTAATTAACAGTTTTCAGTATCGACGTACTCAAATTTTCATACCTAACAAATACACAATACTACAATTCTTCTCTATAACCCCCGTAAAAGCAATTCAAACAAAGTTCTCGCGTCCAATTCCACTCCATCCAATAACTCAGTTTTTTGAACTTCTCTTACCTTTCCGCCCATTTAGTATTTGCCTACTTACCTAGCAACCGAAAAGCACACATTCTCTAATTGTACTTTCTTCCGACCATTGTTCATCAAAATGCGTTATACTCCAGCCCATCCCAGCACTGTTACTTCGAACACATAATCATTATTCTTGAAGTACCTCGAATTGTACCCAAAACCGCAGATTCTCAGCGTGTTGACGATTTGACCATCGCGGAAGCCGTACGGAATTTATGCCGGATGATCAACGCGTTAATAATAGAACGTCCATTCACTCGGAACCTTCTTCTGCCGTTGCAATTTCTCGATTCCGCCGTTGTTGACGCGGGCGAAGGCCACGCTATCGTGTTTTGCATTCCAGTCGTCGGTCGATCGCGATTGCGCGTGAAAATGTCGCGCCTCCCGAAAAGTCGCGAGCCGACGGTCTCAATCACGAAGGTGTCGTAACAAATCGGTTTCTCCGGCGATTCGCGGCAGTGTCATGGCGAAATCACGGTATTTGTGTCGCGGGACACAATTACGGCTCGCCCTGGAGTTGTTTACCTCGCCGATGCTTGCTTCAAGAACGCCCGCACATTGGGAAACCATTCCTTTTGCAAAGGAAATAGTCTTTACGGGTGCAAAATCTTTGTTCGCGACTTTATAGAATGCTTTTCCGTGTTTATAGACCCTTGAAGCGGGATTCTGTGGGATTTTGCTATTTTGACAATTTGAGGACTGCTCGCGAGTTTTCCCGGGTTTTCGATATGCTGTCTTTAGATGTCACTTATTTTGATACATCGTATTTATTTTGTCTATTTAAGTGTTTATGTCAATATTCAATGTATTGAACTCGATTTACTTCATGTTTTTTTCGCTTACTTACTGATGCTTCATGTAATATCATACTTTAAAAAACTGCTAGAAACTCTTATAAAATTGATTTTTAAACAAAATATTATGATAAATTCTTTAAATAATTTTTTAAACAATTTTTTTAATAATAACTAAAATACTTCTAATGATAGAATTTCTGAAAGTTTCACAATAATTGCATATAATAAATAAAAAAGTTATTATTTTTTGAGTAATAACTAAAATACATCCAATTATACAATTTCTGAACGTTTCGCAAAAATTGCTTATAATAAATAACAAAGTTATGATTTTTTTAATAATAACTAAAATACTTCCAATTATACAATTTCTGAAAGTTTCACAATAATTGCATATAATAAATAAAAAAGTTATTATTTTTTTAGTAATAACTAAAATACATCCAATTATACAATTTCTGAACGTTTCGCAAAAATTGCTTATAATAAATAACAAAGTTATGATTTTTTTAATAATAACTAAAATACTTCCAATTATACAATTTCTGAAAGTTTCACAAAAATTGGTTATAATAAATAACAAAATTATGATTTTTTTTAATAATAACTAAAATAGTTCTAATTATATGCTTGCTAATGTATGCTAATGTATGCTTGCGAAAGTAAATATTTGGTTCGGTGTTAGGTATACATCCTTAACAAAAGAGTGCTTTCGCATTCTGAAATTGTGTATTTTGAATACCGAATTTCAACATATTAATTAATTGACCAGTATGCGGAAGACAAACTTGTGATTTCATTAAAAATTATTGGAATGGCACGTTAAGTGACGTCTATCAATAAACTGCGTTGTGCATTTGGGAAAATATCTGTTTTCTTATCAGTATTCTTTCATGAATATATAGTACTCTTACGCATAATTACAATCTTCTAGACTCTGAAGAGGGAATCGTAATATGTCCAGTGCTTACGTGAATTTATAAATAACAACGTTCAGCCCGAAATTGGCTATTCCTGCTAAGAAAACAAAATAACGTTGAGAAACGTGTTAAAAGAAACGATTTCTGCTCGGAAAATTTGTGTCTGCAACGCAATTTTCCAATTTTACCTCTTCTTTTATCCTCAATGGATCTTCCCCTGCGGCTGTCGCCTTCTGCGCAATTCATAGTTGTCGACGTTTAACTTTGAACGGTCGAGAAAGATGTTTGCGGATGCAATGCCGGATTTTACGGGTTACGGATTTCACGACCAGAATTACAGAAATTGTTACCACTGTTTTCTAGCAGCAAATTTCGCTGACTTCTGTAATGTATTAAGCGCCACACCCACCACTAGTGATTAGCGATGTAAAGGAATTATATTTTTATGGTATAATTAAATAGTTTGTTAGAAATTATTATATTGCATTACGTTTCACCTAATATTATACTTCAGAATTATTATGTTGCACTTCATATTCCGGGCTAAGCTACTAAAAAAATTATACATACTATTCCTTAAAGCACATTACAAGAGAATGTATTTAAACGTTACTTTTCTTCAGAAAATAATTGCAACATGAGCGAAACAGGTTGAACATTTAACGTATTGATGGAATTCTACATATATATACCCAAATTAATTTCCTTCTTACGCTTCAAATTTCCAAATCTACTCTTCGCACACCTACGCATTCCTCCGAATAATGCGTATCTACACATTGTTCCGTAATTCTAGTGTTAAAAGCAGCAGTGACGCATCTGTTAACCAGTTTTTCTACACATTCACCTCTGCGGTGTCTCGGGGAGAAGGGAACAATCCGTTGATCATGATCTCTTCTTACGTAACGCCCCCGGACCCTTTCGACCTCGCAGCTCGCTCAACGCATCGCCGATCGCAAATGACTTCGCCGATACTCGTTGCACACTAGAATAATGTCCGGTGATCAGTCATGTAATCCTCGAAGCAGCCGGTATCGTGCGCTAACGAACATTCATAATTAGCGTGGCTTTCATCGCGCCTCCAATCACCGACAACTTATTCTTAACAGTAGATTAACTCGTCAACTTTCCGAGTCGCGAATTTTTACGAGCAAAATATTGTTTTCGGTAGAATTTTGCCGACTTTTAATTAACGCGTTAAGCGCCATGCCTGAGAATATGAATATTTTTAATTCTGTTCTTACATCGGAATTCAACAGTTTCAAGATTACGAAAGTATATGTATCTAAGCATTATTTTTTTTGAGGGAAGTCATTTTGACGGCTGTTATTCAGTCACGGTAGACGGTTTTCTTCAATTATTTCACAACATGTTCAGCTTGCAACGAAACAGAAACAAAATTTTATTTATTAATAACACAACGATAAATTCAATATTGTCAGTTAATAGTGATTGACCGCAGAAATCACAGTCACTGACCGTGTTATTTACACTTATTGACTATGTCTTACACTTACATTGTACACTTATTGACTACACCTTGTAAACTTGTGAGAAATGAGAAATATTTAAGCGGTCAGTTTTACCGTATTACCTTTAAATGTTATCGAACATAATTTTCGACGGTAGCACCACGCTGAAACGTATCAGCATGTTGAAATAAAAGCGCAAAAATGAAATACACCGGTTCGAACGCATGTCGTAGTAGGCTTCAGGTATGCGACCGATGCGACACGGTGCGCCTTTTAGTTATGCTAATACTAAAAAAAAACAAAAACAAAGGAACGCTAAAGACTGTGGATATCATGACAACCGCAAACAAGACGATTTCCATGAAGCATACGGGTATTGAATTACAATGATTTTTACGCGATTAAACTGATTAAATCTATCAGTGGTCAATTACTGTCAAAATCCATTGCCACGAATATGGTAATTGCCCACCCTAGTACTATCGGATAATTACGATATTAGGAAACCGGGACGCATACAAAACCTTTAGTGAGGTTATTCCATCACATACAAATCATATATTTTTTTTCAGAAATACTATATAGACTGCAAAATGATTACAAATTCACCAGTCTTTTCTGAAAGATATCGTTAAGCACTTACCTCTTTCTCTTAAGAAATCTGTAACAATACTTTTACAGCATGTTATTAATCACAGGTAATCTACACAAGAATTCTGTATTGCAAGACGGTCACATACAGAATGCGCTTTAGACTGATATTCCACACAATGAAAATATACCTATAGCGATCTTCTGATATTCGTTCATGAACGCAGAACGGTCAATCATTGCCTACTTTACCCTATATAGTGAAAACAAAAACTCGTTTGTTTCGGTGACTTATAGTGAGTAAATACGAACAATAGATTCTATCTAGCTGCATCGGAAGTTACTTATGCCTCGATATTGGTTGATATGTTTTTATCATTTTTGTTTTGTTTGAATTTGGAAGAGTTGTCGACGCATGTTCGTTTCCACGATTATTGTTTCTTCTTCGGGACATGTTTGCAAACATGGGTATGTATGTGATACAAAATAGTTTGAAAACGGGTTCGAGGACGTAATAACACTGTTAGAGAAAGGAAATCTATAGTTTATTAGGAGAATCAAATAGATGAAATAAAGTAAAAAACTGAAGGAAAGTGTGTTGGTAATTTTGAAGTTATTGAAAAATATAGTTCAAAGAAATTGTATTTTAGAAATCATTTATAGAAATTTATGGAAACAGGTAGAAGAGAGGCCCTCTGTTCCACAGTGAAAAACATATCTAATACATGGTCAGATGTTAGAAAGATGCGAAAACTTGCGACTAATAAACAATACGAATAGAAATACAAGAATTATTTAAAGGTCTCTAAAAAGGAATTGTAGAATTTAAATAAAACAGTGGAGAAGGTTGGCAATGAAAATATCAGCGAGCCGCGACGAAAATTATTTTGTTTGTTTTATTTTGTTACATCTTATGTGTACGGATAACTGCTTTATTTTGGTTGCTATGTATTTGATTGATACTCTTTTTAAGAGTCTCTGCTAATCAAAAATTGTGGGTGCATGTGTGTTCATTTTTATATACCGCAGCACGTACGCATGATAAATGTTAAATTTATCTTATTCTATTCCCTAGATTGTGCGATAATCAAACAAATATCAATATATAATCAAATAATGAAATATAATCAAATAATCATCATCAATGATAAACATTAAATTTATCTGCCTACTTTACCCTACATCCAATTACATTTCTTTCTGCAGTTTCGTTTTCTCGAAATTCATATGCCACTCTCACATATTCTGCTGACAAATTTTTCCGTCAATCTTCCACCAACACGTCTATACATGTTCGAGCTCCGCAAATGCTTGTCTACGTTATCTGTGCCAGTCTAAAAGTGAACCGGCGTAAAAATTCGATTTTCCCAGATTAGCAGAAGCAGAACTCTCAATTATCGTGTGACGCGCGCTGTGTCGTTATCCACGAAAGCAGCGTGGCTTTCTCATTCGGCCGCTACGTCGGAGAGTTTGTTAGCGCGAGATAATTATAATTAAAAGTCGACATTGTTCCGCGAAGTGCGCGGTCCCACGAGAAGTCTCTCCTTCGTGCGGTTCCTTCTCACGGATAGGCCAAAGGAGAGGCTCCTCCTTCCGTGATCCACATCGTCGATGCCGGCCAGGCCGCGTCTTACGCATTTACATAAGAGATACAATTGACGAGGCAGGATTTTGCGGGAGACAGAGGAAGAGTAAATTATCGTGACCCCTTACGCGCGGAGCCACGTGTTAACGCTTTAAGGACCGCTCACGAATTTTCTACCCGCTGTCTTTAGAAGTCAGTTACTTTCATACATTGGCTTTATTTTGTCTATTTAACCCTTTCAGTGCCGGGAGAAAAAGAGGTGCCAATGCAAAGATAACAGGTCGAATTTCACTATTTTACTAGGATTTGGAAGAAGGTTCATAAAAACCAAACAAAAAGAATATTTATATAATTCAAAAAGCAGTGTATTAAGGAGGAAATGGAGAATAAAACGATGACACTAATTTTTCTATATTCATTGAAAATTATATAAATAACAAAAGTATAAATTATCGCAAAGAAAATAAAAATTAAGTTCTCTCTTTTAAAACGTATTACCACGTTCGAAAAGTTATCTTTTCATCGTAGCTTTATATAGACCAGTTATGACAAAGTATATACTTTGCATTTCCAAAATATTTTGTAGCAAAACAAACAATATTGCATATCAAAAATAAAGAATAACTCTAAGATACATGGTAAGCGCCGGACGGATTATCTCTTCCGAAACAAGTAATTGTTATAGGTAACATAAAGTTAAACCGAAAAACTATTTTTTTTAAATTCTCTCCTAATAAAATTAGACCATTTATAACGTACTATAAATTTATTTTGAGATAGAGTTCTCTGGCAATGCGCATAGTAAGGCGCAATTGGCTGCGCAACGATATATCGTTGTTAGCACTTTTCGCAAGTGTTGGCACCGGCACTAAAAGGGTTAAGCATTTACGCCAATATTCAATGTATTCAACTCGATTGCCTTCATGTTTATTCGCTAATTTCTCGGTTCTTCACGCATCCTATAAATTTCATACAAATTTATTTTTTAAGTAAAAAAGTTATAATAATTATTAAAAAACATAAATTTTTTAATAATAACTACGATACTTCCAATTATACAATTTCTGAAAGTTTCACAAGAATTGCTTATTGTAAATAACAAAGTTATAATTTTTTGTAACGTACAACTTTCCCAAAAACGTGCGGTCCCAGGCCTATTTCTTACAGATTTCTTAAAGTGTTAACATGTTGACTGCCGTACGTATTCTACTATATTAACCCTTTGCGGTCGGCAGATTTCGCTCTTGAGAGTAGCAGCAGGTCGGATGAAATCTAGCATTTCGCAGTTACTTTTCCGTACAGAATTTAAAATCAATATATGGATATTAAAACACACAGAATTTATTGAAACTGAATTCTTGTATTTGTTACTACTTGTAATACGTAAGAATACAAATTTTTAAATCTCTAATGTTCTAAAGTATGATAGTTGACCAAACTAGCACCGATATGAAGTCCTGGCTTTCATGTACAAGTATTAAAGTTTTTCTGTCGGAACATACTCCACAGTCTTTCTTCCCTCCTGAACGAATTATGGCCACGATATCAATCATAATTTGAAAGCAATGATGTGATCAGCTTACATTATCAACTCTTGTGTAAATGCTGGCAAATAAGCTGATACTTATAATACAATAATACTTCATAAGAAATAATATGCGCGATTGAAAACTATCGTTGAAAAATGAGGCGTAACATGCGGAAAGTACGACAAAAGGAATAATATTATTTATTATAATTTTCGCTTGCCCCCCATTTATTATGCAGATTTTCAAGAATATATACAAAAATTCGTTTATGAAAAAATAATGTTTAATCAACTACAATTTCACGGAGTATGTATCGGTGGAAAATGATCGGTGCACAAACAGTTTCTACAGTAACGATACTTTCCGTTTGTGTCACTACTGACTCATGACACATTTAAAAAATGGCATTCCCATATTATATTTAAATACTTTACAGACTATTACAAAAGCGTATCTAAATCTTACGTCTTAGCACAACAAATATTTCCTCATTTCCCCAAGTATTATAGTTTCAAATTGTATTCTTCGCCTAAACGAAGAATTTTCTGTCTCTCCATGGGTACCGACGTGACGTTCAACGTGTTGAAAAGAGTTCGAGGTCGCGATTGGCGTTATCGTAATGAGAACACGGCCAGCCGAAGACGCGTGTGATTTCGGGCCAGTTTCGGGCCGGGTTGATCGCAGTAATTTGGGTCGAAGAGATTTCTCGATTTGTTCTTGTCCGCAGCACGTTGTCCTGTGACTTCTTGACACGGCTTGGTGTGTTGAAATCGATCGGATCCGTTTAACTCTTAAATGCATAGTGTCTCAAAAATAAAGCACTGTCTTTAACTCATAATTAAAGTATTAGCCATAGAGAAAGTTTTACTTTTAACTATGTGCCGTAGTAGCTCAATGCATTCAAATCAAAGGTGAAAAAAAAGGAAAAATAAATTCGCGCACTTTCCAACATGATGTTTAGATCGGTGGTGCATTTAACCCTTAAATGCATAGTGTCTCAAAAATAAAGCAGTGTCTTTAACTCATAATTAAAGTATTAACCGTAGAGAAAGTTTTACTTTTGGCTGTGTGCCGTAGTAGCTCAATGCATTCAAATAAAATGTGAAAAAAAGGAAAAATAAATTCGCGCGCTTTTCAATATGACATTTAGATTGGCGAATTTTTTTGGCGCGTCCGAAGAAGTTCGTGAAACTTTGGAGTGGCAATAAAATAAAATTTAATAAAATATAAATGAAAATAAAATACAATAATATAAATTAACTACAATTTCATAATAAAAACTTATGGCTTAAGTTAGTAGTGTCCAATAAAATGAAATTTAATGAATGAAGAATAAAAATAAAATACAATAAAATAATTTAATTAAAATTTCATAGTGAAAACTTATGTCTTAAATTAGGAGTGACAATAAAATAAAATTTAATAAAATATAAATAAAAATAAAATGCAATAAAATCAATTAATTAAAATGTCATAATGCATACTTATTTCTTAGCAATTAAACGATATTATTTATGTTTGTACTGCAGGGTGTATCATTTTTTAAACACTTCATTCTTTCAAAAAAAAAAAGAAAAATAAATAAATAAATAAATAAATACCTATATACACATTTATTTTTTATCTTGTCATAATTCTACATAATAATCTACATATAATCGAATTTTTGGGGTCAAAATGAAAAAATCATGCATTTAAGGGTTACAATGCGTTCAACATCCACCTATTTGTTTCCCATGGTTTCTACGCTTCATATTGATGCATTCCGTTGGCGCATTCGATGCAGATAATCCGCCATAAATAATTTTACAAATTCATCGTCGACCGCCGGAATGAAGGTCGCAGGTGGTCGCACGTTTTCTTTGAACTTTGCAAATCCTCGCTGCCGGTCTTGGGCGCTTTTATTAGACGCGCATCTTTATATATTGACGCAATGTTGTAACGCGTACGAAGCGTACCAGCTGTTGACTCCGTGTCCTACAAACTAGCCTTGTTACCGTTTTGTTTGCCACCTGGTCCCGCGTACAGGCGCCAGTCTTGTTATTCTGTTAGCCCAGTTATCGTTAAGAAACGGATAATATACGTTCTCGCAACCCGATGATTTCTAATATCTTCTTTCCGCGATACGGACTTAAAGCGTAATTCGATAAAATTGTTCATCCTCACGGCTTTGAGTACACGCTGCCATTAAGCTAATGCGCACGCTGCGTCTGAGAAAAACTTAATAACAGTGGCGTAATAACTACAGGGAAGCAGGATCGAAATAGTAGATGCCGTACTCTTAACCTTTTAACTGTGAACGCCGAGTTAACTGGTCATTGAAAAATTGTTCACTGACGCACAAATCGAGATAACTCAGTATGGAACTTCGGAGACGATTCCCATAGATTCGAACATGATAAATAAATATTTTTTCTATCAAATTGGTACAATGTGTAAACAAAATTGTGGTTACACTTCGGGTGAAAAATTAATTAATCGGTAAGTGTAATAAGTAAGCAAAACCTATCAAGTCGACGTTTCAACATTTTTAATGCATCATCATAGAAATTTTTTTTAGTTATTACGTTAAGTTAAAAAAAAAATGAACGATATTTGATTAAAATTATAAAAAAATATTTGTTTCAATTGTAATGTTGTTAAAACATAACTTACAACACCCGCAGCTTTTGAAATAAATGTGTTTCGAATAAAAACGTGCTTCTTTTTTCATTCGAATTAAATTTATTGCAATTCTGCTCATGTTATTTTCAATTTTTCTTCAATCACTAAAAAAAATCATCTTCTGACGAAGTCACTATCAAATTGTCGAAACGTGGAGTTAATAGACGGTGCGTAAACAGCACACTTAACATTTAACTAATTTTTCATCGAAGTATAGCCACAATTTTATTCGCACAGTTAATTTATAACGACCATTATCACATATTATTCCATCCTGTTACGATTTCGAAATATTGAATACCTCAAACCATTGTCATAAAAAGTGCTTAAACTCGAATCCTTCGCAAACAATTTTCATCACAACCGTAATCGTAATTTGCAGCGTCTTTCCGGAGTGCGTCTTTGCTAATTTACTTCCGCAGTTAAAAGGTTAACAGCATTCACGCATCGCACGTCTACTAGCGCAAGGTAAACAATAAATCCCACTTCTGTGTAATTGCGCCACGCCGAAGGACGTGCAACAAAGTGTACACCGTGTTTAACCCAACTGCCATCGGTCGGCTCATCAATCTAGGATTTCCGCACAGAACCAGACAGTCCAATATGCCATTAAGGAGGTATTCCAATGTGAACGCCTAAAAAGAAGCAAATTTTCAACATTTTTTTTCTCAGAAATTGTTGCATATAATTGAGCAAACTTTTTTTCATGAAAAAGTACGGCCTAGGACAATAGAGAAAAATTTTTTGTCGTTTAGAAATATTTGTGCATTTAATTACATTGGTGGGTCTTCACCCATCAAAAAAATTTTTGTTGTGCTGGTGTAGACAATTCCGGCCCTCCTGGGCATCTGAGACAAAAAATTAAAAGAAATTCTTAATTTGTATGAATGTGGTTATCGCATGAACCTCGGGTTTCAAATTTCCATGAAAATTAATAAAATGGCGGAGTTTTGTGAAAAAGTGTGAAAAAGGCAATTTCTTGCGCTATAAATAAGAAAAAATTATAGGTTGTAATCAAAACTTTAACATGTTTGAGCTTCATGCGATAGCCATAAGTATGCTAAATATTGCGTTAAAATTTGAAGTCGAAATATAAACCCGTTTTTTGAGTAATCATCTACGACTTGCAAAAATCTCGTTGATGCGCGCGCAATTGCAACCTCTGCTTTGAAACGTTATTACTATTCAAAAAGGACGGAATCGCCTAAACTAACTTTGGGATATTAATTCTATGACTATAAACTATCAAAAAATGCCAAGAAAAATCAATTTTTTCGACCTGTCACATTGGAATGCTTCCTAACCCCTTGCCGTATTTTGACGAGTCTCACTCGTGATGAGAACGTCGGGCCAAACGTAAATATGACGAGTCTGACTCGTGATGAGAATTTCGGGCTAAACATGAATATCACGAGACTAACCGGTGATCAAAATTGATATATCGTGTCACAAATATATACATGAAAAAAAATTAAATTATTTGTTTAAAAGTTTTCGATCCAAGTTCATTTGAATTCCACAAGAGCATCATCGCTTGAGGTTACTAAGCACACGGGTACTTAATAGGGAATCGCAAGATATAATTTGTCTCAAGTTCAAACAACAGGTCTCAACCACTTTGGCTCTTTTCGCGAACATTTCTGCACATCGCTTGGGCCCAAATTTTTCCGAGTAAACCCTTTGACTGCTAAAGGCGTCCCGCCGAAGCGCTCAGTTTTCGCTAGTGTGAATTCTATTGATTGATTATGTAAGGCACCACTAAGTTCTAATGATAATTCTACATTTCCGCCAAATTAAATGCGTTCGTCTCGTGCGTTGATAATTGTAGTGACAAAAAGTAAGAAATCGACACCAATAGATTTCGGCGGACGCATATATGCGTCCATAGCAGTCAAAGGGTTAGCAATCAATATTAAATAGTGATTCAATTCTTTGGTCTCGGTTACCTTCGCATTATTTTCATTTTGCACAATTCAATCATATTCTGTAGTACTTCATGACGTTGCGGTTTTAACATAGTAAAATACGCACCGCAGTCAACGTGTTAAATGGTACGGCAAGGGGTTAACGGACTGTGTCTTCGACGCGCAGCATTAGACTCGCATTAACCGGAAGATGACGGCGCAAACGCACGATTCGAATTAAACCAACGCAGCCGAAAATCCCGAAAAAATGGAGCGGGAGGTTTCGGACACTGAAGCCGTGTTTTCTCGCCGGCTCTCGAGCAGCTGGGCCGAGCTGCCGACGACCTTGAGAAGAAGACAGAAGCATCGACCCGAGATCCTGAGCCAGTTCACCGACTTCTCCGAGTCCTCCGAGAGCGAGTTTCGAAAGATCGAGACTCCGCTGCCGTTCACGAGTGTTCAGCGCATCGTCCGTCGATCGGAATTCCTGCGAAAATTGGAGGCGAACGAGAGTGCGCCGCGGATCGACCGGAGATCGACGCCTGATCGATCGTTCACGAGGATCGACGAGGATTACAGGAAGCATTACGATGATCACGAAACCAGGCTCGGTCAGCGTAGGAAGAGCGCCGGCAATCTCACCAATCGATTCGATTTGAAGAGTCTCTCGGACGAGGATCGCAAAACGAACTCCCCCGACAGTCTCCTGGTTAAGTCCTCGGAGTCTGATCTCAGCAGCGACGAGTACGGACACACAGACGACTCAGGCGCATTCCTTGAGAAAGCCTCCAACGAACGAATGCCGAAATCCGAGCATCGAAGTAGGTTCATCAAGTTCTTCGCGAAGGACGACTGCAAACGGAAGAAGAAGGTGGACGAAAAAGTACAGCTGGACGTCAACAAGAACGTGAGGCAACTGTCCAAGTGCCTCGAATCAAACAGGAAGGACTCCCGCAAGGACTCCTTTACTCAACACAAGTTTGAGTACGAGAACATCCCGCGGATCGACGTGTCGAAGCTGGATCAGAAGTCGTATTTAAATCCGGTCGCAAGGACGTTTGTGGCGAACGCAGGAAACGAAATGCAGCCGACCATCGAACAGCTGCGACTGGAGGAGGGTTGTCAATTGCGCAATGCGCAGAATTCCGCTCCCCAGGCCGCTTTTGGTAGGAACTTCGAGGAGTCTCGAAAGTATCGAACCCCGTCGCCGAATCAGCAGAGGCAGAGTGAGGATTTGAGACTGGATGGGCTGATTCAGGAGTTCTACGACAGCGAGCAGATCGCAGGCCGCACGAGTAACGGAGAGAGGAAGCTATCCAAGATGGAGACCATCACGGAGGAAAATGCGGATGGCAGCAAGTTGAGCGTCAGAGAGATCTTGAAGAGGTTCGAGGAGCTGCGGACCCAGAACGAGATGCAGGCCGAGGAGAAGTCGAACGACAGGACGCTCACCACTATTCAGGAGACCTTGAAGAAACTCGACGAGAAGGTCAAGAGCTACCAGGTCACGATTCTGTTTGAACTCGTGTCCTCGATTAAGCTTAAGGATGTCGCGCGCTCGGTTTCCTTCATTTTTCAATTTCTCATTTTCCGCGTGCCACTTTCTAAATTGTTGACGCCCTTTGATGGGTGCCGAAGTTTTTCACGCGAAATTCGGGCACTTTCCGATTGTGCCTGTTGTGCTGCGAATGAAAGGCCGAAAGAGGCAGACGTTCTGTTACGTCAGGCCGGCAATTAGCGCTTGCATAGTCGGCGCAGCTTTCGTGCAATTAAATTTTTCGAAGCGCATCCCTATCCTCGCGTAGTTTCCTTCGCAACATCGGCAACTCGGCCAAACGGTACGTTAATTGGCGGATGCGAGGCCTGCTGGTTGTCATGCGTTACGAGCAATAAGGTTCGTCTTGGCAGAACTCTTCGCGAACGAACGATTGCACGCAACGTCTAAACCAGTTCGGCTTGTGCAGCTTCCGATTTTTCGCGCGGCACGAGAAATCTTGAGGTTGACCCTTTAACACTTTGAGGACCGCTCACAGCTTTTCTCGCGTTTCGAGTCCCAACTATTACGGACCGCTTAGAAGTTTTCTTCTATTTTCTACACGCTGTCTTTAGATGTCACTTATTTTGATACATTGTATCGATTTTGTCTATTTAACTATATATATATCAATATTCGATGCATTAAAATTGATTGCCTTCATATTCTTTCGTATTTTCGTTTTTTAGTAAAAAAAAGGTATGATAATGATTAAAAAAACATAATGTTTTTAGGAATACCTAAAATACTTTCAATTATACAATATCTGAAAGTTTCACAAAAATTGCTTCACAAATAACAAAGTTATGATTTTTTGAGTTTTCTTGTGTTTTCTGTACGCTGTGTTTAGATGTCACTTATTTTGATATATTGTATCTATTTTGTCTATTTAAGTATTTACATCAATACTCAATGGAAAACGAAGCGAATCATAATACATATGTAAATTTTGTATAATTCCTCATTATAAATAAAAATGGTTTTCGCTATATCATCCTTTAAAAAACTACTAGAAACTCTGGTAAAATTGACTTTTAAATAATTTGTTCAAATTTTTAAACATTTTTTTAAAGTAATACTTAAAATGCATCCTATTTTACAATTTCTATAAATTTCATACAAACTTATTTGTTAAGTAAAAAGGTTGTGATAATCATTGAAAAACATAATTTTTTAGTAATACCTAAAATACTTCCAATTATACAATTTCTGAAAGTTTCAGAAAAATTGCTTTCCCAAAAATATGCGGTATCCAGGCGTATTTCTTAGAAATTTCTTAGTGGTCCTTAAAGTGTTAAGAAACATGCCACATGTAGATTCTGCCTAAGTCATATTTCGGTACAAAACACCACTGGTTGCTTTAATGGAATGTTACTGGTAATTCACATATTAATCTAGCACTGTGTGTGTGATGCTATGAGGGGTTTCAATTTTTTATGTGGTAATAGAGAAAAATATTCGCGGTGCGATCATGATATTAATATCCTTTGTACGCTCTCACTTTTGCGGCCAGATCCACCGTAGCTAAATAACCTTTCCTGTGATGGTTACGGTCAGCCATCAAAGTGCGTATTATCTGCAGGATAACCGACGTTACTTTGTTTCATACTTCCAATTGTGTATATTGACAATATGAGAGTTCGTGATATACTCCGTTGCAAAATATAATTTGCCATACTTTGCTCACGGAGAAATGTGCGTTTATGTCTTGACTACCCTCAACATCACGTATACGCGATTAAGTCTGATACATTGAAAGGTTAACCTTTACAATACTACCGATGACTATACGTAGCCGCAAAAATTTCAGATTAACTCGAGGATAACCGACGTTACGTTGTTTCGTAATTTCAACTGCGTATATTTGCAATACGAGAGTTTGTGACATAATCGGTGACAAAATATGTAATGTCATGCTTTGCGTGCGAGAAACTGTACGTTTGCGTTTTGACTGCCTTCTACAATATCACGTACACGCGATAAAATCTGTCATAGCGTAACGTTAACCCCAGATTGACCCGACAATGAACGATATTATTTTGTTTCACCGTTCAAATTCCTCGTATTAGAACTCGAGAATTTCAATTAATACGAGAATTCGCAACCTATTCAGTGACACACAAAAACTCCGCAAAACCAAAGTATTACATTTATTCCCAATATAACAAATTAACTATCCATCAATTATTTTGTTTCATCGTTCCAATTCCTCGTATTAAAATTCAAGAATTTAAAGTAATACGAGAATTCGCACCATAATCTCTGAAATCGTACAGAAACTCCGCAAAACCTAAATATTACATTAATTTCCAATATAACAAGGTAACGATCCAAATCCAATCAACTTATTTATGTTTACGTCTCAACTCCCCTTGCACTACCAGTGTATACGTTTCAAAGTCAACCATGGCCCAAAAGTTAACCTTTTCGATACTCTCAACGATCGCAGCTATCAGTCTGTATACCAGCCGTATACCATAAATGACTACAACCACCCGTGAAAATTTCACATTCTCTCCACAACAACCGACGTTACCTTATTCCATCGTAACTGCTCATACCGCCAATATGACAATTCGTGACATAATCTACGACAAAGCACACACGTCACGCAGTGCTCTCAAGGAACTGCATATTTGCGTCTTGATCGCCCCCTACACGAGCAGTTTACACGCGACAAACTCTCGCGTAGCGAAAACGTTAAAAAACGAGCGCTTATCCCGCTAGACGGGCAAAACAAGCTGCTGGAAAGGAATGCCTGCTCTTGCGTCGCGGATCCACGTAACTGTATTCCCGCGTTGCTCGAAACTTGTCCGCGCAAAAATCCGGCACCCGGGCCAATTTGCGCCCCTACCTTCAGCCAATCGCAAGCGAGAGAAGAGAAGAATCTGCGTGCGCGCGGTGAAACTAGATCGATTCGCGGCATTTTTATTGCGGAAGCCGTCTTTAATCTCCGTGCGAAGTGTCTAACCTCGATATGCCGGTGGAAATATTTACGGCGCGGGGAAACTGCAAAACGACGCGTTTAACGGCGGACGTTCGGTGAAACGAGCGGACTTTTCTCGACCGAAAACGGAACGACGCAAATTGCATCTGCGGCGATGTGTCTCATGGACCGCCTATGTCGACGTTTCGCGGTGCGTTTCGATGCATTAACGATTATGTGGGTCAGGGTCGACATCTGCTTATCCTACTCGCTCAGGTGCATTCAGGTCTTGTCAGCAGGGTCTCGGGTGTCGAGATACCGGGTGTCGAGATACCGGGTGTCGAGATACCGGGTGTCGCTTGCCAGAAGATATTTAAACCGGGTCCCGTAAGAGTCGATGCCGGAAGATGGGCGAGGTGGCGCTAGTATTGACGAATCATGACACCTTTGACGGTTTCTTTTGATGATTTCGAATTTCCGGTGAAACGGAGTGCCGACGCACGAGACGGCTTATTTAGATGCGCCTAAAACTTTTAGCGCGACCAGCGCAATACGAGGATAATTTAAAAGTTTTTACCACATTGTTCACCGGCAATTTTCAGTTTCACGAAGCCTCAGTACCAAGAAAAGTACACTATTTTATAATAAAGCAGACGCGATTGAACACAATAAACAAAATTTTGCTCTATTCTATATTGCTCTGCGTTTCAAAAATTAATAATGAATTCAAATTGAAGTTTGGGCATAAATTTGATGTAACTTTTACTATTTTTTTCGTATGATTAACTGTACAGCAGTCATTTACGCGTAGATGTAGACAAGAGCTTTTGCACATATATCTTGTTTCGTTGCGCTTTCCCTTTAAAAATCTAGATTATGCCCTTGTTATTTCATTTTCAATAGTCATTTTCCAAATGACTACATCTTATTTAAACATCACTCGGGCAACTATATAAAGCATTCACGTATAATTTATTGAAAAATGCTTCACGGTCACTTTTCGTCGTTCTTAACACTATCTAATACTAGAATTGCAATAAAAGCCTCAGTACCAAGAAAAGTATACTATTTTATAATAAAGCAAACGCGATTGAACACAATAAACAAAATTTTGCTATATTCTATATTGCCCTGCGTTTCAAAAATTAAAATAGTCGACGCAAGTGCAAACATGGGTTAACTCGTGACTGGTCAGCAATGTTTGGCCATGAAAACACGAGTTAACTCGTGATCGGTCAACAATGTGTTAAGAAAAACACATATTTCAATGCAAAACAAAATTGATTTCTCGACGAAGTGTCTCTACAACTCGATACTTTTGATCCAACGTTTCTCCCATCCTTTTAAACCTTCAGAAAAAATTGATCGTCTAAACCTGAAAAATACTGCTTTACAGCACTTTCCACCACTGTATTGGATTTATATTTCTTTGACCCAAGAAATTTGTTTAAATTAGGAAACAGAAAAGTCGGTGGGGGCTAAATCTGGCGAATAGGGTGGGTGCGGAAGCAATTCAAATTTTAATTCGTTTAATTTTGACATTGTGACCATGCACATGTGAGCCCGAGCGTTATCTTGGTGAAACAGGATTTTTTTTCTTGGCCAAATGCGGACGCTTTTTCTTAATTCTGACCTTTCATTTATCCAGCAATGCAACCTAGTACTGTCCGTTGATTGTTCCACCCTTTGTAAGGTAATCGATAAGAATTATTCCACGGTTATCCCAGAAAATTATCGCCATCACTTTTCCTGCAGAGAAAACGACCTTTGCCTGCATTGACTGTTGTTTGATCTCAGGCGTATGGTGGTGTACCCAGGTTTCATCGACAGTTATCACTCGCCGAAAAAATACCGCTGGATTTTTTTGATACAGGCTAAGACACATAAGCCCGGAAACTTTTCAAATGGCCCTCGTATCATGTCTTTCCGAGTCTTCCTTATTCATCGCCATCAAAAAATACCTCTAATCAGAGAAAGACCTTTTAATAGTACACAAATTTTCAATAGACTTGACTCAACACCTCCCAGTTCCAACTTTTAATTTCAACCCTCTTGAGGAAAATTGCGACTTTTTACATTCATTACATTGCGAGGCGTTCTGCACACAAGTCATTTGGCACACAGCACATCAGAGTATGCACCAAACATCTTGTACAATTAGTTGAGTTAAAAATATCATTCTGCCTAAGACTTGTCCAATAATTATTTAACAAGAGACGCGATATAAAATTTGTTCTCAGCGTTTCTCTGTGTTATTTACCTCGAAATAACAAAGTACAGCAGTATCCAGGCATACGTGAGTAAAAATACATTTTCAATTTTTTCGCGTACGTTTCACATTATTTATGCCGTCGTAAGAACTACTTTTCAGTTAGCCGTTATGTGCGTTTTACATTATTCATACCGGCATGATAAAAAAAAACTCTGGCATCATGGCCCACGCGTGCTAAAATCTATATTAGTTTTACGTTACAGACATTTTACGTTTATCATATCGAAGTTTTTCTGAATTCCCAAGACGCGATATAAAATCTGTTTGTAGTCTTTCACTGTGTTATTTTTATCAAAATAACAAAGTACAGTGGTATCCTGACATTCGTGCGTAAACATACATTTTCAATTTTGCCGCGTACGTTTTACGTTATTTATGCCGTCATAATGAAATACTTTTCAGTTAGCCCGTTATGTGCGTTTTACATTATTTATACCGGGAAAATAAAAGACTCTGGCACCATGCGTAATCGAATACGTTGCAATGACAACTCCTGCGATACCGCGATTTCGAAGTTTTTCTGAATCCCCAGTACGGACCATTACTTCTGAAGCCGCACTTGCTGCCGGCGGAATAAATGCTTCGAATAGCGCGGATAGAAAGGACGACACAGAATGCGGATCATTATTAATCGGCCGCAGCGATGCTTCTTTTTGACGGGCTAACGTTCTCGCTACTCGGTGGCCGTGCTATTCACACAAACCGTCCGGCATAGACTTCTCTTACTCGCTATCCACATACCTCCACTCACCGCCACGCTAGGGAACCAGTTTTCCCGCGTGAGAGATCGATCGACACGTTCCACGTATCCGCGCGATAGCATCGGTGAAAAGAAGGAACAGGAAACGGAAAGAGAAAACGAATAAGACGAAGGAGAGGTCGCACCACCACTTCGGTCAACCTCGAAATCAGGCCAATCTCGATCTACACGCGAAAGCTTCGCGCCAGGAATCTCGATGCCGCATCTAGAGAATGGATTGCTACATTCGCAGAATACCCCTTTACGTCTGACTTTAATGCGCCGATCATTGCCTTTCCCTCGGCTATCTCGCTGAGCGCCCGGAATTCATTAGCTCCCGCGTAATGACGCGCAGGCTCGATCTTCTTCCAGATAATGACATTTGCCGGTAGCCCGCGGACGTTTCTTCCGCGCGAAAAGCTTCACTTCGCGTAGAAATGCAACAAGACGAGACGGTCTCCTTCGCGTTGCAGATTATTGCTATTTTTATTGGAAAAATTAACAGAGTACAAAGTGAATATTTTGTGGAAAGCATAATTAGAGAAAAATCTTAACTCGTTCCCTTAAGTTCCTTCTTGCTTCCAAAAGTATCTTAAGTTCCTTCTTACTACCAATTTCCAAATCTACATGTCGTACATCTACGCATTCCTCCGAATAATGCGTACCTACACCTTGTTCTGTAATTCTAGTGTTAAAATCAGCAGTGACGTATCTGTTAACCAGCTATTAAAAAATTGTATTATACTATCCCTTAAACCACATTACAAGAGAATGTATTTAAATATTACTTTCCTTCAGAAAAACAATTGCAAGATGAGCAAAATACGCTGGGTGCTTAACGTATTGATGCATATAGATATATATATCCAAATTAATTTCCTTTTTACGCTTCCAAGTTCCAAATCAACACTTCGCACACCTACGCATTCCTCCGAATAATGCGTACCTACACATTGTTCCGTAATTCTAGTGTTAAAAGCAGCAGTGATGCATTTGTTAACCTGTTATTAAAAACTTCTATTATAAAAAATTCTATTATACTTTTCCTTAACTCGTTCGCTACCAGGCCTTGAGAAGAAATTCTAGCTTCACAGACCATGGTGTTTTTTCTTCTAACGTGACCAGTTGGCATTGATTTTGAGTATATGTATATTTATAACATTCCAATTATATGAAAAATAAGCGTTTCTTCATACGACGCATATATGCGACGCTGGGCCAGGCATGAGAAACTTATTTTATAGACCACACGCCGCACATATGCGACGTATTTTATAAAAAGAAAATTAACTAGATAGGAAAGGAACATGAAAATAAAAACATTTTTTAAAGCGAAATACAAGTTATTTGTTTATTTTTTTCATGAAAAATTTTGACACATTCATTTACGTATAGCCCAACAGGTAATCCCTTATTCGTCTGACAAATTCCGCAGGTATAGACAGTTTCTCTGCGCAGATTCTTCATACTACATACACGACATATTATTCTTTTATTCATTTTTTTTTAAGGAAATGTTTTGTATTCGAGGTATTGTTATATGGAAACATAGTTATTTTGCTTATACAAATTAATTTTTTAGCAAGATCATTTCTAAAATCTAAGTAATTCATTTTAATTGAATGAACTTTGTTGTATACCCAACATGCATTCCAAATTGTAATGTCCATTATATGAAAAAAGAGTTTTATATACCAACGTAACGACTTCCTAGGGGAAGAATAATAAGCGATCATTTGATCTGTTCTGTCAACGCCCGACATACTGTTATTATAATCTGCAACTGTAGAAGGTTTAGTTACTAAATTTCTATTTTTAGACTGTACTTCTTTGAATGATGCATTATGTTTCGTAGATATTTTCAAGACTTCTCGTTTACCTTTCCATTTCTGCACTAAAATATTACTATTCCTAGCAAAAATAGACTCTCCTTTTTTTAGCTTTTTATCAATTAAAAAGTTGGGATTGCCTTTGCGGTTTTTGCGAAGTGTTCCTTCAACGTGTGTCTTGTCTGCATAAAGCGAAGCAGCTAATGCATTAACGTGAGCATGGATCTAGAATGCTACTATTTTCACTGAGGATTCACCGCTTCTCTCACTAGCTTAAAAATGTAACAATCTCCAGACCAACAACAACCTAAATCTATTTTATTGTTCTATAGCGCAATAAATCTATTTCTGCAAAAAATTCATGCAGCATGTTATCATAAACTGATAAAATAAACATATCGCATATATGCGGCGCTGGTAGCGAACGAGTTAAAAAAATGAGATATTACGCAATTTATGTTTAATTTAATGTCAACTTTTTATTTATAACTAGTCAGTATTTCATTTCTTAAAAAATGCCCATGTTTTGTACAATTTAAAATTGGTCGGTAAAACAAATTTCGTAATCATTGATTATGAAAGTGGTGTAAGTCGAATTTCCAGTGATAGGTGGTTTAGCTGACGGTTGCCGGTCAGTAGCCTGTTACTTTACATTTGTTTTATATTACGTGTCAGGAGTTACTAGTTTAGATTACTTATTTAACACCCGCATGAATGGCAAGCTTGAGCGCGACTGACCGATGCATACGAAAAATGCATAGCGACGAAAACAGAAAATACATAGCAACGAAAACAAAAGACGCTCGCGAGTTGGTCGCAAACCTTCCATGAAAATGACGTCAGTCTAAATACCTATTTCACCACAGATCGAGCAGAAACCGGCGCACAAGGCGAACCACCACGAGAACCACGTGTCGCAGATCAGCAAGACTATTCAATCGCAGGCCAACCACGTCTCATCGAACCACGTCTCATCGAACCACGTCCAGGCGCAGCACGGTCAGGCCAACAATCACACCTTGACGAACCACGAAAATCACGTGGCGATCGGACGCGTGCCGAATCACGTGTCTGCTGCGAACCAGGCGAACTATCAGAAGAATCAGCAGAATCAGCAGAACCAGCGTTTGAGTCCGAATCAGGAATGGCGGCAGCCGGAAGACAACGGCAGGCTGCAGGACGAAGGCATCTACGAGAGTGGGCCGGTAGTCAACGATGGCAAACACTCTTTACTGCAGTATGCCATGCTGAACTTCCGGCAAAGTACGGAAAAGTAAGTATACTTGCAGACACGCTGGAGAGACTTAATACTTTAACCCTTCAACTGCTGAATAGTCATACAGCTTTTCGGTAGTGTTAACTCTATTGTTTGGTTATCTAAGGCGTAACTAAATTATATTTGTCATTTTCTATATTATTATATTATATATCCCATATTTTCATATTTGTTATTTTGTCAGTTAGTATTTGATAAAGAACGTAGGCGCAGTATGTAAGAAATTGAAACGACGGAGAAACGCATATATACGCAAATATCGAATATATAATATAATAATTATATATATAAGGTCCCAGGCGTATTTCCTACAGATTTCTTAAAGTGTTAAGAGCGTACGCCGACTTATTCGCCGTTCGCAGAACCGTAACTAGCATTTCAATTGACGCTACGTCTTCACGCTCGTGAAGAAGCATACTTTAAATGCATTAACTTACGTGTACGCGCAGATAGAGTTTTTATGAGCCTCTACGCGGTTAACGAAATACGGCTTGCTCGAAGTTTGAAGTAAGTGTGCTTTAAAAACGAAAATCGTTCAGACATGGTTAGTGCGTTGGTACAAATAATATGATTATTAGTGCAATAAGAAGCCGACCGACATCTTAGTAGGCCAGTTTAATGTAATTGTGCAAAACAGTTGGGAAAAAGAGAACAGCCGCCGGGAAAGGAATACCACAAGGAAATCTTATTTACGAGCTGTAATAGAGGCCAAAGAGATTAAGTCCACTTTTAGTATTTTTTAAATTTCAGTCCCAAAACATTTGGTTGATGCATTACTTTCCATGTTTAACATAAATTTAGTACTTTTTTTTTGCAAAATTAATCGGTTTGGAAAACGAGCGATCCATATGTTAACCGGTCCATAGACTAAATGTTAAAACTAACTTAACACTTTACCGACCGCTATTCACTGAAGATGCCACTCACTAACAACCGACTCTGTTTTGAATATCGCGCAGGAATTGTGTATGTGCCTATTTGTAAAGCTTTATAACTGAAAAATCCTGAATGTATTGTTGAGAATCCTTTGGTTTTAAAGCAGTGTAATTTTATTGTCATTTAGAATTGTCATAATATCATCTGATATTTATTTTATCTAATATACCCGTTGACCACTGAAAAGCCGATTAATCGGCTACCGGTAAATAGCAGTTGGAACCGAAAAGTCGATTAATCGGCTAGCGGTCGTTAAAGTGTCAATAGAGAAGTGCTATGTGCATTTACCATCAATGACAGAAAACAAAGAGCCTATAATACATAAAGTAAATTACATAAACAAACGTCTAAATAAAACGTAAACGATCGTTGTTTTTATATAGTTTGTTAGTATATCGAAGTGTGTAGTAGTTATTTATTTCATCACTTATTGCAAAGACTGCTGAAGAAGGACTTCGTGTTTCCAAAGAACATATGAAATGCAGAATTTAGGCCGGTAAACAAGTGACTAAAGTTCCATCAAAAAAGGGCAAGTTATTTGTACCAACGCAGTAACCGTAATAAATTCGAGTGCGATAACCGCGAAACAGTAGGTCTAGTATGGAGACTCCTTCCCACATTCGTAGCAACCGCGCTATTGAGCAAAGCAAACATGTCTCGGAATCCGTAACGTTTGTACGTCGCGATGCATTCTCCTGCCGACGAGAAAAACAACGCACTTTCCCGCGAAAAATGTCGCGAATCCTGATTGACCAGCGAGATCGAACGGCGCGAGAGAGATTCCTAGTACGCGCCGATCGTAATTAAAGGGAAATTGACGCGGAATAATAATGATTCGCCTTACGCAAGCGGCGTATGAGCCGTGTTGAGAAAGCATAACGCGTTGTTCCCTGATATCATCGTGAACCGTCGTGGCGAGTCCTCGTCATTTTTTTCCCGCGCACTCGTTCATTTATCCGCGAGCCTCTAAGCCGAGCGAAGCTACAAGCCGAGACTGTAACTGGAGTTTCACGAATGGAAGACAGACTCGCCCGACAAGGAGATTTCCGCATCGGAAGTCTGCTTTTCGCCCCGTTCCGCGATGAGTTTGAAAAGACTACTGTAAATCACAGCACGCCTCACGGGCATTGGCGAAGAACACCAGCGGTGATACGGTTCGTAACGTTGCAGATTCGAAATGCTGAAGACGGCGGATGGGTCAATAAGTGGCTCGCTGAAGGTGATTGAGTCGCTGAAGAATAAGAAGAAGAACAAGAAGAACAAGGGTCAGCAGGACGGCGCCGAGTGGACGTGGAAGGAGCAGGTGGATCTGGTGAAATATTGCCAGGTGCCGATAGAGCAAAGTCTGCTGAGGCTGGACGCGGACATGAGCTCTTTGGCTGTCGAGTGCTTCCTCTGCTTGATGAGGTACATGGGCGACCAACCACTGCCGCCTGACATGTGCGAGGTCAAGTGCGTTTATACCATTCTCAGGGTGAGTAGTCTCATGGAAAGTTAACCCTTTACATTTGACGAGTGGGACTCGTCGTCTGCTCACTTGGGCGAGGACACGGTGGACGAGTCTGACTTGTCATCTTAATTTAACCAGTTGACTGTTTATGACGAATATATTCGTCACGAAGAAATTGTAAAATTTTCGGTTCTGATAAATATATTTGTCATGAAGAAATTGTAAAATGTTCTGTTCTGACGAATATATTCGTCATGAAACAATTGTAAAATTTTGTGTTCTGACAAATATATTCGTTATGCGTCTTCAGTAGTGACCATTGGCCGTTATTTTTGCAATTTTAATTAAAACCAAAATATTAGGTCCACCGAAAAGTTCTGTCCGGTTTTTAAAATAAAATAATGAAATGTGGATTAATAAAAAATTGAATAAAATAAAATGCTAAATCTTTAATGCATCATACTGACATAATGAAACTATTGTTTTGGTACATTTAACCTTTTGACTGCTATGGAAGCATATATGCGTCCGCCGAAATCTGTCGGTGTCGACTATGGGCGCATATATGCATTTCCCAATCGTTTCGATTTCTTACCTACTGCAGCCAAAATTACGGTGTCGCGTATGATATAAACATAAAATAAGAAAAGAAACCACTTGGCAATGCAAATAATGCCAGGTACCTTTGCATTTACCGATATGTTTTGAAAAATACCACAGGGTCAAAATTATTAGACTTTTAAGGTGGTCCTTGTTCTATATAAATATTTCTACTTTGTTTCATTTATATATTTATTTATATTTTGTAACTAAAATGTTGTTTCAAAAATATATTTATATTACCGATATAAGTATATTCTAAATAAAACATATTACTTTTACATATTAATCCATATAGCGACAAATTAAATCCGGTCCATCGGCATAAAAATTTTCAAATAATTCAGTACTGAAAGGGTTGATTTAGACACGCATCTCGTGCGCAGCCTGTGAAAAAGAAAAACTGACGAGAGTAAGTTTATTACGTCTTATTCTATATAAACATTTCTATTTTATTTCATTTATATGTTTATTTATATTTTGTAACTAAAATGCTGTTTCAAAAATATATTCATATAGCGACAAATTAAATCCGTCCCATGGGCATAAAAATGTTCAAATCATTCAGTACTTAAAGGGTTAATTTAGACATGCACGCCAGGTGCCTTTTAGGCTTCCACATCCATTGACTTTAACAGAAGCAGCAGTTCCCGGTGAAATCGAATTGAAATCCTTCCAGCACTGTCACATGTACGAAATGCTGCGGGACGAGGTTTACTGCCAGCTGATGAAGCAGACGACCAACAACAAGAGTCCGAATCCCGACAGCTGTCAACGTGGCTGGCGTTTGTTCAGCATCGTCGCTGCGTATTTCGCGTGCAGCGAAGGATTGAGACCTTACCTGACGAAGTACCTCGAGACCGCGGCGTATGATAAGAGAAGAGCCTATCACGGCACTGCGACGGTTTGTCTCCAGAATCTCAGGAAGACAGTGAAGTATGGGGGTCGTAAGATCGTGCCGAGTGTGGAAGAAGTCATGGCGATCAGCGCCGGCAGGAATGCCAAGAGGCAGATTTATCGACTACCGGGTGGCACCGAGAGGGTGATCAATGCTAAATGCACCACGGTCGTTCAGGATGTCATCGAAGAAATGTGCAACATCATATCGGTGAGGAACCCACATGAGATGGACGAATTCTCGCTCTACTGCATTGTTGATGGCGATGCGTTTACCATCCCATTGGCCAGGGATGAATATATCTTGGACGTCACAACGGCACTTCATAAGAATCATCAGATTTTCTACTTAATATTCTGCAGGTACGGGGATCCTTCGAGTTTTTGTTTCAGCAACGTAATTTGTTACACACCGCACTAGCCCTTCTCAACGAGTCGTTCCGCCCGGAGTCCTGTCCCATCCCCAAAACAATGCCTTCATACCTGCACTGTCGAGACTCTCCAAAAATACCTTTCAATACATTCATTATGGTTTCACGATTCGAGCACATTCCTAATTTCTTTATCACTTCAGCGTTGCTCTTAGTCTTGAATCTTCAGTCAAGTACCAATACCCGATTTCTCTTTGACTAAGACATGCTGCAACCAAATGTCGCCGTACTCAACAGCGAAAAAATGGAAACACTGTATTTTCCGCCATGAGTGGGGTAAACTTTCATCCAATCATCAGTTAACAACAACACCAGAAAAAAGCACCCCGATTGGCGAATCCCGCTCCTTTTCCACGAACCCTTTCCTTCCACGAACTTCCAAAACGACGAGAAGGGCAGTCTGATTTTAATTCTCACACCGAAAACACGCGTCATTAACACTAGAAAGACTGAAACTTAGTATATACCTATATTGCCCAAACTCAAAAAGTCATAATGACTGCATTGTGAAAGAATAACTAATGTGTAAAGAAATTTATTTAAAATTAATTTTTAATATTTTTTTTATATCATTTACAGTTATATAACAGGTTATTAGTAAATATTAACTGTAAATATTGACTGTTTTCAAAGAAGTTATGCCATACTTCCGAAAGCAAGGGAAATTTATTTGTTTGTAGGGCGCCTACTTCTTTCGGTTCTTTTGTCAAAATGAATAAATCGTAGGATTTGCTTGAATATTTCTCTGGCCATTTCTAAAAAATTCGGGACCCCACTTTGCTGATCATAAATAACTCAATTTAAATGTTTTTGCCTCGTAAGGTCCACGAGCATATAAAATGCCAATAAATGCACGTATTTCGGGTAATGATATTGTCCAATCATTCCGCAAAGTTCGGCGACATTCTTCTGTGCACTTTCTTATATATTTGATAATATGGTTATCTATTATCAACGAAAATGCACTGGTAGGATTATCTGCCATAATGTTCCTTTTCGCGTAGCCTGTCGGCCCTTTCACACCCTTAAAAATACAAGTAGATGGTAACCTTCCAGGAATACCACCTTCGTCAAATTTTGACCACACAATACCATCGGCAGCTGTTTCGATCTCCTGAAAGGTGTTTTCAGTTTCTTCATCAGAGTCTGAACTACTTAGTACCCTACACCTTTTCCTGGGTATATCGATGACACTTTCATTTTCATCATTGGTGATCAACTCTTCATCGCTATCTTCAGTTTCAGATGTTTCACTTTGAAAATGAACCGTTTCATCTTCAGATGATAGTTCAGAATTTATTGCATCTGATTCTATATCGGAGCACTCTTCACTTATATTCGTTAGCTTTTCCAATAACTCACTTCTATTCGACATTTCTTTCATGAATTTAGGGCGCAAATGATATAAAATAAACAACTTGTTAGAACAAGTATCACTGCATAAAGATACGAACAACAAGTACTACTTTAGTTTATTGAGCAACGGGCCTATTTACACGATGAAGTTTTTCATGCTAGCGTCATGAAAAAAAAGTAGGAGGGATAGGACAAGAGGGATAGGACTCAATTCATTAATAAGAGTCATTTGATTATTTAAAATTTCCCAAGCAGTCAAAATGACTGCTTTTGGACAATATAGGTACAACACACACACACACACACACACATGTCGGAAATGAAGGAGGGGGGAGGTAACTACAATTATTAATAAACGCATTTATATGTTGTACAAAAAGTCATAAAATTCTAAGAAATTGTATCATTATATACACAATTTTTTTCTAATTTAAATTAGAAAACAGTCAAAATGACTTCCTTGGAGTGTTAAAAAGTCAATTGCAACCTGACACAAGACTTACACTCAACATTCAACACGCGAACACTGCATTAACACGACATACTACCTTAGTATCCAAAACCGATTGTTATCTATTTTTAGAGGAAATATACGTTTTGTTATCTCACCTTCGTACAACAGAATTATTCTCATCACCCTAAACGGACGTGAGAAAACGCGCATAATTCAGGTGGCACAACGCGTCGAAGACTTACGACCCTCGTAGAATCGACGACACAGAACGCGATTCTCATTTGAACGGTGCGCGTAATTATATATATAATATTAATAATTTGTTCGCTCTGCAGATCAGTTTGGTACTACCCTCTAAGGCTGGACGCTCCGCTGTACATAGAAGTCGTCTTCAACCAAATTGCTCCTGATTATTTGGAGGGCCTCCTACTGGTGCTGCCTGGAGAACACTTACCTCAAGAGATCGTAGTAAGTTTAAGTCTTTCGTTGGCAGTAGAAGACTTTGATGAGAACGTTACTTTATAGCAATGCTTTTTTCTAGTATGACATGGCCCAAATTGCGGCTCTCCTGCATAGAGCAGCTGACATGACACATGAACCGGCGACGAAGGAAATAAAATATCTACTGCCGAAGCCAGCACTCAGTTTGAGAGAACCCAGGCCGCAGCAGTGGTCTAATATGGTCCAACAAGCTTGGAATAACGTTATTCACAGCACGGCAGCGACATGTAAAGCTCAAGTACTCGGTAAGCAATTAACTTGATTTCACGTAATCAATGTTTCAACACTGATCTAAATTATTATTATTTTTTTTCACAGAGGTCTTGTCTAAGTGGCCATTATTTGGCTCGAGCTTCTTCGCAGTAAAAAGAGTGCCCGAAGGAAAGGAAAAAGGCGGCGATCATATATTGGCACTCAATCGTCATGGCGTGCACTTCATAGATCTGGTTACGCACGTAAGTAAATTTGCATTTAAGGGGGTACTCCAATGTGAACGCCTGAAAAAAAAGTAAATCTTCAACATTTTTTTCTCAGAAACTTTTGCACGTAATTTGGCAAACTTTTTCTCTTGAAAAGGTATGACCTAGGACAATAGAGGGACATTTTTTTATCGTTTAAAAATATTTGTATATTTAATTATATTGGTGGGTTTACGCCCATCAAAAAAAAATTTTTATGCTGGCGTTAGACAATTTCGGCCCTCCTGGACATCTGAAACAGAAAATCGAAAGAGATTTTTAATGTGTGTGAATGTGGTTATCGCGTGAATCTCAGGTTTCAAATTTCCATAAAAATTAACAAAATAGCGGCGTTTTCTAAAAAAGTGTAAAAAAAAACAATTCTTTTGCGCTATAAATAAGGCAAGATTATGGGTTATAATCAAAATTTTAACGTGATTGAGCTTCATGCAATAGCCATAAATATGGTGAATATTGTGTTAAAATTTTAAATCAATGTATAAAGCCGTTTTCGAGTAATCAGTAAACAGCCTCTGCTTTGAAACGTTATTACTAGTTAAAAAGTACGGAATCGCCTAAACTGACTCTGGGATATTAATTCTATGACTATAGATCATCAAAAAATGCAAAAAAAAATCGTTATTTTCGACCCGTCGCATTGGAATTCACGCATTCACTTTAGGCTATGAACGTATATATGCATTTTCACGCATCCATTCAATTTAGGCTATGACCGCATATATGCGTTCTCGCATTTAGTCCAGTCAGATTAACATAAAAAAACCCTGTTTCGTGTGATAATTGTAAGTTGATCTTTTTAAAATACATTCGTTCGAAAGGACATTAGAAATAAACTGAATATATTTGAGACTCCTAATTTTCAGGGGAACTCTCAGAAAAAATTCACAAAGTTGCAAACACCGGTTTTTCGCGTCTGTAAAAAAACGTAGTAATTTTACGAAAAAAAGATCTACATGAAAAATGTAGGTATTGAAAATACCTACAAAATGCGTTCAAACTTTACGACCTTGCATTATCTCAGCAACCAATCAACGTAGAGACATAATATTTTTTTAATTTGGGGTAGCTTGAGGAGATATGAAGAAATAGCTTAACCATTTGTTTAAGAAAATAAATGGAAGCACTCACATGTTCGTTTCTGATTTTTTATTTTCTCGTTTTTTATTTATGAATTATGATTAAACATGTCTCACTCAAAAGTTAACGTCACATGAAATACGTTTTATTTCAGTTAAAATTTCACAAAATAACTAAAAACTTACATATTTTTCAAATTTATATAGTAAAATGTATTTCATAATTTATTTCAGTTACAACCAATATATTTTGCAATAAAAATTCAGTCAAATTTCAGTCAAATTCAGAAAGTTCAGTTCAAAGTTCTTCGACGCTTGTTGACTCAGGAATCGCTTAACCCTTCTTTGCATGATTTTTTCTTTATTGGTGAAATAAATCAAGGTGATATAATTCAAGTTCAAAATTAAAGGAAAAATGATTAAAAAAATTTTAGTTTACATTTATAGTATAAATTTATCAAAAGCAATATGATGGAAATTTCCATCATCATGCAAAATTAGATCAAAGTGAACTTGTTCTTTTATATATAATAATTTCTGGGCATTCAATGTAATAATGGAAATGTTCACCATCATGCAAAGAAGGGTTAAACTGACTCTGGGATATTAATTCTATGACTATAATCTATCAAAAAATGCGAACAAAAAAATAGATTTTATCGACCCGTCACATTGGAATACCCCCTTAAACAAAATATTGCAAAAGCTACGTCTAACGAACTGCATTTAATCCTAGGAGACACTATACCATTACCCATATTCGGAGGTGATCTCAACACGGAAAGTGAAATCAGAAGAAGGCACCCTCTACCTGGACATGAAATGCGGTAACCTGATGCAGCAACGTATCACAAGGCTTCAAACCGAACAGGCCCACGAGATTTCTCGTCTAATCAGGCAGTACATCACGATGGAGCAGCGAGCCAACAACACTCAGGGCGCAGGCATCGGATTCGGCATGAGATAAAATGCGATCTGGCTAACTTATTGGTCGATGACGTCGCGATACCTCAAAGTTTGTGGTCCAGCACCGCGACTTCTTCGCAATTTCGGAGTCCGATGATTCGTCGATTCTTTGCGCGGGGAAACATACAAGTGTCGCGTTCATTGAATTTCTGCGCGCGATTATAGAGTGCAGATGAAACGGAGGAGGACAAATGCTCAAATATCTAAGCGAATATTCCTCGACCCTGTACATACGCGTTTAGAGAGATGTTTAGACGAAGCAGGACATGGGCTCGAGAGGACGACAGCTCTGATTAAACAAGGATCCCCCCGCATTGACATTGGGGGGTGCTGGTTTAATTCGCAAAGACGAGAAGCAGGGCTCGTCGACACTCTTATTTCATTTCTCTGAATTGTCTGCCGCGTCTGCCGTTCGCTGTCTTTTTCTTCCTTCCCTCTTCGCTCTTTGACAAACTTGTCGACTCTTTGTCAAACTCACAATTTCTCTTCTGCTGTCGCGCTCGCAAACTCGTGCGATCCGGCATTAAAAAATTATGCTGTCGGGGGTGTTGGGGGCGCGAGCGTTTATTTATATAAATTTTGAAGAAAAAGAAGCGAAACGGTGCGCGGAAGTGTACTGTAAATCCGCCTCAAGACGATTAAGGGCTAATCTTAACGTTTACATTTTATTTTCATGAAGACTAACAAATGTGCGATTATATATTATCACATGGAAGCATTACTGTTATTAATAATTGTACGTATGCATATAGATGTACGATGTGAACGAAAAACTTAACTTTATATCAAAAGTTTGTACGTATATTTAAACAGAGTTATTTCATTTCGCTTTATTGGAAGGTTTCACAACAGTTTCAATGGGATCTGTACGTAAACGAGAATTATGGAACAGATTTTGCGTTGTATGGCCACTTGCTGGCAGTGTGTTTGACGAATCCAGGATCCGTGGGCGAGGATGGGGTCCTCGCAGGAGTTTGCGTTCCTGTGCTCGTCGTCATGAGAGCTCCGAAGCATTCTTCCAGCATTTCAATTTGATCCCTCACGGCTTCTCCACCTTTTCTAGCATTTTTTGGCGGCGGCGGGACATTGAACGAGACGTCCCGAGACTTTTTCAGAATACCTGGCGACGATCCCCGCATCCTGATCGGTACATTATCATACTGACTGGTGTCTGAGTACCTTGACATAATTGTAAAATGTAATACCTCCGTAAGTTTATATTCATCGCATCAGCGTGATCAGATAACTATGTTACCTATATCCATCAATTGCGTCTTCTACATCATGCTCAACTTTCATAATCTTAACGCCTGGGTTTACCATTTTTGGGAAAATGTGTCCGGTCCTTCCTTCGATGTCTGTGGGAAATCGCGGAGTGTCCACTTCGTCCACGGGACGCTGATAAATGTCCTGCGTCATGTAAACTATCTTCCGGTCGTCATTATCACGCGAACTTTTCTGAAACGCTTCATGTTCCCGCATCTGAGAGTCTCTAAGGGCGCGACCATTTTCAAAATTTTGCTTATATTCTCGCAATTCTCTTTCAACGTGCGGCAATGACTGACTTCGAGGACGATCTTGTTCAGGTTCGACAGTGCGAACTTGCTGATCGCCATCTTCCCTGCGTCGATCATCCATTTTTTCGAATCCGCTATTGATTTTTCCAGGGTCCCCCGTTTCAGGCATGGTGCCTGTCGATGTCGTCTTCGTTTCTTTTTCTGTCGTTAGCGTGGCTGCTTGTTTACCTAAAGGGTGCATGCAGAGTAAGCAAACATTGTTGAACAACAGTTGATCGACACAAGTTCGCGGAGTATGTATGTGTTGATCAACAGTTGAGGAACTGTTGGCGATTTGTTGCGCTATGTTCGCTTTCAAAGAAAATGTGGCCGAAGAATTCGCCAAAGGTGTCGCTAGTGTGGACGCGTTCTTTAAACACTCCATCATTTTTATTTACCTAAGGAAGAGCGTAGTTTAATTCTATCGCTCATAATATTCGGGCATAGTATTTTATTATCGGTTTTCACTTTCTTTTAAAACATGTCTTGTGATTGGACTGAAGAGGAAGTCCTGAAGTTGATAGAGTTGATAAAGGAATATCCCAATATACGGAATCCCGAAGAAAATGCGTAAAAAAATAAAAATAAACGTAGTTGTACGTTTCTTTGCAATTTTGGGAGTAATCATTACGATGAGATTTTCAAATGTAGTTGTATAAATTCAAGGAAAGTTCTTGAACAACTGTTGGTCCTCACTCCTTAATTCTGATAAAAATTGTCGCTTTGTTAACGTAAGTACCTCTTTGCCACCATCGCCGCTTTCTACGGTTTTCTCGCGATAATTTTATTTTTATTAATACGAATGCACACCATGCAAGTAAAGCATCTTCTTCGTCGGTCACCTTTACAACTACTTTTGAGCAAACACTGAAGCAACTAGCAAGGTCGATATTTCCGAACAGTTAAATTCACCAACAGCTGATCAACTCTTGCTCAACAATGTTTTCTTAGTCTGGATGCACCAGTTACCTGTTAGCTTAAAACAATGCTAACAGCGTAATTATAGGAATAATTTAAAAAATGTTGAGTTACCTTTGTCTTTGACGATATACGGTTGCATGCCACTCTCGGGTTTCTTTCGAGGCTGGGTCATAAGAAGGTCAGCGATGAAAACCAAAGCCGTCACTAAACAGAGGGCACCAAGTACGGCCGCATTGTCGATTAAGTCTTCGGGAACACTCTCGATAGAAGCCAAGGACAGCGCGCCGACGATTCCAAACAGAACGACGCCAAGACCCAAAAAGAACAATTCCTGTAAAGATGCACAGCAATTTGATAACTCATTTTGTGCTTCCTAGAAACGCAGATTGCCGTGACAGATTTCCGGACACGCAGATTTCTTTGGAACTCGCTTCCAGCCCAACCCGAGTGAGTCATTAAATAAGTTACAGTTGCATACACATTACGTGTCTTTAATGATCGTTCGCCAAGGATATAGTTACGTGCCACGTGGAATTGAGCCGATTGCAAGGACATGATCAGCCTTGGTCCTCAATGACACTTGGTCTGGATATGCTCAGTTACCTCGACAATTTTCTCACGGCGTCGTTAGGACACGCTCTATTTTTATTGCCCAGCCCTCTTATTACTGTACGCACGCTGAATCAATTAAAATGTCCTGAGAATCACTTCCCGATCAACCGATCCAACGATTATACAATTTCTGAGGAACGCAAAAATGCTGTAAATGAGAAGATTCGATTGGCATGATACCGCACGATCAATTATATTTTGCAAAATTATGAATCACCAGGAATATTGAACAGATCGCCTTTGCGCTTGACGCACAAATTGCACATTATTCTAACGTTAGACATTAGTGACTCACGATGTTCCAAAGCATAATTGTCTACTATGTCCCGCCGCTTGAGGATTTTCATTCACAACCGTTTCACGTCTACTCAAATCGTCTGAACACGATTACACCATTAACACGTTGACCACCATGGTGATCGGCATAAATGCAAAAAAATTTCCCATGAAGCCTATTTGCGATCTTGTAAAAGCAATTGAAATTGGAATGGTGTTTCAATATTTTGGTTTCTAACAACTCTGCATTACCTTCATTTTGCACGATTTAATCATACTCTGGAATATTTCATCGCATCGCGGTTCTAACGTAGCAAAATACGCGGTGACCAGCGCAATAGGTTTTACGAAAAATGCAAAGAATTCACAATGCATCCTATTTGCAATCTTGTAAAAGCAATTGATATTAAAATGATGTTTCAATACTTTGGCTTCTAACAACTCTGCATTACCTTCATTTTGCACGATTAATCATACTCTGCAGAATTTCATCACATCGCGGTTCTAACATAGCAAAATACGCTTGGCAGTCAACGTGTTAATTAGGAACTGACCGCAAATGACACATGCCGTCTTGTGCTATATACAAACGATGCGTTTTCATGGGGAAAAAATCAACAACATCTTCAACGTACGCTTAAAGTATTGAATCGTGTACAAGAATGGTCGCAAAGATATGCCAATTACAACCATCAATCCAATTACCGTTTTTCTTCCTCTGAGTTCACCAGTTGCTGCCGCGATCAAAAGTCCTGCTGTTATTATGACGTAACCACCACAGGTCGCGGTCGCGAGAGCTGCGCCTATAAAGAAGCAGCGCTCAGTCGCTTTCAAGTGCGTGCAATTTCTCGTTTTAATAATTCGGGACGGGATAATGCGTGTGTCGGTCTTACCTATTGTTCCCCACGTTACGTTGTTTAGAAGAGACCACTCTCTACTGCGGTTTCTCAGATAATGAAATACTCTCCTGCTCTCATCGTCTGTCACTCGAAGTGCCACGACGCAGGCTATGCACAAAAGCTAAAAATTGTGATAAAGGTATGGATGAAAGTGTCATGGTGAGGACTATCGGCAAATTTAATGTTTTTTTTTTTTGGTCAGCTACAGGATTTTAGGCTTCAACGAAAATGCGGCCGGTTTTTCTGTTGGCTGTGTACATCGTTGTTCATTGATTGTTTCGGTGTAAATGACCAATAGAGTAACGACGGTCGTTTACCCAACAAATAACGTTAAAGAAAGTTAATAAAAAACCAGCTCTACGTCCATTTAACTCTTATTATCTCCTAATGGCATTTAAACGTGCGAAACTACGTCCCGTTTAACGAATCTGTCATTGTCAATTAATTACCTACACACCGTCCACGCAATTTGCCGTGAGAATCCAAAGAATCATTAATCACCGGACGAAGCCACAGGAACGTGGACCCGGGTCCACCACAATATTTGATACCGTTCTAACCAATCTACCAGCGAAATTACCTGTTACCTACCACTTCGACAATCCGTATGGCCACTTTTCGGTTCCACATGACGTCACAAAAACTTTCAAAAACGCAAACTCAAATTCTCCCTCCAAACATTAGGTGTTCGCCTAATCAACCATTCCGTCAGTTTGCTTCTCAAAAAAATTCAACACACTTAGCACACGCGTCCCACGTGACCTGCCTTCAAAACAATTTCAAAAAATCGCTGCACCCTCCCGAACACCCGGAAATCTTGCTTATACGCACACCTTGTATCACTTTTGATCGCCTCGAAGGCGTTGGTCAGAAACGAACTAGGTTGACAACGACGAGAAGCGTCGAGTTCGAATCGTGGCGCACTCGAACGAAGACTGAAAAGATTGGCGAAGGTGCATGCTGCCCATACCACGCGGCGCACGGCGTCACGTAATAAGGCCTGTGCACGGCCGCTGACAACAATGCATTATCGCACGAAGCACTGGCGCGGCACGGTGTGAATTTTCCTGATAAACACCCTGGAAAAGCCGACGGCGCCTTGAACCGGTTCGATAAAGTTTCGTTGAACCGCGGTGAACTGAAACTGAAACTGTGTCGGACGCGGGCGAAAAGTAGCTGGAAAAGTTTGCAGTGTGTTGAGCTTATTATTTGACGTCGGTTGAGTCGAATGTGAGTCACCTGTAAGTTGAAAATTATAGGGGACGGAGATGCGAGGAAAAGTAGCTGGAAAAGTTTGCGGCGTGTTAAGCTTTTTACATAGTATGTCGGAAAAATAATGGAATTTTTTAAATTTACGGAAAGTTACTAATGCCATCTCTTAACACGTTGACTGCCGATCGCATTTTGCTATACTAGAACGGCGATACTATGAAATACTACAGCGTCTGATTGAATTATGCAAAATGTAAATAAAGTGCAAGCATAGGAGATCAAAGGATCGCATCACTATTCTAACAGTAACTGCATTTATAAAATAATTGTTGCTACCCATTGCGAATATTTTTCATCTTCAATAGTTAGTTCATCTACAAAGTGTTAAACTGTGGATCAATTGAAGAATGCGGTTGATTTCCTTATTTTGTCCTGTGTTTTCGCTTGTGAAGGATATTATTGTTGAATGTTGAGATATGTTTTGTGCGGTTCATTCGTATGTAGTGTATGGTAGGGAACGATATGCTTTTGTGACGATGGTGGGATTGTAATTCAAAGTGACTGTTTATGTATGTAGATATAACATGCTGTTATACCGTAAATGACTCCGCAAGTAACGAATTTACGGCCTTTTGTAACAATACATGACCTAAGGCAAGTCGTTGTATACGACTCAGGAAATTTCATTGTGCAAAGTACAAGTATATCTTTCGATTTAAAAATGCATCCAAGTTTGAAATTTTCTACTCGACTGGAAAAGAAGTAATCCACTTTTTGATAGGTTCAAAGCATTACGAGTTATTCCAATATTGCGAAATAAAAAGAAACATTCCGCATATAATGTTCCTTAACCCATTTGCATCATTTGACGGAATAATCCGCAAACAAAAACTGACCATTATCACCGCGAGCGGATGAATCCGCACACAATAATTTTTGTTTTCAGCTTATTAGCAATCGTTAAAGAGTCTGTACGATAAACAAACAGTAAAGAATTTTGTGTAAAATATTATTTTTCTTACTTTTCTGATTGTAAATCCAAAATAATAAAATAATAAAAAAAAATAATAGATAATAAGATTTAAACAAATTAGTTTACCGTAATGAATTACAGTTCGGATGCGGATTCAAGCATAGAAATGCAAATATCCCATAAGCGTAAACGTGCCATAGCTCTAATAGATAGTAGTGAAGATGACCAGCCCGATAATATTGAAACTGTAGAGTTCTTATGGGAAAAACGAAATTGTATGCCAACATTACAACATGATTTTAGTGCCGCAAATTGAGTTACCATCAACGTCAATGGAATGTACAGGCGCGATGTTTTCGAATTATTTTTCAACGTGGAACTAGTCCAAAAAATAGTTCTGGAAAATACGAGGAATATACAATAATTTGAATAACCCTATAACACTATTTCTAATGAGAATAAACACTAAAAGCCTTCCTTGCGCATGCTGGTATCGGCAACGTTTAGCTGGGCATGTCGGATTTTTGAGTAAGATTGCGGATTTAAAGTGATCATGCAAATGGGTTAAATGCTTGATTATTTAAATAACCAGAAATGTTGATAATAATTTAAGTTTGACCATATTTTTATTCAGCACAATTTAAAGACCAATTTTCTGTAAGAACACTCTTAAAGATTCGTTAAATGCGTCATCATTTAAATGAGCAGGTACTTTGTCATTAACAAAAGTTTGATTGCAACCTGACATTCAAGCCAATTTTCTGTAAGAACACTTTCTCAAAGATTCTTTAAATGCGTGATCATTTAACTAAGCAGATACTTTGACATTAACACAAGTTTGATTGCAATCTGACATTCAAGCCAATTCTGTAAGAACAATTTCTCAAAGATTCTTTAAATGCGTGATCATTTAACTAAGCAGATACTTTGTCATTAACACAAGTTTGATTGCAATCTGACATTCAATCTTAAAATATAATTTCGTCAGTATACTCGTACGCAGATGAATTCTCGGAAGAAAAGAGGCCCTGGACACGTACTTTCGATCAGAAGTCATTGAATACGTTGCCAGGCACAACAATGTAATGTTCGTCGAGTATCGTAGAACGCTGGGAACATTTTGTTAGCATGCTTGACTGTCGCATGTTTCCATCTGCATCTGCGACGCTGTCGTATGGAAATGCAACAGATCGAAGACAACGATAATATGTCCGAACATTTTCGGAGGCAACTAATGATACAAAAAAAATACAAAAAAAATTGATATTAATACGTTCACGGACATTAAAAGTTTCAGCGAAGTGTAAAAATTGACGGTAATTTTATTTTTAAATTGGTTGTGATATCCGAAATTTGATTAAACGCATTTTATAAGGGTAGTCAGATTATCATATTTTACTTCAGTTAGTCATTATCTTGGCAGGTATAGTAATTATAAAAACTTAAGGTTACATAAAACTAAATTCCAAATAATTGTTTTTAAGATTTGAATGCTGTAGCAAGCATGTCATTCTGCATCACCATGAAAATGAATGTTATAGCATCCTCATCCGCGAACGTGTTAAATGAATACAGCAAAATTCAAAATACATGATCATTGCAGTGATAAGACGAACATTTTCGAGACATATCTGTTTTTCGTCGTTTCGCTTCGAACCGATGAATATCAGACCCCCCTCCATACAGTTTGTGTTGGAATCCTAGCAACGTTTCACCAGCCACCCGATCGTCAAATGTTTCACTAAATGTGTGCATCTGTGATACTGTCGTATGCGATCGTGCAGCGCAGGTGTGTCGGAATATTCGCGAAAAGTTTCCATTGAATTCCCATACAAAGTTCTCTCTCCACACTAGATTTCAGATTTCACAAAAATATTTTTTTAACCGTTCCTATTATTTTGTAGCGACGTTCGCTGAATTTTATTAACGAAACGATATGAATGTATTAGCCTACAGATTTCCAAACTCTTGCACACCTACCTATTTCCCTATAAATCGCATGCTATTGGTTTCGTACTAAAATTGTTTGTCATTGAAAGAAAAAATGCACGAGTTCAATTCTGAAGAGCCGATTGTCTCACAACGCGTGTGCATTTCTGTCAACCTACCATCTTGCGTTCCTTTGCTGGAAACAGTTAGGAGAGGGTATCAGACTCCCCTCCAGCCAGAAGATCTTCGACTGCGGGGAACCCTGCCAATAAACTGGACCAATCGCACGATTGGACAATTCGCATCGCACGGCCCTCAAGACTGCCCTGGCCCTGAGAATCGTCAGTTTTCGCAGTGGACTCAAGAAGTTCGTTATAAACCAGTGCCGTTTCCTCAATCAATCGATCGTTATCAAAATCACAGCAAATGCGCAGCAATAAATCGAGGTAAGCACTTTTCTTATGCAACACAACGTGACCGGCTTAATACCAAAACATTTCACTCCGCAAACAGAAAGAACCAATTTACCTCAATATTATTTACCTCAATATTAAAAGTGCCGCATGTCTCAAGTGCTTCGGCACTGAAGTTTAATTCTTTGACTGCAGAATACTTTCGGTCGAAGCCCTCGCTAAAGACGAAATTTTCGCTAGTGTGAAATCTTTGAATTGATTATGTAAGACGCAATTAAGTCCTAATGGTAGACGAAAGTAGATAATGCAAGAAAATGATTTGATAAAGAACGCATCTGTATTTATCTCTCATAATTGTGGGTGCGAGGCGTAAAAATTCGAAACGATTGGAGACGTATATATGCACCCATAGTCACCGATAAATTTCGGCGGACGCATATATGCGTCCATAGCACTTAAAGGGTTAACACTTTGACTGCCATGCGTGTTTTACTATATTAACCCTTTGCACTCGAGGCCTTTTTCGCTTGCGCGAACCGGCAACTCGAGACGATTTCGGTCAAATTCGGCGAACACATTACAAGTAATTGAAAAACATTTATAAGCAAACAAACGTATATAAATAATAAAATTTATCTAGTTTATTCATTTATATGTCGAAAACAAGAAATTTTAATAAGTATTACAAAATTTTAATAAATATTACACTCTGTAATTACTTTTGGTGTGATATTTTGTGAAACAATATCCAAGATGCATCCTAGGTTTGTCAGGACACGTATTACAGTAATACGAAATTTCCCGCCTACCTCCAGGCGTGTCGCGGTCAGAACAAACCTTACAGTCCCTTTTTGGCCCTTTTAGCATTACGTGGAGCTTCCCATTTAATCGGATTTCATCGAAATGCGACGTAGACGCTTGCTCTCGTTGCTGGCGATACGACCCTCTTAATTGTTCGACAAGTGTTTTCAAAAATCGTAGATGGCTCAGTGACTTTTCCCCTTGTTTTTTTTTCTAGTTTATACAAAATATATGAATTGATCAGGGAAATTTCCATGCCCCAGAAAAAAAGCTTACGCCACCATTTAAGCGATTTTCGCAGGAAACAATAGGTTGACGCATATTGATCCGCCCGATCAACACCGCCCATATTTTTTATATAATTCAATACAATATTGGGTTTCTTGACCATTATATCCACACCTCCTCGTGTAATTCTTTTGACCGTCGTCATTCCTGTGTCACCCGCCGTAGTCAAGCAAGTGACAACCCTCTTATCTTTCCATCCTAAAACTAAGGTGTTGTCCTGTCGATACGCGACCGTGGATTTTTTCGAAAAATTTGGCTTCTTTATTTCCTTGGGCAATCCTTTCCTGTTCGTTAAAATTGTTCCGGTAAGATTACATTTTAATTTGGTTACTTCTTGCGCTAAGAAATAACTGGTGTAGTAGCGGTCCGTATACATATGGTGTCCCTGAGCACCTGGAATTTTTTCCAACAACATTTGATATAAGTGTATTGGAATTCTTGATGACACTGGTAAATCGGGTCTGACCAAGAGCTCTGTGGTGAGTGACCCGTAATATGGCAAAATGCAGCAAATGTAGCCAGTCTTTGAGTCAGCTAAAGCATAAACTCTGATACCCCATTTTGTGGGTTTCTTCGGATTGTAAGTTATGAACGAAATTCGACCCTTGAATTTTACAGTGGACTCATCCACACATATGTGCTCGCCCGGGATAAAATAATCCAAAAACTTCGAGGTGACATAGTCCAAAAAGCAGCTTACGCGTTGTAGGCGCGTTCGTGGATTGGTGTTGCGCGTTGGAATAGTTTCCAGGTGAAGCATCCAGAAGATTTGGCTAAATCTATCTCTAGTAAATGTATCTGAATAGAAAGGAATATAACTGACGACATTCCTCGACCAATATTCTTGCAAATTGGCCAACGGCATCGTCCCCATATTGATTACGACAGCAAGAAATGCCCAGAACTCTTCGTTGGTCACATTACGCCAGCTTCGCCAAATCGAATTTGCAGATAGCGTCTTCCCTTCCAATTTTTTTTTGCATATATATTGGTTTCACAAACAATTTTTTTCACGAGGTCATTAGTGAAAAACAGTTTAAAAAAATCTATTGGTTGTACATTTGACAGCACTTCGTCGTAGTCTCCGCAAAGTTCCCATGTTGAACTGCTTGCACCTTCCACAGTTTCACTTTCAACTTCTCTTTCAACATCACTCTCAGCTTCACTGTCGCTCTCTATAATTCTAATTTTCCGTCGTCTTACACCTCTTACTGTATCACTGTCTTCACCACTGGATTCTTTCGTTTCGCGGCGTAATCCGTCGGAAATCGATGTAAGTTTATCATCCAAAGCGGCAAAATCGAATTCGTCCGAACTCGAGCTGATCTGATCTTCGTCCATATTTTTAGGGTTCAAATACTTTTCAGATACTATATTTACTGCCAAGACTGTTTCAAGCGAATGCTACGCTGAGACTAAATAAATTGAGCTAAGATTTGGCTACAATGTAAGCAGAGCTTAGTCCACGAAAGTACTTCCGAGAAAACAAAAAACCATAGCGTCGTAGCAGCGTAGTTCGATTTAAAGTTTTAAAACACTCGGGCGCCGCAGCAGCGCCGCTCGAGTGCAAAGGGTGAAAACTGCAACCGGATGAAGTACTACAGAATACGATTGAATTGCGCAAAGTGAAAATAATGTGAAAATATCGGAGACCAAAGAATTGAATTCGTATCTAATATTAATTGCATTTACAAAATTATAAATGCGACCGATTGATGACCACCAGGGCAGTCAGCGTGTTAATAAGACGCTAAAAATGTCAATCGTTCGCGTTCATCTTCTGCGGCGACCATTGCTTTCGCGATCAGCCTCCGACAATAATGCCCGACACCTCGAGGCTTCGCGCGTTGACATTGTTGCGCCGCATCAAACCACTCGTGTCATGCAGATGAATGTTTCCAGGTCGACGCCGCAAGCAGACATGAAGCTGCTCCATCTTATGACGGAGTTAGAGTTTCCGCTGACCCGAATGAACGGCCAGAGGATCCTGGGTCCGCCTCCAGGCTGGATCGGACCGGCACCCGGCCTGGAGTGCGAGATTTTTGTCGGTCGCATACCGCGGAATATCTACGAGCACGAGATCTATCCGATCTTTCGGCAGGTTGGCGAGATCTACGAGGTCCGACTGATGATGGACTACCTGGGAACGAACCGGGGCTTCTGTTTCATCATGTACACGAGGCCCGAGTACGCGGTGCGTGCCACGAAGGAACTGGATCAGTTCGAAATCGTCGCCGGAGAGAAGATCGGCGTAGCTGCCAGCGTTAATAATTGCCGAGTGCGCGTGCGGCGACTGCCATTTTACGTGAAGACGGAAATCGTCGTGAGGGTATGTGCAAATGCGTAAAGGGCTTCAAAAAGTATGTGATTGAACGAGCATACAGAGGTTAACACGTTCGCGGACATTAATACGTTGACTGCTAAGCATATTTTGCTAGGTTAGAACCGCGATGCAGTGAAATACTGCAGAGTATGATTAAATCGTGCAAAATGAAGGTAAAACAGAGTTGTTGGAAGTCAAAGTATTGAAGCACCATTCCAATATCAATTGCTTTTACAAGATTGCAAATAGGCTTCATGGCGAATTTTTTTTGCATCTTTAGTGAAATCTTTTGCGGCGGTCACCGGTGACCACCGTGGCAGTCAAGGTTTTAAACCTTTGAGCGCTATGAACGCATATATGCGTTCTCACACAACCATTCAATTTAGGCTATAAGCGCATATATATGCATTCTTGCATTTGGTCCAGTCAGATTAGCATCAAAACCCCCTGTTTCGTGCGACAATTGTAAGTTTAAGTTTTTAAAATATATTGGTTCCAAATGACATTAGAAATAAACTGAATATATTTGAGACTTGTAATTTTCAGGGGAACTCTCAGAAAAAATTCGCAGAGTTGCAAAACACCGGTTTTTTGCGTCTGTAAAGAAACGTAGTAATTTTAGGAAAAGAAGTTCTATATGAAAAATGTAGGTATTAATAATACCTACAAAATGCGTTCAAACTTTACGACCTTACATTATCTCAGCTACCAATCAACGTACAGTCATGATTTTTTTTTTTAATTTGGGGTAGCGCAACGAGATATGAATAAATAGTTTAACCATTTGTTTCAAAGAATAAATGTAAGCACTCAAATTTTTTGTTTCTTATTTTTTATTTTTTATGTGTCTTGTTTCTTATTTATAAATCATGATTAAACATATCTCACTCAAAAATTAACGTCAGATGAAATACGTTTTATTTAAGTTAAAATTTTACGAAATAATTGAAGAACTACGTATTTTTCAAATTCACATAATAAAACGTATTTCATAATTTATTTTAATTACAATCAATATATTTTGCAATGAAAATTCAGTCTGCTCAACTTACGCTCTTTCGTAAAAATGGCACACGCTTAACGTTTGACAACGAGATTATCATATTTTAATTGAGCTAGTCATTATCTTGACACGTATAATAATTACAAAAACTTAAGGTTATATAAAATTAAATGAAAAATAACTGACTTAAAGATTTGAATACTATAGCAGCATTCATGTCATTCTACATCATCATGAAAATGAATAGCTATAGCATTCATATCCCCGAGCGTGTTAACTGTTTTTGTATTGTGCAGGAGTATGTGATTTTTTATTTTGGTGCAAATAATTGGAGGTCTGCTTGGTTGAGGTTTAGTTGTTAAAAAAAAAAAATAACTGGAACAGATCAAATTTTTAAAACATTATTTTAGACTTTGTGTATGTACATTTTTTCTTAATATTCAACTTTTTTAATATATATTCATAAGACTAATTGTTTCAAAGTTTAACATGTTGAGTGCCGTGCGTATTTTTCTGTATTAGAACGGCCATGCTATGAAATACTACAACGTTTGATTGAATTATACAAAATGTAAATAATGTGCAGGTATTTGAGACCAAAGGATCGCATCACTATTCTAACAACAACTGCATTTATAAAATTATTATTGCTCCCCATTGCGAATATTTTGGATCTTCAGTAAAATCTCTTACGTCAGTCAGCGGTGACCATCGCGTCGCTCAAAGTGTTAAAGCAATATTGTTAAGATAATTTCAAACGGACATACATTAAAAATTTTAATTATACGTCCACATGATTAATTATATGTTTCAAATAATATTTCACATATTTGATGTATTACCGCATAGATTCCTAAAGACTGAACTCATGCTTCTGAAGCATATAGAATGCCAAAGTACTTTTAATTAAAAAATAAAATAATTCTCAACCCAGTAGAAGGACAACTATTTAGGTCGAAATAATAGCCACGACTAAGCAATTTTTGTTTCTTAGATATATATTTTTTGAAGGAATTCCATCTATTTGAAGTTACACATTCTCATCCTCATGTATCTTCCAGATGATCTTCCACTTTGTGGACGACGTCGACAAGGTCATAATGTACAAGTGCCAGGATTACAATGAAAACTTTGCCCTGGTCTCGTTCAAGACGCACAGAAGTGCGGCCATTGGCAAACGGATACTATTACTTTACAGTGAAGCAATTTTTGACAGCACGTCGGTCAGTATTGGTTGGGTTCATCCGAAGTTTGACCCTTGGACTGCGCTACAGATAAAGGTACAATTGATATTTTCACATTAATATTAATGCACCTATCCTCCGATTTACACTGAATATCACTTCTTAAGAATGCAGCGTACATCCAAAAAAGGCAGAAAAAATGCGCATAACTTAGTCATTTATTCAATTAAACTAATTAATTTCAACGTGAAGTTAAACACAAACCAATTGAACAGAAAGCATCAGTCCATTCGTGAAATGACAAATATATAAAGTTGTACATAATGCTTTTTATAGAAACTACGTATACATGGTGAAACCTGTGCGATTTTAATCGAATTATAAAAATGTTACAAAATCTATAATTATTTACTACTAATCATTAAACATGGAGTTAAAAAAATTCTAATTACAAAGAATGCAATAATACGCACATTTTTGCTACTGACGGTTTACTGCGCTTATTAACTGTTTGAGTGCCTGACGTGGTTCAGAAAATCTTGTCGAGAAATACCAAGCGACGTGATTTTTATGTTGGAAAACATGTCGAAAAGCGTCGAAACAGACAACAGCGTTTGTGTTTATCAAATAAGTATAATGTCACAGCAAAAGCAGTAACTTTACAAAGAATAATTATCATTAAAATTGACAGCGTATCGCCAATAGCGCATAGACATAAAAGTACTTTTCAACATGAAACCTGAACAACGTGTTTGCGCTGCATAGGACTCAAACCGATAACATAAATGCTTTCTGCATACAAACAAAAAGTTCAACTTTTTACGGTTAACACATTAACAAATGAACGGTATTAACCCTTTGCGGTCGGCAGATTTTGCTTTTAAAGGGGTATTCCAAGGTGAATGCCTAATAAAAAGCAAATTTTCAACATTTTTTCCTCAAGAACTGTTACCTATAATTGAGCAAACCTTTTTCTCCTCAGAAGGCATGGCCTAGGTTAATCGATGACATTTTTTTTATCGTTTAAAAATATTTGTGTATTTAATTATACTGGTGGGTTTACACCCATAAAAAATTTTTTGTTGTGCTAGCGTAGATAATTCCGGCCCTCCTGGAAATCTGAGACAGAAAATCGAGAGATTCTTAATCTGTATAAATATGGTCATCGTATGACCCTCAGGTTTCAAATTTCCACGAAAATGAACAAAAAGGCGGCGTTTTGTAAAAAAGTGTAAAAAAAAAAACAATTTTATTGCGCTTTAAATAAAGCAAGATTGTGGGTTATAATCAAAATGTTAACATGATTGAGCTTTATGCGATAGCCACAAGTATCCTGAATATTGTGTTAACATTTGAAGTTGATCTATAAAGCCGTTTTTGAGTAATCATCTACGCCACTTGCAAAAATCTCGTTGATGCGCGCGCAGTTACAGCATCTGCTTTGAAAAGTTATTACTAGTCAAAAAGGACGGAATCGCCTAAACCGATTCTGAGATATTAATTCTATTACTACAAACTATAAAAAAGTGCAAAAAAAAATCGATTTTTTTGACTCGTCACATTGAAATAAGAAATAAGAGGTCGGATGAAATCTAGCATTTCGAAGTTACTTTTCGGAATAGAATTTAAAGTCAATATATGGATATTAAAACACACAGAATTTGTTGAAATTAATTTATTGTGTTTATTACTACTTTTCGACCCGTCACATTGGAATACCCATTAAAGTCAATATATGGATATTAAAACACAGAATTTGTTGAAACTGGTTTGTTGTGTTTACTACTACTTGTAATACGTAAAATTACACATTTTTAATCTCTGTAATGTTCTAAAGTATGATATTTCGCGAAACAATCACCGATATGAAGTCCTGACTTTCGTATGCAAGTATCATAGTACGGGTTTGTCGACTTTTTCCCTCAGTTTTCCTGTCAGAACATATTGGACAGTTTTTCTTGCCTTCTGAACAAATATATGAAATTGATTATTTAATCTAATGTCTACGAATGGCGCTAAAGTTTGCGGTGTAGATAGTGTTTGGTGCCGGAAATTTCTTACTAACTGATCGACTAAAGGTTTCACAAACTTGAAGTGTGTTAGTGGCTTTTCGTTGTTCCGTTGTTTTGTTATTTTATACAGTACGTATGAATTGATGACGCACACCTCCATGTCCCAAAAAATAAAAGATGCGCAGGGAACACTTTTGCTTTAATACGTCTGCCTTTTCTGTTCAATTATTTGTTTTCCGCGTTAAAGCGAAAAGTAAAAAATCAGGGGATAGGTGCACAGACAATTGCAATTGCGCAAACGTTGCCGCTGATTTGGCAGCGGGAACGTCAGCCGTGTACTTATGATTTTCCATCCGCGTTCGGCAGAACAATAGTCCCGGTCACTTGCACGTCCCACGTGAAAATGGAACGTGGGTACCTTCTTGTTCTTTTCGACGGCATTGCGATACGTCAAAACGCCGATTCTGCTCGCGGCACTTTCGAGAAGACACACGTCCTTGCGATTGCTACTACCATAAAGTCCTTGGCACAAGTTACTACTTCCGCTGCAGGATACGTTGCTCCTTATGTAAAACATCTTGCATCTGATACGAAGGAAAAGGTTAACATGTTTCGCACCATGACAATCACCACATCTTCCTTCTAGACCCTACAAGTTACCTTAATGCTTTCCATTTAGATCGCTTCAGTCAACAGTGACACACGCATACGTTCTTTTCAGTCAGCATCTTTCACCGATGGTTGAGAGAAAGTAAAAAAATCATATTTTCATATTATAGTTACTTCGAAAATCACAAAAAAGTGCATCAAGTCACTTTTCGTCAGAAAATTGATTGGTTTATTTGTCCGGCTGATGACATATTCTGGCTTCGGGCAGGTGAAGAAAATTAGCTCGGCGCTAAACTTATTAACACTAAACATACCAAGCGGGGTCAAATGACCCCTTTCAAGAATTACTTCAAAATCGTACATTCATTCTTATTTTTTTCGCTCATTTGGCTTTCTATAAATTCTTCTGTCATCTGATTATTAAATTTCTCGCTTTAATAAATTGGGTATTTCTTTCTGAAAATCAACGTTTATTTTCTAAAGGGTCAAAAGACTCCTCATGTTAAGAATAGGTAGGTGTAAAGTACCGGTACATTCAGTGTTATATCCACCGAATACGTCTCCAAAAAAATTGTCGATCATGGCACAGATTGCGACTTTAACGACTGTGCGTAAAGCCCGCAACTGTTTTCTCATTCGAACTTTCGCGGGCACCTAGATGGCGTCCATCGCACATTCTTTGAAGGGTCTCGTAACATGGTACTTGTTCTCAATCAGCTGTTTGCGTCAGTTCATTCTTGCCCACACACTCGCGCGGTCCCGTTGTCTTCTTAGTTCGTGTTTTCGATTGTGTACCCGGTGAATCGTGCAACATGAGCATTTCTAAAGTGCCGGAGGGTGAGTTTTGTGACTACAGAAGTCCGTTGGCCACTCGCTATGCTTCGAAGGAAATGCGTTTCAACTTCAGCGACCAGCACAAGTTCAGCACGTGGCGCCGACTCTGGATCTACCTTGCCAAGGCTGAAATGGTTCGTAGCTGAATGTTGCTAATGAGTCACTTATCATAACTGGATACGCGAGATTTTACCGGTGATATGAATATCTAACGGATCAATGTATCTCAATTCTCGTGCAGTCGCATTAACACTTTACGGATTGTTAAGATATCTGTAAGAAATACGCATGGGACCACAAGTTTTTGGGAAACTTGTACGTTACAAAAAATCCTAACTTTGTTATTTATGAAGCAATTTTTGTGAAGCTTTCGGAAATTGTGTAATTGGAAATATCTTAGGTATTATTGAAAAAAATTGTTGACACATATGACGTTACAACAATTCCACTCGTGTTACGCAGTGGTGTCGTTATCGTTTGCGTGTGATTTCATTTTCGTCATTTTCTCTAATCGCATCGTTGTTTGCGAAACCTTCGCCGCAAGTATGTTTGCTGCTTAAAAATATCTTTGTATTTTCGCGCTATCGTAACTTGCGCAAGAATTTTGCTGAACACCGTTGAATACGTACCAGTTGCGAGATGGTGTTTACATTCAATGGTAGCAATCGCAAGGACGTATCTGCTCGTAACCGCTGGACACTGCCCGGGTTATCAGGAGGTTCACGGGAAGATTTCGATCGAAAGTGTTTACCAAAAATAATGTGTATCCCCCAGCACGGACGAGATAGGAATAGACGCATTTTATGGAACTTTGTTATCTGAAATCGCAGCATTAACGGCAGCGCCGTCAGGCGAATTCCATGAAAAATTCCTTGCGTCACATTAATTACACTGCCAACTTTGGGACTACGGCATTTCGGTCATGTGATATGAGTTACGCGCCAAATTCCACGGTTAAAAAATTGTGTACATTCATTTAAATCGAATGTTTTTCAACAGAAAAATTTAGATAGCGTCTTTACTCAATGAATTTAACGTAAATTTGCAATTTTGATTGAATGTAAAGTAAAATATTAAATATAGTTGAAAAATGATTTACTGGTATAACTCTTTTAGAAATGAGAATGCCATTGGATTTTTTTTTTTTTTATCGGAAATCATTTGATTCTGACGAACGCTATCTCATTAGATGGAACAAGGTGCGCCTATTTAAAAAAATGGCGTAGTCTGAATCAAATGTTTTCGGTAGAAAGTTTCGATGTCATTTTCACTTAGCATAATAACAATTTTTAATTAATCTATGCTTTCTAATGAATCTATGCCATTGGATGTCATAAGGTATACTATGCATTTCTGATTTGTCAAATCGTTTAACTCCATAAAACAAAATGTAATAGATACACTTTAACACTTTAAGGACCACTAAGAAATCTGTAAGAAATACACCTGGGATTTTTGGGAAATTTGTACGTTGCAAAAAATCATAACTTTGTCATTTATGCAGCAATTCTTGTGAAACTTTCAGAAATTGTATAATTGGAAGTATTTTAGGTATTTTTTTTTTTTTAATAATTATCATAACTTTTTTTTACTAAGAAATGAAAATACAAAAAAAAACATGAAGGCAATCGAGTTTAATGCATTGAATTTTGATGTAAATACTTCAATAGATAGAATAAATACAATGTATCAAAGTGAGTGACATCTAAAGACAGCGTGTATAAAACACAAGAAAACTTAAAAAATCATAACTTTGTTATTTATGAAACAATTTTCGTGAAACTTTCAGAAATTGTATAATTGGAAGAATTTTAGGTATCATTAAGAAAATTATGTTTTTTAATAAGTATCATAACTTTTTTACTAAGAAACAAAACGACAAAAAAGAACATGAAGGCAATCGAGTTGAATGCATTGAATATTGATGTAAATACTTAAATAGGCAAAATAGATACAGTGTATCAAAATAACATCCAAAGACAGTGTGTGGAAAACACGAGAAAACTCGTGTGCGGTCCTTAAAGCGTTAAACATGGAAAATTAAGCATCAATCAACTATATTGACACTAAAATTTCCACAATTCCAAAAGTGGCGTTAATCTCTTTCCTCTATGACCGTCTCTTATACATAAATCATGAATTTATTTTCAATTCCCGCTAAAGGAAGCGTTGTGGTCTCGTACCACAGCATTATAATGTCCCACGTAACAAAAGTCCCAAGTGCCGTACGCGATACAAGAATTTGCATTTTATAATTCTAGTCCTATCTCGTCTATGTTCCGCACCCCTCTCCTCGTCTATTGTTCCACTTTCCATATTTAACGCAGCTCGAAGAAATCTGTACATACGACGACTACGGCGGCGTAAAAATAACAAGGACCCTGATGCCCGAAATCTGCCGCCGCTGCCTGCACCTCTTCAACACCGCCTGCAGAACAAACTGGCCCACCAGATTCCCTGACTACCCCAGAACCCACCACCCCGAGAACCTGCGAAACTGCGTGCCCTTCCACAAGAACATTCGCCATCAACATGACGCCACCGCGCCTTTCGTCTTTCCGCCTTCGACCAACTCGACGAAACACCCTCACCTCCCACAGGACACGAACACCAATTTACGGATCGTCGACAATTTGCCTTCTGGCCGCAACTTCATCGGCTACTCTTCATCAGACGGTCACTTCAGACCTCAAGCTCGTCAGTACAAAGAACCCCTGAACGATTATTACGCTTCACTCCAGAGGCCTGATTTTTGCGCCAGTCCGACGTTCAACGAAAATTACGTAATAGCTGAGAACACTCCGCTGTATTTGATGCGGATCGTCAATAATGCAGGGATCGGGAGTCAAACGCAGTTACCGGGTTCCTACGCTTTTAGGGAGTCCCCCGAACAATACTCGTTTGCGGAAACAGCGAACTGTTCAATAAAATGTCCCGAGGACCCGTCTTTGAACGGTTCTGTTGATTGCGGGAAGTTTTCACAGTTCCGTAATTATACACCGGAGTTTTTGCCTTTTCATAATGATGCCATGGGCGCGTACGTTGATAAGTATTATCAGCTTCCGTGGACCGAGCAAGAGAGTAAGCAGATGAATCGGGTGGAAGGTTCGAATTTCGATTTGCAGGATTTGAGCGAAGCACTGCAGGCGACGCAAAACGATCCGGGGGTGCAGAACAGTTGGGACATGTTGCTGGAAAGTAATTTGTCCGAACTGACGAGAACGCGTGCGACTGTTAATTGATGAGTCGGAGATTTTTTGCTCACAGAAGATATAAGTGTGTTTTTATGTGTGTGTAATCGGATTAATGATAAGCGTAAGAATCAAACGAATTAGACGGATCGATGTTCCTTTGAGATGTTCTGACGTGCCATAGTAATCGTAGATTTTTATAAGTGAACGACGGTGCGCGATCATTTGTATTCATTTATTTTCTATCCGCGCGCTCGAAGAATGCAGTTTTGAGGACCGCGCATGAGTATTATGATAATTTTATTAGCAGTATGTCTAGCATCAGATTAGTCTCGTTCTATTTACATTGCTATATCATAAATATAATAATCGATATTCGAAGTTGTACTGAAATAAATATTGCGAAATTAATCCTGTACGTCATCGGGTGGGGATGGGTTGAAGGTGATAAGCCATGATTATACTTTGTGCGCATTTGCTTGGTACCTGCGAACCAATTATGAACAGTTCGCACACTTTAACCTCTTCTGACCTTTCACTTTGACTAAACTCGTGGAGCCGCAGTTTTCGCAGTAATATTTCCCACGTTTATCCTTATGTATACCGTAATATTGCAAGGTATCCATGTTTGACAAGGACTGTCGATTTTCATGTGACTCCTGTTAAGAGTTAGTATCGATTATTAGCAGCAGTAAAATTAGGTTTCATTATTTTTACGCTATTCCATCGCATCAGAGTTAGTATCTATTATTAGCACTTTGACTGGCATGATTGTCAATGGTGACCGGCGCAAAAGATTTTATTGAAGAACCAAAATATTTGCAATGGATAGCAATTATTATTTTAAAATGCAGTTATTGGTAGAATAGTGATGCGATCCTTTGGTCGCTTATACCTGCACATTATTTATATTTTGCATAATTCAGTCAAACGGTGTAGTATTTTATAGCATCGCCGTTCTAATACAGCAAAATAGGTTCGACAGTGAATGTGTTAAGGTCGATTCAGACTATACGGCATGTATACGAAATGTACCTGCACAGACACGTTAAATTAATGCATATGTTCTCACTGCTTCCGTAACTGTTTATCAGTTAAAGTTTTGCAGTCACGATGGATGGATCATCTAGCGACGATGATTTGGCTCTTATAGCCTTATTTTTAGACGAAGAAGAAGCCGAATTGAAAGAAGTTATAAAGGAAATCGTATATGGGTACAATCATTTTTAAAAAAGGGAAAACTTGAAGGAGAACATTGGACATTGTTCAATGATTTATTGAAAAATGATAAGTTTAATCAATATTTTAGAATGCCGCAATGTACATTTTTTGAATTATTAACCCTTTGACTGTGGCGCACTCTTGGACGAATCCATCAATATGGACGGCGCGTTTTTCGCATGGTTGTCCACTGACTAGTGAACGAACCAGTACCCGGAAATTTGATAGCATTCTTATATTTTAGAAAATAATAATAGCAAAAAAATTAAAAATATCAATTTTTTTTATTTATCTTTAGTAACTTTTTGAACTATTTTAATTTACTTGACTTAATTTGTGCATTCCTTCAATAATAATCGGTAATTAAAAAAATAACGAATGGATAAATTCAAACACTAATCACAAAAAAAAATGAATAAATGCTTACAAATACAATAAAAAAACAGGTTTGCAGGAATCAATGCACGAAGCAATCATACGAGAGCGTGCGTACAAGAGCAGTGTAATATGAAGGCAATTGACTGAATGATATTGAAACAATTGCCGATATTTAGTTGCTATGTTACATAGGATAATAAACTGAATTAATCAGTAAAACAGTAATAAAGGTGATATAGTACAAAAATACAGAGGGCGTATATATACGCCTTTGGCAGTCAAAGGGTTAAAATGAATTGAACCTCTGCTGCAAAAACAAAATACATTGTTTCGCGAAGCAATTTCACCGACAGAAAGACTTACAGTTTGTATCATATAAATATTTCTTTATGTAAGTTACATGTTCATATTGTCAGTATATACTGTTGTTTCGTTTAAATGTGGCATTGGAATTGTCGCCGGAAAATCATAACATGATGGCGATGGATTTGGAGTTGCGGTTATTGAAGGTGAAGGAGATACAGTTTGTATTGTTGAAGATGATAGTGATGGTGCAGGACGTGATATTTTGGATGTCTTATTACACATAATGGGTCATAGGCCATGTCATTTTCAATTCATTTTCCTTTGTCCATTCTGTGCTAAGACTTTTTTTTATCGCTTACTACTTTAGACTGGCACATCAGCATCAACACTTAACACGAGTTAACTCGTGACCGGCCAACAATGTGCTAAGTGTAAATAGTTTCATTAACCCATTTGCATCATTTGATGGAATAATCCGCAAACAAAAACTGACCATTATCACCGTTAGCGGATAAAACCGCACACAATAATTTTCGTTCTCAACTTATCTGCAATCGTTAAAGAGTCTGTACGATAAACAAACATTTTTCTTACTTTTCTGGTTGTAAGTTCAGAATAATCAAATAATAAAAAACATAATAGATAATAAAATTTAACAAAATTAGGTTACCATAATGAAGTACAATTCGGATTCGGATTCAAGCATACTAGGAGAAGAATGGTAGAAATGCAAATATCCCATAAGCGTAAACGTGTCATAGCTCTAATAGATAGTAGTGAAGATGACCAGCCCGATAATATTGAAACTGGAGATTTCTTATGGGAAAAACGAAATTCTATGCCAATATTACATGATTTTACTGCCGTAAGTGGTTTAACCATCAACGTCAATGGAACGTCCACGCGCGATGTTTTCGAATTATTTTTCAACGTGGAACTAGTTCAAAAAATACTTCTGGAAAATACGAGGAATATACAATAATTTAATCCTTTCGCTACGGCGGGTCTCGCAGCGGAGTTCCTCGCCGAAAATGGGAACATTAAACGCACGCATTCGGGGCCACGACTTTCGTCTCAAAAACGACTTTGTGATATTACTTTTAGAAGGAAAATTATTTGTGTTCATAATTTTCTGATGAACGCATTTTCAATTCAACAATATAGTTGATATTTTTAGCTTATACAACAAAATATATAATTATAAGATAATACTGAGCAATCATTTTGTAGCGAGTGACTATAGTCACCCGTCGTGTATGGATGTTGTTTTCTGGCGGGTGACTATAGTCACCCGTAGTAGCGAAAGGGTTAAATAACCCTATAACACTATTTCTAATGAGAATAAAGAGTAAAAGTCTTCCTTGCGCATGCTGGTATCGGCAACGTTTAGCTGCGCATGTCGGATTTTTGAGTAAGATTGCAGATTTAGAGCGATGATGCAAATGGGTTAAAAGACGTGTTTTAAACTTTTATCGTGTCGGCAACGGTCTGTGCCGTATAGTCTGAATCGACTTTTAACAGTAACAAATTTAGGTTTCGTTATTTTTACGTTACTCCATCGCATCACGGATTACGCAAACGACAAATTTTATGTTTACACTCACCTTTGGACTAAGCGTACCACTGTAAATCGTATCAATGACGACGGCCCCACCACCTTTGGACTTCATGATTTGCATTTCCGTTTGCGGATCGACCTTATTCTTTTTGTGAAACGCATGTGTCCTCGGCCTGGTCCTACTGCTCGCGGACGAATCTGCAGATTCTCTAAAACATAAGCAACAAATGCAGTTCAGGACCGTGTTCAATTCGATATTACCCATAAATAATTTCTTACGCGTGCGGATTCGCGTAGAGCTTCAACGTGGGCGCGTCTTTTTTCGTCTGCACGTCTTTAGTATCCTTCACCGGCATCTGGGTCTCTCTCCCGAGAAACTGATTCAGGACACATTCTTGTTCGCCCTCCTGCAGTTTTTCGACGCATACGTCGATGTAGCCAACTTTCTTCTTCGACGCGTCAATATTCGCTTTGGATGTTTCGTGTCTCCCAGAAAATGTTGAAACTTTGTCTGCTTTTGCATCCGCACCAAGGTATCTTTGCCTTTGTTGCCCAACTTCCGGAGTCTTCGACCTTGGGCGTCGTGTTGGTTTTCCTGTAAAGCTATCGGTAGTTTGACTTGCCGACTGGATTTTCTGCGGAGTCACGCAGAAAGACGCTAGAGTGACTTTAGTCACTGTCTCTTGTCCAGGGCCTTTGCCACTCAACGGCGTACTCGAGTTTGTGGCGTCGATCGATTGTAACAGTTGCATGTTTTCTCCTGTTAACTGCTGAGGATGCGTGCCTTGATGGAGTGCATGTTGCGGTGGTTGGATTTGAATAATGCCACCTGAGCACTTGCAACTGCAGCAAAGTAACGATGTGATAAAAGCATATTACGAACTGCGAATTGGCATTGATATGTGATGCTAAGTTAGGATCTTAACACATTATTCAACTCGTGTTTGCTCTTGCGTCGGCTCTTTTAATTTTTGAAACGCAGGGCAATATAGAATATTGCAAGATTTTGTTCATTGTGTTCAATCGCGTCTGCTTTATTACAAAAAAAGTATACTTTTCTTGGTACTGAGGCTTTTATTACAATTCAAATATTAGAAAGTGGCAAGAACGACGGAACGTGGCGGGGAAGCATTTTTCAAAATATTATGCGTGAATGCTTTATATAGTTGCCTGTGTGATTTTTAAATAAGTTGTAGTAATTTGAAAAATGATTATTGAAAATGAAATAATAAGGACATAATCTAGCTCTTTAAAAAGAAAGCGCAAGGAAACAAGATATATGTGCAAAAGCTCTTGTCTACATCTACGCGTAAATCACTGCTGTACAGTTAATCATACGAAAAAATGTTAAAAGTTACATAAAATTTATGTCCAAAGTTCAATTTTAATTCATTATGCACGAACAAACTTTATTGGAGGTTATTTACATCGTTTCACTTCCATGTTCAATTACGAAATAATAGCCCGTGACTTGAGACAGCTTTTACCGAAAATTGCCGGTCAACAATGTGTTAATGAATAATAACGCTCTGAATGACAATTTGGAAAAGGCAGGTCGCCATTATTCGCATTGAATTGCTAAAAAAAACCCCGAAGAATCCATTAATAAGAAGGATCGTAAGAAGAAGAAGAAGTCTATTATTTCTCAAAATTATTTATACACAACATTTTTCGAAATCAATTAAACCACGGATTGAATGATAATTTCATTCCTACCGCGTTTGCGACATTATTTCCTTCATTTGTTTCTATACCGAAGCGGCCTGAATGGAAATTTCATTGTAGACCCCTAATAGCCGACACTGTATTTAACTTATTAGAAGACTGGGACAAGCGTAATAACTGAAGAGTAAAAGCGGACCTGTGAAAAATGCAGGGAAAAATCTTAATCGCACATACTTGGGAGTGCAACGTGCGACACCTCCGCGAATAAGTTGCACGAATGTCGGACATATCGTGCATTGCGAAGTACCAGAGGACTGCAATGTCGTTGATTTTTGTCCTGCATCGAAATTGCGTTGCATTGTGGGGTAAGGTTGGATTTGTTGATTACATAATTCGCATCTGCTCGCCGTTTGGACAAGCGCTTCTCTGAAGTCTTTTTTGTAGGTCTACAATAAAACGTGACGCATATGATAATGACCGTGACAAGTTGATGGTAAACGAAGTTGTGGCTACTGCCTAGTTAAAAATTCATGATTGCTATATATGCTGTTTACACAGAATCTTCTGACTCGACGTTTCGTTATATTGACGGCGAGAATTGAAATAAATTTGATTGAAAAGAGGGTAAATGTTTAAAACTTAAAAAGTTATGCTTTACGCCGAGACGAATAAAAATCAGTTTATCAAGAAGTAAAGTTTTTGAAACGAGTTTCACGTGTCTTCTGGTCTTTTTGTGTGGAAATAAAATTGATTTCAATTAAAAGAAAAATTTTTAAACGTCCTAAAAAGTTGAGTACAATACATACAAGTTTTTTTTAATACTGAGTGACACGTTTACATTTTTTTCGACATTCTAACATTCATTTACTTGTATATACTTGATATACGTTTGTACAAGGTAGTACGTTTCAAATCAGTATTCGTTATGTACGCTTTAATGAAAATTAAAACGTTCGCGGACGTGAATGCTATGGCATTCATTTTAATGGTGATACAGAATGTAATAAATGCTATAGCATTCAAATTTTAAAGTCAATTATTTTCAATTTAATTTTATATAACCTTAAGTTTTTCTAATTATTATACCTGTCAAGATAATGATTAACTGAACTAAAACATAATAATCTGACTACCTTTATAAAATATGTTTAATCAAATTTTGATATCACAACCAATTTAAAAATAAAATGACTGTCAATTTTTGCTCCTCGCTGAAACTTTGAATGTCCGTGAACTTGTTAAAAGTGGTGAGCATATCCAATCACTTCAATCGTCAAAATCAGTCGAATATCGTATTAATGATTTTCTACTCGAACAGGCATTAACGGCACTATCTTCGACCTTTGTATCGGAATCTTTTGAGTATATTGGATAATCCGATGAAATATCAGGAGCATGTTCATGAGTGTCGTCGAAGATTTGAAATAACTGGGAAGATTCTGTGTAACGGGTGCATCTGCTAATTAAATAATTTATTAACACATTCGCGACCGCTGACGTGAATTCACATCTTTGCAAGTTCTACTCCTGGTTGCCGCTGACGTGAATTCACGACGTTTTAAATTCGATTCCTGATTACATAACAATCGGACAAATCAAAATACCTACGAAAACGTTGTAGAACTCGTGGGAAACTTCATGACACTTCATATATATGCAAATTATGTAAAGTTCTTTATGCAAAAGTCATTGTTTTTCAATTTACCAAACTAGCTATAAATATTAAATTCTGCTTTAATTCGGCTTTTCCAAAATGCCGGTAATATAATGCTAAACAAATTCAACACAATAATAACAAGTGGTCTATTGTCTACCTATGAAGCAAGTATACAAATGATAAAAGTCTTCTTATTTTAAATAACACATAGTTGGAACATTGATATTTCAAACCAAATTTTACAATTTGCTTTTCCAAAATGCCTGTAATATAATGCTAAACAAATTCAACACAATAATAACAAGTGGTCTATTGTCTACCTATGAAGCAAGTATACAAATGATAAAAGTCTTCTTATTTTAAACAACACATAGTTGGAAGATTGATATTTCAAAGGAAATTTTACAATTTTTATCCTTGCTTCAACGGTACAAGTTAGCGGCAACCAGCTTCAGAATTTCATTATTTTTACCGATATTCAGTATTAGAAACAGAAAAAATTTGCCGGTCGCGAATGTGTTAACCAGACCACTAGCCATAATTTCGTTTACACGTTTTGCAATAAAACCTATTAAACCCGCCGGGCAGTAGAACGCACCGTAAATTTGTGATGAGCTCATAAGAAAATTATACCTGGCAGTCTATCATTCGCACCGCTTTGGGGTCGGTTTGCACTTGAGCGTATTCCAGTGCAGATATTGACGGAACGTTGGTGGGACAATCGACGTATTGGCGTCTTCGCGGTATGCCCATTTTCCGATAACTGTGATCCGGTGTTGGACAACCGTCAACCCCTGTCAAACTACTGACGCTGGTCGTTAAATCGCGCGTAGCCGTCTAGAGAGCACAGAAGCGGACTACAGGAATGATGTAATTCATCAGCGATACGTGTGTGACAGACTCACTTCGGCACGTGGTGCGACCGTAGGACTTCTTTGAAAAAGCACCTCTGCTGGCTTTTCCTTCGCAGAAACGTTGCATCTGGCACACGCCGCGCACTTCTGTTTCCATAGTCTAACACCCCGGAAAACTCATGTTTTAACGCTTTAACCCATTCGCTGCCATTTTATTTGTAGTATTTTTTCAAATTTTTTACATTTGTATATTTATGTTTGTGGCCTACTTTAAATATGTCCTACTTTACATCGTTCTACTTTAAATATGATATAACGTGCAGGCTTTTGAACTAGCAATTTTTTTCTGGCCACAAACATAAATATACAAATGTAAAAAACTTGACAAAATACTACAAATAAAACTTCTTACAAAAATTGTACTTTATTTATTATTTAAAAAATATTCTTCTTCTGAATCAAAATTACTGCCAGTTGATATATCGTCGTCCATTATAACTAAATTAAATTGCACAAGGGATAAAATAAATAACTGCAAACTATATAACCACTGAGAATTTTCATTTTGAAAGTATACCTAATATGTACAACGATGTGTGATATCACTGGGCAAAATTTGTTCAAATTTTTATTTTGCAACTAATAATTTGTTGATCTGAACTCTACAAAACTATTACGATTATTGATAAGAGATCTTGCAGAGAGATGTTGCTGAGATTTTCGATAGTTATAAAATGTAGAAATTACGAGTATGTTTTGATACATTTTTATTTGTCCGGGACGTTGAAGTGGTAAAGGTTTCCAGTGCAACCTGTACGGTATTTTTCAAGGCAAAATGTGAACATTTTTGTAGGTATTTTCGGTGGTTGTAAAATATAGAAATTGGTAAAATTGAGATATTATATTTTGCTTTCTTTCAGCCACGCTACGTATATTTTTTTTATTATATATACACTGCTGGATTACTTGTGGGGATATGCCGAAGGAAGCAATAAGCCACTTCTATGCTCGTTATATACGCGGTTATCAAAAAACAAAATGTGATAAATGTGATCTTAAAATGTATCTATTCCGATGTTAACAATTTTCATACTCTGTAACCGCTGAAAATTTCTCCAAACATTAGAAAAATGGTTGTGAACTACGTAAACACTGCGGTCGAAGCGTTAGGAATTTCAATAAAATATGACATTATATCCATACAATATCACAACAAACGAAAAAAATAATCCTTTTTTACGTATTATATTTTATATTTTTACGTATATATTTTTACGTTTATATTTCCACGTTCATATTTTTTTACATATGTGATACCCTTTTTACGTTTATTATATCCTTATAGTTTCTAAAATTATATAGACTATATATCTATTCACACTTATATGCTATATGATTTATATAGATTTTTAATTTTCTATATGAGCGAATAAATAAAAATTCGAGGTACCCATATCATTTATATACTCGTAACATATTATGCAAAAATTTATGTGCACATTGCTAAATTAACAAGTCACTTCAAGATGCTTCATCCCAAAAAATAACTTCGACTGCAATCACCTTAGACCCAGGGTACCCAACGATTAAAATCCCACCGCATCGTATTTTATCGAAATAATCAACTCACGCGAGTACCATCAAGACGTCAATGAGCAGCAACAAGCTAATGAGCAAAGACAAGATCAATGATGCGAGTACGCCCCAAAAATCCTTTTGTCCATGAGGATAAACTATGAGCAGAACGCCAGCAGTGCCGAAGAATACGACGCCCAACAGTGAGAACATAAACATCTGGGAATATTCCAAACATTTTATTTCCTAATTCAAATAATTACTTCAGTAGTCGTGTCTGAATTTACCGGGGTTTCATTCTGGGCGCGATCACTGAATTCGGTGATTAGATGCAAGCCTAGCACAAGCACGTAGATACTTGTCAGCACCAACAAAAGTAGACATGTCATGGCGGCCATCGGCGAAGGATCAATGGCGATCATGTAGACGACGAATACAAATAGCAGAAAAATCGCGATCTGCCGCAAAAATACTCCGAATAAAAAGAGGTTAAGTGTATTCACGTTGTCTACTAACAAACTGCAGTATCCTGAGTGGCCCGAACATCGAGGTTAGCTGCGACCGACCATCGTTACTAATCTTCTCTCCGTTTCCTGAATTCCTTAAGCAGTGGCACTTCCAAAAACGTGCCTGTCTGCGTGGCATGGTTAAGTTCAGCGTGTCTTACGCCTGTCAAACTCTCTTTGTCGCGCCTATCAAACTGTCGCACGTCACTTTTTCCTCGACTGCGCGCAGGCAATACAAACATCAACAGGTAGTTGTCGGAGTATATTATTTACAGAAGCCGGCGTACATGTCATGAAGGATTTCTCAGTAGCCGTAAAGAAAAATTACGAGGACGTCTAGAAGATAGAGAAACGCGCAAGTTGCGGATAATGCCATCGTTGTGATGAGTCTCCAGCTTTCTTCGTATGACGCTCGCATGTGGACGTAGAAGACGCAAAAAGCTGCTGTTAGAAACAAAAGGGTCCCCACGACGCCGAACAGGAACATCTGGAAGGAACGTGGCTTTCATTCGCAGTAGGATGAAAGTGCAGGTGACAAACCGGAGTCTCGGGAATAGGATCTCCACCGAGTTGGCTGATTATGTCGATCAGGGCGATGAACAGGAAGCTGCCGTATAGGGTCGTGAGCAGGATCCCTTCGGTTTGGTCGTAGGGCGATTTCCTGGAGAGCGTGTGGATGGTCAGAGCGAACAAAAGTGTCACCGGTAACTGAGCATTAAGCAAAAGTGCGTTTCTGGTAACTCCACTGACCCTTGGAGCATGGGTCTGCGCTGTCCGGTGACGGGGTCTTTTGAGACCCGTACCTATATTCCGCTAATTTATATTCGCAGTTTACCGAATTCGTAGCGATACTCTACGTATATGTATCGAGAGTTTGTTTCGGATTGCAGGCAAGCAAATTTGTTTTGTTCGATATCATATGTACGTATAAGTGCGTATATATTTTTTTAATAGACAAAATGCTACAATTGTTTACCTGACTATTTATTATAAATCATGAATTCGGTCTACACTACCATTTTATTCCTGGTTAAATTTGTGTAAATTGCGTGATATTTTCTTAATAGACAAAATGCTGCAATAGTTTACCTGACTATTTTTTAAAAATCAAAAATTCGGTGTACACTACCATTTTTTTTCCTGGTTAAATTTCTATAAATTGTTCTGATTCTCTTCAACATGCACGCTTTTGGAATGCGTGTTCCGACAAATGTTTAGTAAATCATTTTCTTTTATCTTTAGTGGATGGTTTTTTTTCTGAAGGATCACTGTGTGCTCCGTAGATCAGAAATGGGTCCCCCGTGACATAATCACCGGACAGCGGGGGTTAAGATCCGATCGTTCCGTGTACTCACAAATTGAACGATGCGTATGGGTTTTGCCAATGGGGCAACATATTCGTCGCCGATAAGCATTGGTGCCGGGCAAGCAGGATCGAAACTGTACGACGGACTGATCATGTTTGCAATTTCCTTCAAAAGCCTCTTGACACAACCAGCGACACGAAGGTGGTTCAGTTGTACACTCGATTTTACGTGGGTGACAATCGATCGTGATACATTTATTTATAAACGATATACAAACATTCTTACGTTAAATTACGGTCATCGTGGTGTCCCAATGCGTCTAGATTAAAAATGGACGGAATATTGGACGTGACGTCGACTGTAATGCGTCGCGCGTGAATCATCGAACGACAAGTTGTACTTCATGTGAAACGTATAAGTAGCACAGACTGCTATGTTACCTAGAACACAATCTACATCGAGCGTATGCGGCTCAAACTGACGCAGAACTAGCCTAGCTATAAATCTATTAGATCGAGTCGTAAGTAACTTCCGTTTTTTTCTCACACATTTAAGTATTTTGCTTTCATCGAATAACAAAATTATATTAACCCCTTAACTTGTACGCTCGAGATAATTCGAGCGGTGTTGTATTTTATGCTACTATAATTTTTCACACTCGAATATAATCGAGAATTAAAGTAACAATGTGAAAGCAAAGAAAAAATATCGTTTTATTTACACGGAACGTTACGGTGAAGCATTTTTCAATGCATTATGCGCGAATGTTTTACCTGGTTGCTCGAGTAATTTTTAAATAAGTTCTAGTGATTTGACAAATGATTGTTTATCAGAAGATAGCTACGAATCTGATACTAGCCTTAAGGGCATAATGTAGCTTTTTAAAAGGGAAACACAACAAAAGCAGATATATGTGCAAAACCTGTTGTGTATATATATAACTTTCAATATTTTTTCGTATGATTAATTATACCGCAGTTATTTATTTATTATTGTTTATTATTTGTATGTATATATATATATTGAATATAATTGAACGATGAAGTGAAGCAATCCAAATAAAGTTCAATAAAGTTTATTTATACACAGTGAATTGAAATTAAATTGTTGACATATGATTTGTATATATATATATATATATATATCAATCAAATCGTATGTCAACAATTTAATTTCAATTCACTGTGTATAAATAAACCTTATTGCACTTTATGTTGATTGCATCACTTCCTCGTTCAATTACAAAATAATAACCGGTGACTCGACACAACTTTCGCATAAAATTACCTGTCAGCAATGTGTTCATTTTTTAATGAATTTAATTAATTTCTAACTGCCCGATCAGTTATTAGTCTTTCACCGTATACGCTGCATATTTTTTTAGCTGTCCATTTCAGAGGTTAAGAAAAACAGTTGAACGTAACATGCACCACATAAAACAGATGACAGACCAACTGAATCCTCATCTATATAATGAAACGAAAAACTCCTTTGTTTCGGTTACTTATAGTCGACAAATACGAACAATACATTCTACCTAGGTGCATCGGAAGTTACTTGTGCCTCGATCTTATATAATACACTTTTTACTTAGCAGACTTTGGGTCGTAGCGTTGTACGCGCACGGAACTGACATCCTTCGTTGCCGCACGAAATTTTGCAGGCCGAATTGTTCGAAATTGCGTCGAATTGTTTGAAAGATCCATGCCGCGCGTTGGTCAATTCATACGGCGTGATCCGCGAAAATTTCGATTAGGTAGGGTCGAACGTTCGAGAACACATTCGGTGGAAGCGGCTTATCATGGATCTTCGTTGAATCTTCCTCCTCAGTGTGCCGACCTGGTCGAGTACCTTATGATGAGGAAGACTTCTGTCGTAAAAGCCACCACATTTACGAACGTGAATACGGCCGCAGATATCATCATGTCCATGTACTGCTTGCTGGGGTAGATCTCGTTGTTCTGCACGTGATACGAAGGTCCGTGAATCTTCCTCCAATTGTGGACAATCAAGCTGCCTGCCACGATGTGCATCAATGCTCCCACGGATGCGAAAAGTATAAGCTGGAAAACAACAAATGCGTTATCGTGGCGATAAAAATAAATTTGACAATTTAACCCCTTCGGGCTCTGTGCACACTGTAATGTACATAATACTTTTCGTGCTCGTATATTATTTTTACGAATACGAATTTTATTTTTTTAGACAAATATTTCTCAGGATCTCCTTAATGTTACAAATTTTGCGTAAGGACCATATGTCCATTAAAATGTACATTTACAAATGATAAATAAATAAATAAATATTTCTGTAAAAAGTATATTGCTGCCTTCATTTACAGGAATTAACTTAATTTTAGTATAAAAAATAATCTTTCTTAAACGAAAAAAAATTCGAGTCTGAAGGGGTTAATGATACATTTTTCCGTTGGGTAAAATTATGTTTATCGGTTCGTATTTATAGGAATTTGAAATGATAAATAAAAATGAAAAGTACGTTGCCCTGTTTCAATTGAAATGAGGAAAAGTTAAACCGAAATTGAATAAGTGTTTTCTTTGCATTCAATTAAGTAAAGTGTGTTTAAGATACATTTTTTGTTGGCCAAATTATGATTATTTCAAACAATTATTATTATTATATGAAATGGAAGAGTATATTGACCAGTTTCAATTAAAACAACAAAGAATTAAAATAAAAAATAATTTTCTGAAACTGGTCGAATGTCTATCGATGCGAAGTTAAGCCTTAATTTTTTCGTAGTTGAAAAATTCCGTTTTCGAAGCTCTGAATTGATTATAAAATCACAAATGAAAATGACGAATATGTTGCTAATTTTAATCGAAAATAAGAAGCACTGATGCGAAGTTGGTTAATTTTCTAAATGGAGCGCTACACGAAAGAAGAACGCGTTGAAGTTTTTTATCTTGTATCGTGATATTCACGTTTAGCCCAAAATTTTCACCACATATCAGACTCGTCAAAGTACGGCAAGGACTTAATCTTTCAACTACAGTGAAGCTGGCTGTGGTGTTGTAGTAATCATACGAATTTTTCACACCGCCGAGTGTGCATAAACAAAATTACTATCGCGATCGATGTTTCCATGACATCACCTATGGTTTTCACCAAATTTGTATTCATATATAGTAAGATGGGTGGAAATTGGAATACTTCGGACATGATCCGTTTATTTTGAAAGTGGCCTGACTCCATTTATCTTCAAATCGAGATAAATAACATTTACTCATAAATAACATGAATTTGTACATGTAAACATGGTAACCGGAAAATATTGAAAAACGGAGTTAGGCCACTTTCAAAATAAACGGCTCATATATAACACCATATACAAATCTGGACAATCATGAGAACATGAAGATTTCAATTTTTAATAATGTAATTATGTATAGCATTTTTTAAAATATGTACCTCGTGAACCCACATTATATTCGTGACGTTGAAATCGAAAAAAATCGATTTCTGACGTTTTTCGCGCGCACTACACAATTCTTTAACAGTTTCTTTGCTTTTATGTATCGGATTATTATTATTTACCGGGATCAGTTTTTTTAACGGCATGAGACTTATTTACGCCGTCATATTTGTTTAGTATTTCCTTAATTCCGTCGAGATGGAATGCTCACATGGTCGCTTCGTTCTTTCGTATTTCATTTGTAACGAGTAACAGAGGTATCGCTTAAACTGCTATTAACCATTTAAGTCACTTGCAGCGGGATCGTGCTCTTTAGATTTTAAGTTGAAAAGTCCCACTATTTTTATCGCGATGCGATGTTGGCGATACGTGGTCAATTTTACTGCTAATTATTCTCCGCATAGTTACTGTTTTTGGTTTGATATGACCAATACATTTGGTGTCTAATTGCCGTACTTTAAATTATACTTATTAAATATTATATGATAATATTTAATAAGTATAATTTAAAGTACGGTATATTATATTACTGTGATCATATATAGTATACTATACACATGTACACCATACTTGTATACTATATATACACAGTATATTGTATGTATACTATACACACTATAAAGATGATTATATATTACTATGATAAACACAAGCTTGTTGCACCATTCGATGTTTTTCGACATAAATTAAAGCAAGCACTATCGCCTTGCTGGGTATTCCTTAACAAAAGAAATGCATTTGTCTGCAAAAAGTGCACTAGGAGAAATTAGAACAGTGCCAAATTATGCTGGTATGCAACATACGCAGTTTCCGAAGCACGAAAGTCAATGGGCTACTTTCGTGGCCTTCTGTCCCAAAGAACAGCTCACGAGGGTGCTTTATTGACAAAAGTTGACGAATTTACGAGCAGCCACCGCGTCTTATCGGTAACTAACGGATCGACTCACGCAAGTGCACCGCACCGTAACGATAACGGCGTAACAATAGTCCATGCCGGCAAAAAAAACACTGGCCATTTATACTCGTCGCAATAAATGTCTGTGATTATCGGGCCGCCTGTAACGAATCGCCGTGACAAATTGCCGTCGCACGCGATGCAACACGTCTCTTACGAGCGTTTCTGCCGACGTTCGCGAGTATTGGCTCCTAAGTACACAAACCGCTGATAAAATGCCACACCTACGGCGGCCTCGAAATTTACCGCCCGCTGTCGCTAAAACGAACGCACGTAAAATGCGATTGGATCACCGCTAATTCGCGAAAAAAAATGTCAAGGCTCGTCATGTAACCATTCGTGTCAAAAGATACGGCACAGGCATACAGTTGGTGGAGAAAGTGATCGAATTCGAGCGGTACTTCGTAAAATTAGTTATTCTCCGAAATTTCCGGAACGCAGTACCGAAAAAATTGCTTGCAAATTAGTAATATTTTTTTGTTGTGGTTCTCGCATCTTTTCGCCGCATTTTACCGACAATAGTTTTCATACATATTTCGTGTAAAATGAGTATGAAATGTTGCAGTTACCTGATGTTAGGTTTATAACAAAATTAAAAATTTGTTGGGACAGTTCGTATAGTATAGTGTATTGTGGGAATAAATTTGTATGCAGCAACATAAAAATTTGTATATTTTTTTACTGTAGTTGTTTTTGTATATTTGACGAGAGCACGCAAGTAGTGTCGAAACGTCAGGTTTTTTTTTTAAATTAAATTTCATTACATTAATCATTTGGCCAGTACGTACCAAATAAATTTTAAAAAGATTATATAATTTTTATATTATTTTCGTATTGCTTTTTTTTAAATTTTCAGAAAGATTATATTACGTAGAATTATAATGTTAGAAATAACGTACGCATAGCATCTCCAAATATAACAAAAATGATAATGATAACACGAAAATAATCATGTAATCGATTTACTTGCAAATAAAAACTGTATCTGATACTGATTGCCCAAATATTTCCACCAATTTGTTACAGTTTCTCGTGTACTTCGCAAATTGTTTCATACTTTTCTTTTTGACAGTGCACCTCTTATAAACATTATCGCGAAAATGCAGAAATGGGTGATTTATAAAAAATGAGTTATCACATTAGTTACGTATCTTCTATTTTCTATGATATTGAATTAGTCATATTGGACGAAAAACTGCAATTTCACATAACATCTCCAAATACAACAACGATGTCAACGATAATGTGAAAATAATCATGTATACTTGAAAATATGAATCGTATTGATACTTATTGCCCAAATATTCTTACCAATTTTTTACAATTTCTCGTGTACTGCGCAAATTCTTATATATTTATATATCTTATATCTTATATATCTTATATATATATATATAATACTTCGACACACTCATTTTTTGACGTTGCACGTCTTATAAGCATCACCGCAAATACGCAAAAATGGATGATTTATAAAAAATGAGTTGTCTCATTAATTACGCATCTTCTATTTTCTATAATATTTAATGAATCATATTTAAAGAAAAACTGCAATTTCACGTAACATCTCCAAATATAACAACAATGTCAATAATAAGGTGAAATTAATCATGTAATCTGTTTCTATTCTCTATAATATTTCCTATTTTCATAATATTTAATTAGTTATATTTAAAAAAACTGCGATTTCACGAAGTACCGTTCGAAGTTGGTCGGTGTAAAAATACTTTTTACGCCAACTGCAAACGTGTTCATCCTACAAAACAATCATTGTCGACAATCACTAAGTTGCTGCCGCATGACAACATTTATCCCTTCGAAGGATTTTATTCCTGCGTTCTCTGGCACTGATGTCGGGAGAACGACAATAGCCAACTTACATAATTGACGCGGAAGAACGGCAGTGTCAATTACTGTAGTGAATCAGCGTTGCTAGCGGTTAGTTGTGCTGGCAGGTATCAAATTAAAAAGAGGGACACGTAATCGGTGAACAATGTTGCGACTGTGCTTGGCCGATCGAGAATCGAATCATTGTTATCAGGGCAGTTGTCAACACATTAACCCTTTCGAGACCGACGTTTCATAACAGAATTGTCCGCAGTGGCGGGCAATGATTTTTATTTTTACTTTGACACGACCTGAACCGGCAACGAATGGAAAATTTATGTTCTTTGTACTTTATACTGAATTGTGCACTTCCGATTGTGCCACATGATTCCACATGTTGCACTCATTTTGCTGTGGCAATTAATTGAACGTTTTATAATAATAATTTTGTAGCTTACAATACCGTGAGTGACACCCATACTTACTGATAATTTTCTACAATACTGTGAGTGACACCCGAATTTAATAATAATTTTGAACCTTACAATACTGTGAATGACGCCCATATTTAATAATAGTTTTGTACCTTACGATACTGTGAGTGACACCCATATTTAATAAAAATTTTGTAACTTGCAATGCTGTGAGTGACACCGATATTGAATAATAATTTTGTAACTTGCAATGCTGTGAGTGACACCCATATTTAATAGTAATTTTGTACCTTACAATACTGTGGGTGACACCCATATTTAAAGATAATAATTTTGTACCTTACAATACTGCGAGTAACAACCGTATTTAATAATAATTTTGTACCTTATAATACTGTGAGTGACACCCATATTTTATCGCGTTGCCTATATGACTCGAATAAATCTCCCCGTTAGTACCTAGATAACGTTTTTTTTTCGCCGCAATCAGGTGCGTGTTAATAAACCGACAAAGCGTGTCTTCCTTATCTCTTATGCCGTATCTATATTGGAGATTGTCTTAATTCAACGAAATTAAAGTCATAAACTATGTTAGATTTCAATACAGTGAAGTTTTATAGTGAAGTGATATAATGCATCTCCGATACGTTTAAACTAAGAAAAGATATCAGATAGCACCGAAAATTAAATATATATTTAATTCTACAACTGTCAATTATAAATGCCATAAAATCATAAAACAGTAACAAACATTAAAAATATAAAATATCGAAGTACACGTTTCCGAGAATTGTTACTTCTTGCATTAATTATTTCGTTATTGCATTTAGCATGTATGCAACGAAATAACAAAATCATTTTTTCATTTTTTCATTCTTCACTTTTGAGAGACATGGTACTCAAACGTCAACAAATTTTATCAAAACGTTTCAAACGAATTTGCTCGTTGCCACTTCTTTACATCCACACCTATTTTCTGTTTTTTTTTTTTTTTTTTTACGAAATTTGTTGAATACCTCCGAAATTGAATATATTTTATCTGCGTGTCGTTGGAACTCTACATATTTTAAGCTCCTGTACCCTCTATAGGAATCTATTGTACATGAAAATAAACCTTAATCAGTGTTTCCTTGTATTTACTCTTCGCCTAAATGGAAACTCAAGCAAAATCGACTTCGCATTTAACTTGTTAACACGTTGAACGCCACGGCGGTGCATCAAATACTTATAATTGTAAAAGTTGAATGAAAATTCGCTAATTAGAGAATGCTTTGAAATAAAATCTGCAGTATCAAAAAATTAAAAGTTTTTATTAAACCAAAAATTAATTTTTTATCCAATCTTTTATCTACCGGTGTATTGTATCGAAGCATTTTAAACATAAGTGTAGCCCGTCAATGCAATCTTGGCAGTATTTAGTGACCTTTACGGTCCGATTTTTTGCACTTTGCGTTCCGAGGCTTGCAACATTTTATTGGTAATAATATTTGCAAAATTTGCGTACCAAATACGTTGGCCCTTGCTTCTTTTACAATTCATGCCATATTCTTATAAATAACGATGTTAATTATTATTTTGCCATTAGATGCACGGAATAGTAAAAATATTTTCGTGGCGTTCTGAGTGAAACATCTGATTTCGGCGTGGGAGTCAATGTGTTAACAGAAAATTGCGAATTGGTTTGTTCTTCTCTAGTTATGGTTTTACGACGGGTGACGTTCCGTACGCATACTCGCGACATCGTGACAATACTTCTGTGAATATGTGTGTATTGTGTCAATGCGAGAGAGCGATGTTAGAAATATGAAGACCTTGGTGCCCGTGCTAATTATCGCATACGTTGTTGCATGGTAATGAGTCAGCTGCGCAAATGGGCTAGACTTGTCTTATCTCGCTTACTCGTTTTTACTATTTATTGCATACGCGGTTTCTCTTCTTATCACGTTTTTATCAGATTTCGTCGATAACTCAAAGCCGATGACGGAGTCGATTATTGCTAGTGAAACTTGCATGCTCTTCTTCAGGCGATCAATCGTCGATATTCGATATGGTTAATTGCACTAGTGCTTAGTTCAAGATGAGTTTTTCATTTGTGTAACTAAAGCTGATGCTACGCGTTTCGAAATCGTGAATTTCGTTTTCGGTAGTTTGCACAATAGTAGATGCATGTTGGATATAATTCAACTAAATTAAAAACAGATTTTATTTTCTATTAAAGATTATAATACCTGTACAAAATAATATCTAACATCCAGGAATATTGACGAATTAGACTAAAATGTCTTGATTGTGTTGTTGTTTGTAAATATCATACTTTCTAGTTTCACGTATTTAAATCCTGCATTTGTGTAACTAAAGCTGGCGGTACGCGTTTGGAAATCATAAGTTTCGTTTTCGGTAGTCTGCACAAGAGTGAATACATACTGGATATAGTTGGAATTAAATTAAAAATTGATTTTATTTTCTATTTAAGGTTACAATAGGATACATTTCATTTTTAATGTAATTTCAATTGTATTCAATTTGCGTTTACGATTTTACGGTCTCTCGAAGAAGGCACTGATAATTCCGAAACGTGTAGAGTGCGTTTCGCAATCATGAATTTTGTTTTCGATAGTCTGCACAATAGTAGATGCATGTGGGGTATAATTGGAATTAAATTAAAAAGAGATTTCATTTTCTATTTAAAATTATAATAGGATAAATTTAATTTTAAATGTAATTTGCATTTTATTCAGTTCTCATTTACGATTTTACGGTCTCTCGAAGAAGGGATTCAGGTTCCGAAACGTGTCGATGGCAGATTTAGTTTAAGAAATAATAAACAGAACTTCAACATAGAAGGTGGGTATACTTATACCAAATAATATCTAAGATCCAGCGATATTTTCAAATTAGTCGTTAATGAAGCGTGCATAAGAAGCATTTTGACCGATTTTTACGGAACCTAAATGTCGTAATGTGAATTGGGTACTTACCGTTCTCTTTGGTATTCGATCGCCAAGCATGTGGCTGATGAGGAACAGCGAGTTGATGAGAATGTAGCCTGCTACGGTGACGTAAATTGTCGCCGCATCGTCTAATTTCATGCGAGGCTTATTGAAAATTTTTTGAAACGAATTCAGCGGATCCACCAGAAGGCCGATGGCGAAAATGGACAAAACCTACGACAGCAATCGAAATCATTTCTGTGTAAAATAAGATTTTCCACACTGTCACTCAATCACGTTATAATTTCGACCGCGTTGCCTTTTGAAAAACCTTACTCAATATGTATTTAGAAGTAAATACGGACCGAGTTACATCGATTCGTCTCATTTTATTCAGGGCAATATTATCAATCTTATAAACATTTTCATGCAGGAAAAGTTAAAAATACGAAACTTTAAGCATTGCCCTTCTTATACGAAGGTTTTGAATTCACTGGCGACGACGGATTTAGCTTGATTGCATTGTGTTTAAATAAACTGCTATATGTTTCTAGTCAATTAATATCTTTGACAGAATTTTTAAAAAATTATTTTGTATAATTTACATTTCTTAACATGCTATTATCAATGACATTTGAAGTTTCACTGGCATATCCAGTTAATTAATTTCTTTACACTTTATTTGGTACATAAGTATTCCGCAAGTCAATTTACGAAAAGTTTCATATTTTGCTGCCGGTAGAGTCTAGTGCCAAAACGTTAAGTTTTCAAACAACCAAATTGAAACACATTAAATGACCGCCGTAATTTGCTATGTTAGAACCATGATGCGATGAAATACTGCAGAGTATGATTAAATCGTGCAAAACAAAGGTAACGCAGAGTTGTTAGAAGCCAAAGTATTGAAGCACCGTTCCAATATTAATTGCATTTACAAGATTGCAAATCGGCTTCATTGCAAATTTTCTGCATTTTTAGGAAAATCTTTTGCACCGGTGACCATCGTGGCAGTCAACGTGTTAAATTAAAATCATCAATAACAACGCTTCGAATAGCATATTTTATCACACTATCAATTTCCTTATTCATAAAATGAAAAAATGATGTTAGTAACTTTAGGAGTACTGACCACTTCGATCGTTTTTACGATCATCGGTATATGCATCGCCACTCGTCCGCGCTTGGGCACATCTTCACTGACTTGGCTTTCTTCAGCCATCCTGACCCTTCGATGCTTCCCTCTACCGTCGCCCAGTTTGAAGGATTTGCAATCTAGCTCGAACGACGTTCGTTCCTGCTTTTCACCCCTGACAGTATCCCCTCATCAGAATCGTCGACCCTGCAACAAGCAGCACGCGATAAGCGTCGCTCTCTAGGGGTCTTGATTGCTAGACGCCACGACTGTCAACGCCAACAAACACTATACTCATTCTCGACACTGCAAGATTCTACGTTTCAATCATTTAATTCTCTACACTGCAACATTCTGCGTTTCAATCATTTAATTTTCGACACTGCGACATTCTACGTTTCAGTAATTTAATTTTCGACACTGCAAGATTCTACGTTTCAGTCATTTCATTTTCGACACTGCAAGATTCTGCGTTTCAATCATTTAATTTTCGACACTGCAAGATTCTACGTTTCAGTCATTTAATTTTCGACACTGTAAAATTCTACGTTTCAGTAATTTAATTTCCGACTGATACTGTGTTACGGTCGAATGAAATTTGTGGTAAAAATTGTTGCTCCCTGAATAGTTGCTGTGGAAGTGAATTGAGGAGAGAAAAGCGAGTCAACTGATCCAAAAGTCTGCCAAACATTGACATAAATCTGACTTCAGACGCGGCTATATTTTGGGAGTTGACATTTTTCATTACAAACTTTGCACGACGATAATAAGGTTTGATTGACGTTAATAACTTTTCATTCTTTGAATTTGCCCGCAGTGAGAGATCCGTGAAATAGAGAAGCGGTAAAACTTTGCGGTTGAATGAGCAGTGGCGTCGTTTAGTAAAAAAAGAAACGAATACGTAAATGTGCCTGCACTCTAATATTAGCAACCTGGATGTACCATATAATATATTATAATAAAAAACACGCACACACTGCACGCATAATAATATGTACTGCTGTATGTTAGAATCATCCCTCATTCTAAGTTATTACAAAAAGATTCAGAATAACTTTAATTTAAAAATATCACTTTGCGCATGTACGTGTATAATTCTAGCATTAGCGAAGTATTAAAATAACATACACGCATTCACGCTTCGTACGTAGTAATATGAAATACTATGTATTAGAAACTTCCTTCAACGTAGAATGTTGCAAAAAAGTTTCAGATGACCTTAATGGGAAGACTGCTTTGCAAATATAGGTGTGTCATTCTAGCATTAGCGATCCTGGCGTCACATATAAAATACTATGTATCAAAAATTTCTCGCAACCCAGAAAATTGCAAAAACATTAAAAATAATATTAATTTGAAAATATAGATATGCATAAGTGAACCAAATATGATTACTTCACCGCAAATACGTGACATAAACTTGTACGCCGATACGAAAACAATGTTAGCAGAATAAACGCGTGTCTGACATGCCATCAGAAAATACCGCACATGCTTTCCTTTTCCAAGGAAAAATATTGCTCTTCGCCAGACAACTATATACATCACCGCTATCTCATGCATCTCGTGTCTTTTTCATATTCTCTCCCGTCCGGTTCGACTACAAAATTAAGCCAACGCGTACAAACCTGCTCTTTTGCTAAAAAACTGCGTTTACTCAATAATATCGCACAAACATGCGCAACTGACACAAAGAGGACCCAAAGTGTGTTCCCCGAGTTTTTCCAACCTATGACCAGATCCTTAGCCGAAATTTTTTACCACGTATTTTGCCAAGTGGACCCTTCCTCATTTTTTATGAAATCAAAGTTTTCCGATCGCGTTCAAACTTTACAGATCGCCTCAAAATTGTAAGCTGCAGGCACACGTATGTTGTTATTTTACAATTGCGCACTTAAAAAAATATGCGTATATACAAGAACCAAAGAAACGTCACAAAAAAAACTGAAGATTTCGACCAAATTCGAACTCTGGTATCTGGATGATTTTTTCCAAACGCCTAACTCACTCAGGTACCACATTTCGGTCAAAACTACTGTACTTTCTAACGTACTTCACCTACATTTATTTGAAACACAGCTTATGCGCACTCATAAAGTACCTATATCTCAACTCCCCGTTTCTGAGCACCCAGCAAAATTTCCCGCGTTCATAAACTTTTTTACCTTCAATAACGTCCAAGACCGAAACACGTATTTCAGTCTAAAAAAGTCGAAGAAATTTCTTTCTTGAAAATTTTGCAATTGCACACTTAAAAAACCCGTATATGCAAGAACCAAAAGAATGTCACAATAGCAACTGAAGATTTCGACCAGATTCAATTCTGGTGTCTGGATGCTTTTTTCCAAACGGTTTACTCACTTGGCTACCATATTTCGGTCAAAACTACTATACATTTTAACGTACATCACCTACATTTATTTGAAACACAACTTATGCGCACCTATATCTCAACTCCCTGTTTCTGAGCACCCAGCAAAATTTCACGCGCCCAAAAACGTTTTTACCTTCATAAACGTCCAAAACCGAAGCACGTATTTCAGTCTAAAAAACTCTTCTCCCACTTCTAAGATCGCCAGCGGCCGAGCACAATTAACTCATTCACCTCGACGGTCATTCATCATCTCATCCGTACCTTCATTCACGAAAACACAAGCACGTGACTCCTTCCACTATCGCCAGCACATCTCGCGCTCAATTCTTTCCGTCGGAACCCAGCAGTGCGAAGTACCTTCTGCAACGTTCAATGCCAGCGAAATCAGTCACTGAGTGCTTCGAGCTGTCAGGATCCGATGACCCACGGGTTCGTCAGTTCACAGGTCAGGACAGGAACGTAGAAACACAGAAGCTCCGCACCGTTCGGCAGTGCAGCTTAAACTGGAACGCGACTTGTCCACTCGCACTTGCGGAGTGTAGCTACAAGCTGCGCAGGCAAGTCGTACTCAACGTATGAATCGTGTCGCGTCCGCTTTGTGCCCTGTTGTGTCAGAGCGAGACTACCGGGTGACAGGAAAACAACTCTCGCGTTCGATGGAATGTCGGCTGATAAGACGAGTGGTAGACTCATTGCTTTCCGGCGACGGAAAATTACGGGTTTAGGGTTTTCAGGTGAAATATGAGTCGCGCGGGGTCGGGGAACGAATTTGTGTCGAATGAGAATGATGGGTAATTTAACAGATGGAGCAGATTCTATGAATAGAGGGGCAGGGATGATTAACATTGTTTTATAGGAAGTTTTGCGGATTTTAACACTTTGTGCGTATTTACTATATTGAAACTGCAACGTAATGACAAATACAGAATATGATTGAATTGTGCAAAATGAAAATAATGCGAAGGCATCGGAGACCAAAAAATTGAATCACTACTTAATCTTAATTGCATGTACAAAGTTATAAATACTATCGATTGGATATTTTTTTCATTTTTCGTGAGACCTTTTGCGCCGGTCAAGATGACCCCCGCGGTAGTTAACGTGTTAACAGTAAATGTACCAAGCGAAGTCAAAATTTACTTTAAAATCGTACATTCATGATTCTTTCTTTCGATCATTGGACTTTCTGTAAATTCTTAATTCATCTGATTATTCAATTTCTCACTTTAATAAATTATCTCGCATTTTTGTATAAATCTTGTTTCTCATTCATACGAATGGGCGTTCTTTAGGCAATCATTAAAAAAAATAAATACTTGGTGAAACAACTTGGGATGTTTTAAGTCACTGTATTGATATTTTAAGATTTTTCACGAATTCTTTTAAATCCACATCTGTGACATAACTTTGTACAGAAGACGCAGAGATAAAAATAACATTTCGTCGGTTGTCTTGTTTTTCCTCTTGTATAGCTGTAAAGCCAATTTGCGCACATCAATTTATTCTGCATAAATGTGAATGTTACGGGTATTATGTAGGAATAAAAGTACCAAACAACAAAGATATAGAGATAAAAAATTTGTCGTATTAATTTAAAAAAATGCATAAAAGGCATTGACGGTGATAGGTATAATAAAAGTAAACGTGCTTGACGTGGTAAAGTTTCAAATCGATCAGGCAGATTGCATTTCTAATACATAAGGTGAACATTTTATTCATTATAATAGGATAAAAGAAAAAAAAACTGATTTTTTTTTTTTACATCCGTGCAAAATTAAACCCTGGGCACTGGTGCATATATGTCTCATTAGTCTTACAAAAATTATGACAAAATTTATTCTGAATTCATTCACATGCAGTGTATTATATGTAATAGCAAAGAAAGTAATATAAAAACAGCGTTTAAAACCTATAAGACTGCTGGGATATCTTTATCCCCGTTTGAAATACGGGTGGCATATATATGTCCCACCGCTTTTCGTACATAAAGAACTAAGTAATTTGAATTGGCTACACAAAAATATTCAACAGAAAGCTAATAAAATATAAACCAAAAAGTTTGCCGGCTAATTTTATCTATATACCGTAATCACTTTTTGAAAACTACCTACAAAGAATGTTACCTCGCTGATATGTTTAAATCGGCGGACTTTTTGACAGAAAAAAATTGTAGTACGCGATTTTAAGAAATGGAACAATAGAGACCCATTTGCAATCAAGCAATGTGCAAGAATTTGTAATAGATTAACACGTTGACTGCCACGGTGATCACCGGTAATCGGCGCAAAAGATTTTACTAAAAATGCAAAAATTCACAATGAAGACTATTTGCATTCTTGTAAAACTAATTGGTAGTGGAACGGTACATCAAGACTTTGGCTTCTAACAACTCTGCGTTACCTTCATTTTGCACAATTTAATCATACTCTGCAGTATTACATCACATCGCGGTTCTAACATAGTAAAATACGCGGTAACCGGTGCAAAAGATTTTACTATTATAAAATGCAAAAAATTTGCAATGAAGCCGATTTGCAATCTTGTAAATGCAATTAATATTGGAACGGTGCTTCAATACTTTGGCTTCTAACAACTCTGCGTTACCTTCATTTTGCACGATTTAATCATACTCTGCAGTATTTCATTGCATCGCAGTTCAAACATAGCAAAATATGCAAAAGATTTTACTAAAAATGCAAAGAATTCGCAATAAAGCCTATTTGCAATCTTGTAAAAGTAATTGATATTCGAACGGTGCTTCAATATTTTGGCTTCTGACAACTCTGCGTTACCTTCATTTTGCACGATTTAATCATACTCTGCAGTATTTCATCGCATCGCAGTTCTAACATAGGAAAATACGCTTTGGACATATAGTATGTGTCCCAACAGTCTCGAAGGGGTCAAACCATACGTCCACTTAAGGAGTTCCACGTGTTAGTTCGGGAAAGCACGGTTCACGGGTTTCGTGTGACTCACCGCGTATAATCGACGAACGTACTACGAAGAACGTAAGTGCGGATGTACGCACGTGCAGAACCTTGCGCGGGCGGGCCAGTATGTCAGCTTCATGAAATATACACGAAACGAAGTAGGATCGGGTCGTTCGGTGGGGCGCAATTTACGCACATGCTTATGTACACGTATTCCATAGGAAAGGAGAGCGAGGTGAATCATTTCTGCTGAATGCCTCGTCGCCTCGCGCTGAAGTCAATCGAAGCCATTCTTCTTAGTGCACGTAGTACACTCTCCTACTAATGCGACGGTAATTTTCTGGTCATCCTCGAGGAGAAGAACTCGATAAGTAACGCATAGAACAAAGTGCGAGGTGCTCACGCGTGGAAATTGCTCTACGCAAAAAGCAGTGGACGTAGAACGCGGCTTCATATGAGGTTTATGGGAATGATATAACGGCTTATGGATTTCACGAGCAAATTTGCTGAAATAAACCGTTGTAGAACGCTTTATTGTACAATACAATTTGATTAGCAGTAGGCAATAGGTACATATATATAGTAGGTATATAGTAGATACGCTAATTATGGATTTCACGAGCAACATTGCAAAAATTATAGTAAACCGTTGTACAACGTTTTATTGTTATATATGGTTTACTTTCGATAGCACGGTTCTTGTACAATACAATTTGATTAGCGGTACGCGGTAGGTCTACATATATATTGTACGTACGCGGCTTCATATGCGATTTATGGAGATGGATATAACGGATTATGGCTTTCACGGAGAAAACTGCAGAAACCATAGTAAACCATTGTAGAACGCATACAATATTCTTATAGTGTTTTATTAAAATGTCGAGTTTTGATAGTCAATGGTAATTTTTTATTTTACACGACGCGTATACACGTCAAACGCGCATATCTGGTTAATTCTCGGTCGACTTTAGATAACGTTGCGCAATCTGCGTTAAGCCCCGCCGATTCTGTTACGCGCGCACGTGATTGTCCTCTACCTGTAATTCGTAACGCAGTTGCGTATGCGAACATTTGTAAGCGCATTCAGAGTCATGCTCGGATGCACAGAGGCGAGACAGATCGTACGCATCGTCGATCAATGGGCGCAACACGATCTTCACTCTTGATCATTATGCGATCTTACCAACGACCTTGGACCCTGTTTAAATTTGTTGCACATTTATCACACGTTTGAACCCATCAGCAGGGCGTATGGGGTTATTGAAAATATTCTAATGAACGATTTGTATGGCAATCAATTTCCGGTACTCTGACATTTTAATCACAAACAACTTTGAACCGAATTAAAATTTTTGAGTACCGGAAATTTATTGCCATACAAATTGTTTCTTAGGATATTTGCAATTTTTGAGTACCGGAAATTTATTGCCATACAAGTTGTTCCTTAAGATATTTGCAATAAAGCTCCGGTACTCGAAAATTTTAAATCGGCTCGAAGTTGTTTCTCATAAAAATTGTAGAGTACCGGAAATTTATTGCACAAACGAAAAATGGTTGCAAAATCCCTCAATGAAGTTAATTCGTCAGTATATTTTCGTGGCCTAATTACTCATACTCGCATCTGAATGCTTACGACCAAACACGTTTTATTCAGACATTCATTATTTACCAGAAGAAAAATAAGTACTCCAATAGGAAAATTTGAATCTATATTTATTGTATTTGCTGGTTACTCACCTTGGTGCCTGAGTCATGCTGCTCGTTGGATTTAAGTTTTCGAATATTGAAAGTCAACTATAATACAAATTGTTTTTCGCGATTTGCATAATAACCACTGACCATTCTGATGGATTTCAAGAATGAGATACATGGCGATGTGTATACCATCCAAAACTCAATGACTTAAGGGAGAAGAACTACTCGAATCCTTCCTTGCACGCATGCAGATATTTGAACAGAAAAAGGTCTGGAGATGTTACATTTTTACGCTAGTGAGAAGCAGTAAATCCTCAGTGAAAATAGTAGCATTCTATTTTTGCTATGAATAGTAATATTTTAGTGCAGAAATGGAAAGATAAACGAGAAGTCTTGACAATATCTACGAAACATAATGCATCATTCAAAGAAGTAGTCTGAAAATGGAAATTTAGTAAATAAACCTTCTAGAGTTGCAGATTTTAATAACAATATGTCGGGCATCGACAGAACAGATCATATGATCGCTTATTATTCTTCCCCTAGGAACTCGTTACGTTGGTATATAAAACTCTTTTTTTCATATAATGGACATTACAATTTAGAATGCATGTTGTGTATACAACAAAGTTCATTCAATTAAAATGAATTACTTAGATTTTAGAAATGATCTTGCTAAAAAATTACTCTGTATAAGCAAAATAACTGTGTTTCCGTATAACAATACCTCGAATACAAAACATTTCCCTAAAGAATGGATAAAAGAATAAGATGTCGTGTATGTAGTATGAAGAATCTGCGCAGAGAAACTTTCTATACCTGCGGAATTTGTCAGACGAGTAACGGATTACCTATTGGGCTATGCGTAAATGAATGTTTCAGTATTTTTCATGATAAAAATGAATAAATAACTTGTATTTCGCTTTAAAAAATGTTTTTATTTTTATGTTCCTTTCCTATCTAGTTAATTTCCTTTTTATCAATTACGTCGGATATGTGCGGCGTGTGGTCTAGAAAATAAGTTTCTCATCCCTGGCCCAGCGTCGCATATATGCGTCCTATGAAAAAATGCTTATTTTTTATGTAATTGGAACGTTATAAATATATATACTCAAAATCAATGCTAACTGAAGTCATATTAGAAGAAAAAACACCATGGTCTGTGAAGCGAGAATTTCTTCTCAAGGCCTGGTAGTGAAGGAGTTAAAGAGTTAATTACATAAAAGTGCCGACGCCAAAATACGCAGTGACAGACGCCATGGCGTCCCATAAAACGTCTCATGACAATGGCAGGCCGGGAAGTGCCTAACGCGCAGTGCAAAGTTTGCCAATCTACCTTTATCCAGTTCTCTCTCGCTCTACTGCAGTCGCAGAAGGACATATCATGCGACCTCGGCTTGTTTTATGCACTGAAAGGGCGCCTATCATTTTACACTCTTACGCACGCACACGCGTTCGTTACGATCCTCATAATTATGACTGCGCGATCGTTTAAAAATACACGGCAAACGCAGGTTCGCGTGCGGAACGCAAGGCCAACGCATTCCGCGAACATTAGACGCATCGTACGTGTGATAAATAACCTAACGTTTTTCATCAATGCTCTGCATTCCAATTTTTTTCGACTCACGATCTAAAGCATACGCAACCGTATTATGCGATATTTCCTATATAATATATTATTTGAAGGGTTGTTGTTGAAGGTATTGCAAATTTGTTTGATGTATGTCAGTCAGTTGCTGTGTTGAGATTTGTTCTTTGAGAATGTAATATTTCGACACTGGATGCTTGCTCTTGATAATCTTGAAAACTTAATATTTCGATACCAGATCCTTCCCCTTGCCCTTTGATACCGCTTTTTAGATGTTCAGATTTTTTAGCTTTACTGTCAAAAATGTTTAACTGGAAGCAGGAGCGAAAATTTGTACGTTATGTCCATGTGGCATGGATCATTGATCGATGGCGTTTTGAGTTTATAACGAATAAGCCATTCGGGAAGTTGTATTTATCGGTCAATTTGTATCTCTTCCTCAAACATATTCTGTTTACTGTTGTAATTGCGTGTGATCGTGTGTAGAGGCGACAATGACCTTAGAGTCGGATAGCAAGAAAGGTTAACGAACTGTCTTAGATCGTTGAGTGATCAAATTATTTCGTGGACCAAATACATCAATTGTTTTTCTAATAATTTCATTAACTCATTTGCATCATTTGGTGGAATAATCCGCAAACAAAAACTGACCATTATCACCGGGAGCGGATAAATCCGCATACAATAATTTTTGTTTTCAGCTTATCAGCAATCGTGAAAGAGTCTGTACGATAAACAAATAATAAGGAATTTTGTGTAAAATATTATTTTTCTTACTTTTCTGGTTGTAAGTTCAAAGTAATAAAATATTAAAAAAAAATAATAGATAATAAAGTTTAGCAAAATTAGGTTACCATAATGAATTACAGTTCGGATTCGGATTCAAGCATAGAAATGCAAATATCCCATAAGCGCACACGCGCCATAGCTCGAATAGATAGTAGTGAAGATGACCAGCCCGATAATATTGAAACTGGAGATTTCTTATGGGAAAAACGAAATTGTATGCCAACATTACATGATTTTACTGCCGTAAGTGGTGTAACCATCAACGTCAATGGAATGTCCACGCGCGATGTTTTCGAATTATTTTTCAACGTAGAACTAGTCCAAAAAATAGTTCTGGAAAGTGCGAGGAATATACAATAATTTAAATAATCCTATAACACTATTTATAATGAGAATAAACACTAAAAGTCTTCCTTGCGCATGCTGGTATGGGCAACGTGCAGATGTCGGATTTTTGAGTAAGATTGCGAATTTAGAGCGATGATGCAAATGGGTTAACGTAGTTCTCAGAAATAATATAGGTGGCCTCTACCTCTGAATCTTTAAATTTTAAAAGCAGTACCCAAAGTTTACTCCTTCGATAAGGGCATGAATCGTCGTAACATTCGGTTTTCAATTAAAAACTTATAACAATTAAAATGTTGTGCCCGACGAAACTTATCAACACTGACTATGAACACATATATCCGTTTCACAATTTTTTCTATCTTTCACATACTGTAATCATAAGTATCAGTGCAATAGATAAATATATGTTTATACCTTAGCAACAAAATAAAACAAATTAATAAACGCTAATTTTCATCAATTGTTGCTGTCTATCCAAATGAATAGTCGTAATTTTTGCGAGAATCGTGACCGCTGTAGTGACATAGCATGATATTATAGTGCTGTCATATATAATCTTTTATAGCATTTGTTCGATGTAACATCGTAGCAGTTGAGAATGTCATTGCAGCGAAGGTTTCCATAATAACGGCATTCAAGTAATTATTCCACAGGCTTGAGTCCACTACTTAAAACTTCGGTAGCATGTCAATGTGTATACCGTTCCTACATTCTTCGATTTTTACGTTTTACGTTTACTATCCAGCAATAATTCCACCAAAATGGTCGTCACTCCCTCAATCCATACCATCGATGTAAAAATCGAATAATCTGAGAATGTTCTTGGAGTAACGGTTGTAATAATAACGGTATTCAGTTAAATATACCGTAGGTTTTGAACTACCATTCAAAACATTTATTAATAGATTTCTTACGAGTCTTACATTCCTCAGCAACAGTCCCACTAAGAATCCCATTATCTCACCAACCCATACTCGTACCATGCGTTCTAAAGAACCGAAGAATTACAATTATCACTTACGCGCGCTTTGCATAATCAATCAACAGAGTTAACACTAGCGAAAAAGTATTCCGTTTCCAGCGATTCCAAGTTCTACCCGCGTAAAAATGTATGCAAACACAACAATCGTTCGAATACTCGTTTCCTTAAGATATTTCCGATACATTACAAGCACAAGTAATGAATGAAACGAAAAACCTCTGTTCAATTTAAAATCTATACAAGTTTGGCCAATTGACTGACAAGTGATTTCACAAACTGCAAGAATATATTTCTGCAACATGTTCAGACGATAGACTGACCAATATTTTTATACACTTTTTTAGACATTATTAAAGCGCGACAAAATAACAGACACTTTATTTTATATTTATATTCTTTATTATCTATAATTATCTATTATTATGTTATATTATACTTTATTTTATATTCGAATCCAAGGGATTGGGATACCGTTCCAATATAAACTCCTTTTACAAGACTGCAACTGGGTAAATTTCGTAATCAGCGTCGTTAACATCTGCGCTTCTATTATCTACACACGATAGGCTGACTGACATTTTTTTTACATTTTTTTTTATATTTTTGTTTACATTTTTGTTTTGACATTACTACAGCGCGACGGAATAATAGCCACTTTCTTCAGTGGAATACAGATGTTAACACGTTAACTGTCAAGCGTATTTTGGTACGTTAGAACTGCAACACAATGTTGAATTATGTCAAACGTTAAAAATACCCAGATAATGGAATCCAAAGGATTGCGGCACCGTTCCAATATAAACTCCTTTTACAAGACTGCATATACGCTTAATTCCGTTTTCTTCTATTTTTTTCCGGTGATCTCCGTCGCATTTAACATGTCAGACGTCCAATTCGGTTCCTGCGCAAATTCTGTAACCAGCGTCGTTAACTTTTGCGTTTCTAAAGTGTGTCTCGAAACGACCTAATGTTTTAAATTACCTGCCATTTTTTTTGTAGCGAGCATAGAGTACTAATTTTTGACAACTGGTATCAGGAAGCATTGAAGTTTAGTCATGGAGAATTACACGATATTAAAATAAAAACATTCATATTTTTTAAACGAATAATATTTGCTTTTATTGATTGATTAATAAATTAAAATGTCAGTCCATTTTGAGACCCCCTTTATCATCTACACACGGTCCCACCATAGTCCTCTACTATATCTTACGTCCGAAAACAACTACCGCCAAACGCCCACGCAACATCCACAATATCTGCGCACACGAATTCGCGTCCCACAGGTGGTGCACCTCTCCGCATTCTTTGCTTCCACCCACGTCTCGCCGAACTTCCAGCCATCGCTCCACTTTGCGCCAAACACTTTCGCCGGCTTACCTCATTCCCGGTGTCATCGATCGTGCTCAACACACGGCAATGCACGCAGCAGCGTATGCCCGACCTTGTCGGAAGCAAATCGTTGTAGTTATTGATCTACAGCCGCTACACGACACGCTCCGCTTCCATACTTCGAGCCGCAGGCCAGTGTATTCGCATTCGTATTCGTGGCGCGTTTAAAAATTCAAATGAGCGACCGTTGAATTATTTCCCGCGCTTAGGAGAAGCATACGTTCCGTTGTCCTCTTGCAAGTGACCTGTTCCGGAAGCCGAGCTTGCCTCAAGCGCCTTGTTTGAGAAGTTCCGAAAGTACGCAAGTACTTATGATGGAGGAAGTGAATAGAAATGGGAATTGAGCAGGACCGATCGTGAGTCTAGTCTGAAAATTGACAGGAGAAGTGGAGAATAAGATTGGGGTGTGACATACTCGCGTACTCCTAGTTGGTCGACTAATGCCTTAACCCTTTCGCTACTAACGGTGATTATGGCAATCCGTGAAAATGTCAGAATATCTGCAGATTAACCGACAAACTTATGACAAACAAGAATACCGTTGAAATAAGTTGAAATAAGATTGAAGTAAATAAATACTATGTATATATAAATAAATAATACTACATCTCATCAGCATCCGTTTGAACGCTTGTAGCCGCCAATTTCTAGCACATATATGCGTGCGTAGCGATCACATGATCAACTTATGATATCAAATTTTTTATTATGATATTTATTATGATATAAATTGTTATATATAATAAATTATACATATATTATAAATTATAACTTATAAATTATAATATTAAAATTTTTTATTTAATTAATATTTATTTTAATTTTTGATTAAATTAATATTTCTTTTTTGAATTATAATTTATTATAAATTATGATGTCATAAACTCAACTGACATCTTGCGACAGCGATATGTCCCATCCCCGATTCACTTCGCGCAACATTTAAATTATTAATTTACTTAACATTCATTTTTAATTTTTGATTAAATTAATACTTATTTTCTTTATTATAAATTATTATAAATTACGATATCATAAAATCAACTATCCTCTTGCGACAGTGACGTGCCCTTTTCCCCATTCACTTCGTGCAACATTTAAATTTTTATAATAATTTAATTATTATTTAGTTTTAATTTCTGATTAAATTAACACTTATTTTTTTAATTACAAATTATAGTAAATTACGATATCATAAAGTCAACTGTCCTCTTGCAATAGCGATGTGCCCCTTTTCCGATTCACTTCGCGGCGACGCACGTCTGCAGAGGTCAAATTAGCCGCCGCGACACTGGTAATTAGCGTGATTACGTATCCGGATCGTGGGTGTGCGATTGTACCGGTCAGCCGCGACGGGCACGAGGTCAAGTAGACTAATTGATGCACACGAGGCGGGCGGTGCGGGCGGTGCGGGCGGTCAGATGCTGAAGTACGTCTGCGGCAGAGTTATTGGGTGGGTTGGGTACATCTGACTGCTACTAATCTTAGGCGGGAGGATGTTCGCGGGGCATCGGACAACGAAGAATTATGATGGCGAGCAAAGCGCCGGCATTTAGCAGGCAGGCCAGCGCGAGTGTCAAGTCTTGCAGCCTGCGCATGTGATGAAAGTAGGTGGTTTAGTGATGGGTGCATCGTTAGGTCGAGTGCACTCGGAATGTAAACTTAAATGGTAAATACAAGTATAGGTTGTCAGCGAAAAGTTGGTCTTTGGATATGCATTTTTTTGGAAAGAACACAATGTTTCCAGTTGTTACTGCAACTTACAGATCTGATGAAAGTAGGTGGTTTGGTGACAAGTCTTTCGTTAGGTCGGGTGCATTCGGGAAGTAATGTTAAATACAAGTATAGGTTGTTTAGGAAAACCTGGTCTTTGGATATACATTTTTCTGGGAAGAACTCAATGTTACTGCAACTTACGGATGCGATAAAAGCAGGTGATCTGGTGACGAGTTCTGCGTTATGACGAATATGAGGTGGAATTAAATGTTAGATACGAGTATATATAGGTTGTTTGCGAAAACACGGTCTTTATATATGTCATATTTCTCGGAAAATTTCAATATTTCGCCATGTTACTGCAACCTATGGATGTGATGAAAGTAGGTGGTTTGGTGACGAGTGCTTCGTTAGGTCGAGTGCGCTCGGAAAGTAAAATTAAATGATAAATACAACTATAGGTTGTTTGGGAAAACGTGGTCTTTGGATATGTATTTTTCTAGGAAGAACTCAATGTTTCCACTTGTTACTGCAAGCTACGAAGGCGATAAAAACAAGTGGTCTGGTGACGAGTTCTGCGTTATGACGAACGTTAAATACAAATACGAATTATACGGTAGATACGCGTATATATAGGTTGGTTGCGAAAACGTGGTCTTTAGACATGTCATTTCTCTCGGAAGAACTCAATATTTTCCCATGTTACTGCAAGCTACGAATGCGATGGAAGTAGTTGGTTCGGGAACGAGTTCTCCATTAAGAGGGATGCGTCCGAAAAACAGTGTGGGTAGAAATATTAAATGGCTGATTAAATGGCAAATATTAAATATTGAATGGTGGAATATTAAATGGAGTACGTATAGGTTGTCTGTGAAAACTTGGGCTGTGAACACGTAATTTTTCTATGAACGGCTCAGCATTTTCCTTTATTTCTGTAAGCTGTGAATGCAATGAAAGCTACTAGTTCCGTGACGAGTTTTGCATTAAAACGGATGCGTGCAAAAAATAGTACGGGCAGAAATATTAAATGGTAGATACGAGTATGTATAAGTTGTCTGAGAAAACTTGTTCTTTGGATGTGCCATTTTTCTCTTAAAACCTTAAAATTCCCCTTATTAATACAACCGACGATGATAGTAGGTGGTTTGCCAAGTTTTTCGGCTTCTACGACGAATGCCTATGAAAAGTAACTCTGTACAAAATATTAAAACTTCAAACACCACTAAAAGTATCCCATTCACTTTCAACTTGATCTGGCAAGCATTCTTTTTACAAAAGTATTGTACCAAAAAAACATATGTTCTTCTTCATACCGCACTGAATAAAATTGGTGCACTAACCCGCAGTCAACGTTCGGCTCAAAGAAAGTATCGATGATCCATTGCATCCAATTATACAAATGAAAAATTCCGCAAGCTCCACTTCCGAGACTACCGGCAGCAGACAGGCATATTTCCTATAATTTGTCAGAAATCGTTGGAGACTTGACTGGATCCCAATCGCGCAGATCGGAGTACTTACGAGAAATACATGGGGCTTTCCCATGTAGAGAGCGAAAATCTGCGCAGAACCGATAAACAAATAGCCCGTCACGCAAGCTGGCACGAGGAGTGCAAAATATCTTGCTTCGAAGTAAGGTTCGACTAGTCCTAGATACACTATAGTACCCACGATGCAGGCAGACTATGTAAATTAAGGTTATATAGAACATTAACAGGATTGAAAAACGCACATTTTTACCAGCGAAATCGCGTTGGCTTTGAGTAAATTTTTGTCAGTGTTCGACATAGAGTTAGTGGAAAAATTGGCGAATAAAACGGGTATGTTCCCCATTTTTACTAAAAAGGAAAAGGAATCGACTGGAAGTTGGTCAAATGTTGTTTTACATGAAGTATGTGCACATTGTAATGTACATAATACTTTTCGTGCTGTATTTTATTTCGTATATTATTTTTACGAATACGAATTTTATTTTTTTATACAAATATTTCTCAGGATATCCGTAATGTTACAAATTTTGCGTAAGGATCATATGTCCATTAAAATATATATTTACAAATTATAAATAAATAAATAAATATTTCTGTAAAAAGTATATTGTTGCCTTCATTCACATGAATTAAGTTAATTTTAGTATAAAAAATCATTTTTCTTAAACGAAAAAAAATTCTGGTCTGAAGGGTTAACGATACATTTTTCCGTTGGCTAAGATTATGATTATCGGTTCGTATTTACATAAAGTCAAAATGATAATAGAAAATGAAGAGTACGTTGCCCTGTTTCAATTAAAACGAAAAAAAGTCAAACCGAAATTGGTTAAGTGTGTTCTTTGGGTTAAATTAAATAAAGCGTGTTTAAGATACATTTTTCGTTGCCCAAATTATTATTATTCCAAATAATTATTATCATTATATGAAATAAACAAGTATATTGACCAGTTTCAATTAAAACGGCAAACAACTGAAATAAAGAATAATTTTCTGAAACTGGTCAAATGTCTTTCGATGCGAAGTTAAGCCTTATATTTTCGCATTTAAAAAATTCGATAATCGAAACTTTGAATTGATTAGAAAATCACAAACAAAAATTGACGAATATGTTGCTAATTTCAATCGAAAATAAAAAGCACTGATGCGAAGTTGGTTAATTTTCTTCCCGCACGAAGTTAAACAAGATCAGTAAATGGCGTATTTTTACACTCGACGCATTACGATTATTTCTTCGCGCTTGAATAATTAAAGAGCCACGCACGAAATATGAAGTCAGTGGGTGAGATTTTTTCGGACGTCAATTTCATTCTGAGATTAGTCGAGGCCGTGAGTACAGCTTACAGAAAATCTTAACTTTCTGCGAATGTCGTGAAAGATGCACAGTTACTTTTTCAGATCTTGTGTCTTATTGGTTTGATCATTTATTCCGAATCCATTAGCGTATTAATGATTTTATCCTTCCACGGCTGGCTGTTGATTTCGATTTCCTATATTTTCGCCTACATTTTCGAAGACCCAGATATTTGGATGGAAGTATTCGCAATTGGACTATATGCCGTTCTGATGTTAATCACGGCATTCCATATTTTATCGGTGCACTGCATACTGCCCCTGATTATAGGTACCTCCTAATTACATTCTAATGATATACATGTTCACGCACAGAAATTTCCGATATTTTTCAGCTGCCTTCATGACTGCATATTTATTTTTCGTTGTACTTATGTTAAATTTTTTTGCAACAAGCGCCACACAAAGATTTCTGATATGTTTCAGCTGCCTTCATTACCACATATTTCTTCTCTTTATACATATATCAGACTTCGTGTTAAAAGATATATATTTCCACGCCCAAAGATTTATGATATTTTTCAATTGCCTTCATGACTGCATATTTCTTCTTCGTTGTATAATACGTATACCAAACGTTCTTGCAATAAACGCCATACAAAGATCCCTCATATTTTCAGCTGCAGTAATGATTGCCGATTTAGTAGTGCTCATCGTCGTAAAAGGCAAGGATTAGCAGACAACAATTATCGAATTGTCAAGTACTCGGATAAATAAATATAACAGAGGATTCAAAGAATACAAGTCTTTTTATTTCGTTCACAAATTCTCTTGCTCGTCGATCGATGCTTCTTCATTTTGTTCACCGCGTTTCATCAAATATATTTTGAATATCAGGTCAAAGGTCATTAATAACGCTGACACTGAAACAGATAATATTTTATTTTCTGTAATTTCCTGTAAAATAATGCGTACCAATTAGAATGATTCCTATTGTGTATTCGCTGGCCTCTGTTTCGAAATCTTCTGGAGTCACAAGGAACGACCTAACTACTCCAGATATGCCGGCTATCCAGTAAAGAATGACGCCAATCGCAAGGAATGTGAACTCCTGGCAGAATAAAGAGTTTTACGATCAAAATGAAACATAAATGAAATTTGTTGGCCGTGCGCTTCGAATTTTACGCGGCATTTTCTAGGGAATGTTACTGATAATTATAAATATTCGTTCAGCTATGAAGATGTTTCAATTTCAATCTAATGTACATTAAGTATTTACTTCAAATAATTTCGTATACACGAAATTAACATGAAGTTTTACAAAATGAATTATTGAAATAAAATGGAGAAGCCAAGATTTGATTGGGTCTAGGAAACTTATTTTTTGGATACAGTATATAATGTAGTTGTTAATTATGGATACAGTATAGGAAATGTAATGGTTATATATAAATATTTGTTTAGCTGTAAAAATGTTTCAATTTTAGTCTGATGTATATTAGGTATTTACTTTAAATAATTTCGTATATACGAAATTAATATGAAGTTACAGGAAATTAATTATTGAAATAGAATAGAAAAGGCAAGATTTGATTCGGTGGAGGAAACCTATTTTGTGGATTCAGTATATACATGCAAAAATTCTTGAAATAAATTGGAGAAGGACGGTGTCGATTTTTAGGTGCGATAAACTTATTTCGTGTATGTGGAATAATTTGCATATATGAAACGTGTAAAGCATGTCAATCAATTCTGACTGTAAACACTTTATATAATATGAGTATAATTGGGAATGACAATTTTTTAATATAAATATAAAACATTCCTGGCTGTTTGATTTACAGTCACAATAAAAGGAGAATTAAAACTTTTTAGCCTAGTGTTTTGGTATTACTGGGTGTCGTTTTCGAGGAAATATAACTGATCGCTCTGAAAATTTGTTAAAATGTTAATATATTTAAATTTTGGTTTAATATATAACTTCAATTCGACAAAGGTGGGGTATTCTTATTTCGTATATGTAAAATAATTTGCGCATATGTAACCTATGTACGAGAAAAATGACTTTACCTCTTATCAAATCCCATCGTTCTCCAATTTATTTTTTATATAACCTTTGTCTAGTTTCATATTCATTTCGTATATATAAAATAATGTTCGTGTGTATAACGTTTATGGGAAAAAAAAATTTACTCCACCCGAAACTGGACATCATCCTTTTCCAATTAGGCAAAAACAGAAATATCTTTAAGATTTAACAAAAATTTAAAGTTATTAATTACATTTCCTTGAAAAGGCCATGGAAATATTTGTATTTACACTTTATTGCGACGGTAAAATAGAATGTCAAAAATCGTTTATATTCATACATACATTAAGAACCTGCCATTCGCAGTTATACTGTAATTGGCAGTACTCTGTAAAGTGTTTGCAATTGAAATCGGTTGACACGCATTACTCTTTCATACTAACCAGTATTTGACGGTCTTTCTGGAATACGTATGCTAGGGACAGTGACATAAAAATAACCGCATAGGTCGTCGAATCGATGCAGTAAATTATCCAAAGCCATCTTGGTATCGTATACCCCTCGTGCTGCGTCAAAATCGCCTTACATACACAAGCCAGCACCTAGAGATGATTTATATACATCCGAGGAAGCGAAAAACAGAACAGCCGAAACTGGCGAATGCCGTTTGTACCAGTCCAATAAATTTCAGTAAAAAGCTGTAGTCCTTTAGTAGGCGAACGACGTGTGTGAGCATGTAATGAAACGTCAAAAAACTTCGATCCACGTGAAATATGCTACGTACGCTTAATTCTTAACGAACGTACGTTACCTTTCTTGTGACGTTATATTTTTCAACTTAGCAGACGTTCGTTATTATACGACATACCAATTTTTAGCAGGTCCGATATACGATATACGAGGTGATAGTGCTAAATTTAATTTGGGTAATACTTGTGTCATAGGAAATTTTTGTGAAGAATCCGATATGAAAGCAATACCACTGATTTTTCTACGCGTCTCAGGTAATTTGACAATTTTCTTTTCGTAAAAATGGCTTCCAAGAATGTTTTTCAAGGAATGGAATGTCACATTCCTCAAAAATATCCTATTCAGAATCCAAGAATCTTTTATACACATTCATCGAAACTTTCGCTTCAGACTCCATTTCGAAGCAGTATTTTTCAGAAAATTATCGTGCACCGTGCTTTTTGCAATTTTTAAATGCCTTGTGCATGTGTTTCTACCTTTGCAGAAGTAGAAAACCATAATATGACGAAAAGTAAAAAAATGCTTATTAGCCTGAAGTCCAGATTTTTTCATTCTGTACTGATGTCAAATTCAAAGCGGAAATTGGATCAAACGAAAAATTGCAAGTCTTTAGAATTCTTTCACAAAGCAGGCTTAATGTATAACATAATAGTATGTTCTAATCCAGGTTATATGACGAAAAAAGAAAACTTTGCACCTTGATGACTCGTCTTAGCAAAAAAACCATCCCTGCACATTGTAGTGTTTTTTGCAAACATCATACATTGGTACCATATAACTAAACAATGAAAGCTCAAATATTTAATTGCATTGAAAAACCTTATACTAAACTTTTCGCTTCAACCAATGCCAACGCAACATTTTTCACCTGACCACCGAGTAAACTTAACACTTTAAGGATTGCTAAGAAATCTGTAAGAAATACGCCTAGGACCGCACGTTTTTGAGAAACTTGTACGTTACAAAAAATCATAACTTTCTTTTATGAAGCAATTTTTGTGAAACTCAAAAATTGTATAATTGGAGGTATTTTAGGTATTATTAAAAAATTATGTTTTTAATAATCATCGTAACTTTTTTACTTAAAAATAATTTTGTATGATACTTATAGAAATCGTAAAATATGGTGCATTTTAGGTATTATTTAAAAAAAAATGTTTACAAACTTATTTAAAGAAATTATCATAAAATCTTATTTAAAATTCAATTTTATCAGTTTCTAGTAGTTTTTTAAAGTATGATATTGCGTGAAGCACCGTAAATAACCGAATAAACATGAAGGCAATCGAGTTTAATACATTGAATATTAATGTAAATACTTAAATAGACAAAATAGATACAATGTGTAGAAGAGTAGTAAGACATCTAAAGACAACGTGTAGAAAATACGAGAAAACTCGTGAGCGGTCCTTAAAGTGTTAAGCGTTCACCCACAAAAAAAATATTCATCATAAAATAAAAAAAAGGAATGCAAACCAGCTTTGCAATTTATTTCCTCCACAAATACAAATACGTCACACATTCGTAAATTATTATATTGCATCTTGTGATTCTCGTTCACCGATGCTGCCACTTCAAATATGCGGATCAACCTTTCTTTCCATCGAGACACAGTAGAATAAGATCCACAACCAGAATGATCACGCTTACTGTCAGGAGAAGAAAATATGTTTTTGTTAGAAGTACAAGACTGTGCATGTTGATACGAACTTACTGGCAGTTAAGGCAACGAACGTTGCGAATCTTTCCCGCCGATGCGCTGTAGATATAGAACATCGTTAAAAATCATGATTTTATTGTGTAGAAACACGCATGACGTAGAAACTTACCAGACGCATCATCGCGTGCATCGTCTATGTGTTTATAGACGTAATAGATCAGGGAAAACAGCAGCATCAGTATCGAAGCGATCGTCAGGCAACATTCCTTCATGAAATTAAAACATTACTGTTTACAGTTTGGAGGGGTTTGCATATATAATATGTGGAGTTAATAAGAACTTGTAAGTAGTTGTATCAAAAGTGTCCGTATATCGAAGAATTTGAAACAGTGCTTTGCAAAATTACAGTTTGTCAATCAATTTTTTATTTAATTTTGCATAATGGAGGGGTCTGTATATATAATCTGTGAAGTAAATAAATTAATAAATTGTGGCAGGTAGGCTGGTCAGAAAATGTACTAACACTTTAAGGACCGCTCACGAGTTTTCTCGTGTTTTCTATACGCTGTCTTTAGATGTCACTTACTTTGATACATTGCATCTATTTTGTCTATTTAATTATTTACATCAATATTCAATGCGTTAAACTCTGTTGCGTTCATGTTTTTTTTCGCCTATTTACCGGTGCTTCACGCATTCTATAAATTTCATACAAATTTATTTTTTAAGTAAAAAAGTTATGATAATTATTAAAAAAACATGATTTTTTATAACAACGTTATGAATTTTTGTATTTCTTACAGATTTCTTAGCGGTCCTTAAAGTGTTAATAATTAAGTGTGCCTTCCGCATTAAACTGTTTTGTTGTGTTTTTAATCAAATTCGTTGCGATTTTTTTCGCTTTTTAAATTTTATTTAAGAAAAAAATATTTGGTGGTGACGACGTGTCAAATGTGCATAACCAATAGACTTGATAACTAATTCATTTTTTAGTCAGAGTACCAGTCACAATTTTGTTTACACAGTCATTCTCTAGCATCTTATTTAGATAGTCATATTTATTATAGTGAAATATAACAGAAAGATGTATTCATACGGTTCTAATTTTCATATATTTATGCAAGTATGCTTGATGTCAATATGTTTGGAAACGTTATACTTACGTTACAATTCTATCATGAGTAGAGTTTTAAATTCTATAGTACAGAAAATTATTGTTGAAAAATAAAGTGAAAACTTGTGGAAACTAGCACAGAACCGAACAAGAATAATTACAAAAATGCAACTAATTTTTCGGAATATGTACGGACACATTTTTGATCAAAGCTAACTGATAAACTACAATTTCCTCAATTTTCTTAAAACATTCTCCAAAATCCGTCGATGTACGGATACTTTCGTCACTAATCGTAAGTTTCTTACCAAAACGATGGTTGAATCAAACCATGTGTACCCGTACAAAACGATGACAAGAATTGATAGTGCGCCCAAGTAATAACTTTCCACGTACAGCAAGTACGGAGTTATGGACCAGTTGAGAATAAGAAATTCCACGATTACTATCAGGATCTGAAAATTGCACGAAATAGTAATCTGCGCCATTTTGTTACATGCGTAATTTTACTATTAATTTCACTATTGAATTGACGCTGAACTTACGACCACCACAATTTTCAGAACATAATGAACATTTGTCCAAAGTTCCGTGCACGAACGTCCCATTTTTTCTTCTTGTTTGACGAAGTTCCGTTGAGTATAACCTTTTTCGCGAGTTGACAGTGCTGGTACATTCGACCGCTTCAATTATTTTTGCACGAATCGATAATTATGTACTGTGAAGTAATGCTTAATTTACCGTGTCAAATAAATTGTCGCTATGCTGTCGTAAAAAATTAGGCACAACCTTATAACTCGACGTTTCGACACTTTAATCGTATCGGTATGAAAAGAGCATTCTCGAAAATGAAAATATTGCTGCATTTAATTTGGCGTGAAGAAATACAGCTAATACAATTCAGTCAGTTTATTACCAAAAAAGTACAATGTGCGTATGAAATGGTCTTATAAATACTCATTGTTAATGCACGATTATTCATAAACATAGCTACCTTTTGTGCGAATGGAAAATGGAAGAATAAAGAATTAATTTAGCTCCGCGTCGGATCAAAAAAAAAATGAGATGACATTCGTCGATCAGATGGCGTGTAGCGACGGAAGAAAAACGTTTGTGGAGGCAAAAATTGATTAATTGAACTCTTCTTTGGCATAATGAAGGAAGCTCAGTATCAAATCCAAAAGATATGCGGCGCCTTCCAGTACGCATAAAGAACCAACGGCCAGGCCAATCTGTAAACAAACGTATTGTATAATACAATGTATATGTTACAATGAAACACCGAAATCTGGAGAATGTCGACTTTCACCTGTGAATGTCAACATTCACATAGTCGCTTGGTGTATGTCCGAAATATTTGCTAAATACCCTTATTTCTAACTTACACCGGTGAATGTTGACATGCACAATGTTCACCGTGCACTAATTGTCGACACACACCGGAGAGGGTCCAAATGTACAACAATCTATTGAAATATTCGATCTTTCACCGACGTATTTGGTATCTGTTGACATTCACCGGTGAAAGTCGACATTCTCCAATTTCGGTCATTCACGGTAACATATATATATATATATATATATATTATATCATGCATTTCAAAGTTTTTTTAACCTCTTCGGACCCTGTGCAGATTGTAATGTACATAATACTTTTCGTGCTGTATTTTATTACGTATATCAGTTTTACGAATACGAATTTTATTTTTTTATACAAATATTTCTCAGGGTCTCCTTAATGTTACAAATGTTGCGTAAGGACCATATGTCCATTAAAATGTATATTTACAGATTATACATAAATAAATAAATATTTCTGTAAAAAGTATATTGTTGCCTTCATTCACATGAATTAAGTTAATTTTAATGTAAAAGATAATTTTCTTTAAACAAAAAAAAAATCGGGTCTGAAGGAGTTAAGGTTGAATAACAGAAATTGTACATTTTTACTTGTAATGTAAGGGTCTTTCATTTTGAATATATACGTGATTCTACATTCTTTTTGTAGTTACTTTATTGATAGTATGAATCAACTAATAATTCGGTTTAATGGCTTAAATTGGATTAGCTTATTAGAATACTGGATATTATTAAATTCGATTCACATTTCACTTCCAGTATGTAGTTTTTAATAAGTGCACTACATTAGATTTATTTTAATAGCATCCGATTTAATTTTAAGCTAAATATTTTGCGTAATCTGGGTTTTCTTATTGAAAATATCCAAAGTGCAGTGCATACAACTTTCTTTTCATCATTCACTTTAAACATTTCCATTGTAGACTTTTCTTTTTTTTACTTTGACTATTTGAGCAATGTTAAATTTTGTATATATACACGCATAAACATTAAGTTCTATATATTACGTTAAATACCTATATGTGTATATGTATGTATTAACAAAATTTAATATTGCTTGCATAATTAAACTAAAAGATTCCACTTATTTTTTATTCGGAATAAGCAAATAGAAATGACATTAAATATTTGGCTCTAAATTAAATGAGATGCTATTTAAGTAAAACTTCCGTAGTAAAATTACTTAAAATTAAAACATGGAAATGAGATGTCAATAAAATTCAATGATAATATAAGACGCATTACGAATAAGTCCCATGCGTCTATTTTTAAAGATAACTACAAGGGATCGTACAGCTTATCGCAGACAATACTTACGTGCCGATAGGGGGACTATTCAAAAATACAATTTCTGGACAGTTGAGTTTAGTTAGTGTTTGTAAAGGGCGGGGTCTTGAAGTTCGTAAACAAAGAATTTCACATTCTGCATGTTGCGTTTTGAGGTCCTAACAATTGTTATATATAATCTTTTTCTGCACCAGTAAAGTCTTATATTGGTTTTCACGTTATTCTGCATTTCGAATTTACCTTTTTGACTATAGCAAAATACTTCCACCACCTCCTCTCACAGATTACAACAATTACTTCTTTAACAAGAAAATCGAATTTAAGCCAATTCAGATCAATCATTAGTTAATTTACACTAATAGTAAAAAACTTAGAAAACGTATGTGGTTGAAGTACACATTTAACTTTAAAGAACCGTACATGAAGGGGGTATTCAAATGTGACGGGTCGAAAAAATCATTTTTTTTTGCATATTTTGATAGTTTATAGTCATAGAATTAATATCCCAGAGTCAGTTTAGGCAGTTCCGTCCTTTTTGACTAGTAATAACGTTTCAAAGCAGAGGTTGCAACTGCACGCGCATCAACGAAATTTTTGCAAGTGGCGTAGATGATTTCTCAAAAAGGGCTTTATAGATCGACTTCAAATTTTAATACAACATTCGGCATACTTATGGTTATCGCATAAAGCTCAATCATATTAAAGTTTTCATTATAACCTTATCCATTCTGCCTTATTTATAGCGCAAAAGAATTTTACACCTTTTTACAAAACGCCAGCATTTTGTTAGTTTTCATGGAAACTTGAAACTTGAGGTTCATGCGATAACCACATTCATACAGATTAAGAATCTCTTTCGATTTTCTGTCTGAGATGTCCAGAAGGGCCGGAATTGTCTACATCAGCACAACAACAATTTTTTCGATGGGTGTAAAACCACCAATATAATTAAATACACAAATAATTTTAAACAATAAAAAAATTGTCCTCTATTGTCCTAGACCATACACTATCAGAAAAAAAGTTTGCTCAAATATATGCAACAGTTTCTGAGAAAAAAAATGTTGAAAATTTGCTTTTTTTAGGCGTTCACATTGAAATACCCCCTTAAGAATAAAACAGCAGAATTTCTCTTACTCTGCATTAATCAAACGGTGATACACACAACACAAAGTACATACACGCCCGCAATATTGCATACGCAGATGTTTTTCGCGAAAAATGTTAGTTCAACATACGCAGCCGTGCGAAATTACCTGTCTCTCTGTAGCCTCATAAGCAAAATGGTGTTCAGGCTGATAACCGTGCCAATAATGAAGTGCCGTGCCGCCGACTGCAATAAACATGAACATTCCCACGAAGTTCATAATAATCTCAACCAGAGTCTTCTTGTGGCTCGTCGTTCCGAAGCAGTAGCTGAGCAGTACGACGCTGGTGTAAATAAAATAGCCGACGAACACGCCGGAAGCGACGATTTCTGCATCCGGATTCTTCTCTTCATTGAGGTTCCACGTGCCGCCGACCCCAAGAAATTCTCCGCCATATCCGGTCCGATACAGTATAATGATGATCAGATTGATCACCTAAACAGAGTACGTGGGCGCGTGAACAAGAATACTACGCTGAAAAATTTAAACGGCCGCATATCGTTTCGCAAACATACAGGGTGTTCAGTTTTTTCCGGTCAAACTTTGCCGGCGTATTCTACACGCAAAAGTAAGAGATGTTAGTATACAATGTATTTATGTATGTGTTTTTTTTTTAGTTTTTATGTTTATGTAAAGTATCATTTAAATAAAGTAATAAAACATTTAAGCGCATATCTTCATTGTATAACATTTCTTACTTTTGCCTGTAGAATACCCTGACAAAGTTTAGCCGGAAAAAACTGACACCCTGTATGTATCCTTATCGTGTGCCGATAAGGACCGCGGTGAATCACGATCTCCGGGAGGAATGTCTTTTGAATGAGTGTATTTATGAGCGTTTCACGGCCCATCGGGGTGACGCATCAAGGGCCTCAATTAGTGCCCGCTAATTACGGGGCGTTAATTGAGGCTGGGTAGTTTTGACGGAACTCTAAGAAATGCTCAGAGGTTCGGCATGCAAGTTAGTGCACGCGCGTTTTATTTCACTGTCGAAAACTGCACCCGCGGATACGGTCGGTTTAACAACTGCGTCTCACCAGTTTAAGAACTTTTATCGCTATGCTCGCGATCGTCTGCAGAGACACCATTTTGTCGCGTGTGCGGCCGCGTGCTGAAAAATCACCGAACGGAATGGTTGTTACCGTAGTGCCGGACGATTTCAGGCCAGAACCAAGCCCTCTTTATCTAATCAGGTGAAACGGTGTCCGTTGAAACGGGGATAAGAAACGAGAAAGGCACTTGCTCATGCGCTGCGTTATCACAATGTGACAATTTCAAACGGCGATACCATCCTCCGACGCCACTTTCGTTTGCCAGCGATGCCGTCAGCGGAAGGTGTACACAGTATGTCGGGAAAATGACGGAACTTTTCAACTCGTCACGGCGTTTTGGACTTGTGTAACATCGTCATAAAACGTTCTTTCATAGCCAATTTGAGTTTCGGGAACAAAAAATAGTCACATCGTGACAAATGAGGGGAATACAGAGGATGTTGAAGAACATAGACTTGTTTTTTCGCCATAAATTCTTGAACAGCGACGGACCTGTGAGATGGTGCATTCGTGTGCAACAAGAACCAACTTCCCAGCTCTCGGTATTCGGGTCTCACTCGAACGATTCTCGCCCACAAACGCTTCATAAAACTCAGATAATATTCGCCAGTGACATTTTCACCCTGCGAAACGAATTCCCGAAGGTTAATACCTGTAGAGTCATAAAAACAAATCAACATTATCATCTCTCGTGACTTTTGGAAACGCCGAACGAACGAACGAATTTTTCGATTTCGGAGAGGATGGGCACTTCCACGTAGCACTTTGATCTTTTGTTTGAGGATCGTACTTGAAGCACCAAATCTCATCACTAGTTACAACAGATTCCAGGAATGTGCGGTTCCGTCTAGCTGTTTTAATAAGGTCCTTACAATGTTCAACACGAGCAATTTCTTGTTCCTCAGTTAAGGAAGAAGGAGGAGGAAGAAATCGGGTACAGAGTTTTCGTTTGTTTAAATCCTTCGTCAACATTTCGTGAACCATGTCTTTGGTCGTATTTAATTCCTGTGCTATTCATCTCACAGTCAAACTTGCATCGTATGCGATCATTTCACGCACTTTTTCTACCAACTGATCGCGATTTTTGTTTTTTGGTCGGCCTGGCTTTGGGTCGTCTTCCAAAGCATCGCGTCTATCCTGAAATTATTTATACCAACTCGTACACACGTGTATGGGATAAGTAATCATTACCATAAACTTTCTTCATCATTTCAAATGTTTCTGTAAAACTTTTACCGAGTTTGAAACAAAATATAATATTAGCTCTTTGCTCCATCGTGTTTTTGTCGGGGTGACAAAAGGTACTCTGACTTTAAGCGCTATAACCTAAGAATCCGTCAATTGATAACAATGATCGCGGGCGCGTTTTCTGACCGAAACATACAGCTTTCAAATTATATATTATTTTAAGAGATGTCGTTAGTAATTGTCCGTAAATTTAAAAAGTTCCGTTATTTTTCCGACATACTGTGTATTAACGCTTGCGTTTGGGCAAAGATTGAACGGTCCTGTAAAGGACAATATTGTTAATTAACTCTTTGCGGTCGCCAGATTTCGCAGTTACTATTTCGTACAGAATTTAAGGGGGTATTCCAATGTGAACGCCTAAAAAAAGCAAATTTTCAACATTTTCTTCTCAGAAACTATTACATATAATTGAGCAAACTTTGTTTCCTGAAATTGTATGACCTAGGACAATAGAGGACAATTGTTTTATCGTTTAAAAATATTTGTGTATTTAATTATATTGGTGGTCTTATACCCATTAAAAAAATGTTTGTTGTGCTGGAATAGACAATTCTGGCCCCCTTGTATATCTGAGGCAGAAAATCAAAAGAGATTCTTGATCTGTATGAATGTGGTTATCGCATGAACCTCAGGTTTCAGATTTCCATGAAAATTAACAAAAAGGCGCCGTTTTGTAATAAAGTGTAAAACAGGCAATTGTTTTGCGCTATAAATAAGGCAAAATTATGGGTTATAATTATACACTCTTTTACTGTAACACACGTCCCGAAACGCGATTTACGCATATTGGCGATTGTATCTTTTTCGATGTTTTTCCATCGCACTATACAGCATTTTAAATCGACACACTGAAATTTTCACTAAAATGTCATTAACTAGTATTTGTTAAAATCATTAAGTAAATAGTTATTTCTGTACTAGAGACAAAAAGTCACGTTCGCAATGAGCTAAAATGAAACATTTGTGTTACAGCAACTGGGTCTGGCCATTACGCCAGAACAAATCGCCGAAATGGAACAACACGTCGACGAAATCGACTTCAATGCTGTGGCAAAGGAAGAAAAGGCCACACGACATGACGTGATGGCGCACGTTCACGTTTTCGGCAATCAATGTCCAAAAGCCGCCCCGATTATCCATCTTGGCGCTACCAGCTGCTATGTCGGAGATAATACTGTGAGTTACCCCATAAATCGACATAAGCGGTGACCCACTAACGTTTGACGCCTAAATTCTTTGTCCAGTTTGACAGAACGTTAACACTTAGCCGACCGATATTCACCATTTGAAATCCAAGAAGTCTGCAAATTATTTAAGTGATCAATGATATCTTGCGGTAACAATTTTGTTTAACGATTTCAAATATAGATTTTACAACACATGAAATTAAAAGTTTATAAAAATTATTTTTTGTAGGTTGTTCAAAAAGTATAGGCAATAAAATTTGGAAATTCTGAACATTAAAGATGACTAAAGATGAATAGCATGATCCAAACGTGAAATGAAAAAGTAGTAATGCGTTTTAATATTTTTTTACAGTGTGGTATCGTGCACAACATACCAGTTTCTACAGTGGATTGTGCATTTTTTAATATTTACTTGTCACACCACATACCGCTATAGTTTTATTTACTCCCAACTGATTTGATACTTTTTAAGTCATTTTCACTACTAAATTGGTGGATTTTATTATATACTGTGCTTTATAGAAACAGCTCGTCAGTAACTGCGAACAATTCGAGATAAAGGCCACTGATAATAACAGACTTTATAGGGTTACTTAAAGGCAACTGATAATAACAGAGTTCCTTTAAATTGGTCGGCTATGTGTTAACATGTTGTCTGCCGATCGTATTTTACAACATTAGAACTGCAATCTTTTGAATTGTTTAAAATGAATATAATACTTACTTAGGTGTTGGAGGCCAAATGTTTGCATTACTATTCCAATCGAGAAAATTTGGGAACCCGAATGTGGGAAGTGAAGGATAGGTTTTTTGAGGCGGTTTGAAATGTGAGGATTAATTGAATTACGTAGGGAAATTTTTTTTTGGAAGTTAGTTGGTAACTAATGTGGGTTAAAACATTAACACGTTGTCTGTCGAACGTATTTTACTATATTAACACAGCAACGTCACGAAATATTGCAGAATCTTGTTGAATTGTCTAAAATGAATATAATGGTTAGGTATTAGAGGCCAAAAGTTTGAATTATTATTCTAATGCGAAAGGCATTTATAAAATTGCAAATGCGACTAATTTCCAGTTTTTTACATTTATAATGAAACCTTTTTCGGTCACCGGTGACCGCCATAGCACTCAACGTGTTAACCGTTGATTTACGAGACCTTAGATTTCACGAGTAAAATTACAGAAATTTGTTGCATTCTTTTCCGATAACTTTTACTGACATTTATGAATGAGATGATAAGGATATATGTCCAAACCGATTTCTTTCTCAAGCTTCTGATTTTCAAATTCTTTAACATGCTTATATATTTCATTGGACAGTGTTGTGTATCTGCATATTTTTCCATAAAGATAGTGTTAACCGTCGCTTTAAATAGATTTACCCGTCGCTTTGACAGGAATTCGAGAAAATAAGTAAACGATAATATAATAAAATAAGTATACGAGCCATAGAATTTAAAGAATGGGAGATGGGAAACGTTACAGGAACTATTAATGATTATAGTTATATAGGGAATTATGATATGTACAATAGCAATAGTATATATTATAGATATTATAGGATCGATGTTATAATATAAACTACAATATATTATCGAAATTGTAGAATCGCACAAATAACTTCAATCAAACAAAGACTTTCCATAATTGCTAAAATTTTTCGTTTTAAAGACTATCCGAATATTAACGCAATTTACTGTATACCTTGACAAAACATTATTATCTCTATAATATCTTTCTGGTTACAAAACGGATGCCATCTCCACGGCCTAAAATTCCACTAAAACTCCCCTACATCTTCCACATAAACAGACAAAAAGCCAAACAAAGTACCAGTCCCAACAATAAATCTATGCCCCTCAACATTTTCTCTCAACTGCTTCATTTTGCTTCAGGACTTATTGATCATGCGTGACGGATTTGACATCCTTCTACCGAAACTCGCCGGTGTTCTGTCGTCGTTGGCGAAGTTCGCAAAAGAATATCGTTCCCTGCCAACATTGGGCTTTACCCACCTACAGCCAGCCCAACTGACAACTGTTGGAAAAAGAGCTTCTCTCTGGCTGCACGAACTCCTAATGGACGAAAGGGCTCTTCGTCGTGCTAGAAATGACCTTAAATTCCGCGGCGTGAAGGGCACCACCGGAACCCAAGCTTCGTTCCTTCAGCTTTTCAACAGTGCGTCAACTTTGCTAGTCAGATTTTACGATGTTATTTTATATTTTTTTATTTCTTCATCACAACTGAACGACGGTTAACAGGTGACACCGGGAAAGTCAAGGAACTGGACGTGCTGGTCACGAAAATGGCCGGTTTCGAGCAGCACTACGCCGTGACTGGACAAACTTACAGCAGAAAAGTCGACGTCGAATGCTTGAATGTGCTCAGCTCCTTGGGAGCCACGATTCACAAGGTATGTGTGCGAAAGCTCAGAGTATTTCGTCATGGTTATTGTTCATTCATATCATCACACTCATGTCTGGCACTTAAGGAGTTTCCATAGACACTGCAATAAAACTGCAAATAAACTCGAAACTATCTATGTGGGCAGAAATGAGTACCCCGGTTATGTATGCCGGGGTCTTGATTTACCATCTGATCAAATCTGACCCGGACTGGTTGAAAAAAAAACAAGATTTTAATTTAATACAAATCTTTATTATCGCCTTCAAAATAGGCTCCTCTTGAGCCAATACAAGCATGCCAACGGTTAATCCAATTTTTCATAGAATTTGTATAGGCCACGGCCGGGATGGCCTTTAGTTCTTTCAGCGAATTTTTTTTGTGGCTTCAATCGACTCACGGTGCGTTCTCCAGAGCGGATATTTGTGTCTCGAAAACAAAAAAAAAGTCACAGGGACCGGAATCTGGCGAATATAAAAATTCAGTCACAATCAGGCTGTTATGTGACGGCGCATTATCGTGGTGGAAAATCAATTAATTGTCTGCCCACAAATTCGGCCGTTTACGACGAATTGCTTCACGTAGACGCCTCAAAACAGCCAAGTACTGTTCCTTATTGACCGTTTGACCCTCTGGAACGAATTCATGGTGAACCACACCACGGTAATCGAAGAAAACGATGAGCATCACCTTGATTTTTGACCGACTTTGTCGTGGTTTTTTCGGTTTTGACTCATTTTTAGCACGCCATTCACCAGATTGTTGGGTAGTTTCGATGTTATGTCCATCAACCCACGTCTCATCACCAGTAATGATGCGTTTGATGAATGTAGGGTCATCAGCTACGTTGGCAAGCAAAACCGTTGTTCAATTTCCTTTTCCATAGTAGAAATCGCCAGACAAACTTTTCGCGTCGTGAACAAATGGCTGCCAAACGCACATTAATTGACGCATCCAGCTCAAACTTCAGACGGGTGTCAAGAAGGTTGTACCAATCTAGAAAAACAAATTGTTTACGGATCCAGTTTACGCGCGCGGTTTAAATGGACCAGTCCGGGTCAAATTTGATCAGATGATATAATATCGCCTTATCTGCAAGCAAGGACAAGGAGGACCCCGTACATACTAGCCTGGGAAGCCTCAATAAGGGAGGCTCCAACAGGGGAAGGAGGGACACTACTCATTCTATCACCAAACTTTGAAACATTTCGTTTTGAACCACAAGACAAGTCACTTCTCATTAAACCACCGCACAAGTCACATCCTTTTTGACGCTCGGACAGTTCACACCCATCACCACAGTTCAGCAAAATACATCATATACACAGTGAAAAATTTCTTTCATTTAACACGTTGACTGCCAAACGTATTTTTCTATGTTAGAACCGCGATGCGATGAAATACTGCAACGTGTAATTAAATCCTGCAAAAGTAAGGTATCGCAGAGTTGTTAAAAGCGAAAGTATTGAAGTATCGTTCCACTATCAATTGCTTTTACAAGATTGCAAATAGGCTTCATTGCAAATTTTTTGCATTTCTAGTAAAATTCTTGCGCCGGTCACTGCCTATTTTGCTATGTTAGAACCGCGATGCGATAAAGTACTGCAGAGCATAATTAAATCGTGTAAAATGAAAGTAACGCAGGTTTGTTAGAAGTCAAAGTAGCACCGTTCGAATATCAGTCGCTTTTACAAGATTGCAAATAGGCTTCATTGCAAATTTTTTGCATTTTTAGTCAAATCTTTTGTACCGGTCACTGCGTATTTTGCTATGTTAGAATCGCGACGCGATAAAATACTGCAAAGTATAATTAAATCGTGCAAAATGAAGGTAACGCAGAGTTGTTAGAAATCAAAGTATTGAAGCACCGTTCCAATATCAATTGCTCTTACAAGATTGCAAATAGATTTCGTCGCGATTTTTTTGCATTTTTAGTAAAATCTTTTGCAGCGGTCACGGTGATCACAGTGGCAGTCAACGTGTTAAACATCCTAAATATCCAAAAGAGACTCAGGAATATTCCGATCGAAGATTTACAACCTTCGATGACACGGTTAACCATTGATCCGTCAGATCAGACGTGAAACTCGGGATAAACAATAATTCTTGCCTTACTTGCAGATTTGCAGCGACATAAGATTGCTCGCGCACATGAAGGAAATCGAGGAGCCGTTCGAGGAGACGCAAATTGGATCGAGTGCGATGCCTTACAAGAGGAACCCAATGCGTTCAGAAAGATGCTGCAGCATCGCGCGTTTCTTGATGACTCTTTCCAACAATGCTCTGCAGACTGCGGCGACTCAGTGGATGGAAAGAACACTCGATGACTCGTCGAATCGCAGAATTACTCTTTCCGAAGCTTTCCTGTCAGCGGACGTCATCCTTATGACCCTTCAAAATATTACGGCCGGTCTCGTAGTCTATCCAAAAGTAATAGAGAGACACGTAGCTCAAGAATTGCCGTTCATGTCCGCAGAAAATGTGATAATGGCGATGGTGAAGGCTGGTGGTGACCGACAGGTGGAATGAATTACTTATTTTATTGGGTCATCAGTTTTTTTTCAATTTTTCTCAATTATCGCTCTTATTTCAGGTCTGTCATGAAAAAATCCGCGTGCTATCGCAAGAGGCTGGCGCCCAGGTGAAGCAGCATGGATTGGACAATGATCTAGTGGATAGGATCAAGAAAGATCCGTACTTCAAGCCGATCTTGGGACAATTGGATCAACTTCTCGACCCGTCGACTTTCGTCGGTAGAGCGCCCGAGCAGGTTACCGAATTCCTTGAGGCAGAAGTTTACCCCATTCTCGAAAATTACAAAGGATCTCTAGGTGGACCTGTCGAGTTGGATATCTAGGTGTTTCGCACGCCAAAATCTGAAATATATACTTGTAACTCTTTTCTTTTTACATAGAACGCCAAAAAATATACACTGTCGTGCCTCTATTAAACTTTGAACAAGAAACAATATTTTTTACAGAAGGAAACACACTGTTCACGCGCACGCTCTTCTTACATCTAGTCATTACTTTATTTCTGTTTTACGGTGTCGACAATTTCGCACGCTAGCAATTCGCGTAATCTTATCTTCAACGTAACTGCTGTGATAGCGAAAGCATAGAAAAATGACTGTGTTCGAATGTATGGTGTTGCAGAGTATTTACAGGTCAGCGAAACTGCAGAGTACCGAAGTGGAGAAATAGAGGAACGTAGATTGGAGTTGAAAGCGTATCGACGAAGCGGTTCGTTTATTGTACAATAGAGATAGAAGGATAGTAAAACGCAGCAACAGAGAACGGTGTTTCAGAACAGAGATCTCGGAACGGTAGTAACATGTAATGCTTAGGATCGATGATAGTCTAATAACAGTAACGGTAGTAGGATAATCACAGTATCGTAGAGAGGCAAATTTTTAAAGCGATTGATGCAGAAAGACAGTATCGACCGTGTTTGAGCTAATGTCAGCAGGTGGGAGACAGACTAGAAGTGGAAGAAGGTGCAGGAAAAAATGATGCCTTGAATGCGGAATGTGTGCGTTTTGTACTGAGTCATCCATATTTTTTCCTGACCTTGGGGAGTTTTTTTTTATTCACAATGAGTATGGATATGAAGCAAGGACGAAAGATGAAAGAATGATCGTAGAGAAGGTAGTATTAGAAGTAGCAAGATGAAATGAAGAATGAAAAAGAAAATAATGATAGAGAGATAGAAATAAAGATCAATGAAAATAGATGAGCAAGAAATAAGAGAGAGGTTGAAAAGAGATAAATAAGATAAAGGATGAAGAGAGAAAACAATATAAAGAATAAAGAGAGAAAAGTAGATGAAAGATAAAAAGGGAAAAGAAGATAAAAGGTAAAGAGGGGAAATAGATGAAATTAAGTGTCGAAGGCGAAATAAAGAAAATAAGCAGATAATGAGAAAGAATGAAAGGACACAAAAAGAAAAATATAGAGAAAGAGAGAGATAGAAAGGTGATAGAGAGAGGGAAGAAATTAAATGAAAGAAAGAGATAGGTAAAAAGAAGCCATAGATGAAAGTAGAAACAGAAAGAAAAGTAACAAAGTAGTTCAAGCGTTCAAAGAATAGCGAAAAGGTAAAGATAGTAACAGAAAGCAAACGTTTGAAGTATGAAAAGAGAAAATGAAGATTCACAAAGTATAATTTTCAGGTACTTGAGTAAGGATAGTAGAGAAAAAGAACAAACAAGAATATTTCGTGACAAGAAAGAGTCAAGAGTAGAAACACGCAGTAGAAAATCACATGAAACCGAATTATTAATGAAAGCGTAGAGTAGAGATAGAAAAACATAACAGAAGAGGAAATAATCACAGAAAAAAGTTATAGTAACGACGATTAAAAAAAGACAGAGAGGTGGAAAGAGCTGACGAAACATTTCCGAAAAATGAATCGTAACAAAAACAGGCATGCAAATTTGCGATTCTAATACTGTAAGGTAGACGATAGGAACGTATAAGTAAGAAATAGCGACGGTATTAGACATAAAGAGAGAGACAGTGTCGAGAAAATAAGCTGGCACAAGTACAAAAAGACGGGAAACAGACTAGAAGACTATGATTAGCGTTAATGCAAGGCTTCGAAACATCGAGAAAAAGCAGGAAGCTCTCAAAGCGATAGAACGTAAAATCACATAGTTGTGCGAGCATCGCGGAACACAGACGCGGATCCTTCTAATTAAGAGTAGAAATTGCATCTCAACGCGCAGCTCTAAGATCAATGAAATCGCTTGGCACTTGAGAAGAAGTAAGAGAAAGTGCTATCACAGAACGTTAAGTTCGTTGAGAAGTTCTAGTATACTTTCATAAACATCAACACTTTGACTGCCACGTTAGTCACCGCTGAGATTCACACGAGATTTTACTGAAGACTAAAATGTTTGCAATGGGTACCAATAATTATTTTATAAATGCAGTTATAGGTAGAATAGTGACGCGATCCTTTGGTCTCCGATACCTGTACATTATTTACATTTTGCACAATTCCGCATTTTGCAAAATACCCACGGCAGTCAACGTGTTAACATCGCTTATCCCGGACTTCGCCAATTTTTACGTCCAATTTCGACACGCCGCGGGCACGTTTTATTCTTGCAGCGTCTTATCCAATTCATCAGTAGACTCAGCAAGGTCCCCCAGCGGTTGTTCTCATCAGTTCCGGTTGTTCTTGGTTACTTCTTTGCTATTCTGTATCCGGAAAACGTGACACCGTCTGCGACCTTTCCAGAATCGACGTAAACTGCGACCTAGTCTCCAGCTTCCATGTTCAGCAGCACAAGATTCGATCCTCCGCCAGGTCCTGCGCTGACCACAGGTCTCCAACTCTCAGTGTTGTTTAGTTTTCTCTTGAGTGTAAGGCGCAGATCTGTGCTTCCGTAGCCAGCGAAGCTGAATTTATACAATCCGGCGCAGTGTGTCACGAAGATGCCAGTTTGCGCCACGTAACCGACGCCTTTATCCACCAGCGTCTCCGCTAAGTGGATCCGTGCGTCCTGTCAACAGTTTGAATGTAGAAACCGTTAGGCTTAAGGGGTAACATTTAGCTTAACGCCGAAAAACATAGGGTAAATTTAGGAATTTTTTTTAATTACATAACGTAACGTATCGAAATTTGGTTTAAAGGCATTAAAGGTTTAACCCTTTGCACTCCGAACCATTTCCCCATGCACCTCACATATTATTTAGTATAGTTTTGGAACCAAGTAACGTATTATAATGATACTGAACTTAAATTAGTTGATTGACATCGAGAAATATATATGTGCAAAAAGTCAATATTTTATTTTGTTGTAATTTTGTACAGTGTGATAAATTTTAAAACACTCCCCAATAACAAGTCGTTCGACGCCTGCCACCAGGTGTTTTTTTATCAAAACAAACAGTGCAATCCCGTTTTTTTTGTCCCATATGGGTTTTATGGCCTATGGAGATTAAAATTTTCGAGGTCCGGTGGTTTGTGCGTCGTAACAAAACCCGCTGATATTTTTTTTATATATCTTAGTAATTTTGCTATACTTTGATTTGATTTCTTGTGCCATTTCAAGAGAAAATTCAGGCAAACATGCACGTCTCATATTTTTTTTATATATCTTAGCAATTTTACTATATTTTGATTTGATTTGTTGTGCCATTTCAAGAGAAAACTTCAGGTAAACATGCACGTCTCAAAAAGTTGCGCTGGAATAAGTTAATTCCCTGTAATATCTAATAAACTTTAATGTCCTCTGAAAGGGAACATTTGAGTGATATGGTACAATTACGATGTCCCCTAAGAGTGCAAAGGGTTAAGAGGCCACGAATGGGTAGACGCTTACGTTGCACTCGCGGTAAAGATAATTTTTATTATAATTTGATATTTGACGTGTTCGACAGAACGAGTCGGTTTGAAAAGGAAATTGCAAACGTTCCAGAATTGTCTGCACGTCTTAATATTCAGCGCGCAATGTGCCACGCATGACGGAAGCGTTACACTTAGCGCTGCGACCAAAACTACTGAGTTACGCAACGGTGAAAGCACTCTTGCCAGGATAGAAGACATATTGGCCAAGATGATCCTCCTTCGCTCCTTTTCCTTCCTTTTTCTTTCTTCCTTCCAATCCTTCCTTTCTTCCCTTCGTTCCGTCTTACATTTAGCCATTTTCGCAAACCTCTACAACCTGTACAACCCCCAACGGTCTCAAATTATTCTTCACTTGAAATATGGCAAAAGTAAGTTACATGATTTGAAAAGGTAACTATTGCACCTGCCAAAGTGCTTGACGCACGTAACGGAATTTCCTTCTCAGCTAATAGGCGAACACATAACGTATACACGCATATATACACCGATTCTTAGGTGTATTGTTCTGCGATCATGCAACAAAATTTATACCAACACGCGATCTATAAATACTTTGTTGAATAGTTGTAGAATCATTAAAACATTGCAACTGATTTGAGCGTGTGAAAGGATTAATAATGAAGGTCATTCTGCACATTAACCTACTAAAACCATACCGTTACTACTAGAAAATGTAATAAAATTATTCGATAAGTCCGTTTATGCTTAAGAAAATGACCATAAGTAAAGATCGTGCAATAATTGCGTTCGAAGAATAGGTAGGTTAATTATTACCGAGGAGCCACAGTAAGTTATAAAGTAATCTTCATTGAATTGTAATCGCGCGCGGGAGAAAAATAATAGATTTCTGGCGGACTGCTCTGAAAATTGAAGAAATTGCGAATTGTGCACGATTAACTTTAGAATTGCATGAAACGAATGAAACAAAGAAAATGAAGAAAATGACGCGATCGAGAAGGACAAGCCGCAAGGGAATCGGTATCGATACATTAGAGAGTTATAGATCGAGAACGAAACTTTTTCTGTTACGACGAGAAACCTGTCACGTACGCTCCCAAGGCTGTTTGCGATGCAGCGAGGGACGCGGCGAAAATCAGAGTGCGTTTCACGAGCGACCACCCCGTCATTCGTATAAATACGTTTGTCACAGTTCGGTAGAACGTCAGTCCCATTCGGGCCATTCGGCACATTAGTCACTTCGTAGGATTACATACAGCCAGAACAAGTATGGCTCTCAAGGTGAGAGGGGAAGTTGGACTTGTGCGCAGACTTAGGCCACGTGTTGTTCGATTAAACTACAAGTTTCATTAAGTTCATTCAAGGCTAATTCAACTCTAATTTCTTCGCCTTTACCGAAGTTTTGTACTCTAGCTCGACGAGTAGCTGTTAGTAAATTGCGTTTTAACGTTAACGGTGTAGTTTAATTAATCGGTATTATATATCTTTGTTAGCATTTGCGGAATCCATATTAATTCAATAGGATTACTTCTCGTTAACGGTCATCATAAATAAAGTTAATAAAAAAGGTGAATATCGGTAGTCAGCGTTTGTGCTTTATCCACGATATGCTTCGTTGAACGAGTAAACGTGTGATAAGTGAAATGCAATAAATAAAAATATGAATTCAATTAAATGAGATATTGAACGTATGTAACGATTGGAACGTAATTAATAATTGAACGGTTGGCATGCGATTCTCGTATAATTTCGATCCGGCCGTTACAATGCGTAACGCTTTCGCCCTTTTCCCGTTCGACTTCATTGACTTTCGAAACATTACTGTTCGCTTCTTTACGCATGCCAGATGCGTACGCTGCGCTATTAACAGGAATACCAATCGGTCGATCGCATGTAAATTTGGAGGACGTAGACTTCCCAGCGTTTGATACTTGTCACCATACGTGCAATTGTAACAAGCGTCTGTTCTTGTAAATCTATATTAACGTGAACTCAAGTTCAGTTGGCTTATAACATTGCAGTCAATCAGACGGTAGAATATATCGGAGTGATGTCCTGAAAGGTCCGCGGCCACCCTACAGAGTATAGCATGTATATGTGAACAGGCGATTATAAGATTAAGTATATAAGAAATTGTATTGTAAAGTGCTTATCAATAGCCAGGCGCGTAACTATAACCTTGTTGTTGGTTACAGTTGACCATGGCCATTTTGGTAGCCAGCACGATTGCGTCGTGTCATGGCGGAGTGATCGGCGTCCCAGCGGTAGGACTTCCGGTTGTGGCTAAAGTTGCCGCTGTGAATCCGGAGTACGACCCTCATCCGCAGTACACCTACGCATACGACGTTCAGGACGCGTTAACCGGTGATTCGAAGAGCCAGCACGAGAGCAGAAACGGTGACGTGGTCAGCGGAAGTTACAGCTTGATCGAAGCTGACGGAACTCGACGAGTGGTCGAGTACACTGCCGATCCCGTCAACGGATTCAACGCCGTTGTCCACAGGGAACCGGTCGCAGTAGTCAAGCCAGTCGTCAAAGTTGCCGCCGCGCCAGTTGTCAAGCTTGCTGCACCGTTCGCCTATCATCATTAACGCTGCTGCCGACTTATGGGACCTAGTTAATCACTTTTGTATATATCCTACGCAAAGCGACTTGTACCACCTGTTTCTTCTATAAATTTTTTTTACCTCTACCTTGATGTCGTACCTTCTTCCTCTTCGTTGCATATTATTCTTTATTGCTATAAGCGAGTGTAATTGCCTCATAGGAGTAACGAGAAAGCGACGGATAAGAATTCCGAGTCCTCTATCTCTTCGAAGAATATTCTTTATACGTCAATCTATTCTTCCTGATTACTACAGTTACGTCGAAGCATTCATGGCAAAGAATAATTACTTAACGAGATTATCTGCTCGATATTCCGAAATACACATTATTTAATCAGAATCGCTTAGATATCTTGGTGATGAATCAAAATTACTCCCACGACGTCGACCGAGTCCTCTTACAAGTCAAAATAATCGCGGTAGTTAAGTTTGTTAAATATCGGTCAGGTATCGAACCTATTCAGTTTTTTGCAAACCTTTCATCTTTTTACGTTCAATTATTGATAGACTTGCGAGCTGATTACGATGCATTCTTTCTTCCGTTTCCTCTACAAACGCTCCCTGTCTAAATAAGTTCTTCCTGATTATTGGACTTACTTTAAATAAATACGAACCTATCCTCATTTCAATATTTTAAATTGATTTATCGAATTGATGGAGTTAGAAATGTCGAGTTACTGGCCAGCGTAGGCTGTGTTAATAAAGTTCAAATTGAGTTTGAAATCTAATATGTGCTCCATGTAAGCTGTTACTTGCTGCTTTTATGTCGTCTTTCTGTACAGTATTATCCGTTCCTGTCGATAGATTCACATATTTCCGACTAACAGTGTTACGTTCCTCGTAACTCAGATATTTTCATTAAAATAACTATATAACTGGCAAAATTGATATTTGGGAAGATCTATTTGTAGCTTGCGGGTGATCAATCCGTACAGTTCTTTTATTTCTCTAGTCCCGAGCACACCGTATGATAGCAAAGAAGTAGAAATCATTTTGTCGAGTTCTTATCTGCACTTCTAACGGTGTCGTCTGTGATTCAGTATAGTTCACGCGCAAACGTTTCTCAATAATTGAACATTCGTACGCATTAATCATAGGAGCACAGTTTCATTGCAAAGACCGTGCCTGGGCGCACTGAGAAATGAAAACACCGAGGGAATCGAGAAAGGCTAATCCGATTCCCACAAACAAAAGATTGCCTATGACAGCGGTGGAAAAGCAAGGGCCGAAGGTGTGGACCTGGACTTTCCAGGTCTACCTCGATTGTTGTAACAGTTCTATGCATTTAGCAGGCCATTGTCCACCTTCGATCGTGCACAGTGTCACATCGCAAGTCTTCTTGCGCAATTATTCGGTTGGGTAATGAAATGCGGTATGCGATCATCCTGCGAATTACGTACTGGAGAATAGAACTGTTCGATTGACTCGATTATCCCAGTCAATTCGAACACGACAGAACCTTAGATACAACAGAAATTAAAGAGACCTTTCTCTTTTCAACCACTACAAGAATGTTCAATTGTGAGATAGATCGATTAACCGAATAATTGGAAAAAATGAAAATCGGTCAAGCTACTCGAAAGATTCGAGTATTGACAGTGGCTGTTGTTGTCGCTGTTAGCTGACGGTAGAGTCACTACGAAAGCATTCATCATAGAGAGGTCGCAGCCTCCTCGTTACGAATTTACGTCGTGGCTAGCTGTCTAGTCGTTTCGTCGAATGACCTCGACGATATTGGCATACAAGTCGCGTTTGTCGCGTACGCGACGGTAGCGTTATGAAGAAACATAAGCTCAGATCGTGGATGGTACACTGTTGAAATTTGACGGTGCGTGCTAGTCGAAAATGAAAACCGTCAAATGGAAAAACACCATGCTACTCTTCCGTTGTCTGGCCCAAGTCATTTACGATGCGATGCGACTCGATAGGCTTAAGATCGTAATATTCGTAGACTGCCAAAAGTTTTTTTTTCAACAGAACAAATGAATTAGTAAATAACTTCAGTTTACATGCAACCCCTGCATTCCCATCAACACAAGTTGCACGCTGCGTTTGAAAGCGGCTAGCGTGGAAACAGTGTAACACTATGAAACTGGCATCATTTAAGTCGGCCATTGTACACGTCGCGTTTGATGTGTCGCGCAAAGCGGTGAGATATATCGCAATGTCTTTTTGTACGAGGAGGTCACTGGACGACACCGTGAGGGTGACAGTGGAGGAGGAGGAGGGGGGGGGAGATAGAGAGAGAGACAGGAAAAATTGAAGAAGACTCGAATAAAATGGCCTAGAGAGAGATGGAAATGAAGTGGGGGCGGGTACGGGGATCGGGTGTTGCCTTCGGCAGGAGCAACTTTGGGTGCAAGGAATAGCACGCTTATTGCTGTAGGATGACACAAAACATTGAGGCGCATCATGCGTATAAAAGTAAGGCCCATCTTTCCTCGAGGCATCAGTCTTCTGGCGATCCTCTTGCGAACAAACATGGCTGGCAAGGTAAGAGGACACACGCATGGGAAGGTAACAGAAAAACATTTCTCATCTTTCCCTAACCGAGCTTCTAGTTTTCTTACGAACAATTCTCTCGATGTTCACATACTTCTTTCTATTGTTACATCATCATTACAGGAGTTTTAGGCTTACTCGATCAGTATTTACACATCGGGTTGTCTTTATGATTCCATATAGTCTTCATTTCGACTTATCTCTTCTGCTCCTATACGTTTACTTATATGTTTACTTCTTTTTCCCTTATTCTTGGACGCAAAAGATTTATTCACGTGAATAGGCTAATATCCTTGAGGGAGGATTCCATTGAAGCAACCATGTGACACAACCTTTTGTTTCACAGCTCATTGTACTTCTGGGATTAGCGGCGTTGGCCCATGGTGCTGTCGTACCTGTGGTACCAGCGCTTCAAACAGCGAAACTCGAAGAATTCGACACCGTGCCACAATACAGTTTCGCATACGACGTCCAGGATGCATTGACCGGTGACTCGAAAGCTCAATATGAAACGAGAAACGGCGATATCGTGCAGGGCAGTTACAGCTTGATCGAGGCCGACGGCACGAGACGCATCGTCGAATACACAGCGGATCCGATAAACGGCTTCAACGCTGTTGTAAGTCGGGAGCCAGCAACGTCTTTGGCTGGCATCGCTGCCGTCGCTGCTCCGGTTCTTCCCTATTCACCCGTCAGCCCGGTCAGCGCTGGACCAGTTTTATCAGCTGCGCCAGTCGCACCAGCCCCAGCGATACCGGCAACTGGCCCGGATTCTGACGTCGAAGTGGTCGAAGCACGAACTGGCCCAATTCGGGTTGCCGAGGGTGCGTCGCGCGAGCAAATCTTGCAGCAACGGCACCAGATACAACAGCTCAGGCTGATAGAGGAGCAACAGAGACAGCGGCAGCAGCAGCAACTCGAGAGCCAACGACAGCAGCTCGAGCAATTAAGGCGTATTCAGGAAGAACAGCAGAGACTCGCTCAACACTCGTCACGCCAGCGACCGAACGAACAACAGCAGAAGCAGCTTACGGATGAAGAAGCGCAGAACGAGTCTCAAAGGCAGCAGGGATCCGAACAAGATACAACGCGACTGCAGGAAGATCAGCAGTTGAGGCAATATCAACGCTTTCAGCAGCAACAGCAGCGCTTTCAACAGCGGCACTTTCAGCCGCAGCAGTTTGGCCAACGACAGATTGTCCAGCCGCAAATGACCGAGCCGCAGCAGCAGCAGCAGCAGCAGCAGCAACAGCAACAGCAGCAGCAGCAACAACAGCCGCAGCAACAGACTGCACCGGTGAGAGCAGTTGCCGCAGCCATTCAACCAGTTGAATTGACGGGAAACGCTCAGAAGATCGTCGGTCTGCCTGCTACGAGGACTGTCGCTACTTATACTCAGCTTCCCGCACCGTATACCGCGTATGCGGCCACGTATTCGTCTCCACTGGCGTTTGCGGCACCCTTGAGTAGACTCGCCTACGCGCCCACCGCAGCCATCCTCTAATTTAAGACGCCTCTTAACATGCTAACTCGCCTTTGCGCTAAATGTTAGTTGACCTTCATGTTTTTGCATTTAAATAAACTGTTTATTATCTGTTCCATACGTTCACTTTCTTCTTTTCATTTATTCAACCGTTTCATTTACTTGTGGATTTAAGATGTCACGGTCATTTTATAATACCGCTGGCGATTTATCAAATAGCAAAGTTAGCGTGTGTCAGTTACAATAAAGCTTCAGCACTCTTACTTCATTTCGGTTTGTGATATTAGGCTAACATAGATATCTGTGCAATTTCTTTTTCATTATCTTGTATCATCGAAGTGTCTTCGAGAACTGTGGGATAATATTGATTTACTTTGCAACGTGAACATGCAGTAACATATAGGATAATGGCACGCTGGTGTCGAGATTTTTTCTCCAACGGGCAAGCCATAATATAGATTTTTTATTTGCGGATGTAAAGAAATGAAACTATTGCGAAACTGTCCGAAACTATTGCGTCCGTACCATCTTTTCTCGACTCCTTCTTGCGACGATTTCAGTTCCTTCGACCTCTCGTTGAAACCTTAAAAGGGCAATTAAATCTGAGAACTTTCATTTTTTTTTTGTGAAAATGGCAAGCGGGGCCAAAGCGAGCAAAGCGAGACCTTGAAATGATTGCCTATTTTTAGCTGTTCATCAAAAATGTGAAATCGTCGGGCCTGTCTTCGATGATTTTAACACAGTCATTGGTCATCTCAGGGAGCTATGGGAACATATACATTCATTTTAGCACATTATTATAGCGCAACAGCATATATTCTATGTAAGATATAACAAAAGAGGTACGAAGGTGTGCACCAATTTTCTGGTTAAATGACATTATTGCGTATGGCGTACTGTTTACGTCGGTAGTGGTGCAGGCGTAACGACGCTCGCGTGCCACGAATAAAAGCCAGTATGCGCTTGGCATACGAGAACAAGCGTGGGTGTAATAAGTAAAAGCGCGACTAGTGAACGGCGTTGATCAATGTCAACGGGCTAGATGTCACCGTGCTGATCGATCACGTCCGTCTCACTCGGTTCGATTCATTCGCCCTGTCATTTACCGTTATGCAATCGCTGTTCTTACGTCTCGAGCTTTTACGCAACACCCGACGTATGTTACGCGTATCGACGCACGTTGTGGCAACGTAATGCGACCCGACCTTCGCACACGCTCATGCGACTGAGTAAAGCAAGACAGACCTAAAACACAATTCAGAGAACGTCAATTGAGCAGTTGGCTAAATGTACAGGTGAATCCCAGTTGAAACGTCATGGCATAGTTTTCAACCTTCTTTCAGCACTGTGAATGTTGCCGGTAGCGGGAGTGGAGGCCCAAGCGTTAGTTCAAACCCGTCGTGTGATAATAGCATATAAGTGTTAAACACTGGACGGTTTTCAAATTGCAGTTGTATTTGTAAAACGATGCAACGCTCGTGTCGTAATTACGGTGTGTGCCTGTCAAATATAATGGAGAAGGTGAACCATGGCGCACAAGTATCCCTATATGATCCAGGTCCATTAGATAATGGTGTTAACGAGTGACAAATATTTTCTCAGGGGATTTTATAATATACCGACATATATAGGAATAAGTGCTTTATAAATACTAAACAATGGATATTTGTAGAAGTTATGTCTGAGGTGCGTTCTGTATGTGTTGAACCAAGTGTTTGACCCCGCATGAATCGATTACACTTTTGGGTGAATACACAATAAATTATTGTCAGAAATAGGAAACTACAAATAATTAAAAACACAGCCGAAGAAAAAGAAACGATACATTATTGCTTGCCGTTACTGTAGCTTTCTTATTAAATACGTACTCAGTGAATAAGCAAAGAGAGAAATAAGAATAACCAAGGCAACGTGGCCAAACGAAAAGTACGCATGCATGAGTGTAGAAAGGCGGGAAAGCTGAAAACTGTGCCGATGGATGGCAAAAAATCATGAAATTCTGAATGGCTATCAAGAAAGGCCAGGCAAAAAGCGTGCGACAGCGTTAGTGGCTTACGCACAATAATTCTGACCGAGCCTGGACTGTCGACAAAAGAGAATAAAAAGGACGCGGAGGCTGGTAAGAGTCGAGTAGAAAAGACACGATCCGCCAAGTGGTCCGCCAAGTGGCCAAGAGTGGAAGAAATCGGATGAGGATACGGAGAAAGAGAAAGAGAAGGGGAGAACTGGGCAGACGGAGAGGAGAAGCTTACCTCGCAAGTGCTCTGACTTTCACCGAATAAACTAGGGCTTTTGCAGCCGAGGCCGTCAAAGAACCGCGCCCAATGTCACTATGCGGCCCCTTGTAATCGCGCCCCGCGTATTACGCGCACGCTATACGCCGCCGGATGAACCGGTTCGCCCTACTGGAATCCGGCGAAAACATTTCTCGATTATCCACTCGCGCCTATTGTCAAGTCCCACAGCGAACGGCACGTTTTCTGCGAATCCTCACGAGCGCGATCGGGTGCATTCGGGAAATCGCCTCAGTTCCTGTCTCTGGCAGATCGGCTACATTACCTTAGTGGCGTGTCAACATTGAGCCTTTTAATGTAGACCGTTTAGGAATATTCAGTACGCGTATTATCGATCAAGAATACCGAAGTTACGTCATTCATATTTCCACCCATGCTAGTAGATAGGCTGCCTTTAGCTTAAAGCGAGGCAGGGAATGGATAAGCATCGCTCCTCTATGTCCAGCCTTGATGCAAAATTTGATCGCCCAAATTTTCCCATCGGAGACGGTTAATCGAAACTATGTCCGCCCTCCTCCTTCGATCAGAACTCTTATGACAGTAAAATATCAGCGCTTACAGATCATTGGCCGTGGACGTTGAACATGAGTAACTTTGATCATAGATAGCTACAAAGGTAGATCGAACGTAGGCTGAGACGGTTTCGAAACAACGGCAACGGTAGCTGCTATCGGAAACAAAATCTGCTAGCTACGTTGGGTCTTCACTTCTTCTTTCTGGAAAAATCGAAAAGCTAATCACTCGTCTGTGACAGAAAATTGATCTACATATTATCGTCTCACATATAGTCGCACTAACACAAGACTTTGGGATATAAATCACTGAACGGAAATGTTATGAAACATTGAATGCAAAGCCCCAACTTTTTATTCCATTGTTAGATTTTGTTGCTTTCCTTTTAACCATCCAAATGTATTCAATATCGTTAAGCTGTATTTAGTTTGCAAAAGTGATCTACTTTTTCGCTAAAGCGATCTACTTATAATGCATCGTCCCTGTCACCTATATTGTAGTAACTAATTATTTGGGTTTAACGAAAGAAAAAATTGTTGAACGTTACGACCTAAGGGGTATAAAACCGACTGATCGTTCACGCCGCGTAGAGACAATAGCGGTGTCGAAAAGTTGGACGTCGACTTTTCATATTATGCAGAGGGTACTGGTACTTTGTGAGAACCGGTCCGACAGAAATGAACCGGTTCGCCCCGGCGGAATTTATTCAAGCTCACGGACCACGGCCAGCCACGGTCTTTATTGATTTGAAATGTTAAACGAGAGCGAAGCACGGCTGGCCTGTTCCTGATGAGATTGATTTCGAGTATTGAACGCTCGTCGTCTATCACGCACGTGTCTTCGGAACAGCCGGACATCAGACACGTCGCAGGTGCCAATCATTTAATTGCTTTGACCCCCATTTTACGCGGTGCTTGTTCAACGATAGCGACAATCGGGTGTGGAAGCGTGCGTAACCTCTCGTAATTACCAAATATACGCTAATCTTCAAATGCTTCATACCTTTTTCAAGTAGACATTTTCAAATATTATTAGTGTTTTCATCAACTTTATTGGAAGATAACAATGCGATGAAACACAAATGGGATATGAAGCAAACTCGGATCGAATTAACGTCACAGAAGTTAACTCTACAAGTTGTTGCACCGGAAGAACATTGTAGATCATCGAGATGGTTGTTTTCAACAAATAAAATGTCATTTGAGATGAATCGTGATTTGAAGATGTATGTAATAAAACGAAGACAAAACGTAAAGGCAGTCTATTTGAGGTTGCGCGCCGCCGTTTCAGTAGTATAGCCTTACGGCGCCAGTTGGTCAGCCGTTCCTACTACTTCGCTACGAGGTTTCTATGCCCGCGCTACGTGTTGCCTCGCGTGTACTTCCCAAAAGTAACGAACGCCTCGCTTATGCAATCATTTAAATTGAGGTCTGGAATTTGAACGCCTTTCTCTCTCGACCATGGATTTGCGCTATACGAAATCCGTCGCCGATCGGCAACGGTCATGTCTACAATGACCAACTTGAACGGTGACAGCCCTATTATGAAACAAGAACTTGTGCGTCTTCGAGTTGGGTTGGTATTTGCGATAAGTGTGTTAATGCGAATTGACTGGCACATCTAGATTTACAAGACTCAAGCAATATCTACGCCAATAAAGCAATATCTCTTAGATATGAGCAGTCCACACTTCTTACTTGAGCATTGTCACAATTTTATGCCGACATCCATAATCCATCATTTTTTCCGTTAACTACCGAATGTCATGTACTAACAAATGTCTTATCCTTATTAAGGAAAAATAACAGAATCATTTCGTGTGTCTTATGCCGTGCGTATTATTCCATATTGAATAAGTTAACGCAGCATCTTAATTAAGCATGGCATCATGACAATAGGAATATGCAAACATTTTAATCTTTGATCAAAGGTTCAAGATAATCATTGAAACAATTCATATCATTCATGTACGCTTATAAAAAAATAGTTTAACTCGTGAGTGTATGTTTAGAAAACAGTAATTTAAGTTTGTTCGTTGAACAGTGTTTTCCCGGACTGGCGGAGAATCATTTATTATATGACGTACATATTATTATTTTACTGTACGTTTCAGTGCCATTATCGTATGATATTTTTGACAATTAAGTATTTATGAAAGTTTACCGATACCATTAACACTATCGGTAATGTGCAGGGCAGATAAATCGATAAATCGCGCATACCGCGCATCGGTTCTCATCTCTTTCCAGCTTTTTTGCTCGTCATTCGCGCTTTCGTCAAGCGGTAACGAGTCCGGCGGGCGCGAAATTTCTGGATTTTTCACGCGAGTGTGTGTTGCACGGAGCATTGCCATACTTGGGATCGAGAGATTCGGGAATCGATTGGTTAAGACACTTCGAGTCAATGTGTCGGAATATATTGTTTCTGCCGACGAAGTCGCTTGTAGTCCTGTCACAGGCGCAGCGTTATTTTAATATTGATGAGAGTTGCGAGTGCGTTTCGCGAGTGCGTTTCGCGAGTGCGTTTCGCGAATGAAAGACACGGATCCTGCGTCCGGCACCTGCGCAACGGACGGGCAATAGTACTTCGCATTAGTTTCACTGATTCACAGCACAACTCGTTTTCCATTATTTTCGCTGATTAACGGTACGCTCTAAGTGGCGAACACGTCATTCCTGAGGGCTCTTACTTATCTTCCTTTTGAAATGTCTATCTTTCTTTATTGGTGTCGCATTGAACTTGTATGTATTAATTCGAACGTATTTTTGAATAATCGAAAAGTATGTGGTATTTATTGGAGTTTAAGGTTCAACTGTTCATTTCGCATTATTGTATCATTCTGTCTCGATACATCTAGCAAGGATTGTCAACCGATCATTTTTACATACGCCAAATAATAAGGCATTGCAAAGTGTTTATATAAAATGAGTTAGTGAAGTCTGAGATGTGTCTTTTATCCTGCATGCTGTATAATGTTCGTGTAACTTATGATTGCAATACTGATCGCCTTAAAGTTTAACTGCCAGTATCTATTACAGATGAATGGCTATAATCGCTTTTCCCTATAAGTCACCCCGAGTATCACTCACATATCCTCGCGTCTAATACTTTCTTGCCAATCAACCGTCTTCGCAATCACTTCATATTCAGCGATCACTGTTGCCGTGAGAGCTGACGAAGGCCGTGAAACTCTGTGGAACAAAGCGTCAGAGGTTATTCACTGTTAAAGATTGCGTCGTACGCGCTTGTGTCAAACACTGGAAACGACTCCGTAGGTGCGTGCATGTCCTTGAGGTGATCCGTTGCGATCCACAATCGCTGAACAAAGTAGAGTATCATGCGCAAGGCGGAACGTGCTCGAGAGAGGGCAGACGGAAAGTGGAGAAAGTGGGTCAAAATGCTGATGGAGGCCAGAAATAGCTCAATCGCATATGTATGCGCATCGTAGTCTAGTCACTCGTATCGTAGTCTACCCTCTCTTCAAGGCCGCACAGGAGGACGTACGGATGATGGAAGTGCCGCAATCGGATCGTAAAAAGTGAGGATAGTATTGGGGAAAAAAGGCGAAGAGCAGTAGGTTACTATTTTTCGACATGTAACTTCATTTAATCGGTCACACATATGCGCTATAAAAATAAATAGTTTGGCCTGAGTCGACTACGACATGGGTAGTAGTAGTAGCAGTAGTAGAATGAATGCCGGTGTAATCAGTGGATGAGAGCGGGGGCTGCGTAGGAGAGTGCCGGAGCAGCGGCGAACTTGGCAATGGGGGCAGCGTGGGCGGCATAGGCGACCGGGGCAGCAGCTACCTTAGCGACGGGGGTGGCGTAGGCGAGGGGGGCGGCGGCGTATTGGGCGAGCGGTGCGGCGTACGCGTACTTGGCGACTGGGGCGGCATAGGGGGCGGCATAGGGGGCGGCATACGGGGCAGCATAGGGGGCAGCGTAGGGTGCGGCATAGGGGGTGGCATATGCGAGGGGAGCGTGAGCGACCGGAGTGGCGAGCTTGGCGACCGGGGCGGCAGCGTAGGCGACGGGAGCAGCGTGGGCGACCACTGGAGCGGCATGGGCGACAGCCTTGACGGCGACGGTGGCTGGCTCCTTGCGGACTACGGCGTTGAATCCGTTGACGGGGTCAGCGGTGTAGTCGACGGTGCGTCTGGTGCCGTCGGATTCGAGGAGGGAGTAGCTGCCCTGGACGACATCGCCATCACGGGTCTCCTGCTGGCTCTTGGCGTCACCGGTGAGGCTGTCGTGCACGTCGTAAGCATAGCTGTACTGTGGATGCGGGTCGTAGTCAGCGTCGACTGCCTTGGTGACCACTGCCTTCGCCACTGGAGCGACTGCGGCGACCGGAGCGGCGACCGGCGCGGCCGAGTAGGCCAGATGACCGGCCGGGGCAAGGATTCCGGCGTTGGCAACGGCCACGAGGGCGGCGAGGACGACAAACTGCAATTTAAAAACACTCCCTTATATATTATTCCCCGTCACTCGCGATTGATCCATTACTACTATCTTTGCACGATACAAAATGACAACATTTCAAGGAGAAATCTTTTCTAACAGCTAGTACGCACTAGCCTCGCCAAAAGCGTCCGCATCGTTGGGTACGCAGACTGACTTTCTACGATTCACACCCTACGATCAATTGTACAGACCTTGAAGGCCATTGTTGAGTAGGTTTGGTTGGTTTGGATCGAGTTGGATCGACTGATGATGTTCAACGTTGATCCTCAGAGCTTTATATACCCATGTCTGAGCCCAGGTTTCGCCCCACCATCGAGTCAACCGTACGACCGTGCCGGACTTTGAAAGTTCGGCGTCGCTAAAAACGTACACCACCACCACCACCACCACCACCACTATCACCCGACCGCACTTGAACTTGGTCGTTTCGAATTCGAGCACATTACTTACGCTAGATCGACTTATTTGCTTTCTACATAGATCGGCCTTCATAGCTAACCACTCCAAATGTTAGAAATCATTTTTCATAGCGAATTCAATATCAGACGTTCCGACGTCTAACCAAACCTAAAGGTCGTAAAGCAGGATGCGAACTAACAGTAACTATCTTTCTGTGGATAGTGTGCCTGAGAAATTACCGACGCCTATCCGTGCGCTTTATCAAATTCATCATTTAACCCTCTCATTATTTCGTGTCTATGAAAGAAAAGGACTTTCATTTCTTATCATTCCGTCCCTTTCGCCAACTTTCTTTCCCCTATAAAGTTACAGACATTTTCATCCGAGAAATTTACGATTCCTGCTATTGACCCTATCAAAGGGTCAAACCTCAACGAAATCTCCATGGAAAACCTTGGCCCAATTTAACGCAGTTCGCTGAATGCTAGTTACCAGGTATAAACGATCTTGTTGCCAAATACACCCTGTATTTCATTAAACTCGAAGCAAGGATGATTGAAAGAAAATCAACGCGCTCCTTTCATCTCGACGAAGTACCTTTACCATCCTTCAAATATTACAGCGATAACGGTAGGTTAGCGTATTTTTGCACGGCATTTAAAGAATTACGGAATGTCAAATTTGTGCCGGCCTATAATTTAAGATACATACTACCCGTAGACTACGAGGCGTCATACAGTTCGTCGCTCTCCAAGCGTATGCTGCAAAAAGAGAGAAAAGCAGCATGTTCAGGGTCGGCGGTGCACTCGTTTAATGAGCCGGATTAAGGATCGTTACTTCTTACGTTCCCAAAAAAGGTGGTTGTCGCTGCACTCGTCCGTAAATTCCCTGTTAGTGTCGAGCCTGAACATTGCGGGGGTTACGATGCTGCGAAACGGATACGATTCTCACCAGTATCCGGTTATTCTATTAATACTCACCGGATAGCGCACCGAACAATACAACGAGGAATACAGCGAGGAATACACTCAAGAATATACGAAAGCATTTCATATCCGTTTTGTCATTCAACGACCAGAATAAAAAGAATATCATTGAAGTTAAGCGCTTTGGAGCGTGTCATTTTACGGTACCATTGACTGCGGACGTCAGTGTACGAATCAAAGTAAATCGATCTACGCGAAAAATATGCGCATAGGCGCGCACTTCGTTATATGTACCTTCAGTCTTCATCATTTATCCATACAATCTAGATGTATGTGGAACTTTACAAATGCACAAATTCTACAAATTAGTCCCATGCAAGATATTGCCGATGTCTTGTGATTTCATTCTCTCGGGTTTACGATTATTCTTTGTCAATCAAGTACCAAAAAGGCAGTCAGATAGAAAAAGAAACATGACGTTTGAAGACTCGTCAAAATATAATTAATCGTATAAATATGAGTACGCGCTTTTCTTCTGGACTCACTGTGGAACATACATATATATTATACGGGAACATTATAATTTTGCATTGCTTTCATATACAAATACACATGTGTGCGCATTCTACTCGAATCCATCATAATTAAACTTCGTCAGAGATGTCAAATTCATCATTACGCAAAACAGGAATCATCGGGACCGGCATTAGAGAGACTGGCATACCTTCTGTGTGTGTATACTCCTGCTGAATATAACTTATCTGTTTCGTCTGTTAGACTTTTCCAGCATATGTGTAACAAATAATGAACAGCAAAAAATATGAAATAGACGTCGTAAGCCGGGAAATACCTCACGATGTAAAAAGTGCGACTCCCACATAAAAGAATATTATATTATAGGTGCATCGCTGCTAATCGTGGCATAGATTAGAACACTGCTCCTTTTCAATTATATAGATTCCATTATACTAAAGATCGTAATCATTTTGCTGTCACGTTGCTGTGCCACTCTAGTGTTTCAGAACGGCGCCGTTAATAACGTTTTAATGAAATTTTCATTCGGTCATTTTTCATGACTCATCGTCGCACCGGTCACCGCACGATAAGATGTGACGATTAGAAGCACCTTGAATGTCAGATACTTGAGAATAAAAAATGCGAAAAAAAAGATGAAGTGAAAGACGTCGCCCGAGATTTCGCGGTCCTGATTAAGGAATTTGTAGGCGTGCGCGCTCTCGCGACAAGAACCCATGAACCGGCGCGGCGAAATCTTGATTTTCAATCGAGCCACGGTATAGTTTTCGATTGCCCCCGGGGGCCCACGGGGCCCCCCGGCGAATCGATCTGAAACGGGCCACCGTCGTGATTCCATGCGGCCCACCTATTTTTTCTTTATGAAAGTGCTCCACTTCGCTGCCTCACAGTCCTGCCGAACGAATAACGTTAGATATGACGCAATGTATCAGAGGTACCGATGTACTCCGGGATACGTCGACTGACACGTATCGTTCGAAAGTTTTGTGGCGTCGCACGCACTGGCGGCAATGCCAATGCGAAGTTTAGAGTGTGGCCTGACGATTCCCAAGCGCGGCTCGCAAACTTTTTTCGATGCCCGAAACTTCCAATTAACTGAAAACCGATAAACGTCTAAACGTTAATCGTCTACTTACCTGTCACTTGCGAAAATATCGTTGCGGCTACGAAAAGAATTGATGGAAAAACGATGAAATAATCCTGAAAACTCCTTAAAAAACTTCCAATTCCCAATTCCTTGAAAAAAAATTTACTCATTCATCAGTTCATTTAATTTCGGATGGAACAGTAATTTCCTGTCACCGGTTGTGGTATTCAACTGTTATGTCATAATATGATTAACTAATAAATTTATTTTTTTACGTCTGACCGACTAAATTTTCAGTCTTGCACGAATAATCGATAAATTGTACATGTTTATGAAATTATAGCAAGAACTTTTTATGAATAGAAATCAGTTTTTGTGAATACATATCAGTGCAAATTAACTACCTTTGAAATCGTCGAACGATCTTTGCGCGGTTATTGAATGAGAGTATCACAGTATTTATTCTGATATGTATAATAATATGAAATAATAATAGTTTCATGCCATTTTCTTCCAAGGCGCGTCGAAGAAATGGCTTTATTGAATCATTTACAGATAAAGCTGTTAACTCAATATTTTTAAGTGGCCAATAATGTGGGGAATAATTTCAACCTGACAACATACATCTTTCTTGTTTGTGTATTGATGGATGTACGTTGCTTGTTATTGGATGCGATACGTTGTAATACATTTTCCTGCTACAAGATTTAATAGGCAAGAACGCAGTTTCATTTGTCTTTGTTCTTAAATATAGATACAGATGAATATACATTCTGTCTTAACTCCCTACGACATATTTAGTACTACTTGGGCAATTATCAGTGCACCATTATTTCTCTTGCGTGATATTCGAATTGAACCGAATATTTATTCGAACTTTGCACGACATATCAAAATCAATTATTATATACGAACGTGTACTTTTATTCGATTACATTCCTGTTCAGCGAATTTGCATCATTTGCTGGCATTATTTTTATTTCATTAATAGATTCGATCTTCATTCGCGAACATAAGAGAATCTGCTCAAAACATGAATTTGAAAAAACCGGAAACCTTGTATCAACTCAGCAAATGGTTTCCGTTTAATAGACTATCTGGAGTTGGAATTGATTGATCAAACGTCGGTAATCAAAACATAAAACTGAAGATAGTAACGCGCAACGAATTAGATGGATAATTATATGATTAGCGCAGGCGGTATACCCTTGATATGCTCGACGAGAAATATTATTGACACCACAATAAAACTGTTAACGTTTTAACACTCGTTGTTGAATGTTGAGCAACGTTTCAAAGCGTGAACTTCAAATGTTGCGGCGTGAGCTATCCGTTAACTATTTCGTACGCGTAAGACACTTCATACGATTGTCGAAGGAAGGCAACGTTTTGTACTTTAGTTTGAGACACGCATTCTAATTACGAGACATTTTTTGCCACTTCCTTACATCTTTATACTCTATTGATAAGTATCACTTTTATCCATTGCAACAGATTTTACAGAGTATAACAGAAATTTATTGTGTTAGTGAAGTTTGGTGGACGTCAGAAAAAGTTTGAGCTAGCAAGAATATCAGTTTTGAGAGAATTTTGCTGGCTTTAATATCGTATGCAATTATTTTGTACGTTATGGTTTTTCAATAAACAAGAAATAATCCAAAATGAAATTGCCTCGACTTTTCATTAGATTTCTAGACCATTCGCCATCGAAATTCTTACCCATTACTTATTCCACGGAGCGAAAGATCATTATCTAAGTTTCACTTCGTACTATCATACTTCATGGGACTCGCTGAAAGCTGCAAAGTTCCCTGAGCGCAGAGAGCAAAACGTTAGTCCAGCCAGACGTAAGGACACGCGGCAATGTGAAGAGAAAGGGAAGAGGACAGAAAGAGAGAAAAGTGAAAAGGTGGACCGAAAAAGGTGAGAAGAAAGAAACAGGTGGTAGTATACCCTCAATTACGCGGGGCGGGGGAGTATTAGGTAACTCATGGCAAGGACGTGGCCTAGTCCGTCAGCAAGCGTTACCCTGTCGAACAGCATCGCCTCGGAGTTGCTCGGATCGTTCGAGGTTGGGCGTGGTCCGATTTCTTGCTCAATTTTTGTGGCGCGCGTTGGCCGCGAATTGGGTGACCGTCGAAGGTACCGTCACCCGGTTACGTCAGCACGAACCAGCCCGCGGGTCCCGGTCGGCTGGACGGCTGTTCGACTGCTCGGCCGGCCCGTCGGTCGCTCGCTCGCTACCAGTATATAAGCCGAAATCAACCCATCCATGGTATCATTCGCATCACAGACATCAGATCGACACAGATCAACCGATCCACTCGAAGGAAAATGGCATTCAAGGTATACCGAAAACTGAAGTTGAACTACACCGAAAGCGAATCGTCGTCTTCTTCTTCTTCTTCTTCTTCTTCTTGCGATCAGATGACAATCTTCGTGTGTCGCTTCATATTTCTTTTCAAACTTTTTCTTATTTTTCTCTTCATGATGCAGATTTATAGTGTTCGCCGCACGCTGGATAGATTTGCAAAGTTCTTTTCCATTCTTCAACAATACGATTGAAGCGGTTAAATCAGTTACCGATCCCCTTATCTGTTTCTTGTACTCTTGTGTCGTCTACTTGCGAGAAAGCGAAGCAGTGATGTAGATTGGTAGTTTACACGTTCGAATTCGGTAACAACTTTCATCAGCGTGTCGCGATGAATTTTAAGAGAGCCTGTCCAGTAGCATTTAGGAATTTTATTGGGCCCGATCGTTTGAACGTTGTGCAGAAGGCATATTCAGAATATTCCATTATTTCCTTATTCAATTGTTCTCCTAATTTCCATTCGTCTAATATGCCATTGTTCATTGTACCATTGAAATAGTGAATTTGGTGGATGAAAGAAGAAGCGACTGTTACGTAGAAGGCCTGCTTAAACTCTGTATCTTGTATTCCAGTTCGTGATCGTTGCCGCCCTCGTGGCCGCTGCCAACGCCGGCATCCTCGCCCCAGCTGGCCATTTGGCTTACTCCGCGGCTCCGGTCGCTGCTATAGCCCCAGTAGCGAAGGCAGTGGTCACCAAGGCAGTGGACGCCGACTTCGACCCGCATCCTCAATACAGCTACGCCTACGACGTACACGACAGCCTCACCGGCGACGCTAAGAGCCAGCAAGAGAGCCGCGACGGCGACGTCGTCCAGGGCAGCTACTCCCTTATCGAAGCTGACGGATCCAGGCGCACCGTCGACTACACCGCTGACCCCGTCAACGGATTCAACGCCGTAGTCCGCAAGGAACCCGCCACCGTCGCCGTCAAAGCTATTGCCCCGGCCGCTCCAGTCGTTGCCCACGCTGCCCCTGTCGTCGCCCACGCTCCAGTCGCCTATGCCGCTGCGCCAGTCGCCAAGCTCGCCACACCGGTTGCCCACGCTCCCCTCGCATACGCTGCACCACTCGCCAAATACGCCGCCCCCCTTGCCTACGCAGCCCCAGTAGCTAAAGTAGCCGCACCTCTCGCATATGCTGCTCCGGTCGCTAAGTACGCCGCTCCAGTTGCCTACGCCGCCCCAGTCGCCAAGTACGCAGCCCCTCTCACCTATGCCGCCGCACCTGCCCTCATCCACTGAGTCGACTTGCCATTTCTTAGGGATTCTTCTTTCTCGAATAAACTTCTTTTTCTAGCAACCTAAATTTTGCCTTCTGCTACTACCACCACCACCACCACCACCACTACGTCAAATCTTCAAAAGGTGTAGATTTCGTTCGACAAATAATAACGTCGTTAAAAGTTGAAATAACCACGAGCCAGCATTTCACGGCTAGTTATGCACTTTCTCCGTACATTGCATAACATTGAATACACCCTCTCCGCTCATGCCTCGTAATACGCAGCGATGTATGTAATACGCGTAATGCGAGTCCATTGCGTTACTCGGGGAACTCCAACCGGACAAGATTCGCGTAACGGCCTGAACCTTGATCCACTTTTAGGCTCCTCATACTCTTCTCCTTACATGCCGTTTGTCGTCGCGTTGTCTGGCAACTCAACATCGTTCTCAGATTTGCTTCTTTCCCTCTGAACAGTGCCGGGCGCTAGTCTGCTGCATCGCTACGACTAACTGACTGATTATTGAAGGAATTCAAAGTATACCCCGGTAACAAAAATATACCAGAAAAGTATAACAAGTCCAACAAATTACAATAATTCACATATTCTATTTCTGACCCTAGCGGTAACGATGTTACATTTAAACAAAAATCTTTAGAAATTTCTTTCTCTATGATACAAGAGTGCATGATTTGTCAGTGTACAACTTTTACGTTAAATCAGCATAAACGTAAATGGCATGACGCGTAAGTAAGAAGAATAAATTATGTACACTTCACTTTTCACCACATTCAATCTAAAACTTTTAATGTGCTTCAAGAAATATATGACGGACATACTATAAAATATGTCATACCAGAAATATCAGTCCTCTCAGTTTGTCGGGGCATCCAATCAAAGTACAAGCCTATCATGTCAAATTAGATATAGAATTAAAAATCATGATACTCATTCATTCAAATAAACATTTCTCTTGTGATCATAGCGTTGGCATTTACGTTGGTACACCACGATCGAATTTTCCACATGCGTTAGCGTTTCTTTCTTAAAGTCAAATAGATGTCACTAGTGTCCGGGACGTTTTAGCGTTTAATCCTTTCTTAGCACTTTCCAACATCTCTGATGTCACAATTAACCTGTTTGCCATGGTTTATTGACTAACTTATTGCTAAGAGCGGTAGGTGAATGAAAGATTTATGTATTATTGATGTATGGCCAACACCTGAAACAGAGATGTCCTATACGGTACCATAACGATTGAAAATTGGAGCTACGCCAATGACGTACATTTTTTATTGACTTTTATTACAAAAACCGAATGTCCCGTACAAAGTAATAAAAGTATAACAATACTATCTGCTCTTTACACGGTACAAAGCACAGACTGTGCAAAACGCCCATCTCTTAGAAGTATACTCATAAATGTTAAATATTTTATATCATAGTTGTAATGACGTAAGTAAATATATTATATATCTTCCTTAACAGTAGGTAACAAGTATGTTCACTATCAAAAAGATACCATCTGCTGCCTTTCACGCTTCATTCGCTTTATAGGAATTTGCCCTTTCGAACTAACATGTTATCCGTCCATTAATCATCACCCGACCTTTCCGGTGGCGCTAATCTGTCAATATATATTGCATATAATTAATAATGCATACCTATAGTTCGAATATATCTTACTTAGTTTACACATTTTCATAGTAAACGCACAAACATCGTTCAATTTTATGTATGATTCATTTTCTTGTTTGTATCTATAAGGTTAAGCATTCGAAATGTACAACGCGAAAAAAAACACATAATATTCGTGTAAGTTTAAAAGTAGTAAAGTTTAACTTACTGATGGATCGTTATGAAATTATCTGCATGGATATGAGAAGTATCTAAAGGTGTAAGGAAGACAAATTGGGATTCCGGATGTACCCTTGCGTGATGCAGAAGAAGATCCATAATTATCCTCCGATTTACTTTATCCTGATAAATTCACAATATCAGAGCGTAAATATTTTGTTAGGTGAGAATGATTATAATAATATCTAAAACAATCTTCCAAGGAACTCATTCAAAGGATTGGTTTAACATTTCAGATAGCGAAGTCAGTTTTACCGCTAAATTCGCAACGGTGCAAGTTTCGATACAAAGATAACACTCATTTCACAAAAAGGTTATAAAAGTTAAGTCAATTTCATATCTATTAGCACGAGTCAAGGTTACTCTTCGCATACCATAAATACGTCGAATTCATCAAGAAAATAGAAGGGCAGTCCGGTACAGTCCCAAAGCGCCAACATAAAAGCCACCGTTGAATAAGACCTTTCACCTCCCGATAATGTTCTCGTGTCACTATTCGATTTCCCCGTATCATGCGGACTCACTTGCAGATCCAGTAGTTTTTGTTTATGGTCTATTCTTATACCGCCCTGAAAGAAAAATCAAACGATTGACAAAACGCCGAATAAAAGCTCAATAAATATCGAATAAATGTTAAATAAATGATAAATAAAAACAAACAAAAATAAAGACCTGGTAATTTCGAAGGGACAGTACTGTTGAAAATGATTCTTGTATTTTACTACTAATTGTCTTCTTCACCATCGAAAACATTTGACATCGATTACGTACTCTCTCGGCATGAGTCTGTAATGCATTAAATATGTGAGTAAATTAAAAAACGTGTGTTCACACATGTGTGTATGAAGTTAATTACGTACTTTACTAGCTTTTTCGAGGGTAGCAGCAAATTTAAAGATGTAACCATATTTCTTGTTCTTCTCATTTAACTTGGCAATCAAATCATCTTTAGAGCCAATTCTATTTTCTATGTGACGGATTCTATCCTTTAAGCTGTTAGACAAATCCCTAATCTCTTTAGCATCCCTGTATGAAAGTAAATGATAAATAAAAATATATTTCACTAAACAATACATACGTCTTTTTTAAGCATTTCAAGATTTTAACAATTAAGTTACCTCTTTGTGTCCATCCTGGGACCGTATGCCATTGCATCTGCTCTTGCTTTCTCCGTAACTCTCAATTGTACTTCATAACTTGCAGTAGCCATCAGAAGGTCTTGTTTAGCAGTTTGCAATTTTTGAGCTGCAAATTGACCTTTCAATCGAATTGCGTCTTTTTCGTCCTTCAGCTCTTGTATTTCTTGCTACACACACGTCACATGACAAGGGCGTCTCATTATAGCAACTTAAAACTTACCATTTTATTTCATTCTAACAATATCATTAGTTTACTAAGTGCAACTACACGTACAACCGTAGTATTTCTAATTGAATTAGCATAACACCTTAAGTATTTCGTTCTTCGTAATTTCTAAACATGAAAAATGTATTGTCAATTATAGAATATTCAAATTGACAGCCAATAACATGTTAATCCCAGCCATTAACAACGATCGAGAAAAATCGAATTAAGTTATACAACAGCTTGGTCGACTAATATTATTCTCTTTATATTTCATACCTGCCAGGGTTGAATTTTTACGTCAACGCCTGTTCGAAGATCCCTATAATGTGCCATATTCTGTTCGAGTTTTTCCAGATTCCCTTGCATTTTTGTTGTCTCTTCAGCTAAACATCTTTCAACCACTTTCAGTTGTTGTAACTTTGTTTCTAACTCCGTCAATTCGGTGCGCTGTAAATAGTATTTCTTACAATCTTTGCAACTGAAAATGTTTGCGTTTTGGTCTATTACTTACAAATACAGTTACGGTGATACCCTCGTTCGCTTCGATCTTATCCTTCAAATCGCTAATTTCCGATTTATATCGAGCTCGCTCTAAACGCAACTTTAGAACACGCCGATTAATTTCAGCTAACTCGGAGTTTGTGCGTTGTGATTTTTCCTGAATTGCCGCGTAAGATGTTGTCACTCTTTTTACTTCATTTTCGACGCCACAGAGTTCCTCTTCGAATCCTCTGAAAAAATTGCATTCACAGGGCGCATCCGTAATCATGACTTTATTACTGCTCAAGTGTGTCACTGAGAAAAAAAAAACTCCAAAATGTAATAGATATAATCACAGACACGAAACACAAGCATAGTTATATTTATATGTACGTAAATATGCACAAGTACAAATAAAACAATCTACAACTTAGATTATTAATTTTGTCTACAAGTAAATGATATAATAAGCCTTATAACTATTATTTAAAGTGGTATAAAGATAAAATTGGACACTAAAAGGTCGAATACACGACATTTGAAATTACACTCACAATGCAGGAAGTTTATACTCACCGTATGGCTTCCGTAGTTGATACTTGAAGGAATTTTGCCCTTAATCCAGATCGGCCACCATAAGTTCTATAATTCGGATCTGGATAAAATATGTCCCCTTGCTGGGTGAACGCTCTTTTGCAGTTTCGAGGCACTTTCGACGCGTCAGACATCATTTCTGCTGCTTCTGCGCTAGTTGGAATTAATAGAGTACATTCGATTTCACGCTGATCGATGAGGCAGTTAGCTACTATTGGATCAGATATATCCATTGCCTCTAACATATTCGAATAAGTCGATGACCGTACACAATATCGACTGACATCGTGAACCTAGAAAATTAAAGAATCTTAAATATGCCAGTGATCGTGTAGGCGGTTGAAAGTTAAATCAAAGTTCTAAAAAGTGCACTGTTTCAGTCATTCTGTGTCACATCAGGCGACATAATGATAATGTCAGTCATTGAGTAGATTTATGTCAATAAACGGAATTCTGTTCACGTTTACTTTGAAACATATTTAAGATATTTATTCGTTTTTTTTTTTAAGTAAACCGGTCATACCATTTTACATATGTTGAGAAATGCAGTATTGTAGAATAGACAAATGTTTGTTCATATACCGAAATACGAAAGTGTAAGTACTCGGCTGAAAATTATATGAATTAAACTACTTTCATAACTACAAAACACAAATAACACTACATATTTTACATTCTACATGTATTATATCAACAGTGCCATGCCGAAATTTCAGTAACGAGCACAAAATAAAAACTTAAATTGGCATGCTATATTTATCAAATGACCTTGTTGGTTAATATGTCAATAAACCCACCTTATTGAAGAATTTACTACAAATGATTTGAGGTGGTTTATCGTTAAAGAAGATGTCCTTTATTATGTCTCCCAATACTTTAGCGTCCCCGCTATTGTCCACGCAAAATGCACTAAGGGAGCTGCGGCCTAAGTAATTTTCTACAGCCGGTGCCCATGCTGGATCTTTCATTTTCATGTACGCGCCTAAAAGAGAAACGTATACGCAATTGCCGAAAAATAACGTTTCTATTATTATATAATAATGGTCATAATAATGGCTAAAACGTATTAAACATAATATCAAATCATCTTTATAAAGTAAAGAATTATTCCATTCACAGCTTTATGTATCGACCGCATGATTAATGATTAATGATAAATGATTATTTATGCTCAGTGGCCGAATATGAGAATACACTACCTATAGGGCCATGTGGTTTGTGAACAAATCTTCCTCTTTTGCTCTCTTCCTCGATACGTTTCAAAAGACGCGGTATGTTCGGGCCAAAAACAGTTAGAGCATTGTCGGATTGCTGCTTCAATACATGTATTTGTTGTTTAAGCTCTCCTTGGGGGCAAATAAACGAGATCGTATTATTCAAAGTATAACTATTTCTTTGATGTCTTACTATGAGATTCAAAAGTTAAGTTAATTACTTGACTTACTTGATTGTGCGTTAGCATTTTCAATCTCAATTTTGGCAGAATGCAGTTCACGCGCAAGTTGCATTTTATTAGCTTCAAGATGCATTTGATCAGTTTGCTTTGTACGCAACATCGCTTCGACTTCGTCTAATTTTTGCTCGATCACTGTTAATTGCTTCTTCGTTCCATTTTGTTCATTTTGCTCATCATTGTCTGCACTATGAAAGAAGTATACATTTACTTATTTATTCATGTATCTAGGAGGATAAAGAACTGTACAATATACACATACATATAATAATTAAATTATACAAAACGAAAAGGCAAACGTGAGTCATATGCAAAATGTAGAATTTAATATTTTCAAATACCCTCCTCGTTTTTCATAATACAGAACAACACCCCATTTGAAAACACTTTTTCGTGTCATCTAAAGCAATGAGGACATTTAAGGTGAAAATACAAAGTGCCTCACTTTCTTTATACATAATCTTTTTTTAACGAAAACTGTACAGGTTACCGTCTTTCCTCTTACTGAATCGTACCTTACCCTTCTAGCCGCTGTATTTCCATACGGAGCAAGTGGATATTCTCCACCAAACGTTTCACTTTAGTCTGATTTGCCTTCAATTCTCTGAATTTTGTAGAATGAGCTTCTTTCTCCCTTGCATATTTCTCTTTAATACTTGTATACGCTTCGTTACCAGTACACACCTCTTGCTGCGCTTCCTGAATTTTGCTTTGCAACTCTCTATAAACACAATTCAGTGTTGTCGGCTGAAATCTTAGACGGAAGGAATTTTAAATGTGTTACTTATACCGAATTTTGTCTTCAATTATCCCATCCTTGGATCCCATTGATACCTCAGAATTTTGATACCGTTTTAAAACGTCTTCATATTTTCTTTTACGTTCGTCTGTTACATCAAGTGCTTCTTCCTCCTTTATTGCCTAAACAGAGCGAACGCATCATTAAAATATACTATGAAAGTTCAATAAACTGTCATGGCTTTATATTTTAAGTTTGCAACAGCATACAATGGCCCATTGATATTCTCCTTCAAGGATTTCCAGTTCTTCTTTTAACTTGTCAATTCCTTCACACGTCTTTATGTCTTCTTCTAATTGTTCTACTTCTTTCTTTGTATTTTGCAACACCTAAAACAAGTGATCAGTGTGCGATACACGATCGTCAAAGTAATACTATGTAGAAATTTACCTCATTGGCCTCTTGTAACTTTTGAAGAGTTTCATTACATGATGCCTCTGCATCTCTATAATTGTTTCCAATTTCATCCAGCTGGGTGGCTTTCATAAAGATATTGTACTTTTCATCCGATTTTGATGCGACTAAGAAAGTTCTGGAAACATCTTGATTCAACACAGAAATTGGATTGTTAATTTGAATATTCATACTGGATAAAATATCTTCCAAGTCGTCCCACTTCTTAGAAATAATTTCCCCTGTAAAATCAAACGATTATAATGTATGAATAATTTTTTGGAACGCTATGCACGTACCTCTCCAATTTTTTATTTTGTACACAGAAGCTCTTCCAATAGCGCGATGTATCGTTATCGCGTCACCATACAACTCAGGCCTATAAGCGTTAGGTCCTTCGTTGCTTAACATTATCTCGATTGTTGCTGTCTGCTTGCCCTTTTTTATAAACTCTACAAGATGAATATGTTCCCCATCAAACACAGTCACTCCTTTTAAATTGTCCGATGTATCATACCTTTAACAGATGTCCCTCTATTCGTCACATTTGCTCTAGCACCAAGTCCTACAGTCAATGCAGTTAGAATAGCACTCTTTCCGCTTCCATTGCGGCCAATGATAAAATTTACGTTCTTATTGAACTGTACCTCCAGAGCGTCGTGACACATGAAGTTCCTGACAAAAACTTTTAACACCTTGCCAGCCCTATCCTACAAAAAGAATCAGCGAAACATATCAATCACGAATTCGCCCACATCTGCTATTTGAGGGTTTAGCAGCATTAATTATGTTAGGTTATGACAATATATTTCAATAGTTTATAGCATTCATATGATGCCAACATAATTCTTTCAAAGTACATAAATTATTCTCTTTTTCGCTATTTATAATACCTTAGAGACATATATTATTACAAGTACTTGCTTCCCTTGCAAAGCGCGCAATGTGCGTAGATCTGAGGTTCACTTACATTTTGAGCAATATCGACAGAAGCCCTCTGCCTTTTCGGTCGTTCTTCAGCAGCTTTGGTGGATTTCCTTTTCATTTCATCGCTCAATTCGTCTGTCATGTCGCCGTGAACAAATGAAATAGTTTATTTCTCATTTAAGGAATCTTGTAACCGTTCCCGCCAGACTTGCTTTGTCGCATTTAAAGCGTGGTTATAAGGTCAATTTACAATTGAGCGAACCGGATTCATGGTGACCGAGTGTCGTCAACGAATACGATGCGAACATTTGTGAAATAGAAATGAGCAATATTCAAGTACATATAATACTGAAGTGACGAAATGAAACGTAGCAGTAACCGAAAAGTCGAACGTAAAGAGAAATTCATAAATTATCGTCTACGATATTTACGCATCATCCACTTGATTTGTTTAAATAAAATCCACTTTAGTCTGTATCATAGGTATTCTAAGGTCCAAACGATTCGATGAACGTTTACCAGGTGTGTCGGTAAGTCCTTTCCGGTTTTTTCGCTAAAGAAAACACGCTACGTACAATGGATAATTAAAATTTATTTATTCAAAGTATTGGCCATTTGAATCTATACATTTTGCCCATCTCTCAGGCAATTTATGGATGCCATTCCAAAAGAACAGTTTCTCCTTTGAGCTAAACCATTCATCGAGCCATTTTTTAACTTCTTCGAAATCGGCGAAGTGCTGCTCTGCAAGCGCGTGCCCCATCGATGCGAAAAGGTGGTAGTCGGATGGAGCCAGGTCTGGAGAGTAAGGCGGGTGCGATAAAACTTCCCATCCAAGTAATTTCAACACTTCTTTGACTGATTTTGCTGTATGAGACGGCGCGTTGTCATGCTGCAGAATCACCTTATCATGTCTTTGAGCGTATTGTGGACGTTTTTCGATCAATGCACAGTTCAAATTGATTATTTGTTGTCGGTAGCGATCAGTATTAACTGTTTCTCCAGGTTTCAACAATTCATAATATACGACACCAACCTGGTCCCACCAGACACAAAGCATGGTCTTGCGACCAAAGCGATTTGGCCTTGCAGTCGATGGGCCGGCTTCGCCACGAGATAACCATGATTTTTTTCGCTTGGGATTTTCGAAATAAATCCATTTTTCATCACCCGTTACTATTCGATGCAGAAATGACTTCCTTTCATACCTTTGAAGCAGCATTTCACTGACGATTTTTCGGTTTTCCAATTGCCTGTCATTCAATTCATGTGGCACCCACTTTCCCATCTTTTGGATCTTTCCCATCGCTTGTAATCGTTCACAAATTGCTACTCGGCTCACATTCAACTTTTCTGCCAATTGTTTTTGAGTTTGTGTTGGGTCTTCATCCAATAACTCCTGCAATTCCGCATCTTCAAACATTTTCGGCCTACCAGGACGTTCTTTGTCTTGAACGTTGAAATCACCTACATTTGAATTGTCGAAACCACGTTTCACATGTTCTTATGGTTGGAGCATGCTCACCGTAAGTCTCTACCAGCAAACGATGACTTTCAGGGGCTTTTTTCTTTTGATGAAACAAGAAAAGTAATGCGTGCCGCAAATGCACGTTTCCAGGCACAAAACTCGACATTTTCAAAAAATTATAAATCTATAAAACTGTTACTTTGGCGGAATTTAACTTGTGCAGTTTTGAGGTTAATGTTAGTAGAAACAAATTACATATGTATAAAATCATAACATTTCATACTTATAGCTAGTGACATCAGTTACAAAAACCGGAAAGGAATTACCGACACACCTGGTACACTGTCTTGAGGAAATAAATAATTCTTCTCACCTGACTGATATTAGCTGTTAGAGTAACGGCGGCCGCAGGATACTAATTGCGCAGGAAGATATTTAGCGGTATAATATTTCTTTCCCGGCTATCATTCTAGTGATAGTTCAAATCCATAAGATATCGACTTATCTTTCGTGAAGATAACATTATATACATACAAAATAAAAAAGTAACAAATAGAGATTTCTCTGAAATGAGCTACTTTTATATCCGTCCAACATTTTTTTTCTCTAATAGATCTCATTCTGTACGATTTTCATAATTTTTAGATAGCAAGGCAAGTAAATCGGTTGTTCATATTTGTCGTCTGTATTACGAATTCTTTTAACATTTCTGCAGGAAATATGAAGAGCCGTGGAAAGAAAGATATTTTCTACATATTCCACTCTTTTTTTTATCAAGTATTTCTCTTGTATCACCAGTGCATCTGCACCCTTTATTAATTATTTGGTTTCCAAGAGTCATTGAATAATTTCTTCTTTGTATCTTTGGTAGGACGTCTTGCTTTACCAGATAAAGATGGTTCACACGTACTGAAATGTAACCGCTGTTGCATGTTCTGCTTCTTATGATCTTCAATTTCCCATTCCGTGTCTTCATCAAGTTCTGACAAAACGCCACGTCAATTGAGAGATTCATTGATGTAAAAGTACTATACATTTGTGTCATATCACTTTGAATGCAATATGTGGGCAAATAAATTAAAGTTGAACAATTGAAATCAATGACAACTACTTAATATTGAGAATATCTTATGTACTATTATTACATTACATTAATTGGAAAAGTTCTGATTCCTTCCAAATATCTTTAAGAGTACTCTTACCCGTTATTGGTTGGTGCATGAATGGCACATTTGAAAATAGTAGATCTGTTAAATACACGTATCAAAATCTATATTTAACTTGTTTCGATTCATAGTATGTGATCAGAAATATTTATACCTTCAGAATAAGTGGATGGTTTCCTGCAAAAAAGAGCAAGAAATAGGCAGTATCAATAACTACAAGAATGTTTTGAAATAAAAAAATTCTTTACTTCTTTGATGATCATAATGGGAAATGTTTTGTTATATTCATGTTTGTTTTATGTCATGTACTTTGAGTAACGGCATCTGGGTGTAAATTTTTCATTTTCAGACATATTCCACCAGTCCAAATCGCCCGATGATGTTTCTAACATGCTTGTACCCGTTATTGTTTCCACACCATTCGGTTGATTAAAGTCGTACAAATAATTTTCCTCTGAAGGTATTTAAAAATTATCAATATATGGTTACATAGATACATACATACTTTTTTCTTAAGTGGTATACGTTTACTCCCTTTCACTTCCAAACATCAAAGTTTGTAACCCAGACCTAATTACAATTGTTGGCAAACTGAAACTAGGTTTAACTTATTCCCTTTTCGAATTGGACTAAAATCACTTAAGAAAACAAGTAGATTGAATGGTACTTAAAACACTGGGGTTTAGAAGTATGGAGTCATGTACGTATGATACAAGACAAGAATTAGGTTTCGTTTTAAATTTACCAAAATTGTTGCATCTCATGATTTCATCCTCGTTTGGGACTGGTCTTTAATGTACAAAAACATATATTAATTAAGTACAAATTGTTCTATAATTACTATAACGACTCCAATCAGATTATCATATACCAGAAATTATTTAAAATTGCTTACATGCACTGTGACGTATCCAACATTGTCTCAACTATCTTTCTCTGTATCGACGATCCGCACGAGTCTCTATTTCTTGAATCAACAACCATCATTTTTTGATCCTTCAGGGCATCTAAGAATGCATTACTTTCTGACATGCCGAGGTCTATCTCAATATCAGCTGGAAAACAATTTTGTTTCAAAGGGGCACAAATAAATATATGTACAAAATTTGAATTATTTTATTGTTATCAAATATTCTTATATTTTTGAACTTTTAATCTTCTAAATGGTTTTAGTGGTATATTGGAAAGATTGATATTCAACTTACGTGACTGATCAATGAGAGTTTCTATATAGTCATTTCTACCCCAAGAGGGTCTGGTTTTCATTCCTCGCATCCCCTTCCGTTGCATCCTACAATTTTTTTTATGTTAAAAACACATTTTCTTTCCACTTTCTTGTAAGCACTATTATACATAATACAACTCAATAGTTTAACATATCAACATTTCAATTGATATTCATATCATACAAGTGGTATGCTTTTTTGTCACCTTTCCATTTGCACCTGATCTGTATTTTGTATTAGGTGTTCTATTGAATTTTCTTTCACCGACATTTCTTTGTTAATGTACTTGCCTCTTGATGTTTTCAAGTCACTATTTCTTGGATTTGATGAAAGTGGTTGGAGACCTCTCAACTCTCTGCGGTTGGTATTCTTACATTTACCTGTTTTCAATGGACCAATTCTTGGCTGGATCCATCTGTAAAAGTTGTCAGTTAAATCATAGTCAATCTGATACTATTATAAAAATTAAATGACATCGTATAAATAATTTTAATTATACAAAGTATTTATTATGTATTCTCTCACGTTGGCATTCGATCTGTGGATACTGCATAATAACCATGAAGTCCAAAGTTTGACATTTCCTGAATAGCAATAAATTCACAGAGATCACCACTATATGATATGTGAATTGGAGGTGATTCTGGCAGTTCAGTTCTTAATGGTTTCATCAAAACAGCCATATCAATTGCCTATTAACATGCGCACAGGTTTTACTATTATAATTTATGTTAACTACTGAATAAAATACACTTTGATAATATTTTAATATCATTCCCGATTATATAGGTAAATTGATTTTTTGTAAATATTTCCATGTTGTCAAATTTAAATGCTTTTACTACGTGTGCCTTAATAAATTGGTTGAAGTATGATATCATTAGCAGACCGTATTCATCCCTGGAAAGATTTGAAGTGGTCCATCGGGTGGAGATGCCTGAAATATTCCACTTAAGCTGTCTTTTTGCATAATAAACAACAGTAACTTTAAGTATTCAACATAAATGTTGTTTTCTGGATCATTCACATGCATTTCACGAAATTTCTGAAGCCATTGTGCTGCAGTAGTGCGATCTAGAAAAGAAAATTTAACAATATGACATTTTACACTGCCACAAATTATGTTGTACAGTATAAATTACATCTTTGTACTTCTTATTTATACCTTTAATACGTGGTAGATTAAGAACCAACGGCATGCAGAATTTAAGAAAAAAATTAAAATCATCATTGTCTTCAAGCATTTTATTTATTGTATAATTATTCGTTCACTACTTTAAGGAAATTTGTTTTACACGGGTGCAAAGTATTGCGATTATATTGACAGAAAAGAAATTTTTCTAACATACATAATTCACAGGTTAAATAAAACAACATCGGGACACTGTGACTGAAGTTTGCTCGTATAAGTCGAAAAACACATTATATACTGCATCATAAATTATGACATAAATACCAAATTCTTTGGGGGTTTTGCACTCAATTGTTAGTAACATCATTTTTTATTGTATTTATGGTCGTAAGATTAACGTAATTTAATAAGAGTTGCGTACTCATAGGGTATAATAACGAAAGTTATGTATATTTTTTAACACATAATAATGGAATATAATGTTAGTTGTCATTCAAAAACAAAACTACTTTGTTACTGCAAATATAAAGTAAAGATGAGTAAAAAAATAACTAGAAATATTTATCAGGCCTTTAATTAAACCGCTAGTTATGTCCCTGACAGCCTATGGTATACAAGGCAATTTTGTTACGTGATGTCTTTAAGATGCGGAACAGCGATAATCCTTCTAGACGATGCTCATAATAAAAAAATTAAAAAAAAGAAGAAGAAGAAGAAAAAGGATGAATAATATATTACAATCAAAATCATTTCTTGGTCGATTGGTATATACGTACGGAATGACGATGAAATTACATATGTTAAAATGTAATTCCCATAACATTACACACTTGTTTTTTTTTGTTTTTAATACAAACCACTATTGAGCAAACTCGGCCTAAAATATGTAAAAAATTGTGAAAAATGTTAAATTTTTTTTTTCTTTGGGACCGATACCATTCGATAGAGGGTAATTTGCCCTGAAGATAGACCACTTTTCGCGCCCAGAACTCTTCATAGTTTCCGAGATACAACGATTTTAACAAAGTGCAAACATTTTTTTTTCATAATTGCTCATCGCGATTAGTCCCACGTAAAAGAGCGTCCAAAGAGCTTTAAGAAAACCTGTATTACTTATAGGTTTCAACCGCTAGTTTATCCGTGACAAAGCCTTGAAGAAATCGAGAAAATCTTAAGGTATACCCCTTGCCATTTTTGCCATTTTTGCCCAAAAATGATGGTCCTCAAATTTAATTGCCCTTTTCGCATATTGAAGGGGATGGAAAATAATTAGGAAAAATGCAAGGCGTACCCCGAAATTTGCAATAGTTCCGGAGATATTGCCAAAAATGTGCGGAAAAATCGTGAAAAACGAGCCCGAAAATGGGGTCGAAAATGAAAACTCTACCGATCGACTTGTAATTGTGCTCAACGAACAGGGGTATAAAGGGACTTAGAGAAATCGTAGTCGCACTGAGAAACTCCAAAAGAATGTCTAAACGTTCAATAGAAACACATACGCTACGACAGACCACTGACAACGCTTGATTCATAACATTTGAATGATTACGCCTGCGTGAGAAAGCTTGTGCCTGCCTAACCTACCCAGGTATACGAAAAATCTCAATATTGGATTATTTTTCCACATACACGTTGAATCCGTTGAGTATATACATCACTAATTAGTTGTGCATGCAGGCATTCCATTGAATTGAACACTGAATCTGTTTATACTGGCCAAAAATTATGTAAAAGCTGTAAAGTATGAATTCCCATACCACAGCACACACCCTTTTTTTCAACCATAGGAACGTCTCAGATCCGCTGTGAGGCGGCGGTCGAATTCATGCAGCACTTAATTTGGTGGCGCACGATTGTTGCTTGTTTCAATTATTTAAAATTCAATTATTTAAATGTTCAACTATACGGCAATTTTATATATATATATATATATATATTTCCACTTAGTAAACGAACTATATTTTTGATGGTGAGCGGCGTGTAAAGAAATGTTCACGTCCGATGGGACAGTCGAGCGTGACCCACCGGTGGGTCACGCCGGCGTGAACGTGTTAAATAATTGACAGAAGTAGAGCAAGAACACATCGAAATACGCACAATATTTCAGTAAATTCCTCGATCATACGGTATCATGTTAACCATTAAAGTGCATAAGTCTGATCATTCACCTTTCACAATCCGCTCTGTGTCGATGCCAGGCTCGAATTGTGGCAGTTACACAGGGTGGAGCAACGATTGACTAATCTGCGGCCAATAGTTGCATTTAAATCAGAATAGTTCGAATGGCCAACGTTGTCGCGGTAAAATTCATTTCAATGGGCGCACGTACATGAGAAAGCGTGTATTTCGCTAAGTGATGACTATATAAAACTTAAAGTCTTGATATTGGGTTTTCTGACACACATTCAATAAATAAGTCTGTTAGATGTCATTAATTAGTTACACATGAAGCCCTTGCAGTGAATTGGGCGGTCGAATGTGATTGTACTGACCGAAAGTTACGCAAGAACTGCAAAATACAATGTTTCTATACCACGGTGTCCACAATTCTCGCAATCGCGGGATCGTCTGATATAAATATGTCGTGTTCTTGTCCAACGGCATCGGAACGGTACAGTAGAAATTTCGATTTCCAATATCTTCAGGCGCTGAGTCGGTATTACAGTTTGTTGGCCATAAACTGTCATAACAGGTCTACTCTATATTTCGGTTACGATCAAAACGCCTGATAAATCCTATAACAGAGCAGGCCGGTGACATTTTTCTGCACTTGTGACGTTATCAATGCTTTGCTGGTATCATATGTACTATTGGTTAAAGGAGAGTACGAAAATTCTTATTAACGTGGGTGTGTTGCAATCAAATAAATAGATGTTAATACACAGAAAACGCATTCTGATATATTTGAACTAAATCAATAGATCACGACCCCAATTATCAGTACGTATATGAATAAGTTCCTATTTCTAATAATATGCCTAATCTCAAAATTTATCGTTATTTTTATTCGCGCAGGAGTAACAATTTCCTTTGCTTCAAACATCATGCCAGAACTGCCACGCATTACTAGGGCATTACGAATGTTTACTAATTTGGATCGTGCTAAGAGGTTATTGCAGTTTAAACCTAATGACTTACTAAGAAAACGAAAGGAACGGGCAAATAAATCGAAAAGGTATTTTATATTCAAAATCCCTTTACAGCTAAAGCGTCTTTTATTTTATTTCTTATAATAAAATTACCTGTTCGACAGATTTTTATTGTTTCTAGATAAATTTTAATATTAAATAATTCAAATTATTTGGTACTTTCAGTGGGCTTAGCTGGCACAATTTATGTACACTGCTTTCCAAAGATGCTTTGCCGCATTTAATTAGGTTACATCACCTAGTAGCAATAGTTCTGGGTATGTATACATTATTTTCAATAATGTGTTCACTGCTAATACGCTTAAGGTCTTAAATCATAATTGTAAGACTTCCATCAGACGGGTATCCATCTGAGATCATAGACGAATTTGCTGTTTTTACATTGTGCCTGCTAATTGAGGACGAATGCATTAGCGAAAAAAAGTTTGCAGTCTTGCATCAGATGGCAGGAAATATTACAATAAATGCAATTAACGACATTACACAGGTTGGAAATACTTAAAATATTATTTGTAACATGTATTTAGACAACTCTGTGTGGCTGTAAATTTAAAAAAATGCACTGTTTGACATGATATTCTACGACAATTGAAACAGGTAGTCAGATCAATTCGCATGCATTTGAACAAAGAGGATTTAGCTGTTTTAAGTTTAAACAGTTTGAACGGACAGGTTCAAGAAGTAGGCATAGATGGAGTGGAAGGGAATGTATTCGGTGCTCGGATGCACTATAATAATGCAAAAGCCACATGGCCAGATACAGGGATGCTTCGCGATATGTCTTCAACCGGTATGGTTCAAAATATTGAAACATTTACTATGGCTTATTCAAGTAGATATGCGGTACCAAATAAATGCGAGCCTGTAAGTATGAACAAACTACTGGTTGGACCTCTAAGGTCAGGGTTAATTACTTACACAAATTATTAACAGCCACATACATTTACAGTTTGATAAATCTGCATTCTTAATCAGTTTGAAGAATTGCTATAAAAAGAATGCTATCACAGCAATGACCTCTAACGAATTTAAGTTGGCGGTAATGGAGAAATTGAAAGATTCGCAAAATATGCAAACGGAATTGTTTGATTTTTTGGGTTGTGAACATTTCGAATTTATAGAATACATGATCGAACACCGGAAAGCAATATTAAATATGTACCTTCCACCAAGAGCCCCATCACTCAAACAGCAATTAGCATCCCAAGGCCCGGTAATCAGTGGTCAAGTAACGGTACAATCGGAGACTGAGAAGCAGCTACTGAAACAAGTGCGTAAGGAAGAGAAAAAGTTAAACAAGATGATTTCAGGAAAACAACGAGAAGGAAACAGTGACTTGAAAGATAGAGAGACAGAATTTGATGCGCTCGAATTGCGTCTAAAGCGACAAGAAGCGTTAACTGCAATGCGTGCACCACTATTCAAGAAGACAAGTATCGCGACAAATAAAATGAGTGAACGGTTTCCTTTTGTCTTCGATTCTAACGTGGCCCGACGATGTGACACGAGGTTTATATCAGGACAGAAGATAATGCTACCCTCTGATGTGAGAAGAGAAGATTCACAGTTATGTGAAGAGGTCCATATACCGGTACCGACTTTAGAACCGATCGACATTGGCAGTAACCTCGTCACAATCTCAAGCTTGGATGAGGTCGGGCAAATGGCTTTCACTGGTATAAATAGTTTAAATAGGATACAGACTATAGTATTCGACGCTGCGTACAATACAAATGAAAATTTATTGATATGTGCGCCGACTGGTGCCGGCAAGACCAATGTCGCCATGCTTACTGTCGTTCACCAGCTGCGACAACATATGGACGCGGGAGAGCTGATGAAGCATCAATTTAAAATTGTTTATATAGCGCCAATGAAAGCTCTCGCAGCAGAAATGACCGGTAACTTCAGTAAACGATTAAGTTCCCTCGGTGTATTGGTGCGCGAACTGACCGGCGACATGCAATTGACGAAGACGGAAATACAACAAACACAGATGATTGTTACGACACCTGAAAAATGGGATGTCGTCACTAGAAAGGGTACGGGGGATATTTCTCTCACGAATATCGTGAAACTACTTATCATAGATGAGGTACATTTGTTGCACGGTGACAGAGGGCCAGTGGTTGAGGCTATTGTGGCCCGAACGCTTAGGCAGGTTGAATCATCTCAGAGTATGATCAGAATAGTTGGTCTGTCCGCGACGCTGCCAAACTACCTCGATGTCGCTAGGTTTTTGAGAGTGAATCCGTACAAGGGTCTCTTTTACTTTGACCATCGATTTCGCCCTGTACCGCTCAGTCAAACGTTCATTGGCGTGAAGCAAATAAAGCCACTACTGCAGATGTCGGATATGGATCTCGTTTGTTACAATAACGTCGTGGAGATGGTTCGTAAAGGTCATCAGGTAATGGTTTTCGTTCACGCAAGGAACGCCACTGTAAGAATGGCGAACGTACTGCGAGAGCTGGCGGGAAAGAACGACACACAAAAATTATTCTTATCCGAAGAGGGTGGCAAGTACGCGAGCAAAGCTTTCGCCAAGTCTCGCAACAAGCACCTGATTGACCTCTTCAATAGCGGTCTGTCGGTGCATCATGCCGGCTTATTACGATCGGACCGAAACATGGTTGAAAAATATTTCGCCGAAGGCCTAATAAAGGTATTGGTATGTACATCCACATTAGCGTGGGGCGTCAATCTACCCGCACACGCTGTTATAATACGCGGCACAGAAATATACGACTCGAAGCACGGCTCTTTCGTTGACCTGGGCATATTGGACGTTCTTCAAATATTCGGACGTGCGGGTAGGCCGCAGTTCGATACATCCGGCCACGCCGTCATCATAACTGCCCACAACAAGCTGTCTCATTACCTCTCTCTTCTTACAAATCAGATACCGATTGAGAGCAGCTTCATAACATACTTGGCTGACAATCTGAACGCTGAAATTGCTCTCGGTACGATTTCGAACGTTGAAGAAGCTGTCGAGTGGCTGAGCTATACCTACCTCTTTGTCCGAATGAAACTTAATCATTTGGCTTACGGTATTCCATACCAAACAGTCATAGACGATCCAAATTTAGAAGGAAAGCGTCGTGAATTGATCGACACGGCCGCGAAAGCTCTTGACAAGGCTCGAATGATACGATACAACGTGCGAACCGGCGACCTCAGTACGACTGATTTAGGTCGGATCGCTAGCCATTACTATCTCAAGTACGACACGGTTGAAATATTTAATGAATTGGCTGCACCCATTATGACGGACGCGCAAATACTGGCAATGATATCGCGCTCTCAAGAATTCGAACAGCTTAAAGTGCGAGACGACGAACTCGGGGAATTGGATACATTAGCACACGAGTTCTGTGAACTTGTGCCGCAAGGAGGTACGGAAAACATACACGGTAAAGTGAACATCCTAATACAGACCTATCTGTCGCGCGGACGCGTCAATGCGTTTTCACTGATATCCGATCAGGCCTACATTACGCAAAATGCAGTGCGCATATGCCGCGCTCTCTTCGAGATAATGCTTCGTAAGAACAATGCTGTAATGGCGAGTCGATTGTTACAAATGGCAAAGATGCTCGAGTTACAGCAATGGAGTCATTCGAGTCCATTGCATCAATTTTACTACGTGCCCAGCGAAGCGATCAGCAAGTTGGAAGAACGTAACTTCTCTATCGATTGGCTGAAAGGTATGGACGTGAAAGAAATTGGAAATATACTGAGAAATCTAAAATTTGCTCAGTCCGTAAAGAGAGCCTGCGACGAATTTCCTACGTTAGAAATCGAATCTACTCTACAGCCAATTACACGTACCGTTTTGAGAATACGGTTAAAAATATCCGGTCAGTTCGTGTGGAACGATAAGGTACACGGCAAAACTTCCGAACCGTTTTGGATATGGATCGAGGATCCCGAAAATAATTTCATTTATCATCACGAATACTTTCTACTCACGAAGAAAATGGTGTGCAAGGGGTTGGAGCAAGAGGTAGTGATGACGATTCCGTTGTGTGAGCCGCTACCAAGCGAATACTTGATTAAAGCAATGAGCGACCGTTGGCTTGGCTACGAGGAGACGCTCCCTCTTCAATTCCATGATCTGATACTACCGGACAGCCATCCACCGCATACAGATTTGTTGCCCCTACAACCGTTGCCATGCGCGGCACTCGGCGAACCCTCATTCGAGCGACTCTACAACTTCACCCACTTCAATCCGATTCAAACGCAAATTTTTCATTGTCTCTATCATACGGATAACAATGTCCTCCTCGGTGCGCCCACCGGTTCCGGTAAGACCATAGCTGCAGAGGTGGCTATGTTCCGTGTCTTCAAACACTATCCTGATCGAAAGATCGTTTATATAGCACCGCTCAAGGCTTTGGTAAGAGAACGCATGAAGGACTGGAAGGTGAGGCTCGAAGAACGATTGGGCAGGAGTGTCGTCGAGCTGACGGGGGACGTGTCCCCCGATATCAAGGTAATAGCCAGTGCGAGCGTTATTGTGACCACTCCCGAAAAATGGGACGGCATCAGTCGAAGTTGGCAAACGAGAAGTTACGTGCAAAAAGTCGCGCTCATCGTCATAGACGAGATTCATCTTCTTGGCGAGGATCGAGGTCCGGTCCTCGAAGTCATCATCTCGAGAACAAATTTCATTTCTTCCCACACTTCGAGGAATTTGAGAGTGGTTGGCCTTTCCACCGCGCTTGCCAATGCCGTTGACCTCGCTAGTTGGCTGAATATCAACGAGATGGGCTTATATAACTTCCGCCCTTCTGTCAGGCCAGTTCCATTGGAAGTTCACATCAATGGATTTCCCGGCAAACATTATTGCCCCCGTATGGCCACGATGAACAAACCAACGTTTCAAGCAATAAGGCAGCACGCACCGTCAAGTCCATCTCTTGTGTTTGTCTCGTCGCGTCGTCAGACACGCTTGACGGCTCTAGATCTGATTGCCTATCTCGCCGCCGAAGACAATCCTAAGCAATGGTTACACATGCCCGAACAAGAAATGGATAATCTCTTGGACAATGTTAAGGATCCGAATCTGAAGCTTACTCTCGCTTTCGGTATTGGTCTTCATCACGCTGGACTGCAAGAGAAGGATAGGCGCACCGTCGAAGAATTATTCGTTAACAATAAAATACAGGTTCGCTATTATGAAAGAAAACGTGCTTTCGGTTCGATCATATTTCGAATCTTCATCACTTCCCAATATGCCGTCTACCATTCGTCTGTGTTCAATCACGAGAGATCCCACAATTTTTTTTCTATCGTACTTTAGGTATTAATCGCAACGGCTACTTTGGCTTGGGGAGTCAACTTCCCTGCTCATTTGGTCGTCATCAAAGGAACCGAATATTACGACGGTAAGACAAAGCGCTATGTGGACATGCCGATTACTGACGTCTTACAAATGATGGGACGAGCCGGTAGACCGCAATTCGATGATTCCGGCGTGGCAGTCGTACTCGTACATGACATGAAGAAGAGTTTTTACAAGAAATTTTTGTATGAACCATTCCCGGTCGAATCTAGTTTACTGGCTGTACTACCCGATCATATGAATGCTGAAATCGTCTCGGGCACTGTTAAAAATAAGCAAGAGTTTCTTGATTATCTCACATGGACCTATTTCTTCAGAAGATTACTAAAAAATCCCCGTTATTACAATTTGAATGCTTTGGAGCCGCACGCTATCAACGAATATTTGTCGACCTTAGTGGAAGATACCGTAAAAGTATTAACCGAATCGAATTGCATAGAATATGACGAGGTAAATCTATTCCTCTCTCTCTCTCTCTCTCTCTCTCTCTCTCTCCTCTCTGTCTCTCTCAACAAATCTTCGATTCGTTTATCATCTTATCTTCTCCTAGATTGAGCGCACTTTATCTCCCTTGCCAATGGGTAAGATCGCTTCGTTTTATTATTTGTCGCATCAAACAATGACCACATTTCAACGATCGTTACGAGAAAATCTTACGTTAGATCAATATTTACGTATTTTGACCAATTCTCACGAGTACGATGAATTACCAGTTCGCCACAATGAAGAATTATTGAACGAGTAAGTGTATTCTTTCCAGGTAAAGAGCCTGTCTATTTCATTTACACAAAATGTTTTAATTTTACAGGGAATTAGCCGGTCTGTGCCGTTACAAAATCGACAAATTGACATATGATTCGCCAAATACCAAAGCATATCTCCTACTACAAGCTTACTTCTCGAGAGTTCCATTACCATGTACAGATTATACCACCGATCTTAAATCTGTTCTTGACCAGGCGATTAGAATAGTACAAGTGAGTATGTCATTGTTCCCGTGACGTGTTCCCTGAATGCATGTTGAATCTATGAACGAAGATGAAAGTGAGGGATAAGGCTTAGCAAATGCGTTAAAGCACGCAACACGATTGTTTCAGGCAATGATCGATACAGTAGCTGAACGAGGTTGGCTCGTAGGCACACTAAGAATTATACAATTGCTCCAAATGATTATCCAGGCACGGTGGGTCGATGAATCAGCGATCCTTACGTTACCTCATTTGAACAAAGAACACTTACACCTTCTTTCATCGTTACCGTCTCCTCTGCCTGCACTTTGCGCCGCTCTCTACAATAATTACGACATACTACGAACTGCTTTGGGAACAAAGGACTTTCGTGAAAGCCAAATACGTCAGGTAGTATCCGTCTAACGCTGCTTGTCACTGATTTTATTCACTCTTAATGACAGTGTGTCATAGTCTTAGCAACGATCTACGAGGTATCCGCTTTCAGATACATCAAGTGATAAGAGAAATACCGATCATTAAAGTCAATTTGAACGTACACATGTATTCTGACACGAAAATAGAAACCGAATGTGATCATCTTCGAGGGAACATTGATCATTCAATAAATCTACATAAGGATCAGGAGTATACATTGATAGTGGGAATGGAGAGAGAAAATCGATCCAGCAACTTGAAGGCACATTGCCCGTTATACCAAAAGGGAAAGGACGAAGGCTGGTTTTTGGTTCTAGGTGAAATCTCAAACAAGGAATTGTGGGTTTTAAAACGAGTGAATGGTGTAAACAACCGGCAAAAGTATCATCAACTACAATTTATGACGCCAAATCGTTTGGGTAGTATTACCGTGTCTTATTAACACACAATATAGCATTTGCGCACATACTCTTGACATTAATGTAAGACTCTTTCCTTTTCTCTAGGATCAATGACATTAACATTCTTCCTAATGTCGGATTGTTACATAGGATTGGATCAGCAATACGATATACATATAAATGTTATATCATAAACACGAAGATGTAAGCTGTGACATCTACAAGACTGAATACAGATATGCACAGCGCTTTGTTTTTCATCATACGCATTTATGACTCCTTTTTTGCCCTCATTCTTGACTTCTACTGTTATACGGCGCAAAGATCATTCCATTGATCTCCGGCACGAGTCTTAAAATTGACATATGATGTGCAGTGATATTTCATCAGTATTTTCATGTCTTTCTACGTTGTATTTAATCATCCGTTTTCCACTTTAAAGACGTAAGTACTTTAATGACATATTAAATGTTACAATACAGCGGAATTATGTAGAACTGTACAAAAAATGTAACGATGTATGTATATCATGTGATGCTTAAACAACCAAAAATAACTGTATCTTATTTCAAGTATTTGATAAAAACACAATTTCCCATAATATTGTTTGCGAATTCAATATACTTTCATAAGTTTCTATCTAGCTTCCGAGATAAAGCAAATATCGCTTATTTTTATACCGTGAAGAAATCAGATAGGTAATAGCGTACATCAAGTTAACGCAACGAATCAATTACCGATAGACCCAGAAATTGTAGAACAAATAGATCAATAATGTACACGAGGTTCGCGATATCCTTCACTATGACTTTTATTACACAGCCATGGAATAAGATATCGATCCTTCTAGACCCGTCATACAAATATAAACTTTTATTACGTTGTTGATATATAAAGATAAAAAAAGCAATGTGTGCAAGGTCGGATCGCGAGTGGTTTTTACATTTTCGTACAATATTTCGGCAAAGCATTCGATTACAATCTGCAAATTATAGAATGACAAACTCACTTTATAGCATATGCCTTGCTTTCAACTAAAGAAACTATAAATCAAACGCAGATTACAATCTTACAAGTTATCTTTGATTCACGCAGTAAAACTTGGGACGTATTAAAAAAGGTGTTATATAATAATAATAATAATAGTAATAAACATGTAACAAGGGTTTGAAGACTTCGTGCGATAAGAATTTGCTTAAAACGACGAATCATTTCCATGCTTATATTGCGTACGAGAGTACATTTGAAGCCTTCAGTTCAGTTTGCTACGTCTAGTTAAAGGATAAAACATGGGATTAGGAAGGATATGAGATCATTTCATTGCTTTGCTTTGCATATAAATGTGAAGGATTAGCGCCGTGCGCAATATTTCATAACCCGATACGTGTCTGAGATTGGTGTCAATGCTGCCGATTAATTAAGCTAATGACATAGAAGAGAATTAGTAAAACGCATATTTTCCGAGTACTAAAAATTTACCATCGATGGTTGAACTCATGCTGTAACACCATGTTTGAGCAAATATGCCCTCAACGCGGAAATGATAATGTAATGCACTCCAACGTTAACGTTTTTTTTCCCTATGCCCTTGCGTGGGTAATAAGAAAAATAAATAAAGGGAAAATAGTTTGTGCTTAGGATTATACCGCAATTGCAAGAACGTGTTATGACATTAATTAGCAATCTTGTGTTGTGATCACAGTCAAATATTCGTTCGTATAAAATCATAATTTGCAGTGTACGCATACATACTGAGTACCGACAATGTTTCTATACAAAATACAGCCGCCGTAACATTTCTTATTACCTTGCGCGCGCGCACGTATTTTGGGTGTGTGATTGAGGGCGAAAGGGAGGAAGGTAGCGAGGTACATAGATAGATACGTGAGGAGGAATTATGTAGGAGAAGAAATTCTAGTATCTATCACTTTCGCCGAACAACTCATGAAGAAAATATTACCCTACGAGATGCAAATATCATATTGAACTTATTCGGATTTTAAATAACAACATTACGAAATCATTCACGTTCATATTATTCTCGAATATACGTAAAAGAAACAAGTTTGATGTTTGCATGTACCATCGACCATAATCGTAACTCGACATAATTTTCTCTTCTTTGCCAGCAGCTGAAACTCGCAGCGATCTACCAATATGTAAAATGATTCTTACACTAATAATTATGTTACACGCGCATATCGTGCGTGATCAAAGCCAAGAAATTCTTAAGCTCCTCCCTCTGCCTCAGTTATTTTGGAAGTACTGAATATTTTTCATAAGTAATAAAATGAAATGCATTTATACAAAAATGTCGTCGTTCTTACACTTCGATTACAAGTGCGTTTGACGTAGTCTGTTCTCCTGGCTGGATAATAGCCCCGTATTATTATATTAAACTTTATTCACCACAGCACAATTTCCCGATCACAATTTTCTTCAGCTCCGAAGGATCATTAGAAAATCACGAACGGGGTCTGATAAGTAATTTCTCGATTACTCACAATGGTACTGTTATTTCCGATATCCCCTTCTGTTACCTTTACCAAATACTTCATGCTCAAGCGCACGTATTCATACTAAGAATCGTAAGGTTTATCACTCAAGAACCAAGGAAGCACTGGCATAACTAACAGAGCTATCGTTCATGTTATTGCACTGACTACTCTGGGCGTATTTCAGGAATTTTAGATTCATTCTTTGTCCATTCGTGTTTCCCTTAAAACTATGAATCGCCTACAAAAAAGAAATTAATAATAGCATCATCATCAATTCTCTTGCAATGAGTACAAAGTACAATGGCAGATTAAGATGCATTAATTTTACCTGCAGTAAAACGCCGATAGGATGTCGACCACATATAGTGTTACCATACTTTTTTAAATACTCCGTGAACATTGTAGGATTCAAAGTTTCTATGATGTCCATACCCTGTGCGTATTCACAAGCGTTTCGGTTATTCTTTTGTAGTTAAATCTTTTATAATTACTGTTGTATTATTGCCGAGAGCACATTAATGGGACATGAAGAAAAAATACCATTTTGTCGAGGTTCTGAATGGATCTATGAATTGGACCGCATGATCTGTCATAATAAGTATATCGAAAACGATGTCCCCAGTGGCAAAAGTCTGATGATATGACGAACAACGTCTGTGGATCTGCCATGTAAGGCGCTAACAGTCTTCCGTAGAGAGCTTCCCTATCGGGGGTCAATGATCCCACCAAAATCGGTACTATAGTAAAAGAATCCTTAAACCTATTTACAATATTAATTTGTTTAAACCTCCATGTGCGTAAGATACACTAAACAGTATGAAAATACAAATTTGGTTTTACCCTTCCATAACTTTGGCTATGAATGGTAACTGCATCTCAATACTGTGTTCTTCCTCATCTGTATTCATGTCCATCCATTCAAAGTGTCTAGTCTCTTCCAGTTCCCTACGTACTGTACAGGAAAATATGAACATGAAGTTTGATGTTTGCTCAGTTAATGGCCATACGAATGTCGCAAAATTTGTGCAATCTGAACAGTCGTATTACCTTCCTCATCAATTTGCAGATCATACAGCGGCGTACGACACAAAGAAGCCGAAGATAAAGCACATCCTGGTAGTCTTACATGATGGGAAGGGCCCAGAATGAATATCCTGCGGCTACGGAAACACGCACACGTGTACTTTAATTAGTATTAGATAGAGAAGATATATATCAGCCTCTAGTCAAATCTTCTCTCAATACGATAAATGGTAATGTAGATCAATCTATCGCCTATTAAACAGTATAACAAGATAATTCGATTGATATGAATGAGATAACAATGCTATTAGACTGTGATACCTAAACAGGTTTGCCTTGATGTAGCATTACAACTTACACAACGACTGGACTGATCTGGCGATACGCAAAGCCTGCGCAGCTTCCGCAATAGCTATAGCCTGCATGTCTGTAAAATTTCATTTAGATTCAGTTGGCATATTTTGACACATCATAGAACACAGATGTAGCATATTATAAATACTGACGGGGCAATAATAGCCCTAGCAGGCCCATGTGAAAGGTCTGCAGCTCCTAACCACCCTTCCAATTGTTTATTCAACTCAACGCCTATAGAAAACAATTCAGAAAAACAATAAATTGTTGAAAATAGCTTGTACATACAAATTTTTTAAAGTAATACTTACCAGAATCTGAATACCAACTACCAGCATGAGTTGCTCTTCTAAGTAAAGCCATTTCTTTCTCTTCCTCTTACTAACCTTTTATGTCCAAAACAGTTAACTTACGTGAACAACAAGTCTATGATAAACAACTTTCTCATAGATAAAATGTGAATGACGTTCCAATAATTGATACAGGTAAAGTATTTATATACAAAATGTTTACAAAAATTCAATCGTAACCTCTTGTCTGTGTTACCTTGTCATATATTATAGTGGAGCTATGTAGCGTTCACAATGAGAGTAATTCTCAGGTGAAGAATAGTGACGCAACGACTTCGGAGCCAATCCACATTCGTGAAAGGACGACCAGTGTGACTTTATCGACTCACTCATTCGGTTTCTCCGACTTCTGATCGGCGCGAAAACGCCAACATCTAATACAGTCTCTTATACTGTTCCTCCATGTCGATCGCACATCAAATTATATTTCTCTCATTAACATTTAACAATTTTCATGCGCTCTCATGCGGAACTCTATTTTACGAACGTTAAAGAGGTAAGAACATTTTTGATGTAACAACAATCACGATCTGTCAATTATTCTATCGCATGTCATTTATGCAGATAACTTTCTAACCTATAACTCGAGACGTGCGCTTGACGTATCCCTATGTATGTACAAAACAAACACGAACTATGGCGATTTCTTAACTTCTTCCGTACACATCTTATTAACAATCACCGAGCGCTCTATCAGAAAAGAGATCAATTCGTATCGTTTAATGTTATCTGCAATATCGTCATTACATAAGCTTTACAGCACTTACTGTCATCGCTGCTTTATATACGAACTCTGGTAGAAACAAATATCAATTGCAATGAATAATTTTTAGATTTCAAGAATTAACAGGGAAATCAGAAATTTCCAGAAATTTCAAAGCGGTAGTTGTAAGACACAAAATAGATGTTGCTATCATGGATCAAGAGAAGATCCCAGAAATTAATACTGCAATCCATCCTGAAGCAGGGACATTAGCTTGGTTGCATAAATTTGCTCCAGCATTTCCAGTACAAGGCTCAAACGTAAGTTTCTAAAGAGATGAGCTTTAAAATTTGTATTTAATTCTCATAAATATTGTGTAATTATTAAACTCGTAGGTAACAGTAATCCACGACCCATCAAACTTTTATAGTACACTTTTGAAGAAATGCAAGCGTGCAAAACGCAGAATAACCTTTGCCTCATTATACTTAGGAACAGGAAAATTGGAAGCTGAATTGGTAAGAGTATGTTAATGACAAAAATGTTAGGAGCGATAAATAAAAATTCTGTTGACAGGTAAATACTCTCAAGGAGCGTATAAAGTCAAGCAAAGGCAATCTCAAAGTAAATATTTTATTAGATTATATGAGAGGTTCCAGAGGTGAAGTCAATTCACGCCAAATGCTTGTGCCACTTCTCAGTGGAACATATGCGCATTCTTGCAAAATATTTTTGTATCATACTCCGAAACTTCGAGGGTTGTTGAAAGCAATAATGCCAGATCGTTTCAATGAATTAATTGGACTGCAGCATATGAAGCTCTATATGATTGATGATTGCTTAATAATTAGTGGGTAAGTTGATAGCGGTGACTTTGCATTTTTAACACGTTGACTGCCACGGTGTTCACCTGTGACCGGATGCAAAAGATTTGACTAAGAACGCAAACAATTTTTCTAACAGCAGAATACGCTTGGCAGTCAACGCGCTAAACGAAAATATGGGCAAAAATGTTTCTATTGTAATGAGAGAGAATATTTTATTAGTGCCAACCTTAGCAATGATTACTTTACTAATCGGCAAGATCGTTACTTCCTAATCGAAGATTGTAAAGAACTGTGTGATTTCTATGATGAACTGGTCAAACGAGTGGGAAAATTCAGTTTTGTTTTGCAACCGGATGGAACCACGATCTTGTGTTCTACCGCATTATCTCACCCGTTCAAAGGCCTTAAGAAGGAATTTACCGAACAAGCTGCTAATACGATAAGAAATCTCGTTCAGACCGAAATTGAAAAGCGCGCCGAAATAAATAAAACACGTAAAGCACTTTTCTTCTTATTCCTTAACAGGTAGTATATCGTCGTGATTACGGAACTGAGGGTGTGTAATGATATGGAGCAAAAATCTTCCAGGGCACATACGAAATTCAGATACGTGGATTTTTCCGCTTATACAAATGGGACAACTCGCCATCGGTTATGATAGCGAAATCACATCTAAGTTGCTGCGATCCGCAGCACCTGGCTCAACACTCAAGCTCGCCACCGGTTACTTCAATTTGACTTCTGAATATACGAATGCAGTGCTTCGACACTCACGGGCGACGTATCATCTTCTTACGGCACATCCTACCGCGAATGGATTTTTCAGTACGTCAGATATTTAGGAATATAATTTATACAGGATGGACATATCCTGGGTGGGGAGTGTTGAGTACAAAACCACATAAAGACCTGGTATGCAGATGCAAAGGGAGTTGCAGGTGATATTCCAGCGGCGTACACAAGAATTGAGGAGTCCTTTTATAAAGCGTGTGAGAGAATGGGTCAACAGACAAGAGTAACGTTATGGGAATTTATAAAACCAGGATGGACGTATCACGCCAAAGGTCTCTGGTACTTTTTACCGAATCAACGAAAACCTTGTCTGACACTTGTCGGATCACCGAATTTCGGTAAGATTGATTAAAGCGCATACACGGGAAATTAGTATACAAACAAAATAGTTCCACACTGCATGAATGTTTGAATTTAGGATACAGGTCAGTGAACAGGGACTTGGAAACTCAAGTGGCCATAGTAACGACAAACAAACGGTTGCAGACCGCTTTATACAACGAACAGGAATATTTATTTTCTCATGCAAAACCTGTAACGAGAGACACCTTTATACGAGATAGCAGAATTCCACCAGCGTGGGTGTGTGTCGTAGTTCTTCTATTCAAATATTATTTCTGACTGTTCATTTATGTTTAAAGTGAAATACAAATGGTTTATGGCGCTCTGTATATCGCGCAAAAGGTTGGTTCAGTATAGATTGAACGTATGTACGTCTGCTGTTTACCAATAACTCTGCCAGCATATGCACTCATTGCGGAATCGTATACATTAGAAGAAATTCTCATCGATTATGCAAGTTTTCTCTCAGCGATTGTGTAAAAATGTGAAGAATTAATATTATGTAAGTCATGTACACGTAATGAAAGAAAACGTTCTTGAATTTTTGCATTCGTCAATAGATTTGAAAGTGTTGATGCACCAGAACATATACGAACACCTACATAGGATCGAATAAATAAGAACAGATTTATTCACGTCTGAACACGTTATTAAAATAACAGACTGCTTCGATTCTCGTATTCTATAGGGGATGTGATAAAATGTAATTGTACCACTACGATTCCATTGTTTAATACGAAAGATTGAAATGATGGAAAAGAGTTCAATAAGAATTTGAAAATAATACAAGAAGAATTGTCCATAGTCCTGACCCGGGACTGTCATTATTATTCGTTGCAGATACGTTCACGTAGAACGAAAGAGCCGCATACGCAAGCGTACTTAGCACACCGTGACACTTTACACACGACCAATGCCAACCGGATTTGCACTAGAGATTTCCAAGAGACCGGCAAGCAAAACGATATATCTTCCGGGTATGCTGTTTTATTTGTCGTCGATGATGAATGTCTCTTCTTTAACAAAAAATTCCACGACCTCTTCTTCTACGTTCTTTGAATCGGAGTCCAATTCATCCGTATCGATATCTGCAATATCAGAAGAGCAAATAAGACATTTTTTTCGAAGAAAAATCACATTGTTACAGGAACGCTATCGAGTTAACATATAAAGCATGCTACAAGAAAATAAATGTTTGCATAATTCGTACTGTATCGCAGTTCAAGACGACGTTTCTTCTGACTGTTCCATTCTTCTGCACGTTTCGTACGATATTCATCGAATGCCTTCATTAGTGCACAACGTTTCTCAATCAGTTCCTGAAATTTCAAGATTATTTCCAATTGTTTCCGGAAAGTATTAAGTAATCCTTATCACTGTGACGAATCACAGCAGCGGCGGTAGCTATATTGTACAATAAGCAAAACATAGATATACGTGCGTAGTACCTTAGATGCTCTTGTCAACCTCATTCGATCTTTGCTTTCAAACTGAGCAGAGTATTTCTTAAGATTTTTCTTAATTTCCTTGATCTGTTCGGCTGTCAGGAGTGTCGGAGGTCTCGGCCGCCATAACAACTGATTAAACGCATTAAGATTCACTCTCTTCAAAATGCGACCTTGGAAGGTCCATATCCAATAACCGTTATCTACGCTTGTCTTCCAACTGGAAACTGCCGTTACGACGTATCTGTAACCGAAAGCAATATCTGAAGACTTCATGTTTTCGAATGGCTTTTTTTGGTACGATTCGTCGCAGATAATTATTATACAATGAAATGTGTCACGATAATATTCACCGTCCAGTAGGATCCCATTCTACGTCCGACGTCTGATAGTGATCGGTCGCGTTCATAATAGTGAAATCATTGGTATCTATGAATTCGAGAGCACCAGCCATCGTGGTAAGGCCAGCGAGGACAATAAATTGCCCCGATGGTGACCAAAATAAATGATTGCACGCTTTCTTTTCCAACTTCTTGAGAAGGGCTGGTTGATGACCGTATCTCACTTCATAAAAGCTAACGTTCACACTTGGAATTTCGCCGTGGATAATTGCAAATTTGCTGCCTACCGGTTCCCACGCGAAAGCATGAATTGGCTCTTTAATTTCGACACTATCGACAGGAATTTGCTTTTCTCTCATGTGAAAGATTTCAAAATTGTATGACATGCCCTGGAACAAAAGTTTCCTTAAAAAAAGTTGTATCGTCATTCGTTTCATAACAGAGTGCCACTCACGGTATATTTCTGTTCCGTCTTCTCTTTGCGTTTTGCAAATCGGTCGACTTTCACACAAAGATAATCACCTGACTTTTGCCAGTAAATCTTACAATCTGCCACATTGAATAGGTTCTTATTCCGTATTTCATTACGACTGAAACATTACGTTGCGTTAGATTTGAGTGTACGTATGCCATATTTCAGCATGGTCATGCTGGGCAAGCGTGCATGTAAGCAATCTAGTGTACAGCTTTACTTTGGAATTTCGAGAAGCGTTACCCTCGCCGGAACATCTTTGTCTTCTGGCACCCAGTATGCTAAAATATTATCTGTTGGGGACCAACTAAAATCTCTTATTCCTGGGATCTTTATGCTCTTTTTATCCAACAAACCGAACGACTGTAAAACAATGTAAACACAATTGGAATAATGCGCGTGAGAATAATAAAATATAATCAAGAAATTTTCAAATGATATAAAGTAAAAACAGAATAATGATATAACGTAGGCACATTCTCACCGGAGTTTCGTAGACACTAAGGATATCTTCACCCATACGAGCTAGATACTTGTCATCATGCGACCATCGAAAAATGGGCCACACTAGAGACCCATCCGGATAAAAGGAACGTTTTTCTTGACCAGACAAGATATCCCATATTACCAGACGTTTCGGATCTGCACCAACATCTGCCCTCGGCGTATAAGTTACAAGATAACGTTCGCAAGGAGAAAAATCAATACATTCAACACCCCTTTGGCTAAACCTAGCTTGCTGAACAAATTGTGGACCACCCCAAAGTGCAACACCCAGCTTGTGAAACGTTGATAGATAAGTACCTAACGGTGACCATTTAACATACGTTTCTGTCCAACGCTGTCCATACGAAGATGGAAGATACAAGGCGCAGTGGAAAAAAGAGAGACAAATGAAACGGAACATTAAATTATAGTAACTGCCACTTAGCGTCTTGGCTCGCTTAGCTATACTAAACTTACAGAGCGCTCCTCCATTAATGTAGGTTCGGGTGCAGAGTTTTGCCATATTTGTACAGACACTGCTGCTCCATTACCACAAAGGACACAAAACTGATCATAAGCATCCGGTTCCAGCAAATAATAGTGTAGATCGCCTGCAGCTTTGAATGGCTGTGGGCTTGGCGGTTCCCATTGGTCAGGGATATTTTCAAACTTTTTGAAATCCGTAAATAAATTGACCTTAAATGTATGTTGTTTGTCAATTTTGTAGTTATTGGCGGAAGTCGCTGCAGCGAGTGCATTTAAGGGGTTATTATACTCCAAAAAGATGTATCTGCATTAGAATTAAGGACACATATAAAATTATTATATTTTCATAGATAGGACATTACTGTGACTCTAAACAAACCCCTTTGTGTTTCCCTCTTCATTCTTGGGATAATATTGGTTTACAATTGTGCCAAATTTGCCCAAAACTTTGCTGATAACAGACTGTAGTTTTTCTAATCTATCTGGTTCAACCTGAGGTGCTCCATCAATAACGATCACAGATTCCACCCCATCTGTCTCCGAAGGCTTCTGCTTTAAAATATCACCGAGAAGTTCTGAAAAGATCAACGGCAGAAATTATGAATTGCTCAGAAATTCCAACTTGTTGCATATATAGCGTATCTATGTCAATGTCCCCACGTTGACACAAAGTACGAGTAAAGGACTGATTCTTTGAGGTTAAGTGTAGCGTGCCACATTTGCCAACGCGAAAGTAGCCATGCCCCGCGCGCACTGTGTGTACAGTGTGACATTCGTCATGCACGATTTTTTAAAAAGCTGCGTTTACCTTCATCAGTGATATCGTCGACATATCCTTCCGGGTCACTAAAATTTGGCTCTTCGTCATCGTTAACCGTATCGTCGTTATTTTTTACAGTATCCTCGTTCTGCGCCGTTTTATCCACCAACGTTTTCTTCGCCATCTTGGAAACCTCTACCAGCCTGTCTACCGGGTGAAAATGGCAGCGGTCGGGTTTTCAGCCTTGTCTAGACATTCGACATTCATGCGCGTACGCATGTGCATATTGCATGCGTCCAACCTTTACTCGATAAACTCTATCAATCTTTATTAATGTATTGTAACACAAACTGTTTTAAATTTGCTCGTCTTTTAAGAAATCATGATTTCCGAAAAGCTGCACTACCTCGTCCCATTGGTGAATGTGTTTTGTCCAATACACATTGAAGCGTAGATCATTGTGCAGAACATATCTTGGAAACCGGATATGACGAAAGCCATACAAATTGTGGCAATCCGCAGTAGGAAAATTTGCAACTGCCGGGACACACAAATGATAGATTATGAAACACAGAACTGGCAATATATAACAGACAGTTGCCCTAGTTCTTAAGTGTCTTATCGTTTGCTTTTGTTCAAATTACTCGCGTGGGTTAATTTACGCTAATTATACCAAACCAATTAAATTTCATTGAATGTAATTGTACGTATTGCATTGATTAGAACTGGCATAAAAGACTGCATAATTCAATGGAACGATGCGGTTAGCTTGAATGACGAACCGAAATTTGTGAGAAAATGTCGACAATTAATAATTGTTATCCAAATTCAGCATTGCAATGGTCACTTAATTATACGCAGCATATTTTATGTCGAAAATAGTGGTCGGGACGAACATTGCCAGGCAACCAAGTTTTTTATTGATATATATATATATTATTTTTTTATATATATATATATATATATATATACATACATATATATGTGTGTGCGCACGCGTGTCGTTGCCATGGCATCACCAGTTAAAGTAGCCTATTTTGTTTCAGGAGGGGGTAACAGACATTCGGCGGTTCACCTATAGATGGCGACATCCGCGCGACGACCTGTGTGTACGAGTGTCGCCTATAGACGACATCAGCGCGACAACTTGTGTATACGAGCGGCGCATATAGACTACGTCAGTTTGATACCACTTGACCATTAATAGAACGACATTTTCCGTCAGCTTATAAATAAGTAGGGAAAAACCAAGGAGAAGGTGCGTTGTTTGCCATGCGAACGACAGAAGACGCGAAACGCGGGCCCGTACAGCGGTGACGCTACTACGGAAGACACTGCCGCAGCGAAAGGGTTAAAGCTTAAAATTATGTTTTCGCTTGTTCTTTCCTTTTTACTACGCTTGTCTCTGCCAATCACTATTGTAATTTGTTCCTTTTTAAAACTATTTTGTCAACTGTTTGCTGATTTCCCTGTCGTCGTACATGACGTATCAATTAATACTATTATATCGTATTGAAAACGATGTCTCGCAAAATCTTTATTCATCCTCCTGACTTTCTACAATACCTCATAGCATGCCTTTGCAATCTCTCTTCTCCTTTGTGCCATTCTTTCATGGTTTCCCTTTAATAATAATAACAATAATAAAATAATAATAATAATAACAACAATGAAAATAAAACAACCAGAAATTAATTTGTCATCCTCAGTCGAATATTGGCACGATATATCTGTTCTGTAACCATATTCTTTCAAATCTTACCTGTTTGCTTATAGATGTTCTTTATGCACTCGCTTCTGTAATGCTTTTTTATACATATCATTTCTGGAATGTTAGATAAGGTTCTGAATGATATTATCCTTATGCTGCCTATTCTTAATTTTCATAACATTCTACTTGTCTTTTCTGATCTGCATCTTTGCCGCTATTAAGCAGTTTCATCTTGCTTTTTCTGATGCATATTATTTATATATTTCCTTACATCTTCTTGTCCAACCTGCCTCAGATCTCATATTTCCTGTATGAATTCTCTAAGATTTTACTTAATATTTTCTTCCTTTAGCCTTACCATTTACATTTTAATTTCCTCATTAGTTTATTTTCTGGCATTAGTTACATTATAACCTGCCTACTTGTCGAATTTGCCCATTACTCCGTTACATGCATCCCTCGCCTTACATATATCTCCATGTGTATTCAGGGTAAGTGCATTTTTTTTTTCAAATTTAGTTTGAATATTTTTTTTTGTTTTTCTTATTAAGTTTGAATAAACTACTATGGCCAGGTCAACAGGCTACTTTGCCTAGAGTATTTCTTATCCTTTTTGCCTCTATCGTATCACTGATTATACCCATTAGGTCTGACACAAGGTTTCTTAATCTCCGTTCTATCACCAAAGTTCTTTGCCATCTCTTTTTCTATACTTGCAGATAATCCTAAAATTACACCAGAATGTTTTGTTACACTTCCTATACTTCTTATAATCCCCAACATTATGGATTAATTGTAAAATCAGTTATTCCATAATACTACAGGGACATGTGCTTACACTTGTTCTAACCTAAAACCGAAATACATTATGATACAATAATATATATTGCAATAAGTGACCCTTGAATCTGACATACCTTTTTTTATCAATAATTAATAATTCACAGTGTCATTCTTGGATGTAATAGGCGTGGAACTGGCGCACAGAAGACACATATGAACACTTCCACTCGCACCATACTAACCTAAAACCAATTACGTTACTACATAGATTATTGGATATTTTAATAAGTTACCACTTCCTTAACATGTTCGTTCAATTATTAGTAATACAAAGTGGCATTCTTGAACCTAACAATTGTGGAATTGGCAAACTAGAGCCACATGATATTAACATTTGCACTCACAACACACCCACTGGAACTGATTCATATATTACATACATTATTGTAGATTGTCATAATTTTCCATTTCCATGGACATCTTTCTTCAAATGTCAATAATCCAATTTGTCATTCTTGAATATCGAATACGTGGAATTGGCGTACAAAAGCCATACCACAATTGCACATCCTTGTCTCATGACTTGATCTAGTAGGACAAACGGAAAAACTTAGTTTATGGGCTCCTCAAAAAGATGTTAGACAATCTTTCGATATTTGTGTTGAACTATTGGAGTTGCTATATTGACGTACAATACAGCTTTCTATTCGTGTCTATGTGATAATATATAATCCTTGTAAACACTCCAAATAATTTTTTTAAAACCAAATAAATTGACACAGTCCATCGGAGGAGCAACACAACAAGTATTATACATTGACAAAACACAAACATTACATACCAATAAAATTTATATATTTTATAGACCATACATGTGGGATCGGATGAGCGGTGATTGCCGAAAACAATTGAGCGGATGCCGCCACCTGGACGCGTGCGAGACGCGCGTTAAAAAGACAGTCGTCGTGAGTGCGTGGCGAAGGAAAGACGTGAAACCCTTTGATTCAACTCCTCCAAATCCTACATTTGGGGGCTCGTCCGGGATAGGAGAAGTGGCGAAAGTTAATACAATAACGCAAGTAAGACACAATGGCATCGAATAAGGGAACGCCGGATGAAAACAATACGGAAGCGCAGAACGAAGGTTCAACCGCAAAAGACACTTACACAACCCTGCAATATTTGAAAATTTTACTTGTTCAAATGACCAGAGACTTCCGGCAAAATCAACGCAGCACAGCTTCAACTTCACAGAGCACTTCTGAAATGATCCGACTCAATGGGAAGCTGCATGTTATTTTGATGGGACAAAAAAAGGATTGCAAAGTTTGTTCCCAACGAAAGTCCAGCCAAAGACGACAAACTGTGTACTATTGTGAAACATGCCCCGACAAGCCAAGAATGCACATTGGAGATTGTTTTACAAAATACCACAAGAAGAAAAATTATAGAACGTAATCCTTAATAAATATCCTTCATTAAGTTAAATAAATGTATGTAATGTTAAAATATACGAGTTTAAAGTGTCCCATTGTGCTTAAAATTATTTTAAGTTAACAGAAACGAACTCATGAAATAGGCGCGCGCGCGGCGGATTACTGTCGAGTTGCTGGTCAGCCCGAGAGAAAAGCGCGTTGAGCGCAGAGTTAATATATAATATATAAAAGCCTACAGTTTACACAGTTTCGACTAAATAAAAAAAGGTGCTATTTTCGTAAGCACAAACATGCAAGACTGACAATATTATTGATGCAGTTTATAAAACTAAGCGATAAATTTTGTATTTCAGTATTTGAAGTTTGGGAACGAAACGATTATAAGATCGTCAAAGTTTGATTACAATAGCCAAATATTCTGATGTTAATTTATAAGACTAAGCGATAAATTTTGTTTTCCAGTATTCGGAGCTTGGGAACAAAACGATTATAAGATCGTCGAAATTTTGTTACAATAGCCAAATATTCTGATGTTAATTATGACTATTTTTTTTTAACAGCATGATACAGGATGGGAACGTTGCAAGACGTTAGTATGAAACTCATGCGGCCAGTGAAGGAACTTGTCACCTGGGACTTTCCGTTGGCCCAAGTAAGAATCTACACAAATTTTTATATACTGATTCAAAAGGTTGTAAACTTACGTAAGGCACAATTTGTTTTAGGTACTGGAGGAATACTTTGCGTTATTGGAAGAACCTTGCCAAGTCAATTTTGGAGAAGCTGCTTTGGTCGTGCAAAATTCTGTGGTTGCTTATAGCAAAAGAGTGGACGAGCTTTCAGATAAAGCTGTTACATTGAGTCAGTCATTTATACACAATGTGTGAGTACAGTATTCTATCTATATTCGCATTTACATTAAAATTTTGTTGGTCTAAGTTTAACAATTATTTTTTAGTGATGAAGTCCTGGAACAACCGAAGAAAGTCGAGAAGAAGGCAAAAACGAAAAGGGCGCAGGTGAAGAATTTTGAACTGTTGGACTTATCCAAGGAAATTGGGAAAAATATTGATCTTAAGATCAAACCGGATAAACATAAACCACTGCCGTTGCTTAGTAAAAGATTCACGCAGTTGGAACCGATTGATATTAAAAGCAAAAAGCCCATTGAAGTGTTTGACATGAATGGAGAAGTAATTGGAAAGAAATATGATTTTCGGTAAGTTCTATATTCAGAACTGAAAGCAGTAATAAAAACATAATGTGTATCGATACACAAACAATTAAAAGCAGAATATACCGAGAGTAAAAAGAACCAAGAAAATTAATTGAATAAAATATCTGTTTCTTTTAGGTGTAATCACAAAACAATTTATTATAAAGCGTTCACTTATAAAATCACATATTTTTTAATTATAGAATGCACGTTTAGTCTCCGCAATTAGTAGTTTTGAATACGTATAATGTTTTACGGTTCCTTAACTCAGTGCGTCAAAATCAAGTGTCGAACACTGATTATTGCTTTTTAATATACCATACGTCTTCTCCGCAATATTTTTAATGGACCGAAACATGATTTTTATTGGATATAGATACCCTACTTTATACAAAACTCAATTTTCATACTTATCTGATTGAATTTCTTTTCTTTTTTATTAATTGCATGTTTCCGTAACTTATTTCTTTCTATTACTGTTCTGCGACACATCTATTATTTTCTTTTTATCGTATACTCTATATTATTATACAAGTTATGATATTTTACACGTAATAATAAATTTTTCTTCTTTATTACAGGCGCCAGGACATCGCACCATCATTTTAACTTGAGCAGCTTCGCATTCATAAGATCGCAGCAACAAATCATCAAATACGCATCGTTTGACACTCCAGATTGGAACGCAACTGACTTACGAACAATTAGTTACAAATTATTGAGATACTAGACTATATTCTAATGCAATTTTACATTACGCTAAGTATGGAAGCGTTAGAATAAATTTTTTTAAACAATTTTTTGTACAGTATTTTATGAGAAAATAAATGAGTTAAATGTAATTCTGCGTTCTCTAATCAATTAGTTATAAGATTCCATTTATCCACTATCCCTCGCTGCTATTAATTCTTTGTCGCAAAACATTCAAAAATTAATCCAACGCTACTGAGGAACTGTAAAAAAGCAAGGCGATGTTTGAAGAAGGCAAGAATTTTAATGTCGCAGACTTCTAAGCAAATACCATAGAAGGATCCTTAAAAGTGGTAAGTATTGCTAAATCAGTGGTAAAAAGCATAAAAAGTTGGTGAAAGTTCAAAATCAGCTTCGGTTTAAACAATAAACTCAACCCTAAATTTGTAAAAATTTGAGTTGAGTTATGCCACCTCTTAAGTCTTCATATTATCCTAATACGATATCTCAAAATTTTCCGAAAAATTTTGGAGCAACTTGTGCCACCTCTTAAGTATTCATATTCTCCTAATACGATATTTCAAATTTTTCGGAAAAATTTTCCACTTTTGCCACCTCTTCGGTATTCATATTCTCCTGATACAATATCTCAGAATTTTCGGAATTTTCGGAATTTTCGAAATTTTCGAAATTTCACTGGATAAATTTAACGTGAATTTCGAGAGTTTGTAACGGGAGAATATAAGTATGCAGGAGGTGGCAGAAGGTATCGAAAATTTCTTCGGTGGAAAATTTACTTCAGCATTCTGTTTGAATACAACTTTTACAATTTCCTGAATTATTCCGGATAATTTCCAGGATTTTTTAACAGGAGAATATGAGAATTCGGGAATATGAATTTTTATCAGAAAATTCAGGGATTTTGTAACAGAAGAATGAAAATATTTTAGAAGTGGCAGGAATATGATGGTAGTTTAATTATTTAAATTTTAGCGGCTTTTTATCGAAAATTACGCGTGGCGCCATCTTACCATATTCCCGTAAACTACTAGCCAATCAAGTGAAAGAAACAATTAAGTTTATATTAAATTCTTTCTACTCCTTTTATTACTTCTCCACAATATCAGGATTGTTGTTAAATTGTTTTATACATTTAGCAACGCTATTATTATATTTATTTATAATTAATAAATATTTAATACAAACACGCACTTGACTCTGGTGATTGAGAAGTTTCTGAGATCTGCGAATAGATGGCGCCACATATACTGATTGCCAATAAGTTGTTTACGAAAACTTCTAAGAGATGGCGCCACATATACCGTTTGCCGATGAGTAATTTGCGAAAACTTCAAAGAGACGGCGCCACAAATAAAGATGGTCGACGAGTAGTTTGCGGGAATTTCGGAGAGATGGCGCCACTAATACCAAGGTCAAATGCCTGTTTGTATTAAACACGTATTATTTAAAAATTAATATTATGATACTGTTACGTGTACCAAACCAATTGTTATTAATTATAGTACTGTGGAGTCTTGATAGAATGAAGGGAGAGATTTATTATAAAATTAATAAGATGTCGATGCTTAAAAATTTCTTAAAAAAGCGCGGAAATTTAAATGAATATAATACGTTTTGTTAATTACTAATCTAAATTGTTTTTATTGTACATTTTGCTGTGTATTCTAGACCCTGGGTACAGTTATTTGATCCTATTTATTATTAAAATAAAGTGTAATAGCAGCAAAGGTCTGCAGTAATTTGCAATGAGCTTGTTTTTAAACAATTATTCAGTTAATACATGTATATATATAATTAATATATAAAAATTATCCATATTATAATATTATTAATAATTAATTGAATCATTATTATTAATTAATTAATTCATTATTATTTATTGTTTATTAAGTAATAATGAATTAATTATTAATAAATCATTATTAATAATTGATACATAATTAATTTTATAATATGAATAATTAGTATATATTAATTATCCATATTATAATTTTATTAGCAATTAATTAATAAATTATTTATTATGTATTAAATAATAATGAATTAATTATTAATAAATCATTATTAATAATTGATACATAATTAATATTATAATATGGATAATTAATATATATTAACAATATATATATATATATATATATATTTATTTATTTATTAATTGTGTATGTATATATTAATTTAATAATTGTTTAAAAACAAGCTGACTGAAAATTAGTGCAGACCTTTGCTGCTGTTACACTTTATTGTAATAATAAATAGGATAAAATAACTATACAGTGCCCCAGAGTCTAGAATACAAAGCACAATGTACAATAAAAACAAATAGTAATAAATCGTTATTAATAAATGATACGTAATTAATATTATAATATGGATAATTCATATTTATTTATAATATACATATTTATTTATTTATTTATTATATATATACATATATTAATTGAGTAATTGTTTAAAAACAAGCTGGCTGCAAATTATTAAACATATTAATTATTATGTATATATATAGAATATTAAACAATTGCATTTTATCTACAGAATACAGAAGAAGAAGAAAACACAGTTACCTGTTAGAATTAATATATTATATATACTTATTAGAATTGAATAAATATATTTAATTTATTTTATATTGCCTACATTAAAGGAAAATGTATTTTTAATTTCTAAAATTATTGCACTTAATCTGCCAAGACAAATTGTTAATTATTTTTATTCATTTTTTAATAATTATTACATACTCTAAGTCCTTTCGTACAATATAGTATTTGTTTTATTGAAGATAGAAACCGTTCTGGTTTGCACCGAACTGAACTCAAATCATGTAAAGTTTTAATAGTCGAACAGACTAATTATTTAAGTTTCTACACTTAGTAATAACTTTAATTCAACATCGAGGTCGCAAACATTAAGGTAAATGTGAACTTTATATTAATATTACGCTGTTATCCCTAAGGTAATTTGTTCTTTTAATAATTTATAATTTAAATCCTATCATTTATTCATTTATTTATGTTTATTTTTTTTAGAGTTTATTAAATCTATGTATTTCCCCAATAAAATAATATAATTACATTTATAAGTTATATAAATTATTATATTATAAATTATATTTTATAAATATTATTATATTATAAAATTCTATAGGGTCTTATCGTCTAACAATTTTATTTCAGCATTTTGACTGAAATTTAAGTTTCAATATTTTAATCTGAGACAGTTAATTTTTCATTTTTTCTTTCATTCTAGACTTTAATTAAAAGCCAATTTATTATGCTACCTTAGTACAGTTAAATTACTGCAGCTCTTTAAAATTTCTTTTCAGTGAGCAGAACCTACTTCAAATTTTTTTCTAGAAGCAATGTTTTTGTTAAACATTTGAAAATTATTTATTTTGCCTAATTCCTTAAATTAATATTTTTTATTTTTTATTGTTTTTTAAATATTTTTTTACTTGTATTTACATTATATTATAATTTTATTAGTTTAAATTATTTTTTTAATTAAATTATTAAAGTTTAAAATTTTAATTTTATTTTTTATCTTTGATGAATTGTTACATTTTCTTTAATGGTGAATAATAAAAATTCTACATTTTTGTTTTATTTTATTTCTTTTAATATTAAATATATAGTTTATCCCATATATTCTTTTCTAATTAATTTTTTATAAAATTTTATATTTTTATAAATTTAAATAATTAGCTTAATAATATATATATTAATATTATAGGAATGTTTTTATATAATTTATCTTTATCAATAAAGATTGGTTTATTTCCTTTTTATAATTGAGTTATTAATTTAGTTTATAATATAAATTGATTTAGAATTGGTTTAATATCTACTTATCAGAAATTTATACCTATAATAATATTAAGTATAAGTATATGATATGTATATATTTATTTTGTTTTTTTTCTTAGGAATAATTATTAGTATATATTATAGATTAGGTTTAGTAAGTGTTAAATTAATTTTTTCTTACTCTATTTTGTCTCATAGAGGTTGAATATCTCTTATATTGGGCAATATAAGGTGATGACTGTTATATTATTTGTTATATAGAGTTATATTTATAATGATTTGTTTATTTAATTATTATTTTTCTATTGAGGATATAATGGATTATTTAGTTCTAATAAATGTTCCTTTTTATTATTTATTAATGTATTTATTGAATATTATTTCTTTAAGAGGTATACCTCCTTTTTCAGGATTTTTAATTAAATTAATAATAATTGATTATTTTTATGAATTTTTAGTTTATATATATTTATTTATTTTAGTAATATCTTCTGTAATTCATTTTTATGTGTATATTCGAGTATTATTATTTAGTATTTTTATATATTTAGGTAAATCTAAACATATGGTTGTTTTTTTTTAATTATAAGTTTGATTTTTTTTTATATTTTTTTCTATATCTTTTTTATTTAATTTATTTTTATTGTTTTTAGGTTTTAATTTTTTGTATTAATATTTATAAAATTTTAGGTTAAATTAAACCTTTAACCTTCAAAGTTAACAATTAGATTATTTATTCTAAAATTTTATTAGTATTAAAGATATATAATCTTATGAGTAAATTTACAGTTTACTACTTTTTTCAGACATAATACTTTTTAAATCTTAACATTTTAATGTATTTTTAAATTTGCAATTTAATATTTTATTTAAATTATAAGATTTTTATTTTATGATAAAATTAAATAAGTGATTATATTCTACTAATCATAAAGATATTGGTACTTTATATTTTATTTTTGCTTTATGATCAGGCGCGTTAGGTACTTCTTTAAGAATAATAATTCGTATTGAACTCGGTAGATGTGGTCAGGTTTTAGGTAATGATCAAGTTTATAATTCTATTGTTACTGCTCATGCTTTTGTAATGATTTTTTTTTTGTTATACCTTTTATAATCGGCGGTTTTGGTAATTGATTAATTCCAATTATATCAGGAAGTCCTGATATAGCATTTCCTCGTATAAATAATATAAGTTTTTGGTTACTTCCCCCTTCTATTTTTTTTCTTTCTTTAGGTATATTTTTAGGTGATGGTGCAGGAACCGGTTGAACGGTTTATCCTCCTTTATCTAATAGTATTAATGGGAAATATATACACATATATTTCCGATTAATATTTTTTCGTAGTGTAGAAGACAAAATTCCGTCTTTGCTTTCGAGAGTGCACGCGTCGACACAAACGCTGATACCTGCCTTTTCGGACACTATGTTTGTACGGCATATGAACATTCGAGTGAAAATTTCGCGAGCAAGGGCTGACACGCAGGCACTGCCGAAATTAACTCTTTAATTTTGTCATATAAAGTGCTACCGCGGAAGTAATACTTTATACTGTCGAATTAGAGAGTGAATTTTCGGCGGCTCGTACACGTGAACATTTAACCGAACTTCCCGAACAGTTCGAAATACGTACTCCACTTGTGCAATGAAATGCATCTCGGTAGTGCAATGAGGAACGTAACTTCATACGCATAGCACGATACTATGTGCTTTCGTACGAAATTACATTCGCTCGTTTGTGCAATGAGATGTACTTCGTGTGTGCAATGTATACGTATTTCTGCTTAAAATTAAAGTAATTGCTATCTTATAACTAAGACTTAACTCGCGCGACCAATTATTAAGAAACACGTACTGAGATCGGTAAATATTCACGAACGAAAAAGTAAGACTGCACTGAGCACAACTGCAGTGTGTTCAACAGTAATTGATATAACGCGATTTCGCAGGAAAAATACATATGGTCGCACGAGTTAAGTAAACCCAAGGCTAGGCGAATCACTTTGAAATTTCCTCATTATGAATGATTAGAATCTGAGTGATAGCCTATCTTGGCCCTACCTACTTATGTCTAGTTCGTCATTCACACCGAGAAAGTATGCTACCTGCCTACCTAACGCTATATTTAAAAAGAGCAAAACATTCACACCAACACAATCACTCCACGGTTCTCACACAACCGCCCGGGTGCAAAAGAGCCTAACCCTAGAGAGTACGTCCCGGGACGTCTCCGACACCCGAGCTCAAAACTGACTCATACCCTTATCAACTAGTACGTACCGATGCTGAAATCGATTGTAAAGTATAATGACCGAGCAAACTAACGCGTGACTCGACTTATTAAATATTCTGTACGACCAAGTGCCGCACAGAACTCTTTATTGGATAATTAAAAAAAGACGATATGTAGACCGTACGGGCAACATATCGGCGTATTGAAGTACGCAATGAGATAATGTTTAATAATTGACGGAAAACGAAAAGTAATGGTCATTTTGTGCTCTACCCGACGTACACGCCACACACCACTACGCATTCATACAGTGGCATGTCCGTCGGCAGTCATTATCACAATACAATCGCCAATCTACGCCTTAAAACTAAACCATACTCACCGGTCTAAACCATGCATGTTGCACCTGGGCACATGCATGATTGCAGACCTTAGTGACATGAGTACGGCCAAAAAAAGTGTACAAACCGTGCTTGCTGAAAGAATCCTGAGCTAAGATTAGTAGTATTCTAATTGTGTACGTTTCTAAGCGGACTAATGTCGTAACTTCATTGTTTCATTCATTTCTCTTGTTCAAAATGACTCGACTTTAATTTGATTTTGTAATAAAAGCAAGATTTTCATGCAATAGTGACTCGACTTTAATTTAATTTCATATTGAAAGCAAAAATTAGCATGCATTACTGACTCGACCGTGTGTTTTCATGTTTCTAACATGGAAAAACAAACTCCCTCAAGCGATCCCACCATAGAAGCGACTTTTCTATGTCACAAAAATATAACAAACGATGTCACTCTGTGATGGGATCTACTTGTCGCGAAATGCCATCTTGCTCATTAAACTAATTATAACCGAACGGAAACGGTACGTTCTTACATACGAACGTATTGACTCTACTTTAACGCGACTTTAACCTTGTACTAAAAGCCGTAATTAAACAATTTGTAGTGCAAATTTTGACTCTACTTTATCAAAGCACTTTCAATTTGCGAAACTTTTTTAAGTAAAACATGCAAACGCGACCGCGTACGCGAGCAAATATATTCAATTGAAATTGAGCAAGGGAGGCCTATCCTGAGCTAATACACAGACATGAAAAATGTGCCTAACAAATGCCACTCGCGAGTAGAGTTCTCGCAGTGCGAAAAGTCTATTCGCGGTCACTATGCTCGCCATTGAAAACCATTTCAAAGAATAATTACAACCAATCACTCGTGCCGCTTCGGACCATTCGCCCTACGGCATGGTTGAGTGACTGGAGGGACTTAAAAATTCACTCACCGCCTGGTCAGCATACTACTGGAACACGCTCCATCGACGGATCCTTGATCCTCAGTTCCTAGACCCTCAACTGGATTCTGCATTCTGAACTGTGGGATGAGGGCAGTCGACTTTGGACTCTCATGGACCTCAGTTCCTAGACCCTCAAGTTTTGGATTCTGCATTCTGAACTGTGGGATGAGGGCAGTCGACTTTGGACTCTCAAAAACCATCAGATGGACAGGCCCAGGCATCATAGACCCTCAGATTGAACGGTTTTCGAACTCCTAGCCTCCAGTCATCCATCCTCTCAGACAGGATCAGACATCTTCTTGAAGCACTGACTCTACTACGCGTTACGCCCGAAATCATTTACGGATTTCGCGACCGAATGTAATATTATCGGCGAACATGACTCTAATCTCGCGGACGAAATAATAATTGTGAAATTCGCGATCGGAAGATTTTAATCGGCGTAACAACACTGACTCTACTATTGTAATTCCCGGTCGCGGTATATGCGTTTCGGTATACGTGTCGCGACCGAGGTGTTTTAATGAAAAAACAAAAAAAAAGTAACAAATATATATTGCGGCGAGCAAACACTGACTGTAACGCGCGCGAAAAATATACTCCGACCGAGGGGGACTTGTAACGGCGAGCAAACACTGACTCTACTTCGCGTGATTCTACGTTCTAATGCAAAGGGTTGAAGCTAAAGAGTCTGTGCGACTCCGGGGAAATAACTTACTCGAGAGCAAATTTGACTCTAAGATCGCATTGCGCGCGATCACAACAATTTGAAGAATTTTCTATTACACATCCCATGCTTTACAATGCAGCAATGCAAGTACAATGAACAGAAGACGTGTAAAAAGTATCGAAAGCAAATTGTCTTACGTGGAAAACGAATCATGAAACTCGAGAAATAGAGAGTTCAAAGCAAACGAAATAATTGTCGAATAAGCCGGATGTGTGATAGAATATTCTTATGCACTGACTCTAATTCGCGAGCTTCAACACACGCGGGTGGAAGCTATCGAAATCGCGACGCGCGGACTTCGACACACGCGGGTGGAAGTGAAACGATTTCGCGGATGGGGATGACCGAACCGCGCGCGTGCCTCGACATTCGCGGATGGAGGCAATTACGTTCGAAATCGAGTATTCTAATTTCATTGAGCAACACTGAATCTAAAGACCGACGAGGGGTCTCAAAGTTGCTGAAAGAAAGGGGAAGGGTAGCAAGAATAAAAATGTACGTAGTTTTTTCAACGGAATTCTTTTTTAGTTACTGCGAATGCTGACGTGATGACGAGGAATGCATTCATTGTTACGGAAGACTAAGTGAAGTTACGTTTAACGAAAGTTAATTGACATCTAGTAGAACCATCTCATTGGGTGATCAAAACAAAACGCGAGTCGCAGCGGTTAGTCACTGTGATCCTTGATTCAGATGAAAGCATCCGATTCAAGCATAACAGTGTCCGGGTCACACCGCGTGGAGGTCGCTGCGAGTTGTGACCTATATGATTTTTAACGATCGGAATAAGTACCATGTAATGGACAACGCAATAATGTTAGGAATTTTAAAGCGAATGATTCTGTGTAAAACGTATAAATATACGCATGGTATATGAAAAGCGAGTATACATATGAATTGAAGATGTGTGCGACCAAACCATTCTGTGCAATATGAAAAATGTTGTGGAACATCAACACCAAAATGTGTAAAACAATGTAGTAATAAATTGTACATATGCTTGTGGAATAAGAATAGTTGAGACTCACCACGGTAGTATAAGCATACACTAGAAGCAAAACCATAGTACGGGTTAGTAGAAGTAGGCACTTGTTGTTGCATCCCATGTGAGAAAGTATTGCTGTTGCTGCTGTCTGTTTGCACTGTAAGCATAGGCACAATATTACGTCACTATTAATATTTATCATTCACATTAAATATAAATATACACTATGTAGGAACAGTGTGTATGCGCCGTCAGTATTCACAAGTAACAGCACCATTAAAATAAAGATGTAAATTACATTGTTTATAATCACTGTGAAAATTTATTACTGACACGTTACTGATATTCGAATTTAATAGCACTGTTAATATTGGGCATCCGTGTTAGTTGAAAATAATCACTGTTAAAAGTCACTACCAGTATTGACAGTCAAAGTTAATTGTCAATGTCCACCAAAAATGTTCACATGGCAACTACACTTCACTCAGCACAGTAATAATCCACATACCTAATGATATATTAGTTTGAGAAGCTATTAGATTGATGATTAAAGCACGATTGCGTTTGTCGGGCAACTATCTGTCACTTTCGATCACTTTCCGAACGCCCGATCCGACCTTTACGGATGTCAACACGAGACTGAGGCCTCTGTACGATTGCGCATCACTTTCGGGCAGGTCATTTCGCGGAATTGTTTACACTCATACTTTTTTTTTTTTTTTTTTTTTTTTTTTTTATTATTA